>JAUMHF010000017.1:15537475-15579417 GCA_032359275.1 Microctenopoma steveboyesi
GACAGACGAACATCGGTTTACGCACAAATCTTTTTTACACACGCACAAAATCATTGTGGCGGTGATTTGATCCCATAGAAGACACAGTAGCTACAAACTATAGAATCAGGCGGTTTTAAATTTAGATGCTCTCTTCAGACACACATCATTTCTGTGATGCAAATTACTACAAAGGGAAATAGTTTATGCTACTTTTAATATTTATAAACGACGTGTACGCTCACAACCCACGACCACAAAGTTATTTGTCCTACAGATGTTAGTGAATCTGGTTAGAAGTTGCATGATGGTGAGTTTCTTCCCACTGAATGAAAAGATAGTAAAAACTATTGAAAACAAGTGTTAAATGCGTCATGCTTAGTTACCACTATATACCTTTTTCATTTATACTTTCCCTGTTGTGTTAGCATTTCTGAAACTAAAAAACATCCCATACAGTCGAAACAATTCAAAGATAAAGACTTCCATGAAGAATTGAATACATAGCAGATTTATAAAGGACCATATTCCAGGTTTTGTGCATCACTTCCTCTGTGGGAGATTCTGTTTACCAAAAACCAGAGTAACTGGGCAGATGTTGACTTGGCACTTTTGGACTGGTGAAAATCTCTCTCTGATCTTAGAACAGTTGAAAGTAGTACCCCGGAGACACATTCATAACTCCTGCTCTAGGGTAGGTAGTCAAGTAAATGTGGAGCAAATACAGCACCACCATTTCTCACTTTGGAAGTCATACAGTGGGGTGCGTAAGTTTGGCAACCTTGTTAATGTTCATGGTTTACACAGGAAAATCATGAAGATGAACACGGCTGCCCAAACTTACACACCCCACTGTAACTGCTCATGTCATTCGAGCTGTCCAACAGGTGGTGCATTAGCGATCTCTCTAATCTTTGTGGGTACTCAGTGGTCTACTGCTCTGTGTTTGTAGTTTGTCCACCACAAAGCATGAAGAAGTTTACTTTAACTGTAAATGTTTTGCTGCGCATGTTGGACCTTGTCATTTTGTTGTGCTCAAAGAGATTCACACTGTGCTCATCATCAAAACCGAGTGGCTTTATCTTTTTTTTTCTTCAGCTTGTTTGTTTAAATCATTTGTGTATAGTAAGGTTTTAGCTTTGTAATTTATTTTCAGCTGAGTTACCTGAACTTATCATTTGAGGAGGAGGTGTGATGGACACAGACTGTCTCTCACATGCAAACAGATGCTGCTTTTTTCATTGTAAGTCTCAGTTGTGGTTTTTCTGACCAAGAAAGATAAATAAACTGAAGGGTTCCTATTTGGGAGGTTTCTATTTATTTTTATTCTGATCCAGATCACACTTCCTTTAAGAGATTTTAAACGTCAATACAGGGCATTAAAAGAGCCTCAGTGGGCGGAGGACCGAGTTTATAGGGAGCACTGCTGTAATATACGTGATGGAGGCCAGAATCACAGACACCCCAGTAACAGGGCTGTGAGAGTGCATAACTCGCTGTTAACCAGGCTGGTGATGAGTTTCCTGCATGCCTGACTGAGGGTGAGGGATGTTAACGGAAATAATGATTTTTTTGTATTTTATTTTTGCAGCTGAATATTGTTTTAAACTAGTCTTTTAGGTTTGCTGATATGGTTAAATAAAAATGACTATATCTTTGTTTTCAGGAATCTTCTTTTGTTCCAAATGAATATTCTTTGATTTTTAATTTTTTTTATAATTTTCCAGTGAGTTTCTGTCTAAAATCTGCAACTAATCATACATAACTATGGAACCTAGTCCTCTCTCCATGACATGATTGCTCCTTTATTCCTGGTCTTATATCTAATAATACAGTAAACTAAATCCCTCACTCGCCTCCTGTACTATTACTCTAGATTTTTAGATCTTGGAAGTGAATCAGCTAATGGTTCGATGATGTGGGAGAAACAGGGGAAAAACGGTGGACCTGAAATGAAAAAACAGGCCAACACAAAGGCCAACCTGCAGCGACACACAGCAGGACACCTACAGTGGAAGCCACAGCCTTTCCTCATCTTAACCTCTGATCTGATCATCCAGAATACCTGGAAATAAATATTTGAATAGTTTCTAGTGATAAAGTGATTTATTTCACTACAACACAACCCTGATGAGGCAACAGTTCCACTAACTGTGAGCCAAAGTCTGAAAGAGCAGGTAAATTCAGCTGAATATTAACATGCAACATGAAATAACAGGATGGGCAGATTCTGTTCATGTGAACAGGACATTTGCCATTTTGATATCAATATAAGTTGTGCAATTTAAAAGCATATGTTTCCTACATGCATTCAATTGTGTTTTCCCATTTTTATTAGGGAGGTAGCGTCAGTTCCTTTCACTGGTAAAATCAGGCTTCACTCGACCACACCCAAACTCCTCCTGTCACGCTCTAATTGCTGCGCGTGCAACAGGCGGAGGCTTCGCTTCACGCGCGCGGCCACGACCAGCGCAGCGCCCTGAATGTTGGTGTATTGATACAGCGTTATGTGTGAGAGAGAAGGTAAGAAGTGTTTGCCTCCTAATCCTCTTAGCAGCATTATGCTGAGCCTCGTTCAAGCCCTGACATGCAGTGCGCCCTTGTAGCTCCCCAAAATCCGGAGTCAGCATCTCTGCGTCCGTTACGCGCAGCTGGAGGGACGGTCCGCGGCGGCGAGGGACGGAGCAGCCTGCGGCACAGGTAAGACCCGCACCGCCGGTGCCACGGTTGGCGTTTTTTTTTTTTTCTTTCCTAAATGAGTTTTGAAGGAAGGTGTACGTCGACATTGCGTGATAAGTCTCCACAATTCAATCTTAACTCGTCCTTCTGGTCACATGTTGAGTGATGAATTAACGAACAGTCGCTTCATTCAAGGTTTCTTTCGTCTGGAGCTTAAACGCAGTTCAGCGCGTTGTTTCCGCTAAATGCTGCAAAGAATGAATCAGAAGCAAGTGTTGAATTGGTGTCGTAATAGTCATGCAAGTCTTGCTTTTTTCAGACCATTTTAATATGTTAAACGTGTCTCCAATGGACTCCTGTTTAGTGAGCCTATGTGATTATGTAGCCATAGTAACAGGTGGCTGTCTGCATCCTCTATCATTATCCAGCACACAGTGGGTCTGCAACAATGCAAAGCAAAATACGCAGGCACTGCAATAATAATGTTTTTAATCTGTGCTAAATGTTCTACTTACAGTCCCTCCACAGGTTGCATCTGCCATAAAAGATGAAACACGCTGCGTGCAACTGTGTGTGTCTCTTCTCTGTCAGCGGCATCATCTCGCCACATACCGGTGCCGAACCTACCACGGAATAACAATGCACCTAACATAACTTCCTGTTTGGAGTCGAGACCACGTGGGCAATGAACCTGCACTCTCCTCCTCCAAGGAGACTCGGGCGCAGTCGCGTCCTCTTCTTCCTCTTAGGTGTGCTGCTGTGTTTTGTCTACACTCTGACTCTGAAGGCCCAGCTGTCGCAGCCACGAGCCTCAGCGCAGGCGGGCGAGGCCCGGGGGGCCGAGGGCGATGGCACTGTTTTGGACGTCAGCATCCGAGAGGTGAAGGCATCCAACGAGACGGAGGTTGTCTCACCCGAGACCACCAAACCACCTCTAGAGATTATTGTCAACAGGACAGATATCGAACAGTGTATCTACGTCGCTCCTCAACCTCCTAAACATCCCACTCCACCAACGACCACCACAGCTCCCCCACAGCCCCCTTACAGAAAGGGTGAGTACCCACATGACCTCTTCTCTGTTGAGCAGCGGCAACAAGGCTGGGTGGTCCTGCATGTTCTCGGCATGACCTACATGTTTGTTGCACTGGCCATTGTCTGCGATGAGTTCTTCGTCCCTGCACTCGAGGTCATTACAAACAAGCTCGATATCTCTGACGATGTGGCTGGGGCCACCTTCATGGCAGCGGGAGGCTCTGCCCCTGAACTCTTCACCTCCCTGATTGGTGTCTTCATCGCCCGCAGCAACGTGGGCATCGGCACGATTGTGGGCTCAGCTGTCTTCAACATCCTCTTCGTGATCGGCATGTGTGCCATCTTCTCCAGGGAAGTGCTGCACCTGACCTGGTGGCCGCTCTTCAGAGATGTGTCCTTCTACATCTTGGACCTGATCATACTCATCGTCTTCTTCCTGGACAACATGATCCTGTGGTGGGAGAGCGTCCTGCTGGTGCTGGGCTACGTCAGCTATGTGAGTTTCATGAAGTTCAACAGTCAGATCGAGCAGGTGGTCAAGACCCAGCTCAACAAGCACATGAGTATTGTGAAGGTGTGGACCGCAGAAGAGCCGGAGAAGGTCAGTTTGTGTCTGATTCGGACAATTATGAGTCTGGGGGTCTACATTTCAATCAGTATCAACACTATCACTGAAGTTTACTGATCGAAATCCACCACTGATACCGTCTCTTTCAGTCTGTGCCCATCAAAGTTGATTTAATAGTTAAATACAGATTTAAACCGCTGCCTTATATCAGCTCAACAGTTCAACAATCTTCTTTTCATTCGATATTTGCACCTCAGTAGCTGATTACATCCACAGTGTGACACTTTCAGACTGTGTCCAGTTGTCCAGTGATGATAATGTTGAATTCAAACTCATCTGGTTTCATATGCTGAAAGGTACAAATACTGTGATTATCCTAAGAACATTCATCAGCAGTCATTTGAATAATACATCATTAGTTTAAGTCATTTCCTACATGACTTCTTGTTTCTTACATTTATTCTGTCTCCATTTTGTTATTTGAGTCTTTTTAATTATTGGTTAAATGAAACAACCACCAATGTGAAGGTGATTTTCTAACATTTTATAGATGATTGATTATTGAATCTAACATCTGACCTAACCTATAGATAAAATACATTTATTTACTGTCCAAATATTTCCATTAATACAATATACCAGGTAGAAACCTTCTTAACAATAGACAGACAACAGTTAAGCATCTAAATATTAACTTGTTTATGCTGTAACTGCACTTATCTATTAACTAAATAATCTTGTAAAATGTAAGTCTGGTACTTCTATATTCAGCAAATCTCTTGAAAACCAACAGTGAATTGATCAAACTCACTAGTATGAGATATATTTTCTTCTTTATGTCACAGTTCTGCCACAAAATATTCACTAGACACCAAATGTAAGTTCACCTGCCACTGAAAATGCTTCTGTTTAAGTTAAGTTTGTGAAAAACGACCGTGTCTAACCATATATTTGTGAGCTAGTTTAACAAATCTGTCAACAGGTGTTGATTTTAAAACTATTATTAAAAGAAAATCATAATTGGACCCAACAAACAGAGCACACAGATAAAAACAGATGTGTCTGCAGAGCAGTTGTCAGACCAACTTCCCTCTCCACAGGGTATATTGTCTGTCCTTTCATCTCCCCACAGTTGGGACTGCTGCCTGAAAATGGAGTGAAAGAGAGAAGAGGGATTTGTGGGTGTGAGCAGGTGACAGCCTGTATTTGTGTAAAAATCCTTTGATGCTGAAAATAAAGGCCTCCAGGTGTCACAGACAGCGTGTCACACTGATGGAGGTGATAGAAATGTCACTGTTTGTCTGTACAGTCAACAGAATTTATTGTGGGATTTCAGGACGCGCAGGAATCATGTGTTTTTAAGAGGCTTATTAAAACCATTTAAGCTGTGATTTTCACCAGGTTTGTGCAGATAACCATACTGTACTAACAAGTATAACAGATAAAGATGGACAAGTTTAGGATGGGGACAGGAATGTTCAAAAATGTTCATATGTGACACCCGTTGTATCCATGAAACTAACCATTGTGCCCTTGACAGATTGCCCTTGACAGATGAATTTTGGTTTAGACCCAACTCTACAACTTTTCAGCACAGCACACTTTCAGTGCTTTAGGTTTATTTATAGCAGCTGTTAATGCTCATTGTCAGAAACGGGTCTTTAAAGCACAATAAAAAGGTCAAAGTGTGTAATTAACCTCACTCAGAAAAGGCTAGATTTTTAAAAAAAGCCTCATAAAAGCTTTTTTAAAAATCACTCTGGCCAATTATTTCTAACTTGACTCTCATATTCCTTTTGTTGAGAAATGCTAAATGCCTAACCCCATCCCTTCATGAGTCTTCAGTGCACGCAAACTAATTACTAAGATTTTTATATTACAGGAGAGTGAAGTTCCTCCGCCTGCTGCTCCACCTGCTTCTTCTCCTGCAGCTCCTCGTGCATCAATACCTGACGATAAATCCAAGCCAGACCCTGAACCGCCTCCAAGCACCCCTCAGCGCAACAAACTGGCTGCAGATCCACAGGATAAAACGAGACTCAGGGTATGAAAGCCTCATGCTGTCGTTGAGTGGAGTTCGTCTCATCTCGTGTTCCATCTCCAATAACCTCCTACTGATGCCCAATTTGTTAGAATGAGAAATGAGAGCCACGCATTTTACGTTTGTAGGTACGTCCTGTTCTGCAACGCGGTGGCAGCTCGGCCTCCCTCCACAACACCTCGCTGCGCAGCACCATCTTCCAGCTGATGATCCACACATTGGACCCTCTGGGGGAAGGTAACGGCCAGAGCCAGTAATAAAGTTAAATCTACACCCGCCCTGTGAAATGTAGGAGCAGTAATGAGCCACTGTATGTAGACATATTTTAATATTATTCAGGTCATGATTTATTCCATTAGATTTTTCTTGAATACTTGACTAAATGTTCCAGTTCTGTCCCGCTCCGTCCCTCCCGTACCGTGATGTAAGTCCGAGTAGTGTAATAAACCACAACGACCTTCAGCTCGTCCTCGAACAGGACAGGCTCTCGTTCCTCACTCTCACAGCACTCAGCCAACGCTGATCCCTAATCAGCTTTTCAATATAGGCTAATAAAGGCTGAATAAGAGCCAGCGTACTGGCCTGACAAGCCCTTTATCTCCATGGAGGCAGCATATCGGAGGGACAGGAGAATCCAGCAGCTCCAAACAGCTGGATTGTTTGTGCATCTTAAACATGATTCTCTTCTTCAGTCAGAACGTTTTGATATGCAGGAACAGATCGAGCTGCGGTCTCTGACTCATGAGCACAACAATCAACCTAACTCTTGGTGACTGTTAATGAACCTGCTGATGGGGAGTTGAGCAGTTGAGAGAGTAGTGACTTTCTTCTTCCTTCTGCTCATTTGAGGCTTTGACTCTCACGTATGTTTTTATTAGATCTGTCTTTTAATGGTGATGTCAGAATGGAGGGGTCAGTACAGAAGAAAGGTAAGACATGTTGGTGAAGTGTCTCATTCTCCATCAGCCCATTGTTGTGTTGGTGTTGGTCTTAGTGCAGTATGCTGGTGTTTCTATTTGGATGGTGTCTGGTCGTGCGGTAGCATCCAGTCGTTCTCACCTCCCCCACACTGGTTCAGTGGAAGGTTGTGGGTGACCACAGGATTCCTCCATAATCTCTGCATCTTCACCTCCTCCTGTTTTGTGGTGTGGTGTGATTCATAAGCCTTCAAAATGAGTCCCATTCTTTGTCAGTGAAACATTTAAAGTCATATTTGTTGGCAGAATTTAGATCATGGTAAAATTAGGGGGAACATATACAGTATGTGACATTTTCTTTCCATATTTCTTAGAACAGACCAACTCTTATTGCTAAAGAAATTAGGACGTCTTGTGTTTCATATAGGAATAGTTTGATAGTAATTTTTCCAAACAGGAATATAAAAGTAGGCATATGCAAAGGTCCTGCATTGTCCCTCTTATGTAAAAAGTCAGTATTTACCTTTTTGCAGACAGTCTCTTAAAGAAAAACGATTAAACATTGGAGGGATGTGAGTCAACATCTAAGCTCAGGTGCTTGTAAGTTAGTTACAGTTAGCTGAGACCTTGTAATCGGGATGTGACTTACACTTACAAGTCTTTTTTAAAAATCGCCAGTGTGGCAGTTTAAGGTCAAAGGCATGTTGACTTGGTTGCATGTAACTGTGGATGAATAACTAGTGTCACGTGAGGCTTTGATGAGAGATCCTTCTCTTAACTGCAGCGAAGAACAAAGTAAAGCCTCTGAACGTCCCAGTCACAGGCAGGTTGCAGAGCAAGTCCCAGGACGAAACTGAAGGTAAGGTTCTTGTTTTTTCATAAAATCAGCAGACTGGCCATAACACTAAGTTTCCCTGTTTAGCAGTATATAGGAATAAACATGCTACAGTACAGGTTCAACTGTACCCTCTTGGTAAACAGTAGCGCTGGCAGTCGTTGGTAACCCGACCTTCACCAGTCTGGTGCGGAAACACAAATCTAGGCTTAGGGTCGACACTAAGGAGGCTGGTGGACCCTCACTGGTTGGGTTATGAGCATACAGTGAACAACAGCATTATCAGTATTATAAACCATGTATTACATTTCAGTGTACCTCTTAAAAATTGTAAATAGGGAATCCTGAAGTGTTTGTATTTTGAAAGTAGCCAGCTGCTGTAGCTCTCTATCTGAACGTTGTGGTGAATGTTATGTTCTGTGACTGGTGGTGTTGTTGGATGTAAGATGTAGACATCTGTGCTGGTAGTGTAGCTCTGATAAGAAGCAGTCATCTGTGGACCATCTGATGTTTTAGGGGCGAAGGAGGTTGTTCTCCACAATCAGCAAAGCCTCTCGGTGCAGTTGTGCGTCACACTGGAATAATGAAGTACTTCAGAGTATGGGGTTCGGAGCAAAGAGCAGCTGCAGCGAGTCTGGAGAGGCTTCAACAAGCCCGAATCAATCAGCTTCAGCTTTAGACATGCATGTGTGTGTGTGCGCATGCATGCACGAATCAATGTCCTTTATTTCTCTCCAGACACTCCAGTCACTCCCACTGGCACCTCATATTTGCACACACAGTTTAAAAACGCTGTTAGCTTAACACTGAAATGTTGCAGTGTGAAATAAACATTAGTTTTGAGCCAGTGTAACATCTGGATAATTAAAAATGGGGATTTATTTCCTATTGGAGGACATTTGAATTTGAATCTGTTCTGGTCACCACCACTAGGTAGGTTACACAGGTGTCGTTATACTTTAATGGTTTAGATCAGTGTGAAACTCTTTTTCTTAAATTATATTAGGAGTCAAGACAGAAATTACTCGTCAGTTATGTGTTTTTAAACTTGCCCACAAGAAAACAAAGCAAAATCTGCTTTAAAACTTTCTTTTATGGCCAAATCTAAGCTGCGGTGTTAAGCTTACTTTGATTAGTTAGAAGATGTAAAACTAAACAGCGCTTGTGTCGTACTGTGCAGTGATGTGCTCAGGGAGAGATGCATTCCCTGTCACTCCTGTGTGTTTTTCTCCAGATGCTGATCGTAAGACAAAGTCCGAGCAGGTCACTGCTGCGTCCAGTCCCCCTGGGGGTGCATCAGCTGAGCCGTCCACCTCACAGCCTCCTAAGACTGAAGAACCGTCAGAGAAGACGTCTGACAAGCCAGCTGAGTCAAAGGTATGTGCTGTAGTTAGCCAAATTTCTCCTTCGGGAAGACAAATAAAGATACTTAGATACTTATACTTATTTGATTAAATGTCCAAGCACGTGACCCATATCCCACATCGACTGCTTTTTACAACACATGCTTTTTTTGGTATCGCTTTTTAAAATGAAAAGGTTTATAAACACAAACTCTTCAGAGACTGTTCTCAGGAAAAAATGAATCTAAAGAATTAAATAGTGTTTTTATCTTGATAAAGGTGTTTATTATATTCCCCACATTATCAAAAAATTAATTCTGTAAAATATTCTGAATTGACATATAGTAAGTGACACATAAAGATCATATCTGCTAAATGTAATCCATAGTGCATAACTCCGTTTACATTTCTTTTACCATCCTCGCACAGTTTTGGTTTATACCACATCCTTCTGCACCTTCTGCCCCTCTTTGTTGCACATCTGGTAACAATGGAGAACTTGTCTCACTCTCTTGTGTCTCCCGTCCTGCAGCCAGCCTCAGCATTAGCAGGGGGGTCGGAGGGCTCGGAAGACAGCACTGAGGACGAGAGCAGTGGGGAGGAAAGTAATGACTCCAGTGAGAGTGAAGAAGAAGACGATGATGACGGAGACAAAGGGGACGAGGAGAAAGAGGAGGAGAATGAGCCATTGTCTTTAGAGTGGCCTGATACCAGGCGCAAACAGGCAACTTATCTGTTCCTCCTTCCCATCGTGTTCCCACTGTGGCTCACGCTGCCTGATGTCCGCAACCCAGTGAGTATTTTAATTATAATTAGAAAAACATTTGAATATTTTTTGCTTTGCTTTTCTCATGTGAACTCATTCCGTGTTTTCCAGGCGTCCAGGAAATATTTTGTCATCACATTTATTGGCTGCATCCTGTGGATCGCAGTTTTCTCCTACCTGATGGTGTGGTGGGCTCATCAGGTTGGTTGAGACTTTACATTTCATGTTTACAGCTCTAGGTCTGCGGTTTGTTTGGTGAACACAAATCAGACAAGATTCTGCCCCACTGGAAGTTATTGGCCCTATAACTTTTAATGATAAGCTGACAGCACTGGTCACACCAAAGGTGGAAGGAAGACGTTTCTGATCTCACCTGTTTTCGTTTTTGATCACAGGTGGGAGAGACTGTCGGCATCTCTGAGGAAATAATGGGTCTGACCATTTTGGCAGCTGGCACGTCCATCCCTGACCTGATCACCAGTGTGATCGTGGCCCGGAAAGGTCTGGGGGACATGGCTGTGTCTAGTTCAGTGGGCAGTAACATCTTCGACATCACTGTAGGGTGAGTGGCTGGAGCTCGTTTCCTGCACTTGTTGTAATCGCATGAGAAATTTAAAACCTAGTATCTAGTGAACAAACAGAGATAGAGCAGGGTATACTCGCTGCTCTGCAGTGTACAGTATTAAGAAAAAGAATCTGCTTTATTGTCATTGATCACATTTTAACATGTTACAATGAAATTTCCTCTCTGCATTTGACCCATCCCCCCTTGGGGGAGCAGTGAGCAGCCACAGGCGGCGCTCGGGGAGCTAGCGCTGGGTGTCTCGCTCAGGGACACACTGGTTTAATGTTCAGTGTTGCTTTATTTCTGTGTGGGTATAGCATTACATAGAATTATTAAGTGAACTTACGCATTGTACAGAAGTAACTTTTTTCAGGACTGAAGTGTTGTGAGTCACAGAAACGTATCTGTCCTCTGGTTTTAGTCTGCCGGTCCCATGGCTCATGTACACTCTGTTCCACAACGGCGAGCCGGTGGCCGTCAGCTCCAATGGCTTGTTCTGCGCCATCGTGCTGCTCTTCCTCATGCTCCTCTTTGTCATCATGTCCATCGCTGCCTGTCGCTGGAAGATGAGCCGAATGCTGGGTCTCACGATGTTTGTACTGTATTTCGTGTTCCTCGTCCTCAGCGTCCTCCTGGAGGATCGCATCCTTGTCTGTCCAGTTTCAATCTGAGAGAACGACCACTGTTGCACTTGACTTAGGGTGTGTCACATTTTGTCAAAGCGCTGATCTGGCACACAGTAGAAACATTAGAAATCACATAACGAGTAGTTTGGTTACTGGAAAAATCCACCCTGAGCTTCTTTTTTTACACACTTAAGTCTTCCAGCTGTTTCTTTGTGATACATTTTTCTGTTATTGATTCTCTAGTTGTCCAAAATCCCTCTCGTAAAGAGGCAGGCAGGAAATCTGGGGACACGGGGTCTGACATGTACCCCAGCAGTGCACAAGTGAGAGGAACTGTGCTGTGAGGTCGCTCAGATTTATCATGTAAATGTACTGAAAACCTCTACTGCAGAGTTCATTTTGGGATCTGATTTAGAGTCTTTCATGGAAGACAGAATAAACTATTATGATTCAGACATGAACCCTGAGTCAGTCCTTTGTTTTACTTTATTTTCTGACTCCACTGTAGCTGTTGGAAATAACTAGGCCCGATGTTCCATCTTTAAACTGTTTATTTTAAATACCTGACCAAACTATTAAAATGACCATTTGATACATCACCACTGATTGTTTTAGTGACAGAGGTGGATTTTTCCTTTACGATCGTGTAGGTTAATGGAACACATTGCCCGTTACTGCAATTCCAAATAACTCGATGCAACTTCAGTTTTTGTTGTTTGGTATTTTGTAAACTGTCAGTGTTCGTTCATGTTCAGTATGTGAGAGTTTTTGTGGGGGTCCAATACTTTTTTGTTGTGTCAACATAACTGGTGAAGCAAACAGCAGTGTATGTGTCAGGTAAATGTGTTGCTGTCTTGTTAAATGCTCTCGTTTGACTGAAGTGGATGCAAACATGTATCGTTGATAGGAAAACTGTCTATATTTCAAATTAAAGTTCCATGCTGCAATAAATTATTTTTTTAACCATGAGCTGGAGTTGTGTGCACTGAAGTTCAAAGTGAACAGGAATCTGGTGGCACTGGAAGAAAGTCAACAAATTGAATTGTAGCCTTCTTTTCCATGTTTGGGCCGAGCTGTAAATGTAGCTTAGCATAAACATTTTCACATTTTGTGTTTTAAAAAGACGATAAAGAAGCAATAATTAGGTTGAGTGATTTATTTACAGTAAAACTGTCCTGCAGGTCTGCTACAGAACATTCACATCTAAAAGGACTTTTGCACATGTGAATAAACTGTTATAAAATGTGACTTTTTTTAGTTTAGTTATGTTTTTTTACAAAGGGAGAGTTGACATTTACATGGCCCAGATTCTGCAAAATAATTTGTACAATTTTAGCACAAAATCCACAGATGAATGGCAGCAAAAGCTACTGACATCGTCGACAGTCAAAGTGGCTGACAAGACTTTCAGACTAAAAGCCTGTTCTGTTCACTTGTGAGGGGCAAAGTGCAACTTGCTGATTCGTCCAGTATTTTTTATATACATGGTTGAGATTCATGAGATCTACACGAGTTTAAACTCCAAATCCTCGTTCAACCACTGGGTCAGTCAATCGGACAACATACACGTGAACAATCAACAGAATATTTTTATAAAGTTGCATTTTCATTGTTTTAATGAAACTAAGTTCAGAACATAAACCTTAAAATGCAGTATCTGAGATAAAGTGCATTTTCGCTGTGATAAAATCAGTGTCAGCACCTCTCTACTTTGTGTCTGAGACCACACGTACAGACACACATTCAACATACTGGCCAAAAGCAAAACAGAGGGCAGCATCTGACCTTTCTTCTATATTTCAGCTTCAGCATTGTTTTTCATTGTGCTAATTATGCAATTACCTGGAGCTCAAAGTCACTCAGTACCATCTCATGATAAATATGGGACTCGGCTCTGTGGTTATAGAATCAGAGGCCGGTTTAACAACTTGTACCATAAAAGCATAAATGTAAACATACATTGAATCTAGTGACAGCCTGGTTAAAGCTTTATTTCTGGGAGTTTAGGAACATTTCCTGGCAATGAGGAATTATGACTTATCAAATGTGTTGCATCGTAATCTGAATGATAATCTCAGAGTAACTGACATATTTGATGTATAAAACTATTGAGATAAAATCCAAGTGGCAATATACCAGATGTGCAACAAGCTGTAAACCTCCAAAGTGGTGTCCAAGCTGTGTCTCTCCCAAAAGCTTAATTTCATCTTCAGACTTTCTATGGATAAAACCATAGAAATAAACTAGTGAACTACACATTTTGATTACAGATGTTTCTCAACCAGCTTCTCTTCATCCCAACAGTCATCACAGTTGATACAGATTTGTGTTTTAGTATTAGTATTTTGTAAACAAACTTAACGTCTAAGTGAAATTAAATGTGGAGAACCACTGTGGCAGCACACAGATGTTTACCCTAAGATTATTATTTTGTATTGGACATGTTAAAGATCAGAGTTTTCGTTAGTCCGACCAACAGAACACAACTGAATAAACTGATTAAATAAAATGCTATCATACGTCAGCCTACATTTAAAAACCTGGAGCCAGAGAATTCAGCATTTTTTCCTTGAATTATGAAACAATAAATGCAGATTCATCTAATCACCGCAGCCGTAATTTGAATCTCTTGTTTGTTGTGTTTGTTGGATGCCCCAACTCAAAGCACAGGAACCCAGTTATTAATCACAACATGAACTAAAGTTATACTACAACGTTGTTTCCACATTTAAGTCCAAATGAGCAGCGGGTGGTGACGACACCCAACGACCACAGGACAAAAACACTGCACCCAACGAAAAGAAGTTACTGCAATAAATAAAGCTGACTTTGTATAAATAGACTTCAAGTTAAAATATTTCTATTCATCTTCATATACTGTATGACTATACAAATGTTACATCTTAAAAATCTACAGTATATTTGTATAGTTTTCACTGGATGAAGTGGTTTTATGAACAGTGAGTGGCATCTCCGTCGTCAGTTGAGATAAAGTCTGTCAATCCTTTGTTTTGGGCTACATAATGCTGACCACAGTCAACGGTGTCAAGGGTGTCTTTTTGATCACGTACAGCCACCACCATAGTGAATAGTGCCTATTCACAGTCCTCCAACAGGTTTCCTGAGCTCGGCTTAAAGCAACGATGTCGATGGGGACAGTTTAACGTCATGTCTGATGGTCAGGTGTGTTTTTACAGGTAAGGCTCTCCAAATGTTCTGCGACACTCCATGACCCCCGTGCTGGGAGGACGGTCACAGTTGTGGGTGAGCTTTACCAGGCTCGGCATGAGGCGGTCATATGCCGTCTTATATTCTCGATCAAATGCGTCTGAGGGAAGAAAAGAAGAACATTAAAAAAAAGGATACAGACAGAATTAAGTTAAAAGAAGAACAAAAGAGAAGCTGGCTCTTCTATCAGCCTATTTTCTGACTCTGTTCATGCAGACCACTGCATAAAAACTGACTGATGCCACCACCATCATAAACAGATTATTTTGTTATTATTATTAATGAATATTTTTTTTTACAATTTCCATCTTTTAACCAGTATTATTTCTCTGTAAACAGATCATGTGACTGCAGACACTCTCTCTCTTTATATTATATATATATATATATATATATATATATATATATATGTAGTATAGATAAATAAATATTACATATTATACATAAATTTCTCACCAATATCTATGTTATCTTTTCCCAGAGCCACCAGGGATAAGAAGAGGATGTCTCTGTATAAACTCCTGTAAAGAAAGAAGAGCTCAGCCATATTCCTCAGTAAACAGAAACAGAAACATTATCAACTCGAACTGAATCTATCCCTGCACATTTGTGTGTGGGTTTCCACTGGTGGTGATTCTGGTAATAAGCAGTTTGATACATCGCTTCTAACCTTTGTCTTTTGACTCCGAGTGTCTGGCCCAGTATCTGCAGCAGCTGAGCCATCGGCCGGCTGACATCATTCCTCTGGATGCTTTTCACTACACTCTGTAGTAACTCCTCACTGAACGGCTTCTCTTCCTCCGGGACTGGCTGGGACAGAGGGTAACCCACATCTATGCACCACACACAGACACACAATTCAGCTGAGGAAAGAGAACACACTGGGGCCTAAAACATACCAACCGCACAAAATGAGGATGGTTCTATCATCTCAGCAGGGTCATTTTACTAAAAAGTACCTGGGGCTGGGTATCTGTTTAGGTACAAATACTTATCTGTGGTAGGACAACTGTGTGAGTAAACATAAAAATATACAAAAGAATGTGTTGTATATGTGTTATATGTCGAGCATGAGATGAATGAAAGCTTGGTATGAATTATGAATAATACTGAACTAATACATTCAAACACTTATATACACACACAACGACATTAACTACCTTTTTAAATTGTCTGATTTCTATTTGGCTGCCCTCTGGCCATATTAGCTAAAAGTAATCTTTCTCCTCTCTGGATAGAGAGGGACACGCGATAGAGCTGGTTGAGCTGCTCAAACACAGTAGAACAGAGACGAGGTCACGGTGCCGGTTAAGCACACGTGTAAACATCTGTCAGCAACGAAGACAGTAAGTCGTTGATCAAACAGCCGCTGAACGAGGAGAACACGAGCCTGAAGATAACTAACTGACTCCTCTTACTACTGACTACCACTAGTCTGGGACATTTTCGTTTGCCTTTCTTGACACTGACTGCTTGTCAAAGAGGAAACACATGTGTCCAAAGTAATGGATGTAACAGTGTTGTGTACCCAGCCCTTTAAGCACTACAGTTACTTTAGAAGCTGCTGAACCTTTAAGGTCGAACACATAGAAGAACACAGTGGACATTCACCAGTGATGCAAACCAACTTTCAAATACAGGACTTGATATGATTATGTTCATTTCCACAGTGTTTCACAAAACAAACAACAGTCCTGTGTCCAAACTGTACGGAGACTTTGATTCCTAACACTGTGGAGTCATGAAAGGTTGAAGCTGGCTCTCTACAGACAACAGTGAAATGCATCAAGCAAAGCACACACAAGACAGAGAGGTGGCAGGCTTCGGACAGGACAGTCGGGCACAAACAACAGGACTCATCTGTGGGAGTCTGCAGAAAGGATGAACACTCACTCTCTAACAACAGAGTACAATTAAGTCCTGGAAGACAGAGAGCAGACAGAGATTAGCAGAGTTCCCTAAAGGAGCTGGCTGCCTCCGCGCCTCCTTCTCCATCAAACAACGAATGACTACAGATAGAGTGAAGCAGAAGAGACGTTAGCAGGAGCGTGTTCATTCTCAGCCACTGTGCAGTAGATCCCAAAAATCACACTGACATGTCTGCAGCAGACCGACTTCATAACTATCCTTTCTACTATACATAACAGATTGTGTGTTATTAAGCCCATCAATAACAAGAAAACAGACCATATGACCAACTTCATTCACCAGGTTTCCGTCCAAATGTTGCAAAAATGTCAAATGAAGTAATTACAAAACTTTACAAAAAGAAAGAAAAGTAATAATCAAAGTTTCTTAAATGCTAATTCTAAAAGTGCATTAAAACAGATGGAAGGAAACACATGGACTAGCTGTCCTCAGCTTTAGCTTGTTGCAGAGCATTTATTGTCCCTACAGAAGGTGCATACATGTACACAACAGGTGCCTGTCTGTAATAACGATAACAGAGGCCTTTGCTTCAACTAGCTTGAGGCGCATCATGACATTCAAGCAAAACTAAAAGAGGTCACGTACTCATGATCTGTCTTTGTCTTTGGTTTGGAGCATGCTGGGAGTAGAGAATGCCATCACTGTCAGCTGTCTGTTCTCATGAGAGTTGAGAAGGTCACCTGAGGAATCACTAACTAGTCTGTTCTGTAGACACAGACGGACACAGAGCGGCGCGACTTACTGTACGTATTCCAGAGGATGTAGAGAGGCTGGACTGGCTCCTGGTGCAACTTCAGGTTGTCCCACAGGATCTGGATCAACACGTGTTTACTGTCCTCTGACATCCAGTTACGAGGAACCTGACAAGGGATGAGAGACACACTATGAGACAGTTGTGTCATTTACAGACTGTAATTCTCATTGTTGTAATCTGAACCTGGATAAGCAGCAGGTTAATGGACAGAGGTCTTGAACAGTTTATTTCAGGTCCACATATAAATGGCACAAAACGGTGCAGAGATTTACAGACAGTTTTTATCATTATTTGTAAAAGAACTGTTTTAAGAATTTGAAAAAAAACTGTTAACTGTGGAACTGTTACTCTAGGATTGGGACTGCAGCACCGCATCTCCAGGGATCAGCTGATCACCCTGAAGCTGACCGGCTTGACGGACCTGCTGAAATCTGGAGACAAACATAGAATGTATTCTGTCTCTAAAGGGACTATTCTCCTGTCCTGACTCCCGTGTCTGTTGTTTGGCCGATTTGCTGCATTAGTGCTGTTGATGCCAGTATTCATCAACATCCCACCCCTCCTGTCATCATCCATTGTTTGTCTGTAAGTGCATTCAGACCCAGTGAGCAACAGACTTTTATCATTATAATAAGAATAATCAAAGTGCGTAACGAGAGATACAATAAAATATTACCAACGTTAAGTAACGCGATAATATTAGATTAACATCTCCGGCCCTAATATTTCTGTGTCTTTTGTGCAGCTGTCAGAACTTCAAAAGGCTGAAAATGTGAAGATGTTAATTCTTACAGCTACAGAAAGGTAAGACGTGTGTGTGTGTGTGTGTGTGTGACTGACCTGAGAGTCTCTGTTGCAGTGCTCAGAGGTGAGGATGAGACCAGGCAGGTTGCTGGGCAGATCCAGACGTCTGAAGTACCACACCAGGTTCCAATAGATGATGGGATGGTGGTCCACCATGTCAGCCTCTGTGATCACTGGGTCACCTTCATTCTCCAGCAGACTCTCCAGCTCCTTCCACAGCACCAGAGGACTTAGGTACGGGACTGTTACTGGCTCTGGATTGTGGAGCCGCCACTCCATACTTAGTGGGTCCTGGGTGGGATAAAAATAAAAGAGTCCAGATTTCTTATTGAAAATAAAGTAAGCAAGAGCAATGGGGGGGTAAGGGGTTAGGAGGTTCAAGATCTGCTGCTCAGTTCAACAAAAGGACTGGTAGATTAAGGTAAAAGCAGACAGGCAGGAGCCACTGGGTAAGACTCTCCATGATTTTCAATGTGAGGGAAAATTTGGAATAACATTAGACAGAAACTTTTTTTTTGTTGTCAGTGTATAAAAAAAAGATTTGCCTAACAACCTACAGTAACATAGGGTAATGTTGTTGTCACATACTGTGGTTTCATTGAGACGGCTCGGCAGACTGCCTGATGTCGGCACACAGTGGTTGAGCTGTGATGGTTCATCCATGGGACCAAATGCGCTGATGCTGCGGGCCATGGGTACTCTGGAAGAAAGCGCACCCTGTCTGTGTTCTGTGGGGATGCTGATACCTTGAACACTGGTCGGTTTAGTTCTGAGAAGACACAAATAATTCATTTCAGGTTTACAAGATTTTATATGACAAAAACTCATGACTCAAGGTGTGGTCAAGTTCTTTTATTTATACGATCTCAGATGTTTAAAATCTCATTAGGAATACCGAACAACAGACAACACAGCAAATAAAGTACATTTTATTTAATTTTATGTTGTCTGTTATCTTTTTTATAGAAGCATGTGGCCTCACAGAGCTCTGTCAGGTGCTGCAGATCACCTCACATCGCTCTTTTACAATGCAGATAGAGAGCATGTGGCTGCAGTTAAGGTAGGTTCCTACTTCAAAGGCATTGTGTAAACATACAAACTAAAGCTGCATTAATATGGAATGGGGGAAAAAAAAAATCACAGCGCATTTGGAAATATACAAAAAAAGATTGATGGAAAGATTTCAGTCAACAAACATTCTTACAAAATCCAACTATCATTAAATACAGTGAAACATTAAAATTTCAACTAGCTTGTGTTTCTCACTGTTAAACGTTCACCATGTAAATAAATGTGAAAATAGAGACAGAGAGTACCTTCTGCTGTCTGGGCACTCCTGGACAGAAACTACACGGGGTGGTGGGGAGACAACTGTTGTTGGACAGGGTGTGGACAAAGTGGACGTCCCCGTGTCCAAACCCGTGGAAGTAGAATATGATGAGGTTGTCACCGCATCCACTGACGGGCTGCCCTTCAGGAAAAGCCTGGAGAGATGGGAAAGTTCAATTCAGCTCTATGTAAACGCTCTAGGTCATATTATAATTTGTGCAACATGTTATGTCACATAATATTTTTGCCAAGCTCTACCTGCCAGGTCCTCTCAGGTCCCTAATCTCCACGTTCAGGAAGGGCAGGAAGGGGTTTCCACAGAAAGGACAGGTGGTGTTCAGGTTGGAGTCATCTGCTGTCCAGCCAGCCATGATCTCCTCATCGTACACCAGGCAGTCACAAGTCTTACAGCGAGAACAGCTGGAAATCAGCAACTTGAAACAGAAAATGCAGGGTAGTTCAGAGGCTGGTGACCAGGAAAGGACAAAATCACCTACAATTCTCACCTACATTTAGCAACAGGACCACCTCCATATTTTGGTTTGTTTCATTAGTTTGATTTCTCAGCATTTAATTGTTTTTTTTTTCAGGTATTATCAGATTACTTTGAAAAATACAGCAGTTTGTGCAGAAAGATCATTTAGCCCACTTATTAATATGGATTTCTTTACTCAGGTTTTCTATTTCTATTCTCTGTCTTTCACTTGTACCTCCAGCGCATAGTTGTTGAAGATGCTGGTGCTACTGGTGTAGCGTGAAGAGCCAAGGTCTGACTTGTCTGGCAGTGGGAAGCCAGGAGGAGAGAGGACACATCCTACAGGAGTATGAAAACAAGCAGAGTATGTGACAGGGAGTCAGTATGTCCACTACAGTGCAGCACATATGTACCGACACATTGTTTTAGGGAATCATCATCAATATAGACACGACCAGCATTCTTGAATTCTTTGTTGGTCACAAACAGCAACAGCTACAAAATGTAGACAATCAAATTTATAGTAACTGAAAAGTTACATCATGGAACTACCACATGCAAATAAGAAGAAAAATAAATTAGACATTTTAAAAGACTAAAATTGTGACATAATAACTCAATCAAAAGTGCTGTAGGAAATATGATCATTTTTATTAGTTATTGTTTTACTAAAAAATAAAACATAATTAGGTTATTTTTGTATGATTTGTTTCTTTCAGAACATAAACATGGGAAACGCTATGAAATTAGTTTGGAGGTTGATCATATACAAAGACAGAAAGCAGTCAACTTGATAAATGAACACCATCAGTCATTCTCACCAGGGATCACAGATGTGGGTCTCCCAAGGCCAGAACCTGCAGTGGGGCTGTCTAATCTACTGTGGAGTGGGCTAGGTTTAAGGCTCCTGTGCAGCCCTGCTGGACCAACAGGGCCATTCTTCTGTGGAGAGAGCGCAGAGCTCTCAAACTCCCCACAGTCCTCCTCATCCAGCAGAGAGGAGCAGTCTGGATCTCCAACACCATGGTCACTGTGAGTGTCCTGGATGGACAAGGGAGACCCGGGCTGGTTAATGTCATAGGAAACCGCACAACTACAGAATAATCGTCACAGCAGCATCAGATCAACTTCAGCGTAGAAAGAGTGATTCACATCAACACACTGCCCACTGTCAGACACTCAAAAGTCCACCAGATGGCAACACTACACCAACTTCTACTACTGCCACTGAAAAGAATTGGATATAATATCTGTGAAGGTTCTCATCCAGGTCATGGTTATCTCAAAAAGCAACTTGACTTTTTTTTTAGATACCTTTTTGAGATAATTGGCTTTAATGTAAAATTTGAAGTTATTTATTACAAATCCAATTTTTGGTTTGCACTGATACATTAGGATGTGTTAATTGTTTATGTCCACTTTCACCTGCATTACCACACACCAACACATTCACTTTGACGACCCTGTACCTTGGTAGGCGTGGTGTAGGTAGCAAGACGGGAATACCAGCGGCTCGCCTTCTCTGCCACTCCCTTCCCAGCGGAGAACACACTGGTCTTGAATACATCCAGTGTTGGTGTGAGCAGAGTGTCCAGAGTGAAAGAGGAGGAGGGTGAGGGGGATGCCAGGCTCATCCTGTCTGTCCTCTCTCTGTAGGGGCTGAGACGTTGGCTGGGGCTAGGGATGGGGCTAGGGATGGTGCTAGAGCTGCGAGAGGCGGGTGACAGCCGCTGATGCTGGTGCGAGATGGCCTGGGAGGGCGAGGGTGAATGGTATGTATGGGAGCGTGCTACAGCTGTCCTGAGTGGGGAGCTCTGAGGCAGGCTTGCTCTGCGGGGAGCGGAGTGTGAGGAAGCATGGTGGAGGGTGGGGCTAGCTGGGTCCTGCAGGTCCAGACTGGGCGTGCGACTGCTCAGCGGGCTGTCCATGTGGTTCATATAGAGCTCAATCTCTCTGGCCAGGTGCCTACGGGCACTTGGTGTGCCAGCCTCGTCTTCCTCCGGGTACCGATTGTCATTTTGCTGTTCTGACTGTGCTGCCAGCAGGGACAGAGGGTCATAGCCCATCTCGATGTCTGTGCGCTTGGCAGCTTCCCTGGTTGTCACGGGGCACTTGCCACTGTAGCTGGTGCTGCGTCCAACTGTTTTTTTATATGATCTTGTTTTGTGTGTGTGGGAGCTAACACCACCCTCTATGGATAGCTTGTCTATATCCAGATCCTCAAAATCAAAAATGGCCTCAGTATTACTTTTGTCCTCATCGCTAGAGTCCGGTCCCTCTATCTCTTCTTCCTCCCTATGATCACTACTTCTGGCAAGGCCTGCTTCCACACCTACGTCATGTAGCCCACCTAAAGCCAGGGAACGAGGCCTTTTACTCTTCCTAAAGTTGGCACTGCATAGAATCTTGGCATCGGCACCCAGATGTCCCGCAATTCTATTTGGATCACTTTCACCCTGGCTCATACCCAGGCCAAGGACAGTGGTGTCTCCACTTAATGGGTGGCTGCTCACACCTGTCCAGTCAAGACTGGAGCCGCTGCTGGTGCATCCAACCACCTCCTCCAGAGCACTTCTGTGTCTCCTGAGCAAACTGTGGGATTGAACCTCACCAATTTCATCCAGGGAGGAAGTGAAGAGGAGACCTGCAACATGGCCTGAAGGAGAGCAGAGGGAAACACTTTAAACCAGGGGTCTCAAACTCAATTTTTACGAGGGCTGCTGGAGACAGAGAAAGGGGGAGGCTGGGCCACATAGCGGGTTCCACAAAAAAAAGGTAGAAATGTTTCCTCTTTTATTTACTTTAAATATTTTGATTCATTAGTCTGAGTTTTCACTGTGGAGATCGATTCTGTTACAGAATAAATGCTGTGGTTGATCAGAGAAAGACGATTGTATCTTAAAAAAAACTACAAGTTTGCAGCAAGTCACAGATTATTGTGACTGTGACATGTCTCCCTTGTATTTCTATTGAAGGTTTTTATTTATAGTTTAAACATCAAACTGACATGATGACAGCTCCTCTTCCCAATTTCACCTTGTTTCATGTGAAATCAAGAATCATGTGGATGTTAAATCTTAAACACAACATCTTCTTTAGAATTTTAACAACAAACAACAGTTGTGTAAAATACTATTTTATTTCATCTGTAACTGATCTGACAGGACGCCACGCTGTTGTTGCAGGTTTGGACAGCTTGAAGCCGGTGTAGCTTAGCCTAGCCAACATGACCCCCAAGAGGAACGGTGGGCAGGAGCTGGCTGAGTGGCCCCTGATAGAGGTCCACTCCCCCCGCGAACGGCACAGATATTAAAATTTCATACCAAGGTGGGGGCCACAAACGGACTGCAAGTGGCCCACAGGCCGCGAGTCTGAGACCCCTGCTTTAAACACTAACTATCATAAAACTGCTCTGATTGAAAAATTAACACAAAAAGTAGCAATTGTGTTAGAAAACAACAGGATATTCAATAAGAAATCAAAGGTACAAGTAAGTGTTCAAATGATAATTACAGGCAAGGAAAGCTCAATCACTGGGATGTTACATGAGCTGTTAACAGCACCTAAAGATTAAAGGACATGCTAATCTTACTCTGCCTCCAACAACAGCTAAACAAATGGGTCATTAATTCACTGTTTTTCTATGTTGGGAAGCACAATGAGAACAATATTTACACACATATCCTCCTACGTTGCAAAACTACTGAATCTAAAACAGCTCTCCTACTTACCCGTGCTGTTAGAGCTCTTTGGTTTACATGATGAATCATCATAAGGACAGCTGCTGCGAACAATGCCACGGGGTTTGAAGGAGGAATGTACTTCTATGTCAAGCTGAGGAAGGCAGTCTTTACTTCCTTTGGTGCTCTCCGTCTCCGACACTATGAACAGAAACATTACAATTTAAACTCTGTCTGTTTTACTATGTGCACAGCTTCAAACACCGTACTACCTACTTAACAATAAAACCTGTCTGAAATGCTTTGATGTACGTGAGAAACTAAAAAGTATTCATCATTTCTAGAGGAGACAGAAAGATCCAGAAAGAGGAAATCCTGTGGTTAAAGGCTGCCAAGTTCATTTTTTTATAGGTAACAGTAGACAGAAATATGTATCAGATCAGACACGCTACTGACAGGAACTACAGTCGCTCTCCTTCTTGCCGTCTTTGTCAGGGGCAGAGTCCTGAGCACTGGGGTCTCCTCTCCGAACCTCCTCTTTTGACAGTGAGTTGTAACCCAAATCTGACTGATCTCCTGCAGAATAGGAGAAACAGAAAAACCCTGATTACACCAAAAAAAGGAGACACAACACCAAAACACAAAAATAGATACAAAACAGAAGATGATAACTAAGTATTCAATAAACAGAGGCACACGCAAACATCTTCACTCATTGTCACTGTATGCAACATCTGTAAACAAACTTTGGCTTTGAGATTCAAATCAGAATCTTTATTAGTGTCTTTTAAAAGTGACCAAAATGCTTTTTGGTATAAATGAAAATCTGTTGCAGCTGTACAGTGTGGTAGTGGGGCTGAATAAAACATACAAAAGTATATTATAAAATATTGAGGTGATCCTGTGCTTTCATCTCCTCAGTTCTGGGCTGCTAAACGAGTAGGACAGGAAAAGCAGCGGAGCTGAATAAAAACCATCCTCAGGGCATTCACAGATCTACAGATAGTGTAAGGAAACAAACTGCGGTTTCACAACTGCTAATGAATTTGATTGCTAAGGCTTGATCGTAGGAAAAAAGTGCTATCACTCCAGGCTCACTCTTCCATCTGTCTCTAAAATTTCCCTGTCTCCAGGCAACCAGCTGTATGATGATTTGTTCTCCTCTTTCATCTTTCCACTGAACTCCTCTGTCATTAACTCTAAATAAACCATGAGATTGCATGGCTTGGGTGTAAAAAAGTACGAAGCAACTCACAACTGATGGCCAGTAACATAACTCATTCCAGAACAATAATGTATGAACCGCACACTGCGAGCTGTGGTTGTCTCTCAGTCTTTCCACACACAAGGAAAAGTCTCCTGCTGAGGTGGCATGATTGAAATTATTTCCATAATCAAAAAGAATGTGCCTCTGGTAATAACATGCCGTAATTGACAAGGAGAAATCACTCAGTGACGAGCAAAAGTGAAAAGAGAAACACAAACGAGACATGAGCACAAGACTGGTGCGATGACACAGAGGTGGAAAGAAAGGAGACAAAATCACAGAGACAGAGAGAAACTGAAACAATGTGACAATGAGAGCTAGATAGGAAAAATACAACTAGAGATAGACAGGCTGACAAAGAGGTTTACCTGGATGGCAGGTGGCTTCTCTGAGCTCAGAGCCCCCCCAGTGCGAGTGGGCCACCAGGGCCCTGGCGGCCACGCTGCGGCCCCCACGGCCAACTGCATGCAAAGGCAACACAGGCATGGCCAGAGTGAAGGGCAGGGTTAGGGACAGAGCAGAGCAGACACCACAGCCAAAACACCAGGGAGAGACATGAACAGGCACAGCAGAGATGAAAGAAAGGAGGAAAAATAAGCAACAAAGCGACAAATGAAGAAGGTGGATAAAAAAAAATGTAATGAAATGAAAGAAAAAGATGGCTGCTTGTGAAAGATGAAGTCAAGCAGCAGCCACGTTGAGTGTACCTGTGCTAGATCTATCATCAGTGGGGTCTACTTTGACGGAGTCAGTGGCGTAGGGGCCCTGCTCAGCCAGGTTAGTGTCGGCAGAGCTATCCAAGCTGCTGTGACTCACAGCGTCCAGGTCGCTGCCATCTGCCCAAACACAACGAGAGTTACAGGAAGCAGAGCCCTATTTCTGCTCCACAAGGATTTAACGGTTCTGTTTACGTTTTTAGAATATATTATTATATAAATGATTTCTATAACTTTCAGTGTTTTAATGCTTTAAGTCAGTGTCAATCCTCTGTCATTTCTATAGACATGCAGCTGCAACAGTATGTGAAGTGAAGAAGGTTTCTCTGTGAGCTGGGTCTGATAATATTAAAAAAAGTGTTTAATTAGAATTTAAATGGGATTAAGTGGGATTGGGATGGATGAATGTTTTACAGGAATATTTATCTTTTTCTGTATTTAAAGAAGAGCATTTAAGAAAGCAATGCTTATGACAGATAACAATGGGTACCTTAGAGAAGCAGGGACTAGCAGGACAGGGATTACATGCACTGGCTATGCAGGTGCTCACTGGCATGCGGGGGAGTTTAATCACACATGGTGAGGTGTTTGTGTTTTATAGGTGGAACTTTCAATTCTTTTTCCAGAATGGTGGAGAGTTATGTATGACCGGAGGCCTGGTAGCTCCTGGAACCTTCTGGGGATGCAGAAGGTTCCAGGATCGAATCCCAGCCCACACTCCTAGCCCTTCCCTCATGTGTGTCCTTGAGCAAGACACTCAGCGCTAGCTCCGTGTAAGTCGCTTTGGATAAAACTGTTTGCCAAGCAAATTAAAATAAAGTATGACAGTATGACCATGCATCGTTAAATATATAATATTGTTATTGTATATTAAAAAAAGCTATACTGCTTATCCTGTAGGTGTAAATAAACCTGAGATCAGAACCATCAAGCTGTGATGTGACCATGCTAACTGCGCCACTGTGCCGCTATCACTTGCTTTGATTTGATTTGTTTTCTCACAGAATATAAATTGTTGGGTCATTCCAGGTCTGTGCATCAGACTCTCTTAGTTCACTCCTGTATGGTCAAAGTATGCTGTTACTGTTCACAGTTACCTGACATAGGGCTCTGGGTGACAGGAACATGCCGTCGCAGTGCCTGTTTGAACTGTGCCACGCTGAGAATCACGTTTCTCAGCTTCATCCACAGGAAGTATCCTCCTCTGGTGCTGGAGGGCCATGTGCTCTCCAACACCGCCTAGACACGAGGAGAAGACAGAAACACAAACAGTGTACAAAGAATATCAGAAAGGTGTTTGAGTCCATTATGTGGGCATTTTTCCCTTTCAAATATCTTCCACCATGAAATTTTCTCATATTCATCTACTGACCTTCATTCCTTCATTTTCAGCTCAGCTAAAACTGTTTTTTAAACTTTTTGTTCTACATACATTCACCTTGAAGAAAGGTATTGACTGCAGAGGTACAATATCCAGTCACACCTTGCCTCAGAAAAAGACAGGGGAGCTGTTGGTGGCCAAGTCACGTTTACAGTCTGTCTGCTTCTAAAATACACTTCAGAAGTCTCCTGAGAAAAAGATTGGTATGCCACAGAACAGAACTGGCTTTATTACACTTGCTGCTGCAGCGTGGAGTCTCTGAGGATTTGGGCCAGGTGAAATGAGGCCAACCGCCTGAGGATGCTGTAAATGATCATGTTAAGACAATTAAAGCCTGAGCCTAGAAATCTGGCTACTGTGCACTTTAGAAATAACTGTAAGGCTCTTCCTTTAACGTGTTTGTGTGTGAGAGCACAGGCTGGGCATTCCTCCTACAGACTATAACTCGTTTAACGCTAACATCAATAAAACCTTATTATTTAAAGGGAAACTCCATCAACTATACCAATCAAAGTGTCTTTACGGGCCCTGAAAAGTGTGTGAAAAAAGTGAGCTGCACAACATTTGAGAAACGTCTGCAGATCACATTAATTAGTCCTGGTTAGTTGAGGAAAAACCAATGAAAAAAAAACGGGTGGAGAAGAATGAAGGAGGCCCACTTCTCATCTGTGGTACGGGGCTTAATTAGCTGCTATCTGCAAAACACTCAGCCAAGATGCACCGTGGGTTTTGAGTTATATCTCATCATATGCATTTTTCCCCGGCTCTCATATTTGACTATTTTAAAAAGAAAGACCGATTTTATTGGAAACAATTTTTGTGTTATTCCATGTTTCATGTTTCTAACATGCAGAGCTGCATAAAACGATCTGATATTTGGTTTATGTTGAGTAAATGTAATTGTGAATTTCTTACCACATACACCATTCAGTTCTACCCTCCTACCATTGTTTTTCAGTATTCTGTTTCTGAGTGCTACATAATGAAGAGTTTTGAATTCAAATCATGCTGCTACACAGTTCCAAGTCTCAAGTGCTGTTCCGTAAGGAAGGTGTGTATTTTAAACTGCAAATTACGGGAAACTGTACACAAGATTACTACCAGAAAAGTACGACTTTGGCATCAACATCCGCTCACTAAGAAACATTGAGGTTACACTGGTAAATAGGTTTTATGTTCTCTGCAGTTTAAGGAATACTTTTCTACTCTGTGAAGCTTCTAAGCTTGTTGTGTTAGATCCCAGATAAGTTAGAAGGATAAGAGAACATTATTCACCCTGACGCCTTGGTGTGATCACCTACCAACTCTGTACAACCTCAGAGAGCAAATTGAAAACGACACCAATGTTCCTTTTTATCTGAAAACCAAACATCTGCAGAGGCATTACTCAGAAGTAGTATCTATTTCAATGATTAGGTAATCAAGGATTACAAAACACTAACAGAATAGGCATTTGCAGAAACAACTGTCTAGCCAATCGGAGTTATCACTCATCTGTTTAGCCCAGAGGGAATGGCATGCATCTTCAGGGATCTCCATGCTGATTGAATGTGCCTTGCAAGACAATGCAGATCACCCATTCACTCGTTGCCCTCAAAGCACCTCAAATTCATAATTTTTACACCTCAAGTCTTTCTCAGAAAACGATAGAGACTAGCAAATTTCTTGGCATGGTCTTAGTATGAAAATGTAAGACCAGATCTTAAAGTTTTGGATTGTTTATAAGCTGATTATTTGTTTTTTCAGTGTGAAAATCTAATAATGTCTTGGCATTCCTAACCTTTTTCTTACCATTGTATGATAGAATTGATGGTTTTATATGAATCAAGGGCATAGCCTATGGTATGGTACTCCTACAACTCCTACCATGATGTTTATCATAAAACATTTATTTCTTTATTCACATTTGATATGATACAGACTGTGAATAGTAGTCACTTAAAATAATCAGCTGAATATTTAAAACACACCCAACATCAGAAACCGTATCCTAGGCAACAGAGTACCTGTAACATACTGTAGTGGGTAGCTGTTTTTGCACCACTTACCAGCACCTAAACCCAAGCCTTCTTTTCTCTAAATAAGCAAATTTTATAACTCATCACCGTTATTACTGGCAGATTTCTATCAGTTGGTCATATTGAACACTAATATGTACTGTACCTTGTTGTAGTAGCCGTAAGTAATGGCATTGGGATGGACTCCAGCCTTCTTCATCTCAAAGAGGACCCTTACTGCCAGGACAGGTTGACCATACTGTCCACACAGCTGCATCAGTACCCTGTAGCAGACCTGAATTTGGATATAGGATTATTTTTGTCAAAAGCTAACAACCAGAAAAATGTGTGCTGGCTTTAAGGGTAAAGAAGTTTACATGAAACTTAGTAAAACATTCAAATCAATCAATATAGTTCCCACTTGGTTGGACTGAAAGTTCAATTGTCAAAAACTAAGCACATTATTTCTGAGAATGGTCAACATACCTCGTCAGGGGCCTGCAGTTTCTTACCCTGCATCTTCCTGAGGACATCATATGCAGTGCGAAGCGCCCGAACCTTGGAGTGGCACACCTTTACATATGCTGGCAGACACATGAACCATAGACCGTAGCAATGATGGAGCAGGCACTTGGACCACAGCTGAGGGATGGATGAGTACTTCTTAGCAATCTTATGGGCCAATTTAATCTCCTGTGGGTAAAAACAAAGATAAGGAAATGCACAATACAGACTCACAGATATGTGGAACTTAAAGATTAGGATAATGTGGGTGTGCAAGGCAAATAGAATTATTACTAAACTGTCAAAACTAGGTTTATTTTGACGTTTTTTTCTCTTCAAGTATTATTTGATTATTGAATTACAGCCAACAAAAACAAATATCGTTTTTCTCCTTAAGAATAGGGTCAGTGCCTAAAAAGGTTTCAAAAATAAAGTCATTCATTAATTTATTAATGCATAAGACTAGTTAATTGTACAAACCTGCTTGGTGCGTCTAAACATGAGTGCTGGGCTAGTGGGACAGCTGTGCCTGGCAGTTAGGCGCAGAGAGGGAGTATGCAGGCCTTCCACGGGGTCAAAAAGGTCCAAGCTCAACACTGGGAAACCGTCGTAGCTGACGAAGAACAGTAACAATACGCACACAGCTTTACTGAAAAAACATTGCTTGATGTCATTTATCGAGTGAACTGTATCAAGTAATCAAGTAAACACTTGATGGATCATTTTAACACCTGAGAAACTGACCAGCTGTCTGCAAATTGGTCAAATTTAATAAATGATTGGTTCCAACGCTAGAGTGAACAAGAATATGGCCTGCTTGTAAAATTTATCTACAAAGAAATCTGCAAGAATTCTGGAAAGGTGTTTTTCATTATGGATAACATATGTATTTACTAAGTTCATATTCCAATTCAACACTTGACTTTCAGCCTGTGGAATGATTAAATCATTAAGCACATGACCCGTCAGTAAAGCTAAAAAGTCACTATTTCTGCAGTTAAAACATGTTGCAATCAACTCACTTCAATGTAAAAGAGTTGGGACAGACTCCACCCTCATGCTTATCTACATTTATTTGCCCATTTAACAGGAAAAGCCATTTTTTACCTATACAGAAGTGGATATTCCTCTCCCTCAGGCAGAGGAGGCAGCTCTGGAGGTGTGATAAAGACTGTGTGTTCACTACGCTGGGATTCATCAGTCTCTATCAGCCTGGTCTCCTCTGGTTTGTCACTGTCCACCTGCAGAACAGAACACAAACAGAAACAGACATGTTTGGGTGGTGGTATCAGAACTCTGAATCTGTCTCATCTGATTAAAGCCGTTTGTGTGGGGTTTGACCTTTTAAACCCCCTTTCACTTTAGCATAATTTTTTGTAGCTGTCCATCTGAGTGAGCTGAGGGAGGACAGCGATAATGACCTAGATTTCCCAAATGAACACGCCTCCCTTTTTTTCTTGTTTCTGTCCTGTATCCACATTATGTGCAGCTCTCCGCCATCACTAAACGCACAGCTTTCATTGCAATTCCACTATCTAAACCCCTCTATTCGTCTCCTTTGTGCAACATGTCTAGTGACAAGTCTAAATAAAGAAAAATAATAATGTTTACATTGTTAAAATATGGGAAAAATAACATCATCATAGGCATAAACATAATATAAACAAAGGAATTATTCATTAAAAAGTAAAAGGACAAAATTTGCTTTTATACAAGTCATGGGATGAGACTAAACAATTTTTGTAGAATAATCTCATAATACACAAACATTTACTATACTTATAAAATGTACAATACATCAAAAAGTATTTGATTGTTTACATTTTATCCACCATTTATTCAACTGTAAATGAGCAAAGGCAGAGGTGAAGGTTTCTATGTCATGGGCAATAATATAAAATCCATACCACATGCTAAATCCTAATCAGCAGTAAGATTCAGGTTAGCAGGTGCAAAGAAGTACGAGATGAGCCTCAAAAGTTTTAAAACAAGCAAGAGTCAAGCAAAATGGAAGTAACTATAATCACCTCCCGATGCTAGCGGCAGAATTAATACAGAGAGGCGGTGAAAGATGAAAAAAATACATCAGAACTAATTGGGAGCTAAAATGCTGCTGTATACCCTTTGAATTAACACTGATGGAGGCGTCTCCTGATTGTACAGTTTGACAATGGTACATCTACCCTCTTCATAGCATTCCTGATTTATGGAGGACGGAGATACACTTAAAAGCCTCTCCAAAGCTTTCTATAATTTCACACTGAAGGATGCATCCAGAGGGTGTAAAGAGAGAACTTCCAGTCAAATCACTATAGCATAAAGAATTTACAACTGAATAAATGTAGAAACAAAAATGAAAGCTCAAACTGAAGAGGCAGAATTGGATGGCTGTCAATCCATTTCAAGTGAAGTAATTTTGTTGTTTACCAGGAAAATGCTCAATGCACAAATTCGTCATGTCGAAACAGAAATGTAGCTGAAACAGCTGAGAATTGATCAAATAATAATCGGCTTACCTTGCATCCCTTGTCTGCACTCCGCTCTGAACTGTAGAGCTGCAAATGGAGGCAAAGAAACAGAAAAAGCAAAGAAACAGAAAACAGGATTTGGTTCCAGATAGCTGAGTGAAACTACATTAAATTACAACTACAAAACATTAACATTAGCATTGCTGTTCCACTTGATCCAAAGCAGTTTATGAATAACAAGCTCACTTTGTCCACACAGTCGTCAAAGAAGGCCAGGCCAGCGTCTTTGTCACTAACGAAAGAGCACTCCTCAATAAAGCGGATGAACATCTGCGTCTTGGTCATTAGTGAGTAGAACTTCTGGTGTGAGCGTTCCCGACTCTTCAGGAACCCTGCGGACATACATTTTTCATGTTAGTCTGTAAGTTTACCTTCATTTTTTGCCTAATGTGAGGGATAATTTAAAGATTAATTTAGATATGCCAGCAGGTATATTAATTCTATATTAGTGCAATCATATTTATATGATTTTTATTTGGTATATTAATTTAAAGCCCTTGTATTTATTTGGACAGTGCAACCCAACACAATGATATAAATATAATGACAATTTTAACAGATGCTTCATAGATGCTGAAATGAGCTCCACTGACTAATAAGCCACTTGCTTCTATAAGTCTGAGAGCAGGATAATTAGGCGCTGGCTCACAACTCAAAGATGGAAGCCAAGCACTAGCCCGGCAGAGAAACATTGCAGCTGATAAATATTTAATCCTGACACTAGGCACTTCAATCATCAGCCGATTCTAACCAAAGTTCCTGTTGCACTTATTTCTTTTTCACAGTACACACAGCCTCCCAATGCAGGGTAAAACGACTCACAAATATATCACGGGACAGGACTGTGACAGGAAAAATAAAAATGTTATAAGAACACAATGTCTAATTTGTTTTTGTTATACATATACAATGGTGAAAAGCGATGCACAAGTTGTTACATCTTTCCTTAAGTCATTAGCAATGTGCCGCAGCCAAACAAACTCCAGATACCTTGTAAATCAAAAAGTGAGCTAGCATCTGTGGCTTTTTCAGAAGGTGCCTGGGTGATAGGTCGTAGAAATGAGCGGTAACCCTTCAAAATGGCTGCCATGAAGCGGAGGAAGGCTTCCTGGATCTCCAGCTCAAGTGCATGGAGACTCTTCCCACAGCTCAGCTCTGACGAATCGCTCATGCTCAGTTCCAGCAGCCCATCTGGCCTGTATTGACCTGAAGACAAAAATGCAGTCAACTGCAACAACATGTTAAAGAATCTCTAGGTGCATATCAGTTTGTGTCCACATTAAACACTGATGTGCTTCAAACCTTCATTCATCATACTTTCACTACTTCTCTCAGTTATGTTTCTGTTTTTGAGTTTTGAAGCAGTTAAATATGCAGACGTTCCTGATGATGTCAAAACTAAATATTAAACCAACTTCCTGTCACCGTTTCTGAATCTGTCTGGGAATATTAATAAGGTTAGCACTGTGGTCATCCGCGTATTCACTGTGGAGATGTTCATATATTCATATCACATCAAACGCAGGAATAATAATAATGATAATGAATATTGTATTGATCCCCTTGGGCAAATTGTTGTTTTGTTTTTCTTAATTTCAGCAGTAAAGTAGAAAAAAATGACACTGCTCCTAATGTGTGTGATAAGCATCATGCTGTGTGTGTGTTTTGGCCTTTAAGCTTTAGAGGTCATATTTCCAGAGACAAGTGCTCTGTGTTCACCTGTGTGCGTGCACGTGTGACTTTGTGAATTGTACACACAAAGTTCTACCGCAGGACTTCACTGCGTGTGATTCAGACAGACAGAAATGACACTGTCATGTAAATAGATAACTACATTAGGCTGTTTAGTTATTTTAATGAACAGCGTACAGACTTGTTCTATACGAAATGAAACCTGAAATAATTTATAACATAATCTAGCACAAAAAAAATCTAAAAAACCTAATTCCACAAAACTTTTTTACTTGATATACTATGTATATATAATATAATATTAAAGTATAAACTAGCTGGAGAACCAAATGATTAAAACTAATAAATACATTTGATTGATATACAAGTTTCTGATCATCCATGAGGTTTAAATCACTCAGCTAAAAACTGGCATATCAATGTTCAGCCAATCTGGGTGACTGGGAAGATTTTCAACTTCACTGGATCAGGAAATTTGATTATTCAATTTCTATGGCTCAATATGCCTTAGTGTTCATGACCTAGCAGTGAGTGTGTTCCACAAATAGATACATTTGACAATAACACAATGTGAACCCCAGCAGGGAGGCAGCGTAATTAGGAAATTATGTTATAATGGGATTGTTGCTGGCTTTAGATTTGTTGGATGACAAACGAACACACTCTTTAAAAGCCAGTTTTAATTTAAATTACAGTAAAGGTCAGACATCTAGTCTGAAACGTCAAATAAAGACAGAACAGAATAGGAGCTTAGCTCTTACAATTCATATTGGCCATTCAGCCTTACACCCCCGTTGAAAGGAAAACACCTTTAAAAGGAATCATAGAAATGTTAACGTTAGCTGAGTGTGTATTTTACTTTAGTTGCAAGAAATACAATTGTGGAAATGAGACAAACACACAACAAAGTCACACATTTTGGCAATAGTTTGTCCCACAAGCTCGTCTATCAGTTCAGTACTCACCATCAACCAGCTGCTGGTAGAGATTGCTTAGCACATTCATTAGGTGTTTACAGGCTTTTTTTGGCAGGATTTTCCATGTGAGGACTCTCTTATCTTCATTGCTGAAAAGCAGAAGCATACACTGAGCTCTAGAGAGGTTGAGAGTACAGACTACCAGCCCGACAGTGGTTAGGATAATGAGGCCAAACATGATGTGAATCATTACTGACCTTACCTGATGCATTGGAAAATTGCATTCTTTTCACATTTAAATGAATTTGACACTACAAAAATAACCATCCCACACACATGCTCCAGGAACATATGCTAGACTCTAACCTTACAACTCACGACCTGGCAATGATGTGGTCTGGGAAAAAAAGCAGCATAGCTGAGAGTGCTGAACATTACTGTCTCTGTGTGCATCATCATACTGTACACTCAATAAAACAACGTACAGTACATAACACAGTTAGAAGGAACCTCTTGTTTAGGTTTAGTTTCAGTGTAGTTAAACCGTAGAGGATGATAACTATACCATGCAGATAATTGTCATTTTGTGCTCACTGAAAGATGGTGTTCGTGTCCACGTCCACGCAGCTCACGTCTGGTGGGGGGTCATAAAGGTCAAAGTAGCGAGAGTCCAGTCCTACGATGAATGGACAGGGGGCACTCAACACATCAGCCAATGCCAGTGGGCACAGAGGAATATATGGGCACGGCCAATGGAACGGGAAAATCATCTAAGGAAGATCAGAATGAGAAAAACGATGAAGATGAAGAAAAGAAGAAGGGTTTTTTTCTGAAGCTCTTCTATGGTCTTTGAACTAACTTCTAACTTCTTTAAATGAAACATGTTTAATGTTTATGTAATTTCAAAGCAATTAACACCCAAAGCACGAGCACAGTGAAGCGATGAAAATCTGCTCTCTTAACTCAAAAACCGGTTCTGCCCTATTCACATGCTCAAAGCCACAACAGTATGCTCAGCACATTATTGCTCAGCATTGAACTCTACACTCTGCTACCCCTCACTCCCCCACCCCCACTTCACCCATATGCTCTGTTAACGATATAATGCGTCAAAACCATCTCATGATAATAGAATGAAACATAGGAACATAAGAAGCAACATCATTTTAGCAAAACAAAACAAACTCACAGACACCAGAGCCTCAGTTACACTGGTTAGTACAGCCGGTCGTAACGAGTGAACCAGGATCTTATGTTCAGTGACAGCAAATACCAGCAGGGTGACTGCGTTCTCTGGTCCAAGGTTCTGGAGCAATGTGGAAAATCGACCACCACTAGAAAAAAATACAAACTTAAGTAATGACTTTTTCACCATATAAACAATGTGCTGTCCTACAACAGAATGTCCTATTTTTCCAGTCCATTGAAGACATTTTGGAGTCCAAAATACTCCTCAGCCCACCAAAAACAAGACCATAAAAATAACTTAAAGACAACTTTATAGAGGATATTTAAAAATCAAAAGTAATTTTACTAGTGAAACAAGGACAATACCAACGTTATATGTGACGACACTGTAATGTATTTAAGACCTACAGTCACCTCCAAAAGTACCAAAACAACAAGGCCAGTTCATTTGTTTTTGCTGCTTACTATGACTAAGACATTTGGGATTTACAAAATACTAACAGAACTTGACCACTTAGGACAAAATGAGTAGGGTCATAACCCCAGCTGCTCTTACCTGAGCGGTAAAGGAGAAGACACTGGCTGGCTCAACATCAGGCTGTCATGAGGGGAAAGCTATAAGAAAAGCTGAAAAGTGAGATGAGACCAGCCAGGCACAAAAACCCCTGCACTGAATAATTTAAATGTTCATCCATAATGGAAGACCTCAACTACTGCACCCAAAGGAAATCAACACTACTGTCTGCAAGATGATGTTTTCATACAGTTCTAACATGCATCATATGCAACAAACATAACAGGAAACATACCTGCACGAGAATACGAGGCCTCTGAGAGGAAGGGAAAGGGACTTTGTGCATAAAATGAGAGATGTGCCTGAAAAGGAGGAGAATGAGAAGGGACATGAGGCTAAAGATAACAGCGGAGTGAGGTTAAATAGCATTAAATAATATTTTGTGGATTTTGTGTTACAAATCACTTCAATAATCATTAATTTCCTTGTCCTATAGTGGCGCAGTGCATTGTCAACTCACAGCAAGAAGATACAAGGTTTGATACTGCTAACCAACTGACGCCTTTCTCTGTGGAGTTAGGATGTTTTCCAGGTTCCTGTGTCTTTGTCAAATAAACTATTATAGTTGTCTTAAGGACTTTGTCCAGTAATGCTTTAAGAGACAAGACTGGGTACTGCCTGTTATACTGAAGGGCAAAGATAATAAAAAATAACAATTATAGCACTATATATATATATATATATATATATAAATAAAGGGAAACAACTGAGAGAGCTCACTTCTCAATGGGCAAGGCGTGAGGGCCGGAGATGGAGTAGCGATAGAGGAATGTGAGGAACTTGCGGAAAGCGTCAAAGAAGGGCCAGTGGGAGAGCAAACAGATACACTTGTTGGTGTAGACAGAGCAGATGTTGGTGGTGGCAGCTGAAGGGTTGGATGATGAGGGTTTGTGTGGATCTGAGTTCAGGAGACCCAGCTGGGAACGCTGCTGATTTGTCAGACACTCCTGCTGGTACGGCTCATAGAACTGAATGGCAGCTCCGTACACCTGAAACACAGAACACAGAATTTCTTTACGATCCCCGTCTCTATCTTATTGTTGAGTCATGAACACAACTTCAGCTGAGTCAAGTGAGACCCGCAGTTCTTTAGACGTTCCTCTGGGTTCCTTTGGGACCTCTTGGATGAGTCGTTGATGTGCATTTACGGTAACTTATGTAGGTCGTCCACCTCGTGGAAGATTCCCCAGTGTTTCAGATTTTCTCTATTTGTGGATAATGGCTCTCAACAGGTGTGGCAGTAATCAGGCCTGGATGTGGCCAGTGAAATTTAACTCACGTGTATAAAAAGGCAATTAACCGCAGTCATTTCATGTTTTTCCTTAATCATTACTCAAAAACAACCCTCAATTTTATGTTAACTTGGGTTATCTTTGTCTCATATTTAAATATGTTTGATGTGCAAAAATATGCAAAAAAAAGAGAAGTGGGCAAACACTTTTTTGATCAGAATTGCAATGTTTGTTTAAAATTACAGTAATGTTTCAGCACATGATTTGAAGCTGCACGTCAGTCATTCACACCCATCTCTTATTACAATTACCTGTAAAAGTAAATTAAAATTAAAACTTTTAAGCATGGGTATTGATTGAGGGTACATTAACTAATAATTAATGATCAGCACCACCATTTTATTTTTGTTTTTATGACAAATAACCACACGATAAGTTTAAAACACTGCTTCACAAAAAGACAAAGAATTTTTTTTTAAATAAAATATAAAGAAACAGCACATTTCTTAGTCTAAGTAGGTCTATCAAAGTGACACATGAAAAGGGCTCATGGTCAAAATACTAGGTGGCATTTTGTTTCTTTCTTTCTTTCTTTCTTTCTTTCTGAGTGCAATTTTAGCATTTTCAACTGTATGTGGAGATATAGAGCAACACGCATGCCTGACCCACTTCTCCTTCTGGTATGCCGAGTAGCATTGTGGTTACATTTTTCCCACTGTGGTAACGTCAGCTGTGTAGATGACAGTTACAGCCTGATGGTGAGGTTTAACAGTCACAGGTAGCTTCTCATATCTGATGCTACCAGTAAGATGTAAGAAGGAGTGAGGAGTGTATTTATCCATGCATTACCTTCTCTCCAGAGGCGCCTGTGAGGACAAAGGTGGAAAAAACAGGAAGAGAGTATTTGGTGTTAGGTGGCCAGCACTCAATTGTAGCCCCCATGGGAAGGCAGAAGAGAGGGACAGACTCTGGCAGAGGGAATGACTCGTAGTCCTCCTCTGGATATCTGCTGAATAAGCCTACCAATTGAAGAAGATACAAAAAAAACTTATGATGATGCAAAACAAGTTCTACATATTTTCATTAAAATGTATGACTTTCATTTAACGTTTCACTCAAAATGAAGGTCAATGCTTCATATTAAATCCATCAGAAAACAGCCTCTGACATATTTTCAAACTATATCAAACCAGTAATGTGTTGCATCAAAGGATAATGTCTCAAGTGTTGCAGGTGCAGATTTTAAAGTACATATGTACATACCTTAGTAGAGTCATAACCTCCTTCACAAAGCTTTATATAATGTATAGTATGGTGTATCAATACAAATTTAACTACTACCTTATAAATAGATATTCTTACCTAATCTAAAAAGCTAATGCAAAAATGTATGTAAAGTTGGTGAGAAAAGATTCAGCATTCTCAGAAACAGGTTTACAGTGTATATGTGTAAGGATTCATGGAACAAGAGCTAAACGGCTGGATCACATGGTACAGGACTTTAGACTGTATATTACTTTCCACTGTCACTGATATAATCATCTACAGTAACATAATTTACTACTTACCTGTTGAATTTCATCTCATTTAATTCCAGTCATTATAATTTCCAAATATATTATTATATTTTATTGTGCTTACAATTTACACAACATAATCTCTGATTGCTTATGTGTTTTTGTTATGTCTAATAAATTCCAGGTTAACCAGGATGCGTTAGAACTCCGTTTAAACCTTTGATTGAGAACAATACTGGCAGAGGTTTGTCTCATTATTCCAGTTGTCAGCCATCAACATGCTTTAACAAGCCTAAACATGTAAGCATAGCTGTAACAGGATGTTCTCCTGTAGTTCACCTTACTCTCAAGTGACATTTGTGCAGCAGCAGTTACATATCTTCACTGCAATAAACCTTTATTTTTAGTATAATGCACTAAATGTTTTATAAATAAAACAGGTTATTTCTATATGAACTTTCTTTACTTTACTTTGCTTGGCAGACGCTTTTATCCAAAGCGACTTACAAGGAGCTAGTGCTGGGTGTCTGGCTCAGGGACACACCTGGTAGAGGATGGACTAGGAGTCAGACGGGGTTCGAACCCACAACCTTCTGCATTCCAGTCTGACGCTTAACCCATTGAGCTACCAGGCCACTTTCTGTTTTTCACACACAAGAACCCAGTGTTTAGAAGAACTGAGGAACCACACAAATGGGTGCACCAAGTCTTACCTGCTTTGTAGGCTACAGTGTTGGTTTTGGTCACAGACTTCTTATAACACAGGTAAACAGAGGAGCCCCACTGTAGAAAAAAGGTAAATAGGAGAAGTCTACACTTTGCTTATTTTACATAACACCGGCTGTGAAAAAACGGTATAGTTCAAAGCTCTGGTAAATTATAGTTATTCATTTTCAGTTACTTGAGTTATAATTAACATTGCTAGTATATGCCATCTGTATGGATTATGGATTAATGGAACAAGAGCTAAACAGCTGAGCGATACCGTACTCAAACTACACTTTAGACTGTACACGATATATATAATTTCTCCCTCATATTGGAGGTAGGCCCACACAGCTTGGGGCACAGCATAGCGTGAGGAGGTCTTGCCTAAGGACCACAACCAGGATTCAAACTCCAGTCTATACACACACATACACACACAAAAAAGATTTTAACTTATTATCTTAATAACTTCATAAGTTCAACACATTTGAGGGGTTCTTCCAATTTTAGAATTCATTTTAACAACAAGCAACTAGAAGAAAAGAACTAACTTAAGTGAGTAGTGGAGAATTTATACAGGTTTCCTATTTCGTGGGTTCATCTCTCTCACCATGCTGCTGTTCAGATTCTTCTCCACCTTACAGAAGGTGTGGGGAGGTGTCTCTCCCTTGCTTGGGATGATGATGCAGATGTCAGTGACGGCCAGAGCAGCATGTGGTTGGATCTCCGGTGCCCTGCGGTAGGTGACATAAATGCGCTGGGAGGAATTGCCACTGATATTGGCTGGACGACCAGAAGGTGTGGTCTGGATGAGTTGGCAACCGTGCTTGAGTCGCTCCTTCCATTCATACAGCACACTGGACGAGGGGGCGAAATATGGGAGTTAAAAAAATCATTGCGTTATTACAAGGTAGAAAGAATCAGTACAATACGTGGTCATGTTCTCACTGGTCTAATTAGATGGAGCTCCTTGTTTGAGTGAAACACTAGGGTGTAGATCTCTCCTGCTATCGAGTAGTGTTAGTCGGGGACAGTTCACAGATCCCATTTTTCAGGCAACATAGTACAATGCAAGTGCAAACGACAGAGGCAACATCACAAGGAATAGTGCCAATAAGGCAATATTATTGGAATAGTTTTGTTATCTCTTAAATTTGTATTTTATTTTGACCAGGTATGTACATCCCATATTCCTCCTGCTGCACTGTACATGCATCTAGTTTTAACCCAATACAGCACAACGATTAGGCTCAAGAGGACTCAGAGGAAAGGTAGGCAGAGGTACATGAAAGTAGCAGTAATTTTTCAAGTCCCTCCTATTATACACTTATCCTCCATTACTGTTTCAAGTGGAACTCCATAGGTATTTAGAGCCCCTATCTGGAAGCTGAAAAGAGTACAGAACTGAAAGTGGTCACTGTGGGATTTTTTATTTTGTCATCTTTTTCCATTTTTCCACTCTCAGCAAGGTCAAACAGTGTTAGCACATCAGTCTCTGACCTTATATACCAGGCTGTATGTTTATTATGCAGTCCCAGCCATCACAGTCACTAGTGCAATTGTCTTCTATTCTTTATAGACAACATCTACAATTTAGTTTGAATTGGTTTTCATGTTTATTAGATTTTAATACCTCACAAAAAGCTTCATGTGAAAGCAGGGTTGTGTGTAGTATTTTCTTAAAGAGATGGTATTCAGTTTAGATAAGGTGATTCACTCCTACTAAAAAATAAAAATTAAAACACTCATCTTCAGTGAAAAAGAAGAAATGAAAAAGAGGTTTTACAGAAAAACTGTATTAATTGGGTTTGACGCTAACTTGTATTAGACATGACGTGTTGGGATTTAGGTATTTTCATTCTGGTAAAAACCCTACAGGTGCCAGTGCTTTTTATTGCATGATGCTGAACAATGCCAAATAATCAATAAGAGCAATGACCAGATCTGCATGGTGAGCAATACTTCACCCTTACTGCTCATAAGTAAAAATGCGCTCACTTACGCAAACACATACACATACACCAGTATTTCCCCTAGCTATACAATGATGGGGTGAGAGGGTGAACCATGCAGAACTATGCCGATACGGAGATCAGAATCAGCTTTATTCGCCAGGTATGTTGCACATACAAGGAATTTGCTTTGGTCTTTTGAAGCTTCTCTAGGAC
>JAUMHF010000017.1:15579517-15591154 GCA_032359275.1 Microctenopoma steveboyesi
ATGTTGACTGCATCCTCCACAGACCTGTTTGCCCTGTAGGCAAACTGCAGGGGGTCCAGCAGAGGGTCTGTGAACTTCTTCAGGTGGGCGAGCAGGAGACGTTCAAATGATTTCATGACCACAGACGTCAGAGCGATCGGTCTGTAGTCGTTGAGTCCTGTTATAGTGGATTTCTTTGGGGCTGGGATTATGGTGGAGTGTTTGAAGGGAAGGGGAGATAAGGGCAGAATTGCAAACGTGACCCTAGAAATTATGCTGTCAGGTAAATAAGATGAATAACAGCAGGCTGCTTAGTTAGTTTAATAGAAGAACAACGTGCAGACCTGTTCCATAGGAAAGGAAACCTGAAATAAATTGTAATGTGATTTAGGGCTGTTCAGAAAATTAACTTGACAGTGTTGGATGGGCAGATAGTGTAATGGTAGGGCAAACACACAAACTCATGATTCCACTTTTATTAGTCCCACTAGTCTGGAAGGTATAGCCTCTTAGGCATCAGCACACAAAAGCTGCTGATGTGGTCTGAGCAGAGCCTCTGTGTCAGTGCCTGATAAGCACTGCAGTCTGGCTCCTTAGCATTGTCACCACCTGACTCAACCAGCGAGAGGTGTGAGAGGACTGAGCAAACACTATTGAATTTACAAAGTTCAAAAGATGTTGCTGAGGAGGACACCTGTTACGGTGTTTCACACCATTTCACTTTTAGACAGAGGACAGAAGGCAATTACTGTAAAAACTGAAGCATACAAGAAGGTTTCAAACAGAAAATTGCTTCTATGCAGAAGAAATTTTGCACAGAAGTGAAGTTGCTCTCAACTTCACACTCTAAAGGTGAGTGCATCTCAGCTTTTCAGAACTGAAACGGTATTTACACTTTTTACGAGAAGAATTGTGCCTCTTGTTCGCAATAACAAGAAATAGTTCTTCATAATAAGTAGGACTGACAGAAATCACAGCTGATAGTTACTACAAGTTGTAGAAAAACAATGACTCAAATAAATATTACATTGTCACACTACATACACTAATACCCATAGTCTACTTTTCTAATTGATTAGATGAATAAATATGAGCTTTTTAAAGAGATACTTTTTTCTGTAATACCATTGTGGAAAATGTAATCTGAATATACAGATACTACTTTACAATACTATATGTAAGTATATAATATAGAACACGGTGAACCAATAAATCCTTTCATCTACCTCTTCTAATCATAAAACCAATGGAACAGCTGATACAAACTCTCCCAAGGGACGCCAATATTAATTTGGGATCTGCAAAGATACATGGATAGGACAACATGTACCGTTACAGAGCTAGGAAGGAATTTGCCTTTACTGTTTCAGTAAAAACACAATTCTACACATATTGGATAAAGTGGGCTGGTCAGTGAGCACAATCATAAAACTAGCAAATATGAAGAAACAGATGACGTTATAGATTTGCACTGTACACTATTTCAGAAACTTGTATTCCAACATTTTAATATAAACTGATTTAAATTGCTTTGGTGGAACAACAAACTGACTATTTTGACAGAAATTATGATAAAGACTTAAATAATACTCACCCGAGGTCTGTAAGCGGAGGCTTGTCGCAACCTCGCCTGTAACACAGGAAGATCTGGGGCGCCATGAGGCTGACATTGTTAAGATCTGCTGAACAGCCACTTGGTGTTGCCTCTATGCAAGTGAACCCCGGGGGAACCTCCTCACCCATCGACCGGATCACCACCGCCACATCAGTAATGGGTGCTTTAGGCCTGGCCGTCTTGTGGCAGACATCATCAAAGTGGATCTCCTGGTCCAATGGCTTCGATGGGTCCGTCAGGCCAGCCACCACAAAGTAGTCGGCTACGCGAGGGCCTTTGTCCTCCATCATCTCCCATCCCCGCCAACGGTCTGCACAGTATCCGAGGAAAGGAAAAAGACAGACATGGAGATACAGAGGGGGAGAGAGAGGGGAATGGGAGATTAATTTCCGTTTGTGGCAGCAGACACAGTCAGTTCTTGCTATAGCAGTAAAATAAAATAAAAAATCTGACCGTCATAAATCTTACTGAAGGAAGGCCAGAAGAAGGGCAAATAAAAATATGACTAGAAAGGAGGCTACAATTAAGTACCGGGCATCCATTTTTAGTTCAGGCTGTCAGCTGTCTGTTCTTGACCTGAGTGACATTAGTTCTTATGACCTACTCAAGGTAAATGGCTCGAAGACGATAAAACACATTTACTAAGGAGGACAGAAGACTAAAAGTGTTTAGAAAGAGTTTTGAAGACTTTTGAAATTCAAAGGGGTGAAACAGCCTGAGTGGCTAAACTGACATGAATGTTTAAAAGGGGCAAGTGGATGTTAATTCACACAGTACTCTGCCTTGATTACAGGGTAGTCCCACATAAAAACCTAGTGATTACAAGCCTTGTGATATAATGGTGCCTGTTAGGCACAGTGATAAAAAGAAGAAATAGTAGTTTCCTCAATCTAGCCTAAGAGGGGCATGTCCCGACTGCACAACATCATCCACACCTATTTACTGAAGAAGCGCAGGTATACCAACACGGATGGATAGACAAGTTAGCACTACAGAAACACACCATAAGCCACTATTAAGAAAATAATGAAAACAGGCCGTTGTCACAAAACTTTTGTTCATACGCTGTAGCAAAAAGATAACCCCTAAAACCGCCATTACAGTTGTTATACTACATAACATTACAGATAGGGTAAATCTCCATACAACCGTACATTATGTGTCAAAGAACAAAGGGAGATACGGTACTCAAGCAATTCACTCAACCACCCAGAGTTACAAACATTAAGGTCAAAATCTGAGAAAAACTACTAAAAACCACTAAAACGCTTTGGTAACAAAGACCAACTGACATCAAAATGAATTGTGTGATGAAGAAGAGCAGCAGGAAAATGTTATATTTAAAGGTTATCGGTTATACCTTTACTTGCCTTTTTCCTACTACCTCTGGTGATTTCAATGTGTTGGACATGGACACTCTGACTCTGTGAGTGTGGCTTTGCAGTTTCATAAGCAGCAAGCTGCGATGCACAGCGTGTCCTGACACCTGCTGATCATGGCAGCATTAAATTTTGTCCCATGCTGACCCCTATCTACCACAACAAACCACGGGCAGATTAAATATCGTGGTTTATCAGCGTATGTCACACAAATACAGACTTTTTTTTAACTGCTGTTCAGTTTGTTACGGATTCCGTTACGCATGGACAAAGGATAATTCAGTTCCCATGATCACCTACAGGGACCCACAAGGAGACACGTATGAAGGATTTTTCAGTGTACCGGCATTATTGCCTTGGGAAGCAACATAACAATAATCTTCTTCCCCTTTCCTCTAGTTTTTCTTCATGAAGATGCTGAAGTGCAGAACATAGAAACACAGTTTTCCCTGTGCCCGCCTGTGTGTGTGGCATTCTAACGTCTTACTCTGCCTCCGGGACCAGAACCATCTCAACGTCTTAATGCTTGAGCCTCTGGGACAAAAGTGTGTTTCTGTGGGTTTAATATGAAACCTGCTAGCACTCACAGTCATGTCAGTAAGAAAGATGTGAGCATGTGAACAGCACAAACATGCCTTAGGTTTTTCATATTAATATTACAACAGAATTTGCGACAGATGTCCAACATAGAATGTTTTTACGAACGGTTTTACTGCTCTAAAAACATTCCCAAGTTGGTGTCACAGTTACTGACAATCTCTCAGCAAGAGAGCAATTTTAGTGGAACCAGATTTTTTTAATGCAAGAATTAAAAAGTAGTAATTCAACTGGACAGGGTCTGTGATTCCAAACATGTGCAGTAAGAGGGTGTGGGAAGAGAGGTTTAATTAGCAGGGTGTGTTAGCTGGTCTAAATGTGTTGGCTCAGGGAAAAGGTGGAAAAGCTGTTAACTCCAGTGTGCGTGATGCTTTGCTAGCAAGACTCCAGCAGCCACGACAGTCACATAAATCACTGGTAGCACCTCCTTTTATCCACACCATCATCACCAGAGCCCAGCGCAAGTCATGAAGATATCAGAGCAGTTTTTAACTCTACCGCTAAATCTCCTCCATCTGTACATTGTCATGTTTGGTCTTTGTCTTTGAATAGCTGCAGCTTAAAAGCATTTTATTGAAGTTTCTTCTTGACATGTTGCTTATATGATATTCAAGATGCACGGACCTAAAAACAGCACATTTACCTTCAATCTTAGGTCACGCAGATAAGACAAAATTTTTTTAATAATGTGTTTCTGTGTTTTCATCAGTTTGCAGTTCTTAATGTAATGAATGTTTCTGTTTATTGTTAGCTGTTTCACTATGTTGAGGAAAAAGGATATTTACATATGTTTAACAACTGGAGTTTTATTGGTATAATGTTTTTATCCGGGATTAAGAGCCAAGTTTATATCTAAACAAAGAGTGATTATAGGTTCAGTCTTTGGCAGGCATATTCATCTGTTGATAGATAAAACATAGGTTCTGTGTATTGTGGCTCTCACATTACATGTGTAATGCAGCTACCTATACTTATAATACTGTGAGAAAGTGATGAGAAAACAGCCACCACACACTGAGTATATTTTCTGTGCCATGTGATGTGGGGTCAGCTATGATGAGACAAACAAAAGGTTGAGTGAGGTTATCTCAGTTCTCTTGTTGTTTTACACTTTTCAGATCAAGTTTCATATCTTCTTCTCTTTATATCTTCTTGGAACATGACTCTGCTAGGGAATAAGTTGGTAAACTAAGAGTGACCTTGGGGGGTGCAAATCTGCACAGCATCCTGAGTCCAAGACAACAGTCAACTTCCTGTCCAACACACAGCTCAAAAATGTTCCTGGAACACTCACATTACAAAATGTCTGTATAACACCCAAAGGAGGGGATGTGGAACACCTGCTCAGTTATGCAGCACTGTTGCAAGAAAAAATAAAGAAAATCTTTGTATGATCTGTTCTGTTTATTCCTGAGATAAGTCCAGAACTTGACTGGAGACTGACATAGTAAAGTACTCCATAGTTTTGGAGTTTGCCAAATGAAATCCATTGTCTGATTAGTCCAAATTGACTCCTGGCTAGTACAGCACGGTGTCATTTCTTGAAAATAACTGATGCTTTAATGAAACACAGGGAAACTACAGGAGACTTAACTGACAAAATACATACTTGGGTATTGTCTTACAGTAAGTAAAGTTGATTCCTCAAACATAAAAAAGATGTTGACCTAATTTGTTGCAGTCTCATGGATGCAAAGCCACAGAGAGCCCTGAAGCACCACCTCCAGAGCCACATTATGGGTTAAAGAAGGACAGCCATTCTTGCCATGTTGTCAGCCTTATAAAAATGCAATCCTAACCATCAGCACTCTAGAACACATTACATTTTACAGTATACTGCATATATGGGACAATCCTGAACTCACACTGAAATCAATCTCCATTGTCTCCAACCTGCTCTCTCTGCCTGACCTATATTTTAAGAATAGAAGAAATCAACATAACTGAGTCACAGGTGACAGAATGAAAAATGAATTCTAGACTTTACAGTTTGTGCTTTTACCAAGCCATCAGTGAATCTTCTTGCTAAGGTACAACAAATAGCCATTGAGATGTCTTCTTACAAATATGCTGCATTGACATGATTGTGAATCTTTTGTAGAAAGGTATTTAGTCCATGGATTTTCATCCTCATATTACCAGATTCCCTCCAAGTACCTGAATTCAAATGCAAAGCTGTGACTCAAACAACACCTTACACACAAGAATAAAAATCTGCATCACAGCTGAAGTGGTTTAATCCAAATATTCCAATTTCTCCCTTGACAGACTTGCGTGACAGGGAGAGCTTGGCTTGGTGTTGAGGTAAACGCCCAGTGAGAAGTCACAACGGATTCCTGCCAGCATAAAGGTCTGTAAATATTTAATAGAGGATATTCTCAGGCCACAAACCAATTTAAAGGTCACTAGGGCCACGTGCAGTGGTCCTGTAGCCCTACAGAATATTTACAGTGTGGGTTCATGGGGTACAATTGCATTACAACACTGTTTCCCTAGGATTCTGCAGACTAGCAAAAAGCTGAAATCAGCATAAGTGCCTTAACTGACATGGTTACTACATTTAGAGGTACTGTAGGCAACCAAACTGTACTGCAAGCACAGAGAATAGAGTGATGTGGGAGCAAGAGAAATAAGAGAAAGGTACTACGGGCCCTGAAACTCTAAACTTAGGTACATGATGAGCTTGGTACCAGAGCCAGAGACAAAGCTTCCCAGCCAACCTTGCTGAATTAACCACAGCAAGAGTTTAGGGAGGAGTCCGATAAAATGTCCAGACCCAACAAGTTTTCGTTTGCTTTCACAAGGGTTTTGTTTAAGACATCGTGACAGGGGAACAATTTCCAGCTGTCTCAAGTTCACAAGAAGCTGAGGGCAATGAAACCATAAGGACTCTGAGTCTCTGGTCTTTACTCCAGCTGTATAGACATCCAGCCCAGAGACAGCCACAGCAGGGCAGACACGTGGAGGAGGTGAAAAGGAATGTGCTCAAGAACATAAAACACAAGCCAGTAGAAGGCCTCACTATCAAAGCATCTGCTTCTAGTTAGCACAGAGCAGTGGGTGTTTGCTTTTTGTGCCTAATGGCATCAGGTCATGTAACATCTTGGAGGAAAGTCAACATCTAAGACAAATAATTCCAGTTTTCCCATATACAACTGCAATCTTTGACTTGTTATTTTACTCATCAGTGCTGATAGCTGCATAATATAGAATCCTGCATTGCTCCCAAAGCAATAACGAAAAGATTTAAAAACAAGCTATATATATATATATATAAATCCATAGGAAACTTAACGGAGTCAAACAGTAAATGGTGTAATGTGTACAATGACAAAATGCAGTACTCACACTCAAAAATACTCATTCATTTAACTCATGTGAAGATGCCTTGTATTAAAAACATACAAAAAGCTTTGCTCCATGGTAAAATAATGGTGTTAACTAGTAGATTTTGCAGTCTCTTAGTCATTATGTATGAAAAATATTGCCTATCCCTAACCAACATTATATTTATAACATTTATTGTGGTGAATGTATTATCATTGTACACAGTATAAGGAATTTTTCTTTCAAGGTAAATCCATGTAGATTTAAAATCATGTTGCAACACAGACAGAACTAAGTTTTGAAACATGTAATAATTTGTGCTATTACATATCTATTACAGTTACTTAAAACCTGGCAACACAGATGTTACCCGACATGCTAGAGTCCTCTTGGAGGTTCAGTCAATTTACTATATTAGTTAAAGGGTTCGGGGCGACTGATGCCTCCGGAATACATTACTGACTTTAAATTAAATCTTCAAAGTTAGGCAACTGTAAAAGCAGGCTAATGCTGAGGTTCAAGCATCACAGTATGACCCAGTAACACTAATCTTTCTATACACAGCAATATAACTAATGTAAGAGATCATAATGTAAATTGTCTGCACTTACATAGTGCTTTTCTACCTTACTGGTACTCAAAGGGCTTTTACACTGCTTCTAATTCACCTATTCGCACAATGTAAAGAGGCTTCCTGGGTACAATGACGATAATGTTGTTAGCAAGGTTAGCAATTTGTGCCCTGTGGGGACTAACCTACACCAAGCATGAATATGCTAATAGTGAACTGCTGTAAAATGTTGTAAGGTATTTTTAAATGCAACTGCAGTTTCAGGCAGCATTTCCTTCTTGGTATGGGTAAAAAACAGTCTGCTCAGTATAGATATAATTAAGGACAAACCAGCAGAAACAGGATGCGACACAGCAGTGACAAATATTACCTGCCAGCATCTAATGCCATTGACATAACTGTTTACATTGAGAAAATAAAATTAAGCCATTACATTTACACCAACTCAACAAATGTAAAATAACCAACATGTTATTGTCTGTTTGTTTATTGGTGTGTTCATATAAAATAAGTTATGTACTGATGTACAAAATAAGTGATGTAGCTACCTTTGTACAACATTTGTCCTTAGAGCATTACACAGGCTGCAATGCAGTACAGGAGCTAGCAGAGCGATGGATTTTCATTAAGTAGTGTCAGTACTTCATTGGCTGGAGTCACTTAATAAAATCTGATAAATGTCCCCCTTTTGACTTGATGTAAATATGTCATATATGATCACTGTCAATTATGAAATGCAAAAGCAAAACATTCAAGAGAACTTGAATCATCTATCTATCCATCCATACAATACCAACAATAAGCTTCTATCACATCTAATATGTAAAGAATACTGTCTTGTTATTTTGGTGATATGAGGTACATTAAAAAATATTTTCTGTAATTGCATACATATATTATTGATTACATTGGAGGAAATTGTTTTTGGACAGGTGCCAGACAGTACATGTTGGCAATACTACCGGTCTTCGATTTCTTGTCTTGCAACAGGACTAAAAAGTTCCCACGTTAAAGACATTCTGGGATCATAATACTAAGGCTATACACGACACATTACAATAAACAGTAAGCAAGCACTAATACAGAGCTTTGTGATAATTAAAGTCCTGTTTACAAGGCACCCAATCTCACTGACCTCCCTCCTAACATAGTCTTTTAATTCTACAGAAAACCTTTTAATGTTTTGCCTTTAAGTCAGACAAGGTGATTTGAACAGACATGTACTTCTGTTTTCCAGTGTGACCTTTATTCGTAGTTTTGTAACTTTGGTGTCTGGTTTGATTAAAGCCCCTAGTTTAGGCTCCTCAATGATAACTATCAGTTTCTGTCTGTATGATTGGTGGAAGGGACCACACATCAACATTAAAAGTCTTTACTACAGCTTACAACTTTGATTATGGCAAACCAAACAGTTACTATTTTGAACTTTTTAACTTCACTGAGTTCAGCTTGGACATAGAAATGCACACATATGTCTTTACATACGAGGTTCTAAAGCTCACATAAGGGAATGTCTATGAACCAATTTCTTAAGGCCATGGTCCGGCAGCTGACCCAAAGCCCAACAGTCCACATATAATGCTTTGAATGTCCTCTATAGAGACAGGAGAATTCGGTGCTGTAAGGATGACCACCTCATCAGCACTTCATCAATCAAACCATTCTTGTGTATCGGCTTAATAGAAGTCAATCAATTTAATCAATTTATTTTTGCATTCACAGAAACTGTGGAGCAGTGCACAGTTTTCCACACAAAAAAGCACTTACAACTGAACCAAGTATGTTATGATGTGTTGTTCAGACAGATTACTTTTCTAGAGCTTTTTAATCTTTCATATGACAAGTTCTATTGTACAGATTCAACTTCTCTAACATCAGATGCCACCCACCAACTGAGGACACATACTGTCTTTCTCCCTGCAGACAATACTCTGAGCTTACAGCTAATTAGTGTTTGTAGATGGTATTCCCTAGGAACATGTAATCCTGTTTTCAACTCTTTTTTATGTGCGTCCCCATTTTCTCATATAGGGACGTTTGATCATGAATTATTTGTATCTAACTCACTTTCAACCACATTTACTGATTTATCACAAACTGGCTCTTATTGTGAAATCAGACTCTTAATATGACTCAGGGTGGAGTTTGTGGACAGTGTGTGTGTGTGTGCGAAATATGATGATGAACTATTAATATCCATCATTTCATGCTCCCCTACAATAGCAAATAACATTTGTTTATCATTGTACTTTCTTGCAAAACTAGTTTGTCTCCCCACCTCTGGCTGTGTAAGGTGGGGGGACACCGACGTCAAGCTGTCCAAACCTGCAACACGGCGTGTGATGAACAGCCTTTGTGCTCGCCATCCCGGTACTTTCTACCATCTACAAATGCTACGATTGAGCGCAAAAAGAAAGGCCACCACTACTGGACTGTTGGTTACCACAGCTTGTTTGACATGAACTGCGCCTGGAAAAGAGACAAGAGCACATGGAGGCAGCAGGAGGAGTGACTAGAAGTCCGCTATGGAATCAGACAGTTTGTAACGTTTCTAGCAACAGTCGATCGCACCGAGTCCTCACATCCTGTCAGATCAGTTACAGATGAAATAAAATAGTATTTTACACAACTGTTGTTTGTTCTTAAAATGCTAAAGAAGATGTTGTGTTTAAGATTTAACATCCATATGATTCTTGATTTCACATGAAACAAGGTGAAATTTGGAAGCGAAGCCAGTTTGATGTTTAAACTATAAATAAAAATCTTCAATAGAAATACAAGGGAGACATTTGATTCTTGTTCTGTCCCATATTTAGAGTGTCAGGACTGAAACATATGTGCAGATGTGATCTTTAGTGATCTGAAAATAATCTGTGACTTGCTGCAAACTTGTAGTTTTTCTTTAAGATACAATCGTCTTTCTCTGATCAATCACAGCATTTATTCTGTAACAGAATGAATCTCCACAGTGATAACTCAGACTAATGAATCAAAATATTTTAAAGTAAATATAAGAGGAAACATTTCTACTAAACGTCTTGTTGTGGATGTTCAGAAGAAATCATTAAAACTGCTAATAATGGCATGGCCCAGCAGTAACTCATCTAAGATCTCTCAACTAAAATGTCAATTATTTTCTAGGTGATGGACACTGAAACTAGGTGACGCCATAAAGATTATTCCACATCCAGGTTGTGTTAATTAGTTCAAACTGTTGTTTGTCTCTATGTCTGTGTGTGTCTTTGTGTCTGTCTCTGCGTGTGTCACTTTCTGTCTCTGCGTCTGTGTGAATCTTTGTGTATCTCTGTCTGTGAGTGTGTGTGTGTGTCTGTCTCTGCGTCTGTGTTTGTGTCACTTTCTGTCTCTGCGTCTGTGTTAATCTTTGTGTTTCTCTGTCTGTGTGTGTGTGTGTCTGTGTCTGTGTCTGCGTCTGTGTTTGTGTCTCTTTCTGTCTCTGCGTCTGTGTTAATCTTTGTGTTTCTCTGTCTGTGTGTGTGTGTGTCTGTGTCTGTCTCTGCGTCTGTGTTTGTGTCTCTGTGTGTGTCCCTCTTTCTGTCTTTGCGTCTGTGTTTGTATCTGTGTGTGTCTGTCAAGGAAGAATGTGAAGCTGAAAAAGAGGAATAGATACAAAGAAAAAGTTGACAAGAGAAAATGATGACAAACTGATGAAGGTAGATGACAAAAAGAGAAAGTTGACAAGATATAAAGATTAGCAAAAAAAAGATGAAACAGAATTGATGAAAAGAAGGTGACAAAAGGGAAAAGATGATGATAAATAATGTAATGGATTAGAAGAAACCGAAGCACTTAGTGAGCCACGTTGCCATGATAATGGTTACACAGACCCAGAGTATTAGTAAACAAGCAGCTGCAGCTAATTGGTAGCTCAGTGGTTAAGGCAGAGGGCTGGGATGTAGGAATAGCGGGATCGATTCCCAAAAGAGTCACCAAGCCCATCCCCGTACCAGGTGTGTCCCTGAGCGAGACACCCAGCGCTAGCTCCGCAAGCTCAAGATTCAATTCAAGATTCAAGATTCAAAACACTTTATTAATCCCAGAGGGAAATTGTTTTGCCACGAATACAGCTGCTCACGTTAAAGAAACATTAGAAGACCCACAACCATAAATAGCACCAACAAAATATAAATTTAAAAACAACAACTATAAAA
>JAUMHF010000017.1:15591254-15604231 GCA_032359275.1 Microctenopoma steveboyesi
AACCACAGCAAAGAAGATCACACTGGACACCACAGACTCATAGAACATCCGCAGCATGGTGCTGCAGACATTAAAAGCGCTGTGGCTGCTCACTGCTCCCCCCAAGGGGGGATGGGTCCAATGCAGAGAATAAATTTTGTCGAAACATGTAACAATGTATTCAATGATAATAGAGTGGATTCTTCTTCTTCTTCTTAATGTGGCTACAAACAGGGAAAATACTGTAGAGGAAGGAATACCCCCACAAAAATAATTGTTTTTAATAAAATAGAAAAGATTGGTCATATTGAAAAAATTCCAACACCCACAGCACACCAACACTTAAGACTTAACAAACTATCTATCTGTTTGATATGTCATTTAAAAATGATATTGTGTAGGAGCAATTTACAAATCCAGGTTATCTCTGACTTGGAGCAGACTTGGGAGAGAAATTTTAACATGGAAGTGAATGAGCTGATAAAAAAGAAAAAGTTGAAGGACAGATTTTAGAGTGGGAGTGACATCACGTACTCTAGCTGCACAAACATTCCCCATTTCAAACAATTGGAGAAGTTGAAAACTGCTCAAAAATCACACTAAACATAAACTGCTCAAACACAAAAAGTATTAAAGGTACGAAGAAGCTAGAAGTTAGAAAAGGTGACAGTATCTAGATTTGTTTAACGTCAAAATGACTTTTCTACGACAAACGATGATGATGAAGTTTATGGGAAGTTGAACGAAGATTCCCAGAGACAACAATACAAGAAAGACCAATGAAAAACAATAAAAAGGTTGAAAAGTTTAAAGTCAACGTGCTGAAAAATAATAGCCCATGTCTTCTAAATAAGACACACTTTTAGTTTGAACGGGATGCAATAAGGTAATAAGTAGAAGAAGAAAGAAAAGGAGGCTATCAATAGTGTGACATTTCATGCTCCCCCACAATAAAGCAGGAACGAAGAGTGGACGAAGTAAGTTCAAGACACAATCAAGTTTAGCTTTGAAACAAAAAAGCATTAAAAAATGTTTCAGTATCAAGTTCAGCATCCACGCCTAAGAACCAAGAGCCACCACGGAAATCATCAGAGTGAGAAAGTTTACCACTCAAAGCAGCAGGAAACAGACTAGAATGCAAAAGAGTGTGACTGTCACTCGTTTTCAGCATCTCTTGGTCTATAGCTCTTCTATGCTGTTACCATATCAGTGTATACGAAGTAATTCTAGTGCAGGTTGATAGTTTAGGACCGTGTCGTTTCTTTTTAAACATAACATGAACTTTGTCTAATTTTCAAGTCATAAAACTAGATAAAGGGTATTCAATTAAACAAACACAGTCATTTATTTATTTGGAAATTTTTGCCGGGAATCTTGGAAAAGTCAATTAATTTGGTTTCAAAGGGAAAGCCACTACTCTCCAACAGGAACATTGCCTGCCACTTACAGTTTGATCAAAATCATGTGGATAAACCAGAAACTACTGAATTAATCCTCTGCGGATGGATGACAAATCACAGACATGGTAGTGGAAGTATTATTGTTTCAGCCTCCTTTGCAGCTTCCGGACCAGGAATGCTTCTTATCATTGATGGAGCTACAAATGAGTTATACAGTTAATACAGTTAGGGCAAAATAATTTGAACCCCAGCTGATTTTGTAAGTTTGCCCAGTAACAAAGAACAGATTTCTCTTAAACTTACAAGAGGGTTTCAAATAATCTTCCCTGAGGGTAAATCCATTTGTGAACTGAAGCTCAACAGAAAGTGGATCATGTAACAAGGCAACCAGTCTAAACACACACATTTTGTAGGTAAGAATGGTTAAAGCAGAAGAAATGTAATGTTACTAAAGGCATATTACTTATTACTAACATATGGAAAGCAAATAAATCACTAGCACGTTCAATGAATCCCAGAATGGCGAAATGGCCACTGTGAGTCTTCCGGGATATACAGTTTCTGGGACAAAACAACAAGAATACTTAAAATAAGATCTGCTGCAGCAGGCTACAGTCAGGCTTTTGCTAACAGCCAAATAAATGGCTTTGATACAATCTCTAGTTGTAGTACGAGTACACGATAAAGTGAAAAGTAAAGTCATGTTCTGGACCTGAGCCTATTTCCCAGTTTGTTTGTGTTAATTATGCAAGATCATACACTTATATTTTGGCAAGGTCTTAAACCCTGCTAAGTAAAGTGCCCTGAAATGACTTTTGTTATGATTTGGTGCTCTACAAATAAATATAATTTTATTAATTGAATAACATCCACCCTGTGCCTCAGGCTTTAGGGCCATCACCGTCACAGGAGAGGGCATTTGGGGCAAGTTAATGGTGGACAGCAAACATTTACTATAAGGGCAACAGAACCTCAAGTCCTCCTTCAGCTACAAAGACACAGTCTACCTGTGTGTCCCTTGATCTTTTACTTACTGCTGTAAATCCTCCTCTTGGACCTGATCAAACACTGAGCCAGTCAGTCATCGGCAATGCCATTTACCTCACACGTGCCAGACTCCAGTGCCTTCACTTCAATTGTAACTCTTGTTTCTCTCTGACATTCCAACAGGATTCCCTTCTGCGTGCTGAACATGAACAGACATGGCACTAAGACAGAAAACATAGAGACAGGAAACATACCTCCTGTCATGTCTCGTGCATAACAACATACAGCCACGAGAAAATCCACCACATATGAAGAGACAACGCGTGAATGAAAAGTAAAAGAAGAACACAGAGCAGAGGATTTATATGGTTGCGTTATGGTTTGTAGGTCTGCAGTTTCTGGTTTGCAGAGTTGAGTTTTTCAGATGACAGGCTTAAAAGTATTTATGTCACATACTGTAGATGATTTGACTAGACTTGCCTGTGCTGTGCAACACCACAAAACAATGAGAGGGGATTTTTTGGGGAAGTAAACCTGTCAAGCCCCAGTGGCATCTGCTACGACTGCTCCTGTCTGACATCTTCTGTCAGACAAAAGAGTGTATGTTGTCCCCACCACATCTCAATTTCTGCATCTTGCAACTGCAGAAGTTCTCAGATAGGCATTGAATATTGTGCAAAGGCTTTGGAAACTTTATATTCATTACACCACAACAGTGTGTGACCAGTCTCAAATCCACTCTACAGCATCAGAACAACCCCAAACATACCAGAACCTTGACAATTATCTAGCAACAAGGAGAACGTTGTCTTTGAAAATGTGTACAGCACTGTATTTGCACCATGTCAGAAACACATTTCCCAATTACACACAATTGTAATACTGCATTAGCATATGCTTGGCACCCTCCAAGGGATGTCTTTTGCTTTACACCACCAGACTACAGCTGCAATTAACGATCATTCTCATTATCATTGATCTGTTTCTTATTCCGAGTTAATCATCAGGCAGCTGTAAAATAGAAATAGCAGTGACAAATGTCAAACCTGGTTTCACTGACTCTAAGGTCGTGACTTCCGATGTGCTGGTTTGACAAACCTGAAAACCTCTTTGTAAGTCCCTTTGGATGAAAGCGTCTGTCAGGGAAAGTGAAGTGAAACCAAAATCAAAAAATATTATGTCTTTAAAAGATATGCAGAGGAAAAACTACAACATCAGATGTGAAAAGCTGGTTTTGCTTTATCCAAACAAGGAATGCTGATGAATATGTTATTATTAAAAATCACTAGCAGACTTATAGTCTGGGCAACAAATCCCTTACAAAACACACAAAATGACTGTCCTTGCACCTCTGTACCAATGCATAAAATAAGGTATTAATGAGAGTACAAAGTGGACAACCTAAAATATCCTTCAGCTGGGGGCATTCCTGGAGAGGCTAATGTTTTGGTTTATTTTTAGCATTGAAGGCACTCACACTTACACATTAAGTACTCGTGCTCATACATTACCTAATTTGTGCTCTCAATATATTGACTTATTTTTTCGGCTAGAGTCAGCCACTTTCAAATTCAGTCTTTTCCTTTAGGACAGGTCAAATCAAGCCACTAAATCACTATGGTTTATATTTCAACTGTCCTCTGCACAGTGGACAAATGTGTCTGTAAACATTGCTGGGAGCACTAAAGTCAGAGCAGAGATTTGATATCTGACTGTCCATCATAAATTAAATGTGTTCATACTATCACAGGACACACTGCAAAAGTCACTGAATAAATATGAACTGCTTCAGATGATGAGTCTACGCAACATGAGCCAGATGATGAAGATTCATGATAAACAAATTGCACAATGTCGCCCAGCCAGCAGCTGATGGCTGGAAACCAAGATGACGATCTGTTTTAATCCGTGCGCACTATTTTGTAATCCTCGGCTTTAATGATTTCACAATGAACTTTTCCACCGAATGGCAGCTGCGCACAGGCTAGTGGCACATTTCTCACCTGATGAGCTCCGGTGAAAAGCTTTCTGACTAAGTAGCGTGTGGTCCTCGCAGACTGAAATACCCACACGCAGGTATGGATTACAGTCTCCCCGTGGCACACACGGCGCTTACGGTAACAGAACAGCGAGGACGCACTAGGGTCAAACGCTGCGGTCGCAAGCTTGTCAATTGCGACAGTTCCCGATAAAACACAATAAAACAAACGGAGTGAGGGGACCTGGCTAGACTAAGGGGCTCCTAGCTTGTCCTAGCAGTCGCTAGCAGCGAGCAGCTGTTGGGTAAATCCCGCACCAGTCTGTTGGTCACTCTAACGGTTCATCCCTGAGGACTTACCCGCTGGTGAACGTCAATTCAGTCCTCACACACAACTTCGGCCGGTGTCGTCCGCTGGCGCTGTTTCATTACAGTAATGTCGGTGCCGAGCAGGCGAGGCGGCCTTAGTGTGTGGGTTATTGTTGTTGTTGTTGTTGTTGTTTTTCCACCTCAGAGTCAAGCCGTTAACTGTCCGACAGAGCGAGGCGTCTTCTGTCAGTCACCGCGCCGAGCCGACTGTCCTCCCCGCCGCCATCTTGGTTGTGATGGGAGTCCGTCTCTCTCTCCCTCTCTCTCTCTCTCTCTCTCTCACACACACACACACACACACACACACACACACACACACACACCTCTGCGTGGTAGCAGACACCACATCCACTCTCTCCCAGGATGAGTCTCATGTGACCTACATGATGCAGAGGCAGGAAAGTTCTATCACCTCAGTATTTATGATCATAGACTAATGATGTGAGGGGACAGAAACCCACCAGAGAGTCACAGAGGACAATTTATATACACCCAATTTCCACAGATGATAAAAAAAACCTCCTAAAAAGAGTCACAATCTACAAAGAGGCACATATATATATATATATATATATACCATGAATGTAAAAAGCACAAAGGCTCACAAAACAACCTTTTTATTGTTGAAAGCAATGCTGTGTTCTAAAGTAATCCAAATCATATCAATTTGAAACTACAAATGTATCATTGCATCAGGTTTTGCTGTTCCTTTATATCTATATAGTTATTTTGCTGTTGATTAGTCAGTAATCACAGCTTACCATAAATACATTCACAGTGATTCAGATTCATAATGCTAAGGCCAGGTCATTCATCTGTTGTCATAGTTGACAATAGATGTAATGTAAACAATGAAAATGTTTTGCTTCTTTGTAATAATGAGAGTCTCTAATAAAGCTAAAACCTAACACAACTAAACAGTGCACTGCATGAACCTACCAAATCATCTGGCGGTGTATTTTATCCATAGACTTTGATATATATACCTCCAATATAACAAAGGGGTGAGCAAATTACTGTTTTAATACTCTAATAGCATAAGCTGAAAATCTTACAATTTATATCCCTTAATTTTATTTAATCTGGAAATTCCAGAAACAGTTTCCCCTAATAAATCCTAATAATTTAGTAAAGATGTTTAAGACCTAAAACATAAAAAGTAAGAGCAGAGAGGTTTGGATAAACAAATGTTTAGCATTACATTCAGTTGCCTTTTTCATTAACATTTATCCCAATACTAAAAAGAAGACTTTTAAAATTGGATTTCCATTCATACTATAGTTTCTTAAAGTCAAAAAATTATATTTTGAAATATTGTTAGTTCCAGAAACAGACCTTGTCTTCCAGCTGAGTAGAAAACAATAAATAACATACATGGACAGAATAATTAAATTTGACCTCTTTGAGGCGTTTGGATTGTTAATGAGCCCTTTCCACTGCTGCCACCTACTGTCTTCTGAAAACAAACACAGTTACCAGACGACCATGGTTACATTTTTTTTATACTTTAGTGATGCCCTTGGTGAAACTGTTGTTTGGACAGCTGCTAGACCTGCACTACTACAGGGTATTAGTGTCTTGTCCAAGGACACTTTAACATGTAACCTTGTGAGACTGGGAATCGAACTCACTCGCCCTTGGGTTAGAAGACGACTGCTCTACCCACTGAGCTATCATGTCACACATTTAGGATTTTCTAGCACTTACAAGATGCAGCTTCACACATCAGACGTTGCAGGAACTATAGTTTATAGTTTTGTACATTTGTAGACTGTTCTCCCTCAGTTTCTAGGTAAGGTAGTGGTTAGCACTGTCATCTCACAGCGAGAAGGGCCCAGGTTTGATACCCCGGTCCACCAAGTGTCTTTCTGTTCTCTCAGGTCTGCTTGGGTTCTCTCCAGGTACTCCGTTTTCCTCCCACCATCCAAAGATATGCATGTTAGGATTATTGGTGGTGATTCTAAATTGTCCTTAGGTGTGAAAGTGCACGTGCATGGTTATTTGTTTCTATATGTTGGCCATGCAATAGACTGCCGACCTGTCACTAGTGTACTCTGCCTCTTGCCCAGTGGCAGCTGGGAAAGGCTCCAGTATCTTACGACCCTAAAGAGGACAAGTGGTTTGGATGGATGGATAATTAGCTCTTTGATTTCTACTGCTAAATAGTAACATTAGGCGACATCATAACTTGATTTCTGGCATTTAGATAGCAATTCAATTAAGTTTATTTATATAGCACTGAATTACAGATCAATCACAAGACATCTCAAGGTGCATTACACAGTAAGATTGAGACAGGAGAGATAAAAACTCCAGTAGAACTTCCTCAGCTTGGGGTGGAGTGAAAAAAAGGGAAAAGAAAAAATGCACTGCTGTTCAGTTTTATAAATGGCTATTATAATATATTATTAAACTCTTTTTCCAAGCTAAGTCACATTCTTTTACATGAATGGAAGACCGTTTCTCTTCTCCTGTTCGGTGTGCCTATGGATTTATGAATTGCACTGGGTATGTAGCCTCCTCTGATTCCCTGATGCCCTCTTTTTCAGACAGGGAACAGTATTAAATATCGTACGCAGTGTGGCTGCAGCATCAAAGATCATTGAATGTAATGGTGTAAATTTAAAATGACTGCTTTCCTTTGAGTTGGCGTTGAAGTAAAAGATGAGTGGTTGTTTTGTTAATTTGCTAACAGTTATCTACTGCAGTGTAAATATTCCCTGATTGATATAACGTCCATCACAGTGACAGTAATTCAAGAATGAAAGAGAATAACTCAGAATGAGATAATTACATTAATTACATAGATTTATGTACATTTTGAGCGAAGCATTTGACAAAATCAAACAGCTAGACCAGTATACCAACTGGTCAACTCCTGCTGTGGATCCAGACCATGATTCATGGCTCTGTATATTAATTGTGTGACCAAGGTCTATGCTTCCGCTGTAAGACAAGCTGTATGCACTGACACAGAGTTACTGGAATTTCTCCCCTCTGCTATTGATTTTCAGCAGGTTTGCAAATGTTTATGTGACTAGCAAGAGACATATAAGCTTTTTCGAATGGTCCCCTCCGCTCCGCTCTCCTCCATGCATTAGAGGTTAGGAGACAGGCAGGATGTGAGCTGGAAAAGAAGCTGCAGAGAGACAGAAAGGTTGCCCATGTTTGAACTTCTCTGCATCTCATACTTGGAAAGAGAAGAAGCGAGAACACTTTGTTTGCTTGGCTGTGGTTTACAACACAACAGCAAACCGTGCAGCGACAGGCTTGAATATTCTAATGGTAGTTTTTATGAGAGATCTGTTCAGGTCGACACTCCTCCATGAAACCCACTGTTGTCTGTACACACATGTGCTGGTCAGTGTGGTGGCTGACGACACAGAAGGTTTCATTTTCCACATGCACAGTCATACGCCGTACGACAGGCTGTGAAATGCTTAGACGACCGCCAACCACCTTAGAAATGGTAAAAATGTAATTACAAGATAAAATGTAATTACATTTTTAGCGAGAAGGAAGAAAGAACTGTACAGTGACAAGAGAATATTGCAAGATGTGCATGTTAAAGTGGTGTTTGTTTACAACTTACTTGTACTGCAGATCACTTTGCTTTGAACTTAGAACTCCAAATACTGCCAGATGTCTTTGTTCCAATCACACCATGTCTTTCTAACGCCAAGCCAATTTGGGAACCATCCAATCCATCATCTTCTGTTTGAAAAATCTTAAATTTCTGTGTAATTTGATAAGGACCCGAAATAATTAAAATAGCAGAATTCTGCTTTGATCATCATCTTTTTCCATCATAAAATATGGTCATGTTTTGGTTGCCACTTCTGGCCTCTGGTTGAGACTTTACTGCACTTGAATATTGATCAGGCAACACATAGAAACTGGTACTACATGTAATAATGTTGTGGTTTGGGAATTTTGTATTTACATGGAACATGGTAATTCACATCCCTGCTTTTTTATTGTTATTGTTTTATATATATATATATATTTTTTATTCCACTGCTAGTAGATAACTTCAGATGAGAGATCAGAAGACATAGCAGAGAATTATCAGAAACCCAGAGAAGGTCTTTATAGTGCCCTGGTTTCTAATGCAATGATGACCTCTGATCCCTGACTCTCTGGAGGGGTGCAACAGGAAAAAGAACTTCCTGTGGATAATCAATACAGGGCCACATAATTAGTCTGGTGAAAATTGAATTAAATGAGTAACACTCAAGTATATGGTAGAACTGGCCTTCAGTGTGGTACTAGAATATACTAAGATATAGAAACATAGCAGAGCTTTTATGAAAAACGTGAAAAACATTAGACCACATCTTTCTTTGTTTAAGCATCACAAAGAGGCATGTTCCTTTTTTTATTTGTCAGATCATGACAAATATTATAATTAACAACGTTTGATTTGTTGCTTGGCTCATGTCAGTCCTCAGTAAATCAGACATTCTGTAAAATAAAGCATGTGAGTTTTGAGCTGAATATTAAACATAAATACAAAGTGATGCTGACGAGTTGTGAATAAGCTTTGGATTTCTTATGCGCTCGTGATTTAGTGCAGCAGTAATAAGACATAATTGTGTTATCTTGTTGGAGTCCCATCCTCTTCATCCTCTTAATATTGATTCAGACGCACCGCTGTGATTTCCTGTTGGGGCGTCTTTACATGATGATCTGATGAAGTGTAAAACAGTGACGACTCACATCCTGCTGTCTCACTCTTGAAAAAAAAAAGCAAGTGAAACAGAACTGAAGTGGAAAAAAGGATGCTGCTGTTTCCAGCCTCAGTTTATTATATCACAGTGACACACAGTGTAACGAGGCCAGGATGATGTGAGTGCATTTACTAGTTTCCTAAGCCTCTTAAAAGAAAATGTATTTTCCATCAGTAAATCTGCACAATACAATAGACAGTTTTGTTTTTATACTGTAATGCTAAAGGCACATTAATTCATTGATAAAATGCAACATGTAATCTTTCAAAATAAAAAAATAAAGGCCCTGATTCCTCATTGTTAAAGAATAAATAAATAAATATATATATGTATATATATATAAAACTCACATGCCGATGATTCCTGTTTATATATATAAATATATATGTATATATATATATATACATATATATATATACATATATATTTATTCTTTAACATATATATATATATATATATATATATAAAAACAGGAATCATCGGCAGGTTTCAGGTTCTGAAAAAGAAAAATGCTTACATGCAGATAACAGGGGCTGCATTCGTGTAACCATATTCATACACCATCTGAATCCAGTGACCAGCCTGGCTTGGATTACTCTCTTTCTAATATGACAGAGAGGATAAACCTCTCTGGATGCACCTTGCTTGCGGGAAGCGGAGCGACTAAAGGCATAAATAAATCTCCCCCGAGGAAAGTCGATACAGCAGCTCACATGTCCACAGCAGATGAGTATCCAGGCTTGTCTGCATCTTAGTAGCTACAAAACGTGGCATATATGAAAGTAAGTGCCGTCTTAATATGTGGAAGAAGTACTCAAAGGAAGTAAAAGCAGGTCTACTGCAGAAAAGAAATGATGAACCACTGTAATTTAATTTTGTCTGAGATTTTCAATGTTTTTACTTTTGTACTGTATATCTAGAAAGAAAGCTTCCCCAAATGTCAAAGTAGTAATGAACATGAATATGAAAAGGTGCTAGAATGATGGATCCTAGCAGCAAATGTAACAGCGTAGGTATAAATAAACTGCAGATATCTCTTACATAGACAAACACATTTGGCAACAAATATTTGGAATAATTTCACTATGCATTCAGTGAGTTAGGTTTGTGTTTTTAGCAAGTGTGTTTGCATTATGGAAAATTAAATATGCAGAATTCAAGTACTGTACTTTTAATGCAGTGAATTTTTGCTTAGGTTAAAATCAAAAGAACTAAGAACTGGTGTTTATATGTAGAACAGGACGTTGTACTTGAGTGGATTCTGCCCCCAAAAATCTAGTGAGATGGAATGAGACCATGTGGTATCTGAAGTGTGAGGTTCAGCACAGCTGTTGGTCAGAAGAGTCCTCTGATAGAGATAAATGGAAACAACCTGTACACGGGGAACCAGAGACTCCCTGCTGATTAAATTTGCCATCTTTATATTTCACATGATCGTGCTGCCTCCCAGCTCACACTACATCAGTGAAGCAGAGGCTATGCCATGATATTTCAAGGACGAATGCATGCACAGAAATGGTTAACAACGACAAAAATAGATCGTATTAGATCTCATTAAGACCGAGAAATTCAATACAAGTAACAATAGGCAATATTACCATGATCTCATTGACTGCACCATGCCAGGAAGATGCAGAGCAGCAAACCACTGGATAAAAGGTTTAAAGTTTTATTAATTTAATACTCACTGTTCACAACTTTTTCTGTTAAACAGCCTAATAACAGAAGCTGGCTCAAACACGGTGAGACCAACCTTCTCAACAAAACAACGCTATGTGGGTTATAAGAGTTAATTAGTATGTAAATGTACTCTATATTGCAACAATAATTATGATGAGAGAAAACGAAGGGGGGCCAGCAATGAAAGCATTTGCATGGCAGACCACCTTGACTTTTTTTTACAGCAAAGATCCTTTTACAATGTTTTTTTTAGCCAAACCAAACTGCAAGATATTATGTGGTTGTTTAAGTTGACTTTAGGACAGACACACATACAATATATAGTAAGGCCCATGAGTAAAAGCATCAAGACTGGACTGGACTGTCCAATTAACACAAGCATTCCTCAGAGGATTATATGTTTTGTCTAGTGTTTGGTTGCACAGTCACTTGCTGCTCTGGTTTTTGCACACTGCACATGCACCTTATGTTGTCTGGTATCTCATGTTGTGAATGTGTGTTTCATGTAGCACCTGGGCCCTGGAGGAAGGTTTTTCGCCTCACTGTGTACTTCTGTATATGCACTCTAAAAAGTAACTAATGGGACCTTTTGTCCTTACTTAAATATCTATGTTGTTGTAAAATGAAAAATCAAATTTAAAAGTACTGTTAGACCTTTTACGTTTGATTTAGATTTTTTTGAGCTCAGGGGACACACAAATTATGCCTTTTCATTCAATATATAATCGTGACTTATATATAATCAGAGTTTAAAATAATCAGTTAATCAAAAAATAATTCGATTTTAAGTTCTACTGATGTAAAATACAACTTTATGACGTGTAAACAGCGCAGTTTCCCTCTTCTTCTCAAATGGACTTGTCCTACGGAGCACGTATTCAAGGCTCATATCATGTAGATATGTGAAGAATTCAAGAGGATAACAACAGCCTTGAATCAACCTTTCTGGCCAAGCTTGACCAATGCACCCCAAACTGATGGCCGTGACCCAGTCGAAAGGAGGAGCTGGAGGCCTGAAGACAAGGACGTGCTTCTGCAGGTATACTGACAGACTAGGGCTTTATTTTAATCTGCCTTACTGTTTTCATGTTAAATGTCAATATGTCTGCTACAAACAAGGTCCATTGTATAGTAAGACTCTTTTTTTTAATTTGTTCTTATTTTGCTTTCACTTGAATCAGATTTTTAATGAACATTGTATCTATTTTTTTATCAATCAGGGCAACACAGTTGAAAAGCGCATATAGTCTATCTTGGAGAGAAGAAGGAGGATCTTTTCAAACTGTACAGGGTAAGTACTTGAGTACTTTTAAAATTTGTATATATATATTTTTTTTACTGTATGTCGCTGTAGGGTCTGTATCTAGTATTATTAGAGTATTATTATTTGATTTTCTTTGCAAAATTGAAAAAAAAACATTATAAACAAGACATTTTTTGTCTTAGACATTACAATGAAATGAACAAAAATTCACGGAAGTAGTAGTTCATTTGGGTGAATCGTGGAGAGGCTTTGCAGGGCGAATAAAGGTCCTGTTCCAAAATCAAAACATTTTCAAATATTTGTTTATTTCATTGTAAAGTATATGTGAAAATGCCTTGAAATGAAAATTAAATAAACACTTGTTTTGTTTTTAAATACATGCCTCTGAACACCAGTGATCAGAACATACATGGACCCTTTAGCCTTCATGTGTGAGATATGTTTCTCTGATCTTCTGCATCAGTTACCTGTGGGCTAGGCCTTGAAGTACATTGTGACCCTGCATTCCCTTATGTCATTCTGAAGAGCTTGAGCTTTGTATTTTATAAATCCTGACATCTTTTACTTTCTCTTACAAGGATGTGGAGGAG
>JAUMHF010000017.1:15604331-15630554 GCA_032359275.1 Microctenopoma steveboyesi
GGCTCAAGTTAAAAATTCTAGTGGAAAACGTTAACATGTCTTTTTACATCAAACCACTGCTTTACTTTTTAGAGTGTGTTTGAAGTGACGATAAAGTTTACTGTGAACCCTTGAACCTTGAACCCTAATAGAACAACGCTAAGTTCTTTTACATTTGTCCTGAACCACATTAAACATAAAACAAAACACTCAAAACATGAAAGAAGCATTAATTCAAGCAGGTTGTCAAGGTATTCAGACACTTACACATTCTTGAGGACTTTTGATGATTTAACAAAAGCAGCATAGTTGTAAACAGTTTGCCTAAATACTTTTGCAGTCAATGAGAGTCTGTCTTCTGCCTTTTCCACCAGTGCTTTGCACCTTGTTGTGAAGGATGTGTGTTTACATTCATGAAGTCGTCTCATCTCTCTGTAGACTCTGACATTGACACCTCATGTCATCCACTTCAGTTCCCAGTTCTCTTCTAGGACTTTTGCTGAGCTGAAAGCTAATGTTTTCTTTTTACTGGCCACTCCTAGTGTGGAGAGTATCAGTGAACATCTATCAAATCAGACTCAACACTCGAGAATTGATGTTAAACACAAACATATTTAAAACATTACGGGCAAACGTAATGACGTTTGCCCGTGACGTGAACAAAATACGTTCAGTGACGAAACGTAATTTTACTTTACTTTACTAGTTGTATGCAAACTTAATTTTCGGGAGACAGGGTTGCAGAACCACCTCCAGGACTTTGATCTGCTTGATTAGTCATTAATGAGGGAACAGGGCACAGTTGCTGATTGTTATACTGAAAAAATAAAATATTTCCATTATTTATGGACCTGATTGTACTGGCTGCCAAACCATTAGCACACAACTAAAGACCATAAAAAACATTAGACATATCTGTGGCACACAAACACACAGGCTGCACACGCTTAAAATAACCACACAAGACATAAAACCAGAGTAAACAGAATAAAAGTAAAAACTTTTAAAGTTATGTGCAAAGATAGAACTTCCTCACACCCCTGTCATGGGTAGACGTGTGGCTGTTGCTGGGGTGGCAGACGCTTCCAAAATAAGCAGGCTGTGTACAGAATGTGATTAAGTGAGTGTAAAAAAGTGCACCTAAGACTGTAACACGTGTATTTTGTAGTTTTACCTGTCACAGTCTTTTAAATGAAAACTCAACAATAGCCACAAGGAAAGCATAAAGTCTCCGCTCACTCAGAGTAGCATCAATTATTCATAAACGCTCCTCTTGGCTGTTCTGCTCCAGAGATCGATGTCTCTGTAATGTGGACTGATACAAGCGCCTGGTCAGGTCCTGAACAACAGTGCACACACACCGGTGACACTCACTGAGAACCCAGTACGTTGAATGTGATTTCTGTGCTGTAGTGACTAGACGTAAAGGTATTCCTCATTTAGACTTTATAGAATAACAGGATTGTGAAGGAAGTGTGGAACCATGGGGTTTTCTGCTCCTCACTATCTGTATCCATCACTGTTTAGAAGCCATTGCATGTCCAAAGTGAAATGTGGAAACTTTCAGGGAAGAAGGAGACATCCTGTTTCCAGTAAAAGGATTGAACAACATTTACTTATTAATTGAAATAGATTTTTTTTAAATAAGGGTAAAATAAGCATTTTTTGTAAATAATAAACATCACACATTTTTTAGGTCAGTATAATTTTTTTGTATTACTTGTATGCAAACTAAAAACACTGAGATTTAAAATTGGACTAGTTTGCATTATGTGGCACTGTCACAAAAACAATGCCACCTCTGTATTTAAAAATAGGAGAGAACGTCCCCTCTGGTGCAACACGTTTTAAAGACAGAGACAACATTGCTTTACCACAACTTAACTGTTACAACGTTGCTGCTTTGCTGTAGCATTGCTTTTAAAAAACAATAGAATAGAACATTAATAATATATTTCTTGTTTTATTTGATAGTGGCGTTGAGCTGATGGCAGGTTAATTGGTCAGAGCAGAGTGAGGGCAGAGAAAGGAGCAGAGAGCAGAGCAACACAACCACCTCGGGACTTTACTTTGTAATAGTTTAATAGTGCGAGTGTTAATGACCTGTTAGTACGGTTTGGTCCATCTGCCACTTTGGTCTCTGTTCAAATACCTCATGAACTATTGGATGGACTATGCAGACATTCAGAGGTGTAGCCAGAGTCACTTCCGCCGAAGTTCAAACAGTTTCTCCACTAGTGAGTGTGCAGTCAAAAAGATTGACCTGGTTGGTTGCCAGAACATGTGGTGTTTTCATCCTGCTGGGCTGTGATAATGTGCAGACCATTAAATATTCAGTTAACAGGAAGTTGAGTGTCACTACATTATCTGAGATGTCAGGCATTTATTGATGACTATTTGTTATCTGCTAGACCTTAAAGGACACACACACACACTCACTAAACTACTGGGAGTAATATTATTTGTCTGATAGATGTAGTCTGTTTGTTTCATGAATTATAGATTTTCCAAAATGTCATCCAGAGCGAGCAGCCCGCTCCGACTCACACACCATGAGTATGACATCACCTTGACAGATGAGTCCTGTCAGCAGCAGGCTACTTGCTGGAAGTTTTAACTGTGAAGCGTGATATTCAGTCAGTAAGTGAAGCTTTTCAAAATGCTTGGTTATTTCCTACCGGACTGAATTGTTGATTAGACCAATGTTTGTTGAAGCAAAGCAGGTGATATGTGAAGCCACAGAGACTGCTGGTAAACCTGAGGACGGAGCCTCTGATGAAATTAAATGCCTCAAATCAGCATGCAGAAATATAATTACAAGAAGAAATAATTCACTTTGTGAATGAAAAAGCACTTTGGCTGCACTGGTTATCTTTCATCTGTCTGTTTTTTAGGAGATGGAATTTGTCAATGAATGTGTAAAGGAAAGAGGAGGATGTCTTTGTCCCACTTAACTTGAGACCATACTCCACTTTATCCCACCCACTCCTTTCCTGGCTCAACCCCACTCCACCTCCCGACATTCATTCAGACCCAGCCCTGGTGGAGAGGAAACTGCTGCCCCCTCAGGGATTTGGCATCCTAATTATATAGGAAGCAGAACAGTCTGCCGTCTGTTAGAGCTGCAGAGGCTTCAGGCTGGTCACACGTGTGCACTAATGCACAGTGAACCACTGGTCCCAGCGTGGATGTGGAGCTGTCCACTGTGTGGAAGGTAAGGTAGATCATTTCTTTGTTAATCTTCAGAGTGTGAAACCTCCTGCTGCTCACTCTCCGTTCGGTTAGCGATGGTTCAGTGACCATCTGGAAAATGCGGCTGCAAACAGGACGATAACTGACTTGATAACTTTTGGTGTTTTACAAAATCTTCCTCTTGACTCATCTTCTTCTATCACCTGATGTCAAACCAGTTTATGCTGTTTTACGGAAATTAATCTGGTCTGTTTATGATGTGAGCCTGGTATTCCTGTACCATGTTCAGTTTAACTGGAATGGGTCGTGTAAACGTCAAAAAGCCAGTGTGGAAATATTTTAAATGTCTTCGGAGGAGCACTCTCAAATGATTGTTTATGCCTCTGTTAAGGTCTGAAACTCAAATGATTTTAGAGAGAGCACCTATATTGATCCTTTAGGAAGCAGGAGTGTGTGATGGGATAAAGCAAGCTGTAACGATATTTTCTGCAGCTATGGAGTGCGCCTTGTTGAAAAGAAAGCTTGCTGCTTTCATTTCTGGGGCTTTACACACGTCTTTTTCTTCCACCTCCATTTGCCTTCTGCGCATCCCTAACGTTTCTGAAATGTCTATTTAGGATATCAGACTTGTTTCTATAATCCCTCTTATATGTCTATTTCCAGAGTAAGAAGAGGAAACAGCCATGTCAGACAAGAAACCACGAGACACACGTCCCAAATGTGGGCTCCGCAGTTGGAGTGCAGACAGTTATGTTTGGCGGGGGAAGAAACGCTCCCGGAGCTCCCGCAATGGATTAAATCCTGGAGGGCTCGAGACAGAGGGGACAGAGGAGCAGGGTGTGAGATCAACTTCCTGTCCGAGGTGGAGCAGGGAGAGAAAGTGTAGCTGCAGCGCCCTTGGGGATCCACGGACATCTACAGACATTGATGCTGTGTGTCGGAAGGCCCTGTCCCGGCGCTCTCTGAGGCAGAAGTTTCAGGACGCTGTGGTGCAGTGTTTTCCTCTGCGTTCCCACCACCACCATCATCACCACCGCGTGCCGGGTTCCTCGCGACCCTTCTCAGTGCTCTTCTGGTCCAAACGTAAGATACACGTCTCAGAGCTCATGCAGGACAAGTGTCCCTTCTCGCCCAGATCTGAACTGGCCAGATGTTGGCACCTCATAAAAAATCATGACACCCACCCAAATGCCCTCAAGGACATGGAGATTCCCCTCAGACCAAATGCGTCCTCATCCTCCACTTCCCCACCTCAGACTCGCCTCTCCTGGGAGGACATCTGCTGCTCCCCTGGGCCTGGAAGCACTAGTCTGGACGACTGGGACCCTTCTTGTCCTCATGGGGGTGCAGAGGGCAGCTGCAGCCACACTGACTACATCCTAGTCCCAGATCTGCTCCAGATCAACAACAGCTCCTGTTACTGGGGCGTGCTGAACCGCTTTGAAGCAGAAGAGCTGTTGGAGGGCCAGCCCGAGGGAACATTTCTGCTCCGAGACTCTGCCCAGGACGAGTTCCTCTTTTCAGTCAGCTTCAGGCGCTACAGCCGCTCCTTGCATGCACGCATTGAGCAAAATGGCAAGCGTTTTAGCTTCGATGTGCGTGACCCATGTATGTACCGGGACCCCAGTGTGACAGGACTACTAAGACACTACAGCGACCCAGCCACCTGCCTCTTCTTTGAGCCCCTCCTTTCCCGGCCTCTTTCAAGGACCTTCCCTTTCTCCCTTCAGCACCTATGCAGGGCTGTGATCTGTAGCTGCACCACCTACCAGGGCATTAACAGCTTGCAGCTGCCACCTCAGCTCAGGGAGTACCTCCGACAGTACCATATTAAATGTGATGGGGCCTGTGGTGTGGGACAGTCTGGTGTTTTTTAAGATGTGTGTGATTGTACTGTTTCAGTGAGACTGAACCTAATGTCGGTCTGGATCCATACTGTACCGTGAGAACACATGGACATGATGCATCCTAAATACTAACTCGAACTCTGGATTTGGGTTTTTAGTTAGAATGACACTGCTACATGAATGATTCACTGAGACACTTTTTTGTGGACGTTCTCCACTGGTCCCCAGAGAAACTGCATCTGTTATGGTATCTGACTGAGACAAAATAAACTTTTAGTAACCATGGAAATGTGATGCTCTATCCTCCACGTGATGGTGTGAACAGACAGTTAGAGACTCATTATTTATTCATTCATTTTCCAGCTTAAAAAAACTTGAAGACCTTGTTAGGATGATGTGGTACCAATGATGGTAGGGACCACCCTTACAACATGGCTTTTTGCATAGATGAAACTCTGACTACAAGCCACAAAATCAAACCAAATTTATTTCTAGACCCTTTATGAGATGTGATTTCAAGCCATGCAATGATGGATTACTCACAACATCCCCCCCTGATGACAAGAGAACTGTTTTTCTGCATCACAAAGTGGCTCAGAGGACTCAGTTATCAGTAAGCATGGGTGAGAAAGACAGGATGTGATGGAATAATAATAATAATTGTCACTTCTTGTCGCATTTCAAGAGCTTCTTGAAAAACAAATATCAGTGTCTTATAAAGGGGAGTTGAACTCACCCAATATAATTGTCTTCTTCTCTGTAGCCACAAGGTGGCAGCACAACTGCACTCACCAAAGGTTCAGAAGAAAAATGTCTGTCTTTACAATAGTTTGCTGCTTCTTTACTGTTAAGTCTTAGGTGATAACTACTACATATATTGTTTTTTAACATCTCTGCAACTTTTACAAGAAGCCTATAGTTGAAGAAAAAACATCTAAATGTACTGTAAAGCGTTGCTCAACTTTGGTGGCTGTGGGAACTCGCAGAGTTGTCTCACAGACTGGTATGTGTGCTTTCATCTGATAATCATTTTCCACCTTTATCTCCTCCATTCAAGGATCCAGTAATGTACAAATAGGATGCACACAAGCTCTCTTCTACTATCCCTAAATTGTCCAATCTTAATGTAGGTTAACTGAGGGCTTCAAACTACTTCAACACACTGTGACCACACAGAAACTTCTCTCTATTATTAGATCAATGGAAAAACTAGTACCCACATACCATTCATCACTTTGCACCAACCAACAAGTTCTTTGTTATGGTAAATTATCTAAGAAAACAATTAATTCCAGGGTTTATAGGTCATATTTTAACATTACACCTGAAATTATACCACCAACAGTAAGACAGAGCAAGTAAAATGGAAATTTGCAACCTAAATTAGTTTTAAAAGTGAATTTCACAGTTTGGTAAGAAACATCAACAGATCAAAGTTGTGTCTTTTTCACTTTCATTCCATCTCATCTGCAGGTGAAAGGATAGATGCAGTCTGGCGGACATCACTGTTCTGACTCCACGTGGACTGGGTCTAAGCTGTTCATTTGACCCACAGTACGCTGTATTCCCGATACTGATACGCAAACCAATAAATGTCATTTACACTTCCTCCGACTGTCTCAGGTTTTCCTCACATGTGGACTGATTTAATGGTGCATCACCAGCGTTGCTTGTCCCTGCCTGTCCGTGCTGCAGCTCAGTGTGTGTCATAGTCTGACAGGCTAATGGTATGAAAAAGGCTGCTTTGGAAGTATTGCTCGGAAAACAATTAGTCGCTCTCTCAGTAAAGGACACCTCTAAATGCCAGCGCTTGTGCAGAGCAAATGGAGAGATAAGGACATGAAAAAGACTATTACAACCCATAACAGGGGTTTGAATTCAAAATGTTTGGTGGATTCAGCCTCCTTCTGAAGTGAAACTAATGTGCTCTAAGGTGGCTTGTGTGAATATAAAACACTGCATAGAATATGCTGCCATTAGAAAGTAGAAACATTTTTTCAGTACATAGTATGAGTATAATCATCCACATTCTCTAGTTTTGATATAGGGCTTTATGCTTTATGCTTCCATCATTGTGTTGCATTCTTTTGCGTGTCTGCAGCAGCCAGTCAATGGACAGTTTTAGGAGCCACAAATATTGATTTTGCCTAACCACATGAAATATTAATGTTGCCTTGTATAGTCTGATTGGTGAGCATCATTTTCAGCGTCTCAAAACCTAGTTATCTTGTTTAGTAGATTTATGAAACATGTCCGAATCTGATAACTGTATGTTTTTACATCCTGCTTCATGCATCCGTGTGTGACAGAAAACAGATACCAGGCTTATAGGCTGGTTGCTCATGTTAATATGTTGATTCTGCATTGTTAGGGATCAGTAGTTCCCAGCTGTCTCCCAAAAAGGTACTTCCTGTTTTACTGATCAAATTCTTTGAGAAGCTGCTCAAATAGAAGAGTCTCAGATACAGAAAAAGCCAAGAGGTACGGGTACTGTACTAGTACATTCACATGAAAAACATACCATAAATAGGGTATCAGAATGTAGTGGGGCATGTTTTGTATGATTAATCTTGCTTATTCTTTATTGGTGAAGGGATGAAGAAGTAATCAGGCAGTCTAGTGTAAGTAGCACAACCATAGCGTAGACATAAGGTACTCTCTGTGAACCTGATGTTGTACTTATACTACATTTAAAGTTTTTTTTACTTATTAAATTCAAATATATGATTGTCAAAACAGTGTAGTGAATTTGTTTTTCTATTTTATTATTTTTCTATTAGCTGCTAAATAAAATAGCTGAACATGATATTGTGTCATTAATAGTACTCTGATAATACTATAAGCATTAAACATTATAAACACTGTAGCATTTCTTCATTTGTTAGGAAAAAGTACAAAAATAGTTGTTCAAATAGACATTATACCTAAGTGTTTATAATGTTAAGACATATGAAGAAGCAGAAAACAAAAATGCTCAAGTAAAGTAGTAAATATGGGATCACAAGGCAAGTTTTGTTTTACATACAAATCCTCTCTAGGAGTACGAAAGTTTTGTAATGTTGAATTGATCCTAATGAAAAACCTATGGCAAACACTTTTAACAGCTAACAAGTATACAGGTTATACAATCAAGATATGTGCAGTGTCTTTCCTGCTAATCAAAAGCCTCATTGAAGATATCTGCAATGTCATTTAGACTAGTCAAAAGTCGAATTAAAGATTTCCACTACGTCATTTTCACTATAATGTGAATTCTAGATATCTTGGACTACATTTTGGCCAGTCAGTCAAATCTCTCAATTCAGATATCTACAATTGAATTTCAACTAGACATAATTCAAGCTAAAGTTATCTCTTATTAAACACATTTAGAAGATATCTTATTTATCTTTTTGAATGTCTCAAAGTATGATATGACTAGTCAAAATTCAGTTGTAGATATCTGAAATTACACTTTTGACAACTCACATTGTTGATCAAGATATCTAGAATTCTCATTATAGTCTAAATGACATAGTAGATATCTTAAAATGCGTTTCCCAGCCAAGTCAATAAAATCGCATTTTTAATTGCAGAAATCTTTAAGTCGACGTTTGACCAGTCACATTGTCATTTTGACTAGTTCAAGTGCATTCCTAGATATCTGAACCTCCAATTACTGTTATTTGAGTAAAGAATGTTAAATGTTAACATTCTTGCACACTTTTCTTTTTTGATTATTTTTCTTTATGTTTAAGCATAGGGGGGTTAAAATTAAAAACAATACCAATATCTGATATACAATGTTAGCTCTGATGCAGATTAAACAATTTAGCTCAATGAAAGTCGAATATATTATTGTATAATATATGTTTTTATATTATATATTATATTTTAGTGTTATAGTGTCGCCGTGTGCACTTTTGCACCAAAGGTCCTAAGTGTGAGTTTTTGACATTATTTGACATTACACAAATAGCAATAATGCATGAACATTTATGTTTCTGCTAATCATTGACATAACTAGGCTCTAATAAATGACCACAAAACATTTTACTCTGCTTGTAGTATATATTTTTTTAGTTTTTCCCCTCTAAATCATGGTGGCGCTATACTAAGACTCTGGCATTGACGCAGTTAATAATTGCAAAAAAAAATAATTGTTTTTTTATATCAAAATGTCCGTCTGATGTAGACGAACTAAATGAGACCAATGAAGTTGGAATATAATAATATTTAATACTTTTTATTACACCTTACATTTTGACCTGTGCATTTTTGCACCTAAGGTCCTAAGTGTATACTAATTTTAAAGGGCCTCAGAGGGTTAAAAGTATTTACCATAACAACATTGGATTTAGGTAAATGTACTTAGCACTTCCTCCGATATGAATTTGAAATGTAGGCGGGGTTTCAATGGTTGCGTCATGACGTAGCTGGCGGGAGTTGTGACGCAGCGTTTCCTTGTTTTCAACGCAGCGCGGGAGATTGAGGAGAAGAGGATTCAGTCTGTGGAAGTTGTAAGTTGTTGTATTCGTCTCTTCTGATTTCCTTAGTAGTTTAAATAGTTTGTGATTCGTCAGAGTCAAGCATGTCATGCTGCGAAAGTCGTGTATAAACTTAAGTGTTAGGTTTTAAATTGCGAAGGCAGCTTATTAGCGTTAGCTCATCTCGGCTCACAGGCTGGCTAGTTATCTAAACCAGCAATGGGTTATAATGTCAGAGACGATAACAGTGACTGTTTATATGTCTTCTGTTTTACGCCAGGTTGGTGGTCGTGAAAATGCCTTGTGAGAGAAAGCCGATGCGCTACGGTCACTCTGAGGGGCACACCGAGGTCTGCTTCGATGAAAATGGGATGTAAGTCCAAAACGACAGACCCTGTGGAAGAAGTAGCTAGTTACAATCATTTACTATAATTATTACTAACAGTGCCGGCGAAAAAAAAACTCCAGTAAACATCCTGTTGGCAAACGTCTCTATACAGTAAAGTGCACTTGAAGTAGCAGCAAGTAAAAGCAGTAGGCTCCTGTCACTGAGGTTATTAGGTTGTTAATACAAATGCATCAAAAGATTAATCTCCTGATTAAACATACCATTACACACTGTACGTTTGCAAGGTCTCACTTTCAGAGGCTCTGTCTCATCCTAAGAGTGTTTGTTATAAAACAGAGAAAAGCAGAAAATAGTAAATCAGTGAGCGACTGGCTGCAGCTCTCCAAGCAACATTTTACTTTTGTAGGTGGTTGAGCAGGAACTAGTTTTAACTGCTGGACACAGAGACCATTCCAGCAGTCATCAGAAAAGTCTCTAAAAGGTGACACATTTTTTTGGTTGCCGTGTAGTTATTACCATATTTCACATCTCTAATTGTGCAGGGCTTAACAGGACAAAATAATCTAAAAAAATCTAATAGGAACATTTCCACAGATTCATTGTCACATGTGGAAATGACGGAGACATTCGGATCTGGGAGGGTCTGGATGACGATGATCCAAAGTTCATCACTGTTGGGGAAAAGGCTTACTCTCTGGCTCTCAAGGTTGGTCGTCTGCTGCCTTCTGGAAGGTTTACATCACAGACTGGTGATGTTTGATTGACATGATGTGTTTTTCCTCCGCAGAATGGCAAGTTGGTGACGGCGAGCTCCAACAACACGGTGCAGATGCACACGTTTCCTGATGGGGATCCAGATGGCATCTTGACCCGGTTCACTACCAATGCAACACATGTCACCTTTAACAGCAGTGGCTCGAGAGTTGCAGCTGGATCCAGGTACTGGACATCTTAGACTGACTGTGAACTCACTAGAAAGCTAAAGAAAAACAACTTAATGAGCCTAGAAAAAAAAATTCCCACCTTGATGATTCTGAAATGCAGTAATTTAATATACTATATATTTTTTGGTTCGGTGTTAGATACCAAAAGTCTCCACTAACACCAATAAATCGTGTTTAAAACCTGAAATCAAATGTTTTTGCACTGTGCTGCTTACATTTGATTTTATTTCTGTAATACCCAGCAAGGAAATAAGCAAATTTTCCAAAATGTTAAGTAGTCCTGGAATAAAAAAGAACTTAATACTCCACTGGAGCTGCAAAATGTGTTCTGTCGTGACGAGGAAATCCAGCTGACTGGGCAGGTCCGTCAGATTCTCTGATCTGAAATGCAGGCGAATGTCAGTTTTGCTTTGTCCAACCATGCACATTGATGCTGTAACTCCTCCTGTGGCGGCCGGTGAAGCTGTCGTGCGTAACACATCTGCTGTGTTCAATGTCGTGCAAACGACAGCTCGGCCTCAGACTGTGATCCCATTAGGTCCAATATTGTTGTTCCGGTGCAGAATGAGCTGCACACAGCAGTACTCCTGAATGAGATTTCCACCTCACAGACAGAGCAGCACTTTGATTTGGTTTCTGATGAGTTCTGATTGAAGATAAACATCTGTTTGCTGTGATCATTGATTTGCCCTGAACATGTTTATCACTGCAATAAAAGCGCAGAGCATGGTGCCTTATTGACACTGGTCATTTCTGTTATGATATTGATTGTAAAAATTCAGGCTGTTAAGGCAGATTTGGCATCTGGATTCTGTCAGACATTCAGGCTTATTTGGTTTCTCTTGTTCATTGATTTAACAATTTGGGCTCATGTTGGTTCACAGCTGATGTACCCGTTCTCCTCGATTCTGTCAGCTGGCAGTCGGTCAGATTCGCACATGTTCATTCTCCCCTTCTCCATTTCTCAGTGACTTCATGGTTAAGGTGGTGGAGGTGTCGGACAGCAGCCAGACGAAAACACTCCGGGGTCACGAAGCACCCGTCCTCAGTGTCACTTTTGACCCCAAGGATGACTTCTTGGTGGGTGGAAGCTCCAAGCATCGAAGCCTGAGATCCTAACGAAGACAAACATTAGACTAGTTGACACTTCACACACTCTTATGAGGCCGCTGACCTACGGACAATCATTAAATCAACACCGCCTTAATTCACTCAGAACTGCAAACAATTGATTCGGCTGACGGTCATAATTGAAAGCTTGAGTAGCAAATGCAGCCGTCGGTGGATACTGTCCAAAATGAAACCGTTTTGACTTAGAGACCACTTAAATAACTTGAGCTGCTCTGTCCTCCAGGCATCTGCCAGCTGTGATGGCTCTGTCGTGGTGTGGAATATTGAGGAACAGGTACGTCCGCGCTTTAGCATCAACACATTTTTAATTTTTCTTCACATGCACTCCATCCCGCCGGTCTGTCGGGTGCTCATCTGCTTTGTGTCCATTCAGTCTCAGGTGATCCGTTGGCCTCTGCTGCAGAAGACCAATGACGTCAGTAATGCAAAGTCTCTGTGTCGCCTGGCCTGGCAACCGGGGCAGGCAAAGGTCGGTGTCAGGTCTCAGATCATGTTCTTCTGATTGGCCGAGCCAGTATGACGACGAGACGATAACAATACCGTTGTCTGTGTGTTCGCTCAGTTTTTAGCAGTTCCTGTAGAGACGAAGGTGCACCTGTACCAACGGGAGTCCTGGGACCATGTGAGCACTCTGACTGACGATCTACTCACACAGGTGAGCTCCGTGCGTCTGCTCGTGGGTGGGTCGTATTTAGTCGTTGGCTTTATTTCAGAATGTTGCAAGATGTAACTTCAGCAAATCACAAAGTCGCTCAACTAAAATGAGCTACATCAAAGCCCGCTAGGTGTGAGTTCTGCTTTGAAGCCCTCCTCTCCACTCGTTTTCTCCGCAGCCCATCAACACGGTGGCCTGGTCTCCGTGTGGACAGTTCCTGGCCGCTGGAAGTGTGGGCGGTTTACTGACGGTGTGGGATGTGAGCAGCAAGCTGTGCGTGGAAAGGTATGTAGCAAAGGGGTGCCGGGCACATCACCGAATATCCAAAGGGTCGTCTGCACTGGTCATACGTGCAGACGCTGGTGGACGTGACGCTTGAATCGATTAATAAACAGGTGATTCGGTGCAGTTGAAGTTGCTCTGTCTCTGCTGCAGGCAGAAGCACGAGAAGGGGTTCACGGTGTGTAGTTTGGCCTGGCATCCGTCAGGAAGCCAGATCGCCTACACAGACACAGAGGGCTGCCTGGGCCTGCTGGATGGACTCAGCACCAGCACGTCTGACACCAACACCACTAAGGTACCACACACACCACACAGGCTTGAAATGTTTCCAGTTACTGCAGCGTGATAAAGACGTGACTTAAAAACTAAGTCTGTGTCACTTCAGCAAGCGCCAGTGAAAACGGCGCCAAAAGACTATGACGACCTGTTCGACGATGACGATGACGGACAAATGGACGAAGGACTGAGTGACACCAACTCGCCAGCTAAGAAAGCTGCTGCTGGTGACGACGATGACGATGATTTTGTCTTGTCTGCGACGGGGCGAGTGAGGAACAGAGCGGCGATCCTGGATGACGAGAACTCCGTGGGTGAGTGAAAGAAGGGTTGGGCTGGCGTGGAACGCGTTCCTTGTTACAGATTTCACCTCTGTCTTTGTCTCCTTGCAGACACGGGATCACTGAAACTCGGTCAGTACAAATTCCAGGGCGATGATGACGACGCAGGTAGCGCGGTAATGCCTGCAGCTGTCCCGCCGGTGCCCCTGCGTCCCGTCTATGACGGGCCTCTGCCAACTCCTCCTCAGAAAGCGTTTCAGCCAGGCTCCACCCCTGCACATCTCACACACCGTTTCATGGTAGGACATGCTCTGAGCGACGGTGGCGCTGCTAGCCATGAGAGTGGCTACCAACCTTTATATCTCAAACTGTAGATGAAGTTTTGATAGTGAGACATTGTTGATTATTTTCTAAATAAATAGGATGCATTTGATCAGATCACGTTAGTTAGTGACGCTCTCATTGTGCCTCAGAAGTGGAACTCCGTGGGAATAGTGCGAGGCTACAATGACGAGCAGGACAATGCCATCGACATCGAGTTTCACGACACAGCTGTGCACCATGCCATGCACCTCACCAACTCGCTCGGCCACACCGTAGCCGATCTTTCCCAGGAGGCCGTGCTGCTGGCCTGCACCAGCACAGATGAGCTCGCCAGGTAAATCACGTCTATGCTTCGTCAATCCGCCTCTCGAGGGGACAGGGAAGAAAGATGATTTGGATGTTTCAGTTGTTGCTTGTCCTTCTCCCAGTAAGCTGCAGTGCCTTCACTTCTCATCGTGGGACACCAACAAGGAGTGGATGGTGGACTTGCCAAAGGGCGAAGATGCCAGAGCGCTGTGTCTGGGTCAAGGCTGGGCGGCGGTCGCCACCAGCACACTGATGCTCAGGCTCTTCTCTATCGGAGGACTTCAGAAAGAAGTGTTCAGTCTGCCGGGACCCGTGGTCTGCATGGCCGCACACGGAGAGCAGCTGCTCATAGTCTACCATCGGGGTTAGACACACACACACACACACACACACACACACACACACACACACACACACACACACACACACCACTGTTTTAGATTAGAACAGAAATTCTAATGGGAGATAAAGGTTTATGACATGTCTATGGAGCGCACTGGTCGCTTAATGTTGGCGAGCAGGACACTCTCAAAATTACAGACTGGACTTATTTACGATGTTGTTTGATTGTTGAAATATGCTCTCGTGTGGAATTTGACTCCAGCGACTGGTTTCGATGGAGAACAGGCTCTGGCTGTTCAGCTGCTGCACTTTGGCCGAAGGAGGAGGCAAATCATCACCGGTGAACCTCTGCCACTCTCTCACATGTCCTACCTGTCCTGGCTTGGATTCACTGCTGAGGGTGAGTGTCCAAGAAAACATGCCTGGAATCACATCCTGGCATTTTTCATACATATTAGCAGACACAAACGGTCTAACCACATTTTAATGGGTTTTTTTTAAGGCACCCCTTGCTATGTGGATTCAGAAGGGGTGGTGAGGATGCTGAACCGCTCCCTGGGAAACACATGGGCACCAGTGTGTAACACCAGAGAAACCTGCAAAAGCAAATCGGATCACTACTGGGTGGTGGGAGTGCACGAGAACCCTCAGCAGCTCAGGTGAAGCCTCTGCTTTGTGGTGTAACATCAAATAAAGTGTGTGAAGATGCAGATGTGGGAGAAAGAATTTCCTATTTTCTTCCTGGCAGGTGTATCCCATGTAAAGGCTCCAGGTACCCCCCCACCCTGCCCAGACCTGCTGTGGCCATCCTGCCCTTCAAGCTGCCTCTGTGTCAGACGACTACAGAGAAAGGGCAGATGGAGGTAAATACAGAATCGGCTGTTACCAGAAGACTGTTTATGTGTGAACAGGGCAGGTTATCTTTGAAATGATGAAACTGAACCGTCTTCACACACTTGCATGAGTCCTGACTGACTGTTCCGCTGACTATGTAAAGATCCCTCCTCATTCTGTTCCCCTTCCTGTCCTCTGTTGTTCTCCAGGAGCAGTTCTGGCGTTCCGTCCTCTTCCACAACCACTACAGCTTCCTGTCGTCCAGTGGCTACGAGGTGGACGAGGAGGCCCAGAGCCAGTCCCAGAAGGAGCAACAGGAGCTTCTCATGAAGATGTTTGCAGTGAGATAATATCCTCACGTTTGACCTTAGCATCTCTGATTTCAGACTTGTTTGGTCATCGATGGTTCTTCTTTCCTCCTCCAGTTGTCCTGTAAGCTGGACAGAGAGTTTCGCTGTGTGGAACTGGCAGAGCTGATGACTCAGAACGTGGTGACTCTGGCCATTCGATACGCGTCCCGGTCACGGCGCATGGCTCTCGCCCAGCGGCTCAGTGAGATCGCCTTAGAGAAAGCCAATGAGATCCTGGCAGAACCGCCAGAGGAGCAGGAAGAGGACGACTACTCCAGCGTCAGGCAGAACTCTGGGTAAAAATACAGCTGTTACTCTGCCTGTTGAACCTGCAGGTATCAATAAATGTAGTGATGGGTCTCACACTCTGGTGCCAGTCAGCGATGGTGTGATTCACAAGCTTCTTCTTTGTGCAGCTACAGCCAGCGTGAGGCGACGGGAGGCCGCTGCAGAAACAGGCAGGATCAGGAGGAGGAAGAGGAGCACGACGAGGAAGGTGATGCACAAGAGATGGAGATGGAGACGGAGTCGGAGACGCCAGGAGCCAGAAAACGTCAGTCCCACTTTGTTCTCTGCGTGTCGGTAGTACTGTGGAAACGTGCGAGGCAGTCGCACTAAAGTGAGGATGCTCATCTCTCTGTTACAGATGTGAATCCATTCGCTAAAACAGCCGGTTCCCCTGTGACGCCATCTCTCACACCCAGTGAGTAAACTTCACTCACCCAGAGTGATTAAGCGCACGTTAACGCCATCTTGTACCAATATTTGTGAACGTGGGCGTAGTTCAGCTCTAGTGTTGAGTGTATTCTTTTATTTTAATGGGTAGTGTTGGAATGATGTGTACCGTGTGTTTACAGGGAATTATTCAAATAGTGTATTTATTCTTTTTGGGGTATAATCAATGAGTGTCTCTTTGCTTCACAGTTGGCAAAGAAGGGCGTGCCAATCCTTTCAAGGTAAGGTTATTACAGCAGCCTTATTTGAGTTGGTTTCTGAATATGTCCAACACTGACTGGGAAGACTGGTAAAGGCTTCACTTGCATGTGTTCAGGTCCTCGGCTCAGGCAAATCGTCAGCTGCTTCTGGGCAGCCTCGAGTGGCGAACATCCTGGACAACATGACCTCCAGCAGAAAGTCGTCTCCGCTCGGTGGAGCTACAGCGAAACCAAGCAAAAGTCCTGTCCTCAAGCCACTGGCACCCCGGCCCAAGTCAAAGGTTTCCTTTTCCCACAGTTCTACCTCACAGATCACACGTATAAGTTTCCCTGTGCGTGTACATTTTCAACCAGCAGAGGTTGATCATTTTGTTCTGTCCTCTCTAGACACAGTCTACTCTTCTGCAGATGACGGGCCCAAAGGCGGCCAGTAAGAGGGCTCAAGCTGCAGACCAGCAGAAACCAGCGGACGTCACGCCTCCAGCTTCACAGGCAGATAACACAGAGAACAAGAGGTGAAGATGGCGCTAACTCACGGAAACCTCTTTTTATACACAAACATTTTCTTACCTTGTTGCCGTGTTGATTTTTTTCTTCCAGGCCAAAAACGGGCTTCCAGCTCTGGCTGGAGGAGAACCGGAAGAGTATTGTGGCCGACCAGCCCGACATGGAGGAGACGGACGTCATCAAAGAGGCCATGGGTCGCTTCAGGACGCTGTCGGCAGAAGAGCGACTGGTATGAAACAGAAGGGGGGGGGGCATCTTACAAAACGTGGATTTGTATACTTCAGCTTTAAAAGACATAAAATTCATCAAGTCACCAACAGGTGAGTCACCTTGTTGTGATCCTTTAGCAAAGCACTGGTTATTCCGCACCCAATGAGCCACGTTGTTTCTGTCAATCAAACATCTGCTTCAATGCTCCTGTGTCAAACAACTCCTGAGGGAAATATGTGGCTTCGCCCTGAGGAGCAAATTGATCAGTGAAACCCATCGATTAGACTCCGTGAGACACCAGGTCTATTATCTATACACACAGTGTGTGTGTGTGTGTGTGTGTGTGTTTATGAGATTCATCCAAATGAATTGAACAGGCTCCTGTCGCACTGGACAAAAACACATTTCTTTTAACACCTGTGCACTTCCCTAAATTCCCTGTGAACACGCCCGCTGGACCTAAATTGCTTCCACTGAAATGGCGAATAAAACTGAAAGAACGGGGTCTGTTGTGTCGGTACATCCAGCAGACTTCAATCTGTGGATTTATTTGTAACCGGGTCCTGACCCCGCATATAATAAGCCTCTGAGCAGGGAGCTCGATGACACTCGACAGAAAGAAAAGAACAAGTGGATGCAAGCCTGTTGCTGAGGGAACCCCGTCGAGTATTTTCTGGCCAGTGAGGGCACAAAGCATTGATCTTATGATAATGACGTGTGAGCGGCGCTGAGCAGGTCAATGTGCAGAGGAATAATTATGATGATGCAGTTATTTTAAAGGACACTTCCAGAATCATTTGAATTTGGGTTCGTTCTTGTATCACGTTAATTAATAAAAATATAAACGTGTAAAGTTCACTATTCATAGATACAGACTCTGTGGTGTTCAGGGTTCATTCTTTTTTTATCCAAAGCAGCAAAGCTGATCATTCCAAATCATTTTACATGGACCGTGTTACGTCTGTAACGGCAGGTGAGCCCGTTCCCTGAATACCTGCATTACCTGCATTTGGCATGTGAATGTGGAATGGCAGGCATGTGAATGTGGAACGGCAGGTGAGCCTGTTCCCTGAATACCTGCATTACCTGCATTAGGCATGTGAATGTGGTCTTTGTCTCACCCCACCTTCACACCGTCTGTTTCTGTCTCAGCTGACACTGATGGAGTTTCATCACAGCTCTTCAAGCTGGACTTTCTCATTTAGTTTCCATGTTCTGAGCGCTAAATGCAGCAACGCAACAAAGCCAACCCAATTTTTACTATTTTTATATTATTCACAGGACTGTTTTCACATTTCAGTTGTGGGTAGGTTATTAAAATGCTGGGGTATGACCCTGCGAGGCCACATTCAGCCTGAAACGCCCCCGCGAGTGTGTGTGTGAGTGAATGAGTCACTCCTTAATCACTCCTTCATTATAATATTTTGTCAAAGTACAATAAAATCCAGTTGAATAGGAAGTCATCACAGCTTGTGCCATCTACCGGCTCTGTAATGGTGGCGCTTGTGTGCGTTTGCTTGTTTGAATATGCACGGGGTTAATGACAGTGTTTTATCAACCACTGTGTGTGTGTGTGTGTGCCCGCGCACACACAAACTGCTGTTGCCAGTCCACTCCACCAGGCCTGATGATTCATCCCGGCTCCATTACATCCAGGAAATGCTTCCTTTTGTCTCTGCATGGACAGAGAGGGAATAAATAAAAGCATGAGGAGGAAAAGAGCCGGCAGGCCAGAGAGACGCAGCCTGTCCATAGTGATTACACATGACAGGATGCAATTTCAAACTGCACGCCTGAGCATCCACGTGCGTGTTTAGTCGTATGTGTGGACAGACAGACAAAAACAATACGGTTTCTTTTTGTCCTATTTGATGCTTAATGTGTCTATTTCATGCTTTTATTTTTCTTCCTGCTTCAGTCGTGGACGGAGCGAGCGAAAGGGCAGACTGGAGAGGCAGCTGATCTGAAGAAAAGAAAAAGAGTGGAGGGAGGAGGACGGGATGGAGAAAATGAAAATGCACAAACGGAGGCTGATGAAAATAGTGCCAAGAAGAAGAAGTCCTTGGATCCCTCCTCCAAGCTTTCAGCGTTTGCTTTTAACAAAAACTAAAGTGTGTTCAGAGTTGGTTTGTTTGGATGCAGATGGTCTGGTGTTTTGGAAACTGTCCGTCCCGACAGTGGAAGCTCGAACACGGAACCTTATTTTGTTAACTCTCAGAAAACGTGAGCGTGTTCAGACCACGAGATAGATCACTGACATTTTATTACATTTATAGCATTTCTAAAGTCGCTGTACTGTATTTTAAGAGCTGAATAAATGTAAATGTTTGTCATTCATAGTTTAGTAATTTCTTTTCATTCACACACAACAGAAAAGGGAAAGTTCACCGCTGTGGACACGATGTTGCTGCCATTTGTCTATATACTATTCTATATGTTTGTTTGAGACGACTTTCAGTGGTGGATAAATGCGTTTAATGATTTACAAAGTACAGCAGCAGGATTTTAGAAGGTACACTGAGGTGTGAAAAGAGCGTTTCACCACTTTAAGAACAGGCTGGAGGTGAGCAGTATGTAACCACGGCGGTGGAAGTAACTCACATCTAAGCACAGAAACATAGAAGAGGGACCATTGGTACGTTTTTTTTAAGCCTAATATTCTTTGGGTGCTGTCTGTTCTCAGATTGCAGATTGTTTTATCTCTGTTGTCTGTTGTCTGCAGAGTCTCTCCCCATCGTCACCTCCTCCTTTTACAACCCTTAGCCGGTGGGTTGACTACAGTTAAATGAGTCTGTCAGACCTGGCAAACGTAAGAGTCCACGTTGTGCTCGACCATCAACCGACCTGAAGGTTGTGTTTTAATGCACAATTAGCATCTAATCTCATTCAGGTTGCAAAGTCTGTTCACTCAAATTAGTCTTTCTAATCATAAAAGAAATGAATTTCATTTGAGAAATCAACACCAGGGAGGGTTCCTTCTATCAGGTGCATGTTCAGGAGCTACTGCTGTGGTGTGTTTGGAGTTTCTAGGACACATTTTAAGACTTTTCCTTTGTGATCTTTGGGTTAGATGTTTCCTTTGTGGTGAGGGTCTGCGGATTGCCCCCATGTGAGCATTAAACGGGCTTGGTTCATGTGAGTCAAACGGGATATCACCCTGCCCCCAGGAGTCAGCCAGCCAATAGGAGCTGTCTCCGGATTATCCTGCTGCTATAAAGCCTGTGGATGCTGAGGCGACGCGAGGAGCGCTCATTCCCAGCACGCGCCAGGTGACCCGAGCGCTTGCAGAAGAGCCTGGTCCAACAAGTGCCCAGCTGACAGGAGAAAGCGAGGCAAGCCCACGATGGAGCACCCCAAGCAGACCCCGTACAGCTCAAGCGAGAAGAAAGACGCCGGGGACGTACTGAACGGGCACTTTGACGGGATGGGGAAGCGGGCAGCGAGCGGCGGCCGCGCGGCAGCTCCACAGGGGGCGAGCTGCTCGGTGATGGAGAGCTGGAAGGAGGAGCGCACCAGAAGCGTGGAGGACAACGAGATGAGCCTGCCGTCCCTGGCCGCAGCCTACACCACCATTCTCCGGGGACTCGGGGAGGACCCGCAGCGGCAGGGGCTCCTGAAGACCCCGTGGAGGGCCGCCACGGCCATGCAGTTCTTCACCAAGGGTTACCAGGAGACAATTAACGGTGAGTTGTCAAATCCACAAAGCCGCTCAGAGGCGATCAACAGGTGGCGGCTTCCCCTCTGCATGAGTCTGACTTTATGTTCATAACTTTAGCGCGAAGCAGGAAACCGCAGGGTTCAAGTTTTTACGGCGTAAAGCGCGCAGCGGTCTCCAGCTGATTAACTTCACTTTCTACCTGTGGCACCTTTCTTTCCAAAATACTCTGCTGCCTGTGTGTTCAGTCACCAACACGAACACGATCCTGTCCTACCACAGTGTAAAAATTCCCTCCAACCAGCCAAACTAGTCTCAAAGGTCAAAACAGCCACATGCCAACACTTATTATTCGTTTCTGATCCATTTGAGAGGATCTTTAGTTTGTGTGTTTCACTGTTGAGTCACTGTTAAAATGACATAAGCCACACATTTATATAAAACAACATAAGACAGTCTGCACTGTTGCATTTCAGATGAACACACTGTCCTTTTTTATGCAGAGTCCTGTCACATTCAAATCACACATGATAAAACATACGAGCTGAGCTGTGAAAGACATACAATGTCTTTCACAGCTCAGCGGATGCTGTTATTCTAGTGACATGGGCAGAAAATATTAGTCACATCGTTAGAATCAGAACAAACCTCTCAGCTTAATCTTTGCTTGTGTTTTTGTTTTCTTTTTTTTTTTTTGGTCAAAGAAATGTAAATGAGATTGTGTCCAGCCAGAACCCCACAGCTCACAGAACCTGCAGAACCTGCTGAAACAGCTGAAGACCTGGCTGCAGCCTGCTGTTTCGGAGGATTTGCTGAATCGTGTGCAGAGGGAGGGGTGAAAGCGCCTGGTTACAGGTCGAAACAGTGTCACGTCCATATGGGCCGGCTCCTCTATGCAACATTCGAGTGGCTGAAGTCAGGGATCTGCCCCCTCTCCTCTGCCCCAGCTTTTTGCAGAAGTCCATCTGGAGGCAGTTTGCCTGTTTTGGGGGGTTGTTTTTAAGTTTTACGCTAAAGGGAGGAATGCAGCAGAGTGAGAGAATTATGGAAGCCCCCCTCCCCTCCCCTCAGGAAAAAGATGCTATGGTCACCCATGTGTTGTTGGTCCAGAGAAGGTTCCTCTAGCTTTGAAACATCTACCTGAAGCTCCTCGCCCCTGCAGACCAGACTCAGATCTGAATGATTTATTTTCCAGATGTGTCGTTGCTCCGTCTGTCTGTGTGCTGATTGGCTGTCACAGGAGCCTCCCCTCTGACTTGTTGGAGGGCAGAGAACTTCCCGAAAGTCTTGGAAGAACTCTCTCTCTCTCTCTTTCCTCGATCCGTGTGCTCGCTCGCGCGTGCGCGCAGGTCACGGGTTCAGCTTTCATGACATGAGCCTAAAATCCTCTTGTTGTCGGGGGCATGACCAACAAAACTGGGATGCAAGTTATGCGGAGATTAAACAGAAATTCTGATCTTGTGATGTTGAAGGAGCTGGAACGTTTTCTAGCTCAGTGCTTTAAAGAAATACTGAAATTATGAGCTTTTAGCAGCTCTGTGAGGTGTTTTCTCTTTCACAGTTACAACGCAGTTCAACTTACAGCTTGGATTTCAGAACCTGGACATTTCTTTTTAAGTCAAATACCAAATATTTGCTTATTTCAGATGGTTTGAACGTCTGCCTTTGACTTTTGTACCAGTGTTCCTTACTGCAGTTTGTTTTCTCTGAGGATTGAACTGTATGTTGTTCAAATGTTAAAGCCCTTCAAGGCAAAGTTTGATCCTGGCTAAATAAATAAATCGACTTGACAGCAGCCTAATATAAACCTGCGCTGTGCAGAAATACGAATGTGATACAGACATTAACGGCATTAAAGGTAGCGGTTAGTGGTTTATTGGTTGTTTAGTTCACAGACTTTGATTCTTTGGCCCATCGTCAGCTCAAAATGTTCAGAGCTTTGTTTCAACATCAGCTTCAGGTGAAAATCTTAGCATGTTTTTTATGTATTTATTTTCATTTTATGTCTGCTTTTCATTTTGTTTCTGCTTTGGCTCTAGGGGCCACCATACATGTAAAACCTACTAATTAATTCAGCGACAAATTGTCATCATCAGGGTTTGAAACTGTGTAAATGATTTAGTGAGATATTCCAGACAAAACAATTCATCAGAAAAATAATCCGTTAATCACACATCATAAATAACTGCAGCATTAGCATTTAGCTCGAAGCACAGAGTTGCTGACAAGGATGTAGTCTCACAGTGATTTCATCTCTAATGAATTCTTCTTCCACCACATATATATTCATGTTTAATACTATTAAATTTCTCAAAGGGAATCAGTCATTATCACAGTGATCACATTGCTGCACTGATCCAATGAGTTCTTAGCTAACCCTAACCCGAAACCTAACATAAGCCTCCGATACCTGATTAATCAAATCTGGACTCTGACACCCCCCCCACCCCCCGTCATATCAGTGTGCTGATATCACAATAAAGAAGAAGAGTTCTGCTAAGTCATGCTAACATTAGGTACGTTACCTGATATTGACAGCTCAACATCCGCTGATCGTGTCGTTGCCTAGCAACAACATCACAAAACTCCAGCCTAAAGGCAGCAGCAGGGAGTCTTCGGATCCAGTCAATAACTTTCGTTTTAGATGAACAGTAACACAATTTCCTGAAACTCAGTAGATCTGAAAACATCATGAAGATGGCATATTATGGGATGTGAGTGTAGGAAATGAACAACTTAAATCATGTTTGTGTGCGTCTGTGTTTATTTAAAGTCAGGGATGTGTGTGTGTGTGTGTGTGTGTGTGTGTGTGTGTGTGTGTGTGTGTGTGTGTGTGTGTGTGTGTGTGTGTGCGCGCGCGCGCGCGCATCTCTCTCTCACACACATCTGGTTGTGTAATTGATAAACGAATAACCCTGTTTATTTGGTTATTCGCTCCAGGTTCCTGCTTCATTCAGGAGGTGTTAACATGGCCGCTTCGCTTTGTGCGTGTGTGGTTTTCACACAGACACACACCCAGGGCACCTAAACCTCATCTGTCCTTCATTGGGAGTAATTAGGTTGATTAGTGTGTGGAACTGTATGTGGTTGTGTAAAACGCTGTGGTGAGTAGGTAAGAACGGGGTCTTTAGTGCTGTGTGTTTCCCAAAATGTAAACAGATTTAGGCCAACAAAGCAAAACCAGGAGAAAAAGCAGAAAACTATACAAAGCTCCAGCCAAAACCATTCGGAAGAGAAAGCAAAATCAGTTCAGGTGTGTCAGGAGTGGTTTAACAGAAAGTTTCTACATTACATTACAGCAAAGTCTGTTTCCTTTTAAACTCTGTCCCTGATTACAAAACCTTCACAACAGAATTACCTCTTTATTACATCCTGGAGGTAAAGTGTACCCAGAAACATCGGGTCCTGTCAGGTTAATACGTGCTGATAAAACTGTGATGTGGCTCCAGAAAACAGAGTGACTTCGGCTTCTTTGTGTTGTCAGGGCTCTAGGATTGACCGCGTCAGTCAGAAGACGAGTTGCAGTGATGTTTCACATTCATGCCTTCCTTATGATAGACCATGATATGACTATAATCAATTTCTCACGATGGGACAAGTTATCAGAATGGCTGTTACTTCTGTTCTGTTCTGATTGGCCAGTTCTGGAAGTGCTGATGTTCCCCGCTGCTGCTCCCTGCAGCTTTATAGAACTGCTGACTTAGTCTTAGATCATAGTTACCAGTTCTTTAAGAAGGTAACACTGGAAAAAGCAGCTGCCAGAGCAAATGTGTATTATAGTAAATGCACCTGGAATGAAATGAATTGATCCATCTAAACCCTGAACAACAGCTGAGTTCAAACTTTTGGTGTCACAAAACCAAATCGTATAATCACAATTCTACCTGCAGAACCATTCAATTCAATTCAATTCAGCTTTATTTATAAAGCACCAATTCACAACATAAGTCGTCTCAAGGCAGTTTACAGTGTAAGGTTTAGGACCTTACACATTATATAAATATATACAGAACAACCCAACAGTCCCACTTAAGCAAGAGCAAAAATCCCTTTAAGAGGAAGAAACCTCCAGCAGAACCAGACTCAGGGTGGGCGGCCATCTGCCTCGACCGGTTGGGGTTAAACATCATAATGAAGGGGTCTACGTCTCTGACAGAGGGTCAAGAACGGTTAAAAAAACCCTTTAAAACAACTGAGTGTATTAATCTTCACATAATAGACTACCTGCTCCACACACACACACGCACACGCACACACACACACACACACACACGCACACACACACACACACACACAGTCAAGCAATAAGCAGCAGAGACTGAAGCAACAAGTCGACCTGTTCTCTGCTGTTCCTGTGACCTCGCTCCCTCTCCTTCCTCTAAAAGATAGCCAGCCAGGAAATTAAAAAGTGCTGCGGTGAGAGCGAGAGACGTCTGTGTCGTCACAAACAGATAAAACAGTTTATTGAACTCCCGGCAACCGAAAAATGCAATAAAGCAACAACAGGAAGAAGCGTGTGGAAGCAGGGCTATGATTAGATGATGGCGTTTGAGAAACGCGCTGGAGGAGCGGGCGAAGAACCAGGTGTCCTCTGGCACAGCTGTGGGTGGAGGTTGGTGGTGTCCGTCTGTCCGACAGTGAGGATTCATGAAGGGATGCAGGGTGGTTTTTACACACCTCAGAAAACTCAAGAGCCAAATGTTGGCAAAGTAGATGAAGAAGGCTGAATACAGGGAGACAGAGCCAAACGTTAGCTTTGTCTTTTCATCTCATGCCTCTCAACCATTCTCCTCTGCAGACGTGCTGAACGATGCCATCTTCGACGAAGACCACGATGAGATGGTGATCGTCAAGGACATCGACATGTTCTCCATGTGTGAACATCATCTGGTGCCCATCTTCGGCAGGGTGGGAACACACACACACACACAGACAGACAGATGCTGGGATGGTCTGTTGTCTTCAGTGCCACAAACCTGTCAGTCAAACACAGACTCCGACATCCAGGACGAAGATAGGACTATGTCTTATGTGGTAACAGGTGTTTCTCTGTTGGACTTTTCAGTCTGACGTGTTTGTTTTTCTGTCCTGCTCCTTTAACAGCATTACTCTCCACTAAAGCCTGATGGGCCTCTTCCCTTTTGTTTCGCTGCTCTCCTTATCCCTCCATCTTCGCCTGCAGGTGCATGTCGTTTAAGACAATAGGGGCTGCCAGCTGATTCTTTTCCACCGGTGTAAATGGGCTCTGATGACAGCAGTGAATTACACAAACACTTACCCCTACACTGTGTGTGTGTGTGTGTGTGTGTGTGTGTGTGTGTGTGTGTGTGTGTGTGTGTGTGTGTGTGTGTGTGTGTG
>JAUMHF010000017.1:15630894-15674212 GCA_032359275.1 Microctenopoma steveboyesi
GTGTGTGTGTGTGTGTGTGTGTGTGTGTGTGTGTGTGTGTGTGTGTGTGTGTGTGTGTGTGTGTGTGTGTGTGGTGACCGTCAGGTGGCTTTTTGTGTCCCTGAACCTCCCTCCCCTTGTCACCGTCAGCAGCGTTGCCTCTTATCCAGCCTCTCTCATCTGTCCGCCTGTCTGTTGTGTCTCAGTGAGTCACCGCGCAGAGAGACGCTCCTCTGTTGTTGATCAGACGGCGTGCAGGTAGCTGCTGGCTTGTTTGAAGAACTGTTTCAGTGGCTGCCGTTTACTGTGCAGCCTGTGGATCCACTCAAAGAACCTCTGAAGAGTTGAACGTTGAAGTTATTAATATGAGTTTGTATTTTGTTTGAACTAAACCGGCTTTAGAACATTGTGTTACACACATGTCGCTTTAGCCTTCATGGCTCCTGTTCATCCTTATTTATTTTCCCTACCCCGCCCGTTCGTCACTCACAGCATGCACCAGTAAATGTGAATGACACGAGCAGATAAGTGGAAAAAGCAGCCGTCTGTTTGATGTCGATGTATCAGGCTGCTGCAGCAGAGACCGAGGGAAAGAAAGAACTGGAAGAAAAGGAGAAAAAGAGATATTTGCACGCTTGTTGCTGCTGCCCTTTCTCTCGTCTTGTCAACAAATTGCATTTGACATTTGAGTGGAGTGTGTGTGTGTGTGTGTGTGTGTGTGAGTGAATTAGAGCCTCCGGCCATCCACAGCATTGTGTCTCCAGCTGATGACTCCATCTCTTCCTGCTGCCGTCTGTTGCTCAACCACCTGTCCTGTTGTTGTTCTTAGCTGCTTCATTTTTATGCTCCAATGAAAACATTTCTCACTTTATTGTTTCTTTTTTTTCAGTCCAATTAACTAGTGATGTGTCATAAATCCAGCAGGTTTTTTTAAAAGATCTTTAAATTTATGTTACTTTAAGTCATTTCGCCATAGTAGCAGCCCACCTGCTCTGTGTCAGCACTGAAATCACACACGGGTAACGAGGTTCCAGTTTTTTTAACAGGTATCAGATGGATTTATCATTCAGATGTTTAGAGGTTTTGAAAATGAAAAGTGCTGTTGTGGTATTTCTGAAATACATTTTGTGATAATCTGTTCTCATGAACAACTTAAGTTCAAGTGTGCGGCCATAAGCTGCGTTATCACCTACACTGTCTGCCACAGCTAACATAACACATTTGTCTCTGTGCAGGTTCACATCGGTTACCTCCCCAACAAGCGAGTTCTGGGTCTCAGCAAACTGGCCAGGTGAGTGAGTAAGAGTGTGTGTGTGTGTGTGTGTGTGTGTGTGACAGAGCTAGTGTGTGTTTAAGCTGATTATTTCAATGTATGTTTGTATGTGTACTTCTGTAGAATCTGATCCCACTGACCCCAATACCCTCAGGCTTATCACACTAACACCCCGTACTAACCCCCTGCTGGACACACACGCTGACACGTTGGGATGAGAACAGCTACGATTCACATGCTTAAGACAAAAATACAATCACAGCCTGTTTTAAGTTGTAGCTACCATTGCGCACTCGGTGTCGTTGACAGAAAACCTGTAAAATATAGTTTTTGTCCCGTTTAATCTTGATTTGAGGACAAAGATATTCGGAGATTAAAGGAAAAACAATGTCATACAAACTGTCCAGAATGTCCTTAATAATGACACAGAATGGTGTTGGCCTGGAAAGGCTAACATATGTTACCAAGGGTAAAAGGAAGGACAGTGAGGACCTCTGGGAACCTTATGTGCCTCATAGGGGGCTAACCTGTGACCTGTGATATTAAAAATATAGTAATATATAATATATACATGGTCTCCAGTTTATTTACAGTCTTACCAGAACAGTAACCACTAAGCTCAGAGACACACCGAGACATCAGAGAAGCAGGTCAAAGGCACTGTCTCGCGTTAAAATAAAAAGCTGCACTTGAACACACCACAGAGCTACTACAAATCTATGAATGCCAGCTTGTTCTAAAAAAACCCCAAAGAGAACACGTTTCGGGTGAAATCCTGGATGCAGAGATGAGGATCAGGTGAATTTCAGTCCAGGAAAAAGGAGGTAAATGATCTTTTAGCTACAGCTTTAGTTACGTGTTTACCGATGACGTCACAACCAAGAGGGAGACCTACATTACAAGTTTGACTACTACGAACTAACTAACCACAGCTTTACCTGACGTTCACCCCAATCAAGACGCTGACGCAGCTGGATTAAAATGAGAGGGTTAGATGTTGGAGCCTCAGGGCTCACAGACTGGTCAGCAGAGTCAGCAGCGGAGGGGTCGATGGGGGCACTCGGTGTGGTTTTGTCTGACTTACTGGAAACTGGCTCAGCTTATTAGCAAACTCATTTTCATCCACACCGCAGATTATTGGAGGACTGTGTGGGCATACAGGAAACTGCGTTCTTTTACTTTTGACATTTAAAATGGTACTTTTCCTTCGGTAAAGGACACTTCCACCACTGAACATTATTAATGCTTGTTCTCCTCCCCAGGATTGTTGAAATCTACAGCCGGCGTCTGCAAGGTACAGAAGAAAAGCCCAGATTCTTGGTTTGATCTGCATTTGTGTTATTTCACAGTGGAGATGTTGTTTGCACTGTTAAACGCGATGCCTGTTTGTCCGACTGTCTGTACTTTCAGTTCAAGAGAGGTTGACCAAACAAATCGCTGTGGCCATCACTGAGGCCCTGCAGCCCACCGGGGTTGGAGTCGTCATCGAGGCGACGTACGTATGTCCACAGAAAAACCTTTATATTACTCGTATTTCCACTTTCTGTTCTCCACCTTCGTTTTACTTAGGTTGAATTTCCCTAGTGTGATTTCCTCCCCTTTACCTTTGCTCTGTCTCTCTCTCCTCCTCTAATCTTTTATTATGTCACGTTCCTTTCTTTTATTACCTTCCTCTTCTTCCTCCTCTTTTTAATTCTCCTCCTTTTTACCACTGATTTTCCTCCACTTGATTTTGTCTCCTTGCCTTTCATTTAATCTTCTCCTCCTCCTCCTCTTCCTCTCTGCAGCCACATGTGTATGGTTATGCGAGGGGTTCAGAAGATGAACAGCAAAACTGTCACCAGCACCATGTTGGGAGTTTTCAGGGAAGATCCAAAAACTCGCGATGAGTTTCTGACACTGATCAGGAGCTGAGGACCTGTTCTCCGTCCTTCTGTTGCCTGGGGTTACCTCCACCCACACGGACCAGCTGTCATGCTGTGTGTGTGTGCATATGTGTGTGTGTGTGTGTATGAGTGCATGTTTCCATTTCACCAAAAGGCACTGGCAGATTGTTTACTTAGTTTTCAGTCTTTTTGTTCATCTGTTAAGGTGAAGCGTTACCTCGCTGATTTCTGCACAGGTGCAGTTTATTAGAGGCTGCTGAATAACATGTTTACTGTTTGATAATGGGACAGACTTTGTCCCTCACCCTCATCCCTCTTGCTTGTACTCATTAATCCAAATCAGTCACTGACCTCTAAACACAGACAGAGAGTTTAGATAAAGAGTCAGGTCTGCAAAAATAATCACTGGTGAGGACGCTGCAGGTCCGTCAGAGTCGCGGTACTGAGACAAAGTCAGTCTGTTCATATTCTGTTTGGTCAGGGGGTCATTGGCTGGCTCGTAACCAGGAGCTTCACATACCCTGTACTTTACCCGGAGCCTGTCTCCAAAGCAGGGCGAGGGAGGTGGAAACACAACCTGAACCAAGGGGGTAGAGCTCAGTTCTGGCTCACTAAGTTCCTGCAGTGGAAAAGCCCTCAGATTTACTTCAGCAGTACCATGTCTGCCTGCGACAGATGTTTTCTCTGTTTCGTGGTTTTTAAGGGTATGCATCTCTCGGTCCACACAGAAAAAATTTACCAGTAATCAGATATCAGACACACTTTGTTCATTATTGACCCAAAATGAAAGAAGTGCGAAACGTGCAGCATGAAAATCAACAGAACAAGAACACATCGACCAAATGCCCCTTACCAGAGGTTTGTTTGTAAGAATCGTGTGCCCGACACAAACGATCTAAGAAGTTACCTGAGAATATACTGAGCAAAGTCTTTCAAGAAACAGACGTTCGTGCGTGTTTCGCCCCTTTTTAACTGGTAACATAAGATATTATGTAAATACGGCAGATTTTTAAAATGTGGCACTAACACAATGAGATTTTATAACAGTAAGAATAGTTTAGAAAGGGTTCAGTGTCTTGTCCGGAGACCCCCTAGTAACTAAAAGCTGAACAAACTGATTTAGATAACATAAGATAAAGTGAACCAGACTTTAGGATCGAAAGTTAAAAGAAGAAATAAATTCAAACATTCATCACTAGTGGAAATAAGTGAAGCTTCACTAGATTTTACTAAAGCTGTGCTGACATGTCTACTTTTGTTTTGTGATGGACAGCACATCAGTAAACAACATCACATGCTTTTGTTTTTCTGAATGTTTTAATTTTCTCAGACGTCCCAAACCTAGAATTTACACAGCAACGTTAATATCACTGTCGATCATAATTAAACGAGCTAAATGCAGAGTGGAAGGGCTGCCTGTGAAAATGACAACAGTATCCGTGGTCTCTTTGTGAAAGGTCTGCGTGTATGTGCCAACTCGCAACTCGACTTAAACCAAAAAACAACTTCGTGCTGACTTCACGAGACTCGCCACCGTCTCTAGACAAACTGAAAACATTAATCTCTTTGAGGGGCAAATGAAATGTGCATGTTGTTCAGCCCAGCAGATGAACAGTGTGGAGATGCATGTGTGCTGTTTGGTGACCGTGTGTTTATTCTTGTGGCATACTGTTTGTATCTAAATGCGTTCCAATGTCCCGAGACACATTTTGGGAGGTTTTAACTCGTGTAACATGTTGACTGTAGTGTGTGTGTGTATGTGTGATGGAGGAAAGATGAGCGCTCACAGCTCTGATGTTGTTTTTGTGGCCTTGCTGAAAAGGAGCCTGTTCTTTGGCCTCTTCACCATCATTGTCACTTTATGTACTGTGTTCACTTCAGACCTTTTAAACAAGGAAAATAAATCTATGTGACAGCAGTACCTGCGTGTTTCTTCGTATCCCAGCTCATGAGCCTCATGAAAAAACAGACTTTAATACGGTGTGTAGGAGAACATGCAGCACAAAACAGGAGAATTCAGTGAGACCTGTCTTTGCCACACAACGGTGGTGGTATCAAGAAGGACAAGAGAACACGTTCAATCCTTGATTCCTATTAGACCTAAAAGATCTCACACACTGTTTAAGGTAAACAGCAGCTTGAAACATTTCGATGGCTCAAACCTTAAGCGCTCTGATAATTAAATGATACATAAAATACAGCTGTATCATTGGAGACCTGTCAGTCAGGGCAGGAGGGGCTGAGATGTAGCTGTTGGGTGTTTTTGTATTTCTTTGAGGGTTGGTCAGCCAGACTTTGGGGTGAACGTGCTGGGATGTCCACTCCCCTTCATTTTTAGGAAATTAATTTGAAAAAGAATTTAAAGAAGGGGCTACTACCTTTGGAACATGAGTATATTGTAAGTTTATGAGATTTAAATATGTATTTGAACAGACGCTTTAACAATGTGTAACAGAATTGATGAATTTTAAATTGTTGCATAAAGACAGAAAATGTTTTTAAAGTCTTTTATTAGCATTTTTGCCTTTTATTAGATACTTTTAGCCAAGAGAAAGACAGGAAACAGTGGCGATGAGGAGGGGATATGACATGCAGCAAACGTCCCCAACCAATAGCCATACCCACGCAGGGGACGCTGCAGTAACCAAGGCCTTCCAGCAGACAGGGGCCAACTTCACTTTATTTTACCCAAGATCACGGAGCTTTAGTTACGTTATTACGGCTCAAGCGATAAAAGACCTACACTTACCATGAAGCAATTTGATGCAGTCTTTCATTAGATTCTGTACCTGAAACATCTAGTCTGTCCTCTCCATATGTTCACAATGTAGGGCTGCAGCAGCCGAGCGCTTAACACACCTGGTTTCTTTTCATCATACTTGACTGTTTCCTGATGACATATCTAGCTTTTAGAGAAAAGCATGTCACTGTGGAACAAACTCTGCTGTAAAATCAATTTTCATTAAAAATATATCTTAAAAAACATTTTTTACAAAGTCCCACTTGAACACAGTTTTACTGTTGAGACTGAATCACACAGACACACAGGAGGAGTTACAGCGTTTTTTTTATGTATAACGGGGCATGCCAAGTCACAGCATTCTGGTACGTAGCAACAAAATTACAGCAAGACACGTTGAAGAACAACGCACGCGCGCGCACACACCCTCACAGTCATTCACACATATTTTTTTTGTACAGACCAAAATAATTCATTACTTCATTTGAGCATCAAGAAGTACCTACAGAGTACAGATACAACACAGGCCACGCTCACAGAGCAAACCTCAGAGTTCAACTCAGATTCAGGTTCGTGTTCACATTTAGTTTTTGAATGCGGTGCATATCGGACATAAAGCCGCTGTAAAACACTATTTCTGGAATATCAGACGATTCCGAATACTCCGAATACTTGTCCTTTATCACTACAGCTTTTCTAGCACTTTAAATCTATGCACCTCACCACACCAAATTGATTTGGACAACTATTGCCACTACTTCTTTTTCGTAGATTATTATTCACAGATCATACAATGTGAAGAACAATCTGAATGAAGACCCTTTAAGCTGCAGAGTGAACATGACCCGACACCGTTGTTGCTTGTTTCATCCTGTACTGTAATAAGTCCATATAAAACATTTGCATTTAGGGTAAATGACTCGAGTACAAATAAGGCACTGCCATTTGTTATTCTAAATATGACTTTCCCAGCTTTGTGCATGCAGTTTTTAAAGTATAAATTACATCTTATGCAATTTTCTCATTTTCTTTTTTCTGCATTTTCTCCAATTTTTGTCTTTTTTCAGTTTTTTAATATTAAACATACAATTATCTTTTGTCAAATATATACGTAAGCCTGCAGTCAATACAGGACATCGGCTCTTTGATAAAATAAAACTAAATCTAAAGTAAAGGAGCACAGTCAAGCGGTAACACTTTGTTACAAAATGGTGCTGCAGAAGTAAAAAAAAAAAAGACAAAAGTCTTGGCATCCCATATTGACATAAACTGACTAAATTGCAAAATCTATGAACAAAGAATAAGAGATATAAAACAGCATATATGTCTTGACACAAAGTACATTAAATGTTTTTTGGAATATCAAGGCATTTCCTAGCGGTTAATGCTGCAGCATGCACAGCGTTCGAGACGCTGGACACCCACAGAGCTGATATGCACTTAGAAAAAATAAAAATCTAACATTTGGTTTGAGTAGACGTGTAATGACCCAGATGCCACAGCTGAAACCCTCTGACCCAACACAGGTATGTGTATTAACACTGCTTTGTATTTTTGACTCAGATGTGTTGCAAAAAGACAGGACCGAGAAGAAATAGTGCCGCTTCCTACTAAATACAAAACATGCAACAGGTTATTGAAATACTGTCGGTATTTTTAAGAGTAGTGTGTTTATGCAAAACTGAAATAGATCATCTGTACTTTAACACCTTTCTAACTCAAAATGTCAAAGTGGCACGGGGGTAAAAGAAAAACCAAAAAACTACAGTTTTAATAATCCATTTGAGTACATTCCTGACTGCAGGTAAAACATGTTTAAAGAATAAGTCTGGTTATATTATCTTCTTTATGTAAACAAATCCCATGAAAATACCTCAGCCAACAATACATGTGTTGTATAAACAAGCATCTAAAGCCTGATACGCAGCGTCCTCTGGTCCACCTGTGACACACACACACGCAGAGTTTATTTGAACTCGAGGCCCCACACACTTACTTGCAGCCTCACTAGAGTGCTAAAGATAGTCCTCAAACAAATACGACACTAAACAAGTAGCAGGACTGTGAACGACTCAGAGGGAAGCTTGACAGTATTGAGAATGACTGTTTGAATTTGGATCATTTCATGGGATTTGCCCACAATAAAATAATCTCAGCCTTTAAAATCACATAAATAGAAATCTATTAGCTCTGCCAATGGCCCAGTCTAATTCCTGGCCTGCTAAAGGCTAAAACAATAATGCACTGCCGTTTTCTTTCCTGACCACTCATCCAGCGTGACTTTTGTAATCGTTGCGTCTCTGATGGACTGATTCCTGCTTTCAGCTGTGCTCCAACACAGAAGAGTACATGAAATAATCACAACATGTCACTGGTAGATAAAAACAAGGATTATAGTTCATCAATAGCAACAGAAAAAAGGAAAATTGTCAACAGTCAACAATAACTAAGTTAATATTTGAGATGTATGTATGGTCACCAGCCATAACATGTTAATACATATGGTACTTTAAATAATAATACACCTAAATGAGTAAAACTATCACCTCTGCAAAAATAATGAAAAAAACGAATAAATAATTGTATCTACTTAAGGTACTGATTCATATGGCAGTGACACTCAACGAGTCTGAATACAATGAGATCCTGATGCTGCTTCTGAGTGAGGAGCATCAACAAATAGATATTGTAACATCAGTAACGGTTGTAACATCAGTTTCCCGTTTTAGAATTAAAAATCTCACATTCGTGCTTTGGTGGAATCTTCATCTTCCTACACAAATGTAAAGACGTAAAACACTCAAAGTATAAGAGCAAAAAAAAAAAAAAACAACAGGTCAAACATGGAGACAGAAATCTGAACATTTATGTCAGAACACACCGCACACCTGTGTGTGGACTGTTTGTCTGAATGTGGCTTCACTGGATCTGAAGCCACAGTCAACCAATCACGAGGATGACGCCTGGAGATCGGCTTGTCAAAAGCAGAGAAAGGCCCCATATCAGAATTTCTGCATGTTCACCACTGTTAAGACCCATGTAAGAAACTTTGTGATACTTGATTTGAACCTGATCTCATCACAGTGGTGTGACGGTTTACTCCTAAGGGGGGGTTACTAAGTAATCCTTGCAGCTCTGGCTTGCACAGCACTACCAAACAAGCATGAAGAAACATTTACTCTATGATGGATTATCTTTGTTATACCTTTTGTTGTGGAAATGTCGAGACTGTGCAAGGTTATTTCAAAATGCTAATAAAGTCAAGTATTTTCATCGACATCCATCAGACAAACAGAAATCATTTAAGGGCCAATAAGAGGTGTCTGTAACACATAACTAGTAACTAACTAGTTAAGTCTCCATTGTGCTATTAAAATCCCTTGTTGTAGTTTTACTGTGACTCTACAGTTGATCTCACCTCCTCAATTTGCTGTTTAATCCGACTTCAAAGATCAAAACTTGATTTGGATTTTAGTGTATCACATTATCATATCAAGTGCAGGATACAAAGATAGTACTACAGAATTGCAACAAACTAACTAAAGTAAATAATAATCAATAACTGATCAATCTTGACCACCCAGGATCAGGACTCTTGGCACATGTGCAGGCATTTCCTAAACAGCCCTTTTTGATGAAAGCCTAAACTTCTAAAGTCTGTTGTCCAGACACAGTAAAGTGAGGAAAAACATTAAGACACAGAATAACCATGGATGACACAATGAAAAAAACAGAAAGCCCAAAGAAAGAAGACTACATTTCCATGTAGTCCTACGCTGTCATGTTGCACAGACAATCTTTGGAAGAAGTTACTGCAGCCAAGAATAAACCAGCACAGACAGTTGCCCAAATTTCCCGATTGCTGGTTATTCAGTGATCTGGCATCATTTTCACAGACTTCAGCATCCGTCATGCCATAACTGTGTGTGGCCAGCAGGTGGAGGTAAGCACTAATGAGACAATCTCTGGGAAAACTCCCCTTCATGGATTGACCATATCAGAATTGGTGGAGACTGGGAATCATGTTCTCGTACTGTTTCTTCTACTTTCTTCTCCACTCCACATTTCACAATATTCCTGTCCTCCAAGAAAGTAACATGCAGCTTGAGCATTTGACCCTGCTTTAGAGAAATAACTAAACCCAATATCTGAACATGCAGACAGATCCTACTGAATATACACATGTATTAATTAATCTCCCATTAAGTGTACAAAACCTAAATTTTCATGTATTGTGCCTACGAAGGCACTAAATTCATACAGTACATGCTCTGGTGATCGGTGCCGAATTCCCCTCCACCCTACATTCACTCACATGAACAGACTTACAAAATGATTAGTCATCACCTTCCTCTGTCATCAAAGGTCCTGCCTCTGATGTCTTTCTCCTTCAAACATCCTCTTCCCTTTTCAGTGCCACTTCAGCTTTATTCTTTCTTTTTCCACTTCCTGTGTCTTTCTCTACATCACCTTCTCCCTCTTTCCCTCTTCACATATTTGCTCTTCCTCCTCCACAAGTCCCGTTTCTCTATTTGTGAATGTTCACGCCAGCCTCTCTGTGGTTGGCTGATAACAACTAAATAAGCATGTTGGCTGTAAACTAGTTGGATGGCTACTCTTGGGATGTAAAGCTGGTAAACAGCCATGACTGTACAGAATATTATATAATTCACACCTGAATTAATATGTTTCTGTACCCTTTGAAAGTAGCATCATTATGTAAACAATAAATACATAAAAAAAAGAAAAGAATTTGCCACCCAATAATAAGCAAGAGTCCTCACTTCCTTCCGTCTCCTTGAGGCTTTGCTTGTCTCGTCTCCTTTTTGAATCTGAGGTACTGTTTAGGATTTCAAAGATGCCACGAGTTGTGGTCAATGCGTAGGGACCAGGTTGGGTCAGAGAGGGAAGTGGCCTCAGTCTCGCCGGCCTTGTGCCGTATGCTACCATCCTCCTTCGGCTAGACCTGACTGGACTGCAGGACTGCTTCTGGCCTCCCCGGGGTGGCGCTGTTCACACATGGTACATCCAGGTTCAATGCCGCAGGTGACTACGAGCGTACTGACAGAGCAGTAAGTGTGTTTTTCCAACCCGATGGACGGTGCCACTGTGATAGTTTGTATTAGCCGTTTGAAGCTCGGCTCTCTTGTGCTGCTTGGATTCTGCCCGGCCCTTTGGTTAAGCTCTACCATTAGCAACAGGGAGAGGGGACTGGTGACCTCTAGGTGACTTATCATGAGAGCCTTTGTAAACCTGCGCTGTCCTGCTGTTCTCACTCAGGTCCTCATTTCATATTGTTGATGTACGATCAGCACCATCTAAAAACAGAGAAATCAGGGTTTAAAAACTGTAAAAAAGAAAACGGGACGTTAAATCAAGGTTCCTGGTAAAGAGAATACGGGCACCAATGCACAGAGAAGCGAGAAGGATCCCCGAGTCCTTAGGTTAACACTAACACTACCAGGATCCCCGTCTTTTACCAGGCACATGCTCTGACAGTCCAGCATAGGAATACACTGGTTGAGATGAGGTCATCATATCACGTAGCTGTCCTGCAGTCCAAATTATTTGTCCAACTTGCTTGTTCTGCGTGAACTGAAGAGATGTTATAGATTACGCCGTCCTGGCCTTTTACATACAACGACAGCTTAGGTAGTTGTAGAAGCAGCCTTTATTTGTTGTCACAGCATTGCAGCATCTCCCGCTCAACCATTGTAGTGTGCCTGTGTGATAATTAGTTGTGTTGCTCCTGGCTCTATTTATACTGATTCTTAGCACTCTGGGCCACAGTATTTATTACAAGCACTTTATGAATCCAACTGAATCTGATATTTAGTGAAGTTGCGATGTTACTGCATGGACTGTTTGCCTGAGGATTTTCTGATCTGGTGAACAGTGAGGGGCCAGGGCGCACACTGTTCTGGTGGGAAAACAACACATCTGTCAAAATACTGATAGAGCCTTTCAGAGAAAAACAACCATGACATCTGTTGCCTCTGGTGTGGCCTAAGAGAGTATGTTATCAGGATACACATTGGTGGACCTTTTTATTCCACAAAAATAAGGCTTTCATGATATTTGATACTGCGATATTGAAATGCCAGGAGCATGTCACTGTGAGCTGTTGGGAAAAAAGGAACGAAGATACTGATTAACAAGATTCTTAGTCGAGTATAAAGAGATGGGCTGGAGCTGTGATTGTTAAACCCAATCTGATACTGAAGTAAATGTTTAAAGACACTGCAGGTTTCTGGTTTGTTCATGTTCATTGTTGCAGAACTAAATCTGGCAAAAGGGGTGTGAGCCAGAAAACACTACCCATTTCCACAACTTGGAATCTAATATTTAATGTATGAATAAACTGTAATAATGATAATTCAGTCCTCACAGATCAATTGCTGGTCGGTTGACCGACAGTATTGAGCTGATCACCTGCTCTGGAACAGGTGAGCCACCATTTTTACCACTTTCGAGCCCTGTTGAAACTGATTCTGTTGCAGAGGTATGTTTCTGAAGCTGACCAAAGCCAGCGGGCTGTTTGGGTGTAAAAGACTACAAAAAGGCAACACTCTGAGTTTCGTTCTGCTGTCCACTACTCTCCACCCAGTACACACTTACACAGCCGACTCCGGACACACACAAAGCAGCACTTATACATCGTCCTGTGCAGAGCACTGAGGGCCACTGTCTTAACCTCAGTCGACTTTTGGGATGGGAGAAGTTGACTTCTAAGTAAAAATCACTGGGAATATTCTGCACAACCCAGGTCTACAACTGACTAGGATCATTTCATTACAGGAGAAGGCCGGTAGATTCAAACATGTTTTATGTATGTAAACTCTTTTACATGTTATGTTTTAATAAATAGGATTAATCAAAAACTGTGTTACCTCCCAGGGCATGTTCAGTCATACTGAGACACAGAGACTCCAGGCGATTGTTGATGTCTGGCTCTGTCACTGGTAACTGAAGATCTGTACAGTGTAAAAAACACCATCACACATCACAAGCAGCATCAGTGTCAGTCGTTTAAAAATATCAGACACAATACACTGTGTGAGCAAAATGTCCTGAAGAAGGACATTCTATTAAACTACAGCAGGACACACACGTATAAAATACACACATATATACGTACTGAAATACACACAATACATATAGGATGGAGAAACTTTGATATGTGATAAAGCATATTTGAAATATGTAGGTTCCTGTTAAACCTCCTAAAGGTGGCAGCAGCTGCAGGCAACAATAATGATGCAGACAGAGAAAATGCTCCACCACACTCATAGATGATCGGTATTTCCACTTATATGTAAAATGTGGGGAAAATACGGAGAGATGGTGAGATGATGGAAACAATCGCCATCTTCAGCACTACTGACCTACAGCCAAACTTTATTACAGAAAGCCAGGGCCTTAGAGGGTTGTTCGCAGTGGAGTCTAGTATTTGGGCCACAGTACAGCCTAGCAACTCATTCCAGCCATTTATTTCTTAGCTGGATCTTCAACACAGGCTGGGCAGTGAAAATCCCTTGTGGCCAGAGAGAAAAGCTGAGTGAGGCCCAGTAGTCCACACTAGGCTATTTATAGGCTCCAACCCTTCCACCCCCCCCTCGTACACAGACCGAGAAACATATAAACACACACTAAAAAAGCGTACACACTCCCGATCCTTCATACCCTCATTTTCAGTATTCATTCAGTGTGGTTGAAGGAGAAGGAAAGATTGAAGATACATACATAAACAGGGACTGAGGGGGGTGGAGGATGTCTAGTCTTTCAAATGAATTACTCTGGCTGAGACCCAGACATAGCCACCCTGGAGGGTGACTGCTGTGTGTGCATGACTCTGCAGAGTTGTCAAAGATGGACAGATGGAAGGATGGTGGCGAAAGAGGGGGGAGAGAGAGAGAGCTGGGAAAGTTAAGAAAGAGTGAGTCAGGAAGAGAAGGAAGGGACGAAGTGGGCCAGAATGCCCCGTCCTCACTCCACAAAGAGCCTCATTGTAAGAGTCCTCAACTCTTTCCTCCCTCCTCCTACCTCCATCTCTTCCTCTCTCACATACAGTCTCCACTCTCCCTCCACCTAACTTCCCTCTTCTCTGTGTTTTGTGTATTTGTTTTCCTCATCATTCTAAAAAGAGACACCACTGGTGTGTGAGAGAGACAGGCCGGAGGAAGTCCAGCCCAGTTTGTCCTATTACTGTTGACTGGTCCCATGGGACAAAGTCCAGTAAGCAGAGGCAACTACAGGTCACTCTGCCTGGCGCCGATGGTTACCATGCCCTGAGTCTGTGTGAACACTGTGAGTGAGAGGCTGTCAGGGGAGCCCAGACTGGGGAAGACATTTCCAATACTGTCGATTCATAAAAGCCCATGATTTGGGGTTGTTTCCAGCGTGTTCTTTAAGAAATAATACACTATAATTGTGCTGACAGAGGTGTGGGTGAACTGCTCTGACTTTCACATGAATTTCCTGTTTAAAAATTGCCATTGTCAACAACACAAGTGGAAGCTACAACTTTTCTAAATTAAAAGAATAAAACTGGCGAAGGTGGTAAATATGTTTTATGTCAGAGTATATTTTCCTGCTTCTCTTACCGGCTTGTTGGAACATAACCATAGTTTGTGGTGTGGTGTGAACTGGGAGCGAGCGGGTCCTCTGCACAGAGCTGTGGGTCCGGCTGGGCATGCTGTTGCTTCCTCCAGGGTTGGCAAACCACAGACCCTGATGAGAGAATATTAACTTCTTAATTATATGTGTTTTAGCTTATACTTATGAAGTTTGTAGTTACACAGTAATCATTTAGTTCAATAGTTAATGCAAGAATAAAAAATGAATGCTATCCATACATTCACCTGCCACTTTATCATCTAATGCAATGTAATACAGCCACTCAGCAATGAATCCTACTGGTACACGCTTATATTTCTCAGTTTTTAATTATATACACACACACACACACACACACACACACACACACACACACACACACATACATATATATATATATATATATATAATACAGGATGTTTATTGAGGTAGTAAGTAAACCATTACCCACGACGCAATAGTAAACTTTGACAAAGAATATGAAAAGAGGCCTGATAAGTATCTGCATCACCTTCTGTTGTGATGGAAGTCAAAATATGTTTGTTTGTTTGTACTTTAATTATCTGTAGATAACGTAGTTCGGTCAAATACTGATATTTAAAAGGCTAAGTCATATTTCTATATTATTATCTATAGTTAAGTCTGATCTATTTTCCTAGACTGCTGATTTTGAAGTGTTACAGACCAAAAAGTTCTATGAAATGTGCCTGCTCAGAAGATTCTGCGTGGAATATCAAGGCCACAGCTTCTTTAACGTTTGCGCACTCTGTGCTTCTGTCTCGATGTCTGGCCCACACACCTAATCACAGTCTCAGATGCTCACCACATGAATTCCCCACTGTAACCTGCCTATTATACCCCCAGCACCACTACCGCGTGCCCCTCCCTCACCTCACTCCCTCTGTCCCCCTCCTTACGGCTTTCCAGCGCTGCGGGCCAGGGAAAAACAGGAAATGCCTGTGCACTGTTCTCACTGCCTCTAACTGGCTCTCTCACTCTTTCTCTCTCATACATACTCATATAAACGCTCTCACACATTGCCCCTCCTCCAACACCACAGCTACCTCTCCCAAACGATGACTCACATATTTCACTTGCACCCCTCCTTCTCCCTCTCTACACATCGACACTACTATCCCACACAAGAAGGTTCAGTGTGACGAGAGGAAACTAGGGTATTTCATTCCATCGTAAGGAACATATGAGGGTGAGAGAGCAGAGACAGGTTCCATATGAACTGGGTCAGCCGAGATCAGAGCCTGTCAGGATGGGTCTGAAACAGTTCCACAGCTCCACCTGTTTCAGAATTCGACACTGACGCAGAGCCTCTGGTATGTGGGGTGACCTGCCTACGAGTTCCAGTCACCTCACTTCGTTTGCCAAACACCACTGCTGTTCCTCTTCCTCTCCCCACATTTTTTGATCATGGAATAAAAAGCCTATTTTAGACAGAATACGTGATGAAGAAAGAATTCTGCTGAACAGGTTTTCATAAACATCCTGGAATATATTATTACACATTTAAAAATGTTCCTTTCCTAGTCACAAATACCATTGCCCTTTCCTGTTCCTGTCACTACAGATTTAACTTGAGTTTGTTCTGTATTATTTTTACTCTTTCAATAGTTTAGGACTGAAACAATCCATTTGCTTTATTGTTAAATTATGAAGCAGAAATGCTGGCGCAGTTTCTCAACCAGCTTCTGTTTTTTCTTTGAATTCTGTATCACTTCTATCTTGTTGCCATGACTCAACTTCCAGATAACTTCACCTGAATGACTGTGAATTCTCACAGACTGAAGATAACCTAGTATAGCTCACCTGTCTTCCTTGCTTGAGACCGGTGGGTGTGCTGCTAGAGCTTCGCGGTGTGGGCCCCAGGAGACCCCCACTGCCCAGCAGGTTCAGCCTGGCACCTGGCAAGCTCCGGGAGGGCATCTGGAACTGCCGAAGGCTCCTCCTTGCTGACACACTGCCCCCAACACAGCCAGTAGTAGGGAGAGAATTGGACTGGCCAAAACGGCTACACGGGGACAAGACAATAATGAGACACAGAGATACACTAACTGAGTTCTTTTTTTTAGTACTGTACTTGCTACAGGTCTTATATAAAACTGTGCAGTAAAACTGCACAAATTATAAACATACAATGAATAAAAATAATAAGCAAATAATAATGACTGCCTTTGACTGTTTTCATTGCAGACAGAGGAAAATTAAGGTTACTGTATCCATCTCTGTATGTACCTTCTCTGCGGTCGGTACCCTGCTATGTCAGGGAGAGCCTTCCTGGGAATGGACCTGAACAGTCTCTGGACCTGCTGTTTCCATGACAACAGCCTCTTCTTCTGCGTTTCAGTGAAGGACTGAGGAGGAGGAGGAGATGAAAACAGGAAGCCCACGTCAGTAATGGACTGAAGCACAACTGGTGAAGGGCATGGCTCAAGGTTTTTAGGGCCGTGCAACAAAATGACACAATGTCCACAAAAAATATGTACAACATTGGAAAGATGACTATTTTGTTCTATGTATGAAGTTAAAAGTGGGAGAATAAAACACTGTGGCACGTATAAATGTTTGGGTACCCTGCTTAGTAACTTATCCTTATTATCTGTTAAGCTAGGGGTCAAAATGTGGTGCTTTGGTTATGTGTGGGAGTTAGAGGCCCAGGAAAGAGTGTGAAGAAACTTACTAACTTCATTTACTTTTAACACACATCAAGCAGGAAAATTCTTTAAACTTTATGATGATTAAAAGTTTTGTAATATTAATGCTTAAGCTGGAAAAAAGCCAGAGTTCTATTTTTGCATGACAGGACTGTTGTGTGTACATATTTCTAATCTACTTGGAGTAGACATATTATGTGTACCTTTTTATAGATAATCAGAAAAACGATCTACATAAACAATCATGACATCTGATGTAAATGTGTGGCAGACTGAATTTGCCCTCAGAGCTCACTGAAATCTCTTTTTTTTCTGAAACTTTACAATATACAGTATTGTATCCTCTCTCCTTTACTAAAACTAAAACAAAAAGAAAAACTAATTGCTAATCACAGAACATCAAAGAAAAGAATTTTGATAATAAAAGATTTTTAGATAGATGTTCCTTATTAAAAGTAAAATGTCTAATCACTGATCTTCATATCAGACCTAAACATTTGGTATGTATGTGTATTCCAAAGGGAGGAGCTACCTCATGGATAAGGCACTTGTCAATGAGTTGTAGGTAGGAGCTTATGCTGTCCTCATCTGACCTTGATACCAGCAACTGGGTACAAACTGAGGGTGGGGTAGAGGTGGCAGAGACGTTAAAATGACATAAAAGCCTCTCTCTTATTTCACAAAACAATCTCAACTGAGTATCTGTGGCTACGGCTCACCTTTGCCCATCACACGAGTGAACTGGCCTGGAAGATCTCCCTCAGCAATCACACTTGTACCTGATTCAGTCTCCCCACCGCCTACCCCAGTTAGGTGAGAGCCAGGTGCAGCACTCTTGCTCTCAGGGGTCAGAAGAGGGCGCTGCAGGGAGGACTCCTCACTGCCACCGATAGCCTTGATAGGTGTCATAATAATCTGGTGGAGCTCCTGCAGTGGGCCTCGCAGATTACCACCCTCCAACACATCCTGGTGAGATAAATGACAGGAAGTATGAAGACTGGAGGAGAGAGAGAAACATTTAACCTAAAATAAAGATTCTGCACATGGTAACACGTCACATAAACCACATGTTGCACCTTTTTGCACCTACTTTTGTCTCCTCTCCCCTCCCTCTACAAAGCAATGCTGTACAAGAGTCTGCGTAAACCAACAATACCAAACAACAGGTGTCTTGTTTCCCTATCACTACAAATGCAGCAGTAGCACATTTTTAATTGAAGCATTGGTGAAAAGGTTAAGCCTGAATTTAGCTGGCACAAGACGTACTTCCTGTGACGTGCCCTTGAGTGTGATTGTGTTGCTTTCAAGGGTGAACAGGGGGCTGACGGGTAGGGGAGTTACATGGCTTTAAATTCAGAGCCCAAACCTCCCCTTGCTGCCATCATATGAATGTAAGAGTGACTGAAAAGGATGAAGGTGAAGGGGAGAAGGACAAAGAGGTGAGGTATACAATCATTCTGACCTTCTCCAGGCTGCGCAGTATGTTTTGCCGCTCTCTGAGCTTCTGAATGCTGATAATAATCTTGTGTCGTGCGCCTTTTGTGACTTTCTGTTGGAGGAAGAGCAATATAAAGTACAGTATATTAAATAATAATAATATAAGTATATGGCTTCCAGGTGAGTTGTTTTCATTTTAGCTACATTCTCTGTTTCAGAATAAACTCTAATGTCTTTAACTAAAGCACAGCACGTGATAAATGTATGCAAATATCAACTGACCTGGCTAAAGATAGTTAAAATAAGATAAATAAGGACATGTGAGAACTCAGTTTTTTTAAAACTAGCACAGAATACCGTTTCTTCACTTAGTCATGCATGTGCCAGAACTACACGCATAACCTAAAACACTATGTATGCAAAGCATTTAACTGGTTATATGCATTTGATAATGCTGGCATAATCAGGTTGGTCACTATGCACATGATGCAACAGAAACTATACAGCAATAAAGTTCTATTCTTTTTCTCAACGCTAACTGTATGTGTATACAAACCTGCACCTCTAGCTGTTCTTCAGTAAGTGACATCATCTCATCATAGCTCATCGTAGAGAAGAGCGTGGCGTACTTATGAAGACGGAGACTCTTCAGCCATGCAGGAACATCTATGGAGCAGAAAACACATACACAGAGATTAGACTGTCATGTATTTGTGGAAATGTTTTCTTGAAGTTTTGTGAGCAATGGTTGGTTACGTTGTTTGTAGAGACTGACTTGATGCCGTGTCCTTTACACTAGCTGACCAGTCATCAAAACAATTTCCATAAAAAGACCAGACTAAAATGAGCTGTGGTGTATGCTACTTTATAATCACGTTTCAATGCATAAAAAGTTAAAGTCTGAAAGTCAGGCTGCAAAAATTAGCCAGAGGTGGAGGAGAAACCACAAATGACCAACACTGTACTGTGACAGACACCTCACCAGTACTGCTGCTGTAAGGAATTGTCCCTTATGCTACACAGTGTACCCATGTGAACGGTTAGGCTGGTTTATGACGAAAAGAGAGAATACATCTGATATGTGGGAGATTCTATATAATTTGCAGAAGTCTGGGAGCCACTATTATTTACTAATGTGTGACACTCACAGAACTCACAGGAGTTTATGATAACTATAAGCCTAACAAGTGTGTTGGTAAACTTTTTAGACACCCGAGTTAAAATTTTTCTAGCCACACCCAGGCCTGATTACTGCAAGATCTGTTGAGAGCCTTTATCCAAATGAATACAACTTGAAACACTGGTGAATCTCCCCAAAGATGGTAAATACCACTGCTGACCAAAAAGAGCTTTTCTCACTTTTGGAACATGTTCTGTGGGCTGACAAGCTGAACTTTCTGAAAGGTGTATCATGTTTATTCTGGTGTTAAGCTACAACAGCATTTCATGAAAAGAACATCATACCAACAGTAACACATTGTGGTGGTTGTGTGACTGTCTGACTGCTTTGCAGCTCTAGGACCTGGGCCACATGCTGTGATTGATGTAACCACGAATTCTGCGCTCTACCAAAAACTCCTGAAGGATCTCAGAATTCTGAGATTAAAGTCAGAATTTGGAGAAAAGACTCAGAACTCAAATAATCTTTCATGGTGGCCCTGATTCTCTTCTGTATCATTTATAAATATACATTGTCCACTTATTCTCTTGGGCCTATGGATGAGTGTTTCCACTCCTTTTAAACAAACTTAACCCAATGAACAATTTACAGACAAAATGACACAAGGTCATTTTTTAAATACCAGGGCAAGATGCGCGCTGATGACGCATATGTTATAAATCTGTAGTTATGAATTTGAGAAGCACTACACTATAACAAAGTGGTACTTAAAGCCGTGCACTGTTCAGCTTCATATCACATGCAAGGCTATTACGACATAACCACACACAGCTCCACTTGGAAATAAATCAATCTTTCACTAACTCTCAGTAACCTGCATTTGCTGCCTGTTGACAATACTGTATATTGTCAAGTATCTTTCGTACTCACCTCTCATGCCGCTGCCCTCCTCATGGAAGGAACTGCGATGCAAACCCAAACCTCCACCTAAGCCAGCCTCCTCCAGATGCTCACTGCCTCCACTGCCTGATGAGGCAATGCTACTCTGCGGTGAGAGAGGTGCGTGGTCTGGGGCTGGGCCTCTAGCAGACCGTAGGTCCTCCTGGGACAGCCAGACATGGCCCAGAGTTTGGTTGCTGGGCCCACTCATGGGTGGCGTCAGAGACACTGAGCGCTTCAGGGGACTGTGCTGCTGGCTGCCAATTCCACTTGTAAGAACTGGAAGACAAAAGACTAGTCAGGATGTCACTTCAGTTCCCCACACACACTACTACACTATTAGACATTTACATGGAGGAACCTTATGAATACAAGCTCGCTCACACACACACACAGGTGTGCACTCAGGTGAACACAGGGAGGTATAATCAGGTACTTTAATAACTGTGATAAATACAGATATTGGTCATGGCTGTGTTTATGCTGTTTTGTGTTTGTTCTTTTATATAAGCAGATGATCGTTGCCTTGTCTCCCCCACTTTCTCTATTGGCCTTTTTATCTTTTCTCCCCTTATCTGTTGACTCCCTCCCCACCTTCTTTTTCTTTTTTCTTCTTCTCTCTATCTCCCCTTTTTCATATCCCCAGGTCCTGTCTGTAACTGAAATAAATACATTTTAAAAAGGGCCGTGAATGACAACTACACACAGCTATACCATACATGACGTACTTGTGTGTCATCTGTGTTACTGACAGGCCAAAAAAAAGGATGTCACTTTAAAATTCCACCTACCTGAACATTGTTAGCAAATGGGCTTCAAGCTCGTGATGTCACAGTGATTTTTACGAACTCTTACAGTAGGGGAAAATGCCCTACACCTTGTTTTTATATTTTTCATAAAGGAGTAGCTCTGAATCTTCCGTTTATATTACATGTGATGTCATGACAGAGTGACAGCAGACGTGAGGCCGAGATGTTCATAAACCACCAGACTGTAGAAATTATCTTTAAAGTGTTAAACTTTCTCCTCATCTATGCTTTTTCTAAATACATAAAGAAAGAAAAACACAGAGGAGATTATCCTGTTCATTATATTACGCATCTGTAGGGGGCTTTTTATAATCAGCGGTCAACAATAAATCTCTACAGTTGCATTTTTAAAAGTAGCTCAGATGATATCACATGGCTCTTCTAATGTTGTTTGCCTGCATCTACTAATATTCAGTTAAAATATTTTCATCAGAAAATTTTATGATTCCACAGGGTTAGGGGTTAGGGTTAAGATTTTTACTACAGTTCTTTTTGTTGTACTACTATTGTTAATATTCAACCACTTTCCTTTCTCTTGTACTTCCTTGGCTGTTTTCTCTCACCTCACTTATTATTAAGTTGAAAATTGTGCTTCTCATGATAAATGATGATGTTGAAATCTATTGGGGTCGAAACTTAATTCATAGCATTTGAAACCAAATAAAAGTAGCACTGGTTCCGATTCTTCTTGTCAACGGAGATAAACAGGATGAAAAGGTGAGGAGTCAAAAAGCTTTTTGTGTCGCCACTCTGACGGGGTAGGCTGCCACCAATACTCAGTCTCTCTCCTCCTTCTCCTATATGTGATCCTCTTTCTGTTATGTGCTATGTATAGGACTTCATGGGCGCCGGTGAAAATAGGTGCCCAGCTAACATTACAAGTTCCAGTCCCTAAATATTAGCCATTTCCCCAAAATACAGTCTCCCACAAAGGGTGCCTTACAAGGGAAAGGATGGGTGGTATGTGCTGCTGTGGCTTGGACCAAGGCTGAGAGTATAGGAGGTGGGGTCATCAGGATGTTCTACTAGTTTCACATGAGTTGATAAGGTTGGTTATCCTCCTAATGATCAGCAGGAAGTCAATATTGGCTTTTTATTAGTAAAATGGATTGTTGCATTCTTTGTTTTTTGGTATGGATGGCATTAATGAAAAAGGTAATTGTAAGCTTTTAGCCAAAACCAATGACACACCATTTCTGTATACAACTAAATATCCACACAACAGTTTGTTTTAAGCCAATTCAACAACATTGTTCAGTTTTATGTGTGGGATCACTGTGTCAACCCATCCTATGCTAGGGGCTGGGGTAACCCAAGTTTATCAGTTGTGATATCCTGAGGTTTTTTGTGTAAGACTAAAGCTGCTAGCGGTCAAAAATAAAAGAGGAGCCTTCTTGGAGCAGTGAGCAGGGCTTTAAATGTGTCTTTATTTATAAACCCTCAGCTGTTTCTTTCATCTCCCAGAAAAAAACAGAGAGCCCTTGCATTCTTGTCTAGAAATATCCTGCTCTGACCATAGTTATGTTTAATTTCAACAGCCCTGCCCTCTGTGTGCGTTGTCTTCCACCTAGCACAGCTTCTGCTCCTGCTAGCTGCTATGTGGGTTGTTCAGAACTCAGTCGGTCTGACCAGCGGGTTGTTTCAACATCTGGTAACTTTGGTGTGTGATACTCTGCATTGTATTAGAATTACAGCAGCATCTGAGCAAAATGTAAATGTCCATTGGCTTTGTTGTTATGCCAAATATCTTGCCAATATTTATCGTACCTATTATTATTTAAAAAAATACATTTTCACTATTGTCTAGTGTGCACTAGGCAAATACTGAACAAATGAGTGTGCCAAAGACAGGTATTGACAGGGTTTCACTTACTAATATTACTGCTTCCACCAGTTCCAACTGTGTTGATGGTTGCTGGCACAGAGGACGATGGATAGAGAAGCAGGTGCCCATTCTCACAGCCCTGTTGCTGCTGATGCCAACTTCCGCCCAGCCCTGAGTCTCTGGAGCTCTGCCAGCCATTAAGGCGGTCATCTGAGCCATAGCGCTGGTGGTGATGCAAAGAGTACAAGTTGCCTGATGAAGAAGAGTTAGTTGAGGAGGAGGTTCCTGATGAACTGAGGGTTGATGGAGGGGTGGACTGGCGATGGTGATGTGGCCCAGCAGGAGGAGGCCTTTCCAATGAGTCTCCCCGAGCGGCAGCCCTCTCCTCTAGGTGGTTGAGCCAGAGTGCCAGAGCAGAGCGGTCTTCCAAAGAGGTGGCAGGGTGGATCAGAGCATATGACAGGAGCTGGCGAGACTCCTCCAGGTGGTGACCATGCTCAATGGTATGGGCCAGGATGCGCGGCAACAGACGCATGTATTCACCCTTTGCCTCAACATTGCCAGGTTTAAGCAGTGGCAGGTGGGTGAGGACGAGCGAGATTACGCGCTCCTTAGTCTCGCTTTGCCACTGGCTGATCACCCCTGTGAGACAGGGAAAAAGGAACAAATTCCAAAAATCATATTAAAATCAATAACCCACAATAGCAATAAATAGCACTAAAATAAAGTTCCTCAAACTTGTGCATGCACTACACAATATAATTTCAAATAGTATATCCTGACTGGATATGCAAAATGAGAAGAAGAAGAAAACACAATTGACAGATACAGACGGATTAGTGAACACATGCATTTAAAAATAGAAGACACCACAATGATGTCAGGTCCACTAATCATCCTTCTGTTTTGCTCAACTCTGTAGACTACTGATCGTGGTGGTACAACTCTATACATAACCCTGAGGTCATGGAGCTCTATTGTTGTTTGAGTCAGTAGGCTGTTAGGAGCCCATTCCTATCATCTTGGACCAGGGCTATAGATACCAACAGGTCAGAGAAACAGCTTAGGACAGCCACACAAATAGAGAGAGGACACAACAGGGCACAGGGCAGATGTGTTTGTGTGAATCTGCTGAGAGCAGAAATTCTTAACCCTATGGATCTTGTCTCTGAATCTGACAAAAGTCTAGTTTGTGGTGCTGTCAAAATGACAGCTCTGACAAAGGTGGTTACTAAAATTGCACAGGTGTACCTAACAAAGTGGCCAGTGAGACATCAACCTACACAACCAACATCAATACATGATACTAAAATGTATGCTTCTCAGTAGCTTTATATATTTAATTGTCATGTGCACTATAAAAAATGTTTTAATACTGCTGAGATTAGGTAAAAATGATAGATCAATGAAGCCTTATTTCATTATAAATGATCTGGCCCCAACAGCAGAGCACTTCGCTCTCAGAGTGCTGGTCTACTTGTGGTTCCTAGAGTTTCTAAATGTAGAATGGGAGGCAGAGCTTTTAGTTAGCAAGCTCCTCTCCTGTGGAACCAGCTCCCAGGTAAAGTTCGGGAGGCAGACACCCTTGCTAGCTTTAAGACTAGCCTTAAAACCTTCCTTTTTAATTAATCCCATAGGTACAGATGGATCAGGTGACTGAACCATCTGTACGATGAACTTTTAGCTGGGTCAAAAAAGAATCGCCAGTCAAAATATAATTACCGCTAGAACAAACTAAAACTAGATGACAAGTCAGTTCCGCCTTTGGATCCATACAGGACAAAGTGTGGGTCTGGATCTGAACCGCACTCCGCCAGTTGGTGACCCCTGGCCTATACTAAGAGTGATATAAATCAACATGGAAAAGGAGGTGGGGAAAGGCTGAGGTAGAAAGGAGTTTGGTATGGAGGAGAGAAAAAGTAATGAAGGGAGGAAGCCAGTGTCTGAGGGGAGCCAGGGAGTTGCTCCACTCTGCTCCAGGGATGATGTAATTCTTCATTCCTCTGAATGAGGCAAGCTTCAGTCGATCCAAGAAAAGGAATTTTTCCATGATTAAAACTAATTTCCAAATGACTGGAACCATTAAGCTGTAACACAAACTCTGATAAATCATAAAGTTACTACAGTGGTACTCTGCCCATTTATAAGCAGCATTTTATTTGTGACAGTAGAACGGTCTGAACATTCTCACATTTGTTTGGCAGATTTGTCTAGAACCACAGGTTACACAAAGAGCAGAAACTGCTTTTCTAAGCTGCCATGGTAAGCTAATGCTAGGTGGCTAACATGACATAAAATCTTATTAACCTTGTCCTTGAATCTTCTTCTTTGTTTACAGGTGGTCAGTTTCAATCACTTTGTAAAGCACTGCAATAACCCCGTAAAGAAATTATTGTCCAGCTCTATTTTACAGTTTGTGAAAATATACTCCTCAGGATACATAAATACTTGAATGTGGGCTCTGAAGTCAACTTCCTACAGAAAAATGTCAAATACCTTTTTAAAAATAAATCTATAGAAGAATGGCTGGAATAGGAAGAACTTAAGGCTTATTGAAGAGAGACAACAAACTAGAGTAACCATGTAAGTGTAAAAATTATAAGCTATTGGTAATCCCACACAACTGATGATCTAAAGGCTTGTTACAATGGTTAATCAGACAATACAACAACTCAAATTAAATTCATAGTGGACAGTATGAGAAAGTTTCCCCATGCATGTCAAACTTTTTCCTTCCATGGTTGCTCCCACCCTGGGCTTTAAAAGGAAAGTACTAACCTCATCCAACTGGAGTAAAAAGGAGGGGTGAAGGAAGGAGAAGAGGGGCGGTTAAACTGAGGTTACAGCACTGACAAGAGGAGAGAAACACTGGACACACTGACTTGCCATTTCTCCTTGCACAGTAATACCAATATTGCAATTTCCCCCTTTTTCTTTGTTATTACAGAATCAAAGGATTTCGTTGGAACCAGGGGTTGCTTTGTTGCACTCATCCACCTCTGCATTGCAGCTGAGAAGATACAGAAACAGGCTAGCTACTATAGTCAGTAAATCAGCAACTCTGTAAAAATCTGTATCTTTCAAATTCTCAAAATTAAAGCTAAATGAAGCATACTATAGAGTGCAGCTTAGCAACAACAGAGTAAATAACAGGTAAAGGCCAAAGCAAGGCTTTAAACATTTAAAGGTGAAAGCTAATGTGACGTGTTCCATGTTCCACAAAGGATGTTAAGTTCATTCATCCATGTCAGGCAGAAAAAACGGTGCTTGCTAGGAACTGATGAATCACATCATCATCATCACTGAAGAAACACTGAAACAGAAAGTTACACATATACAAAACAAAAACTCCAACAGAGAGTCATTTGTTCAGAGGCTGACAATGCATTTTCCTGATGTAGACAATATCTATTGGTGAACCGTGCCATTCTGCTCTGGCCCTACCCTCTGACTTCACCATTCTGCTCTGGCCCTACCCTCTGACACCCTCTCTGGCACAAAGAAGAGGATGCTGTTTTCAACACAGTACTGCCTCTCAGAGCTTAATTCCTCCTCTGTCAATTAAACATATAGATTTGTATGCAACAAAAACAGCTCTTCGTTTGATGTGAGCACATGAGCAAATTAAAGCAAAAATATTCATAATACTGTATCTACTTCACATATAGGAAGTAATTGCACATGTGGGTATAGGTGTATAGTATTAGGATACTGAAGGAACACCATTCTTGTTTCCCATTCAATATGTGGCTGTTTGTTACAGCTAGACTAATTTTCTTTCAGAAGAGAATGAAAGCAGCAAGATGAAAGACAGCTGAAAATGAGAGTGGTTGCAACAATAACACTTTTCTCTGACCAATCAGTAGTCTACAGTGATTTTTTAGTATAGCCTCAGCTTGTTCGGAACCCAAAACATTCAATTAAATAACATTTTAAAATAAACTCCAGTCTAAGTGAAAGTCAAAATATATTGCTCAGCAACATTTATTAATATCACACTATCTGCCTACATGTACAGCACAGTTAAATGCAACAAGTTGATGCTTGCTCTCTTGACAGTTGTTCAAGCCTGTTATGGAAAACACTGTAGATACTTGAAAGTGAAAAAAGGTTTTCGCCTGATTCAATCTCATTCTTCTTCTCTTTGCTTCTCCCTGTAGTGGTTTCTAGAGCAGATCATCTGCCTCCAACTCAAACTAGCCCTGGCATCCTGTTCTATCTCACCTGCATGTATTCCTTCTGTACATCCATGAATGTCCTCTAAGGTCTTCTTCTTTTCCTCCTACCTGGCACTTTTCACATGATTAACCCTACGCCCCTTCTCTTCCTATCTACACCGTAGTAGGACAGCTTGAATCCACCTCCAATGCTTCTGACCTTGCTTCCCTTCCCCTTGGCCTCTTGCGCACAAAATAAATTTGCCTTCCTCCTTTCCATCAGCCAGCTCTCTCCCTTTCCTACCCATAGTCTCTAAATTTAGGATCCCTACTCTCAACTGCACATTCCTAGCCGTCCTTCCCTCCTGCTGCTTTCTAATACGTCTTCCTCATCTTCTCTTTGGCTAACAGTAATACAGTATCCAGCGGTGGCCTGTTGGCCAACAGCACTGGAGAAAGTCATTTTTTAACCAGGGCCCAGACTGATCCATTATGGAAATAACATTCTTCATGATCTGCATGTTTGATCCTGAAGCAACCCTTCCCATTTACCCAGGCTTGAAACCGGTACTAGATGTGGACTGGCTCATGCACGCCAGTTAAAAAGTACAAAAAATAAGAATCTTAAGGAAGCCAACATTATTGTATTACTATGTAATACGAGAACAGCAGAAGTTAACTGGATTCAAGTTTGACCCTGAGCTCGATAAAACATGTCGTCTTTGCATCCGGCTCTGATCACAAGACACAAGTGACAGTAGTGGAAACTATGTGATGGTTTTACCTCATTTGCCAAACTGATTGAGTGTAAACACACCCTTAGTGGAAACACACACACACACACGTAGAGAGACTAAATATAGATGGGTCAACAGCATAGTCCAAAAAAAGCATAACACATACAACCATATTAGACAACGACAATAGCACAATAGCAAACCAACTTTGTAAAAGTATGTGTCTGAGACAGTGTCTGCAAGTATTTGTATATAGATTTGATCCCAACTCACAACAACTACAGTCAACTACACTTAAGTGTACGCACTTTTTAGCACATAAAACAAGTCTGTTAGCAACGATTAGCCTTAAAACTCAACTCTGATAAGTTAGTCATCTTGGCCTTTGACGTGTTACCCGCTAAATTATATAAATGCACTTGTCAACGTTCAGCACTGACATGTTGCACTCATTTTATGCGCATTTAGCAAATTACTTACCAAGGAAGCTAATAAAGGCAGGGAGTAAAGATTGTTGGACAGAAACCACAAATGAGATGGACTTCACTTTTTACGCATTGACACATTACAAAAGTGTTAGCTCTGTTAGACTATTGTAGACAAACACTGTATGAGGGAAGAATGTGGAAAAGTTGTAGTTTTGCCCTTGAGTCTAGGGTTATTTGAGAAGAAATTTTAAAAAGGCAACGTAGATGGGTGGAGTGATGGGTGGGAGGGAGTTGAAAGGAAAAGTTCCTGCTCCTGCTTTCTTAGTGCTCAGCAGCAGGGAATGTACAGGCATACCTTAGAGGCTGCTGCTGAAGAATGAAGTGATTTCTATCAGGTCCACAGCCAAACACACAAGAGTGATGTTACAAAGTGAGGGATCGCATGCTGCATACTGGATGCCCTATTTTCACAACACATGAACCACAATGTCCAGTTGTTTACACAAAACACTGGCTTGGTACACTGGATAGATAACATGCTACATAAAAGACCATTGCAAATTCTAATGATTTGTCCTCCCTTTGTTGTCTGGACTACAGGTTTGAATAAGCTGTTTAGCTAACCCCAGCACATTTAAACTGATGTTATTAATGACAGTTATGATTAATATGCCCTTCACATACAATAAAATAATAATAACAGATAATTGAAATTTAGTGCTACTCTACATTGTTCCATAAAACAAATAGCTTTTGTTATAGCTGGTACTTGGTAATACCTTACTTTAAAGGAAAGGCCTTGCTTTGATTCCAATGTCTCAAAGAAATCAGGATGAAAGCACTATAGCAGGCACTGGAATGATCCCAGCTACGTAGGTCTGTGTTTCTAATTCACCCAACACCTAGTCCCACTCAAATCAGGGTGGACATTTGGACAACACTGCAGAGTGAACACCACTAAATGAAAATCAGCAAAGAGAGTGAAACAGCAAAAACCTAGGAGAACAAATTTTGTTTACAGAGACACAGAAAGAAGAAAGAAGAAAACTAGAGACAAGACTACCATTAAAAGTAAGGTACTGGTATGACAATGTATAAAAGGCTGTATATAAAGAGGTGTGGTACACTAAATGCATGATGTAAATGACCTAATGCTATTTGCTGCATCACCCCACCCAGTTAGAGATAGAAAGAGTGAGAGAAATCCATGTCTTGACAAGAAGCAAAGGCAGGCTCCCACAGGCCCCAACGCAACCTTAGGGGCTCTTAACGTGGGGGGATATAGGAGGAAAGAAGGAAGGGGGTGGAAATCTACAGAGAAACAAACTGGAAAGTTCACTGGTGTCAACGGATTTCATCTGGAGGAGGGGAAAGAGAACGGTGGGCTGGGATTGCAAAATAAACTAGACAGTCATACATGACTCTTACAGATGACGATAAAAAAAATCCAAAGAGAAAAACAAAAGACTAAAGAGAAACTGAAAGATAAAACGGACAGAAAAGGTCATATGAGAAAGCCAGAGTTGTGGGATCAGTCTGGCCTACTGACAGATACTCAACTGACGGTGAATAGTGCAGCAAATAAGAGACTTACACACTCTCTGCCACAGCTACACATTGGGCTTTTAAGGATCAGCTTGAACTAGGCACAGATATACACTTTAAATATCACTAACACGACATTCACGCTACCAATGGCTCTGCAAAAGCTGTAGTTCTGGGGGTGTGCTGTGTGGACCACATTTGTTTACGATTAGATGGTTGCTTCTGCCAACCCCATTCACACCAACTGAGTGTGTGTGATTTGTTTTTACTGTCCTGGTAACTTTGGTTACATAGCGTGTTAAACACACATGGTAAAAAAAACCAGGAAGCCGAGACCACACATCATCTTTTCCTTTTGTTTTGTTTACATGGCGGGTAGTAAAGCAACTTTCTGCTTCGGTTACTGCTTGAATCAAGATTACTCTGATTGGCTCTCACCCACATCAACTTATTACAACATAAATGCATGAAGCTGAACTGTTCTCAACTTTCTCCTGTTGCCTTCTTGGAGTCCCTTTGTCTGCGTCTCACACAGCAAGTTGTACTGAGTTACTGTGCTGGGTTTACTTTAACAATGATTGCCAGCTGTTGCTGCACCAGTGCCTTAAATTTCACAGCATTAACAGTGGCATGGTGGTGCATTGGTTACTACCGTCAGCTAGAAGGACTCTGCTGCCAGGTTTCAATGTGGATACATATAATTGTTGATGTGTACGAGGATGTGTGCACTATAAAATATTATGCCAGCTTCTGATAGTAACATAAGAAACACGAAAATTGAGAAATAATGAGGTCAGCAGGGGAGTGTTTTAGAAAGCGAGTGAAAACAGAGTTATTTCACACTAGAGTTTAGGAAATTATGGGTTTTCAGTTCCAGAAACAGATATTTCGTTATTGTGGTAATTTAATCCGTAAACCTAATCTGCTCATTTCACACAATTCATACATACAGTATTTCGTCTATAAAAATATTTGACCAGATCTCTCTATCGAATGATTTTTCACCAATGTATTTTATTATTTACCAGAATTTTTATTAAGGAAACTGTACCTGCTAAATAAATAATGAATCTCCACTGAATGGCATGTAACAACATTCATTTACTGACTCTACCTAAACTCAGGTTTTTTTTTTTACAAATGATGTGATTTTTTTAAAGGTTCATCCCTCTGCATCACCGCAACTTGCACTAGTTAAAAATGGCAGCTCCGCTCTTTATTTATCATGGTGCCATGGTGAATCACAGAATTAGGGGGTTGACTAGTGATGGCTTTGTTCATTCATCAAGCATGCACATAACTCAGAGTGAGCGAACGCATAGATCACTGGGCTTACTCCAATTTGCTTTTGTGGAACCAAGAATTTAAGAGTTTTAAGACAACACAGAATTTAGGTTCAACCTGGGTTTGTTGCTTTCTGAAATACCCCCTAGGTGGCAAACCTTACATTACACATGTCAACATAGCTCACAATCCACTGGCTACACAGAAGCTGACTAGCTTTTATGGGTGTAGATTATGAGCAAACTGCAGGCAACCAGAACAGGCTGTCGTGGTTACATGCTCGAATTAACAGTACCAGAGATAATTATCTATCCATCCACCACTTATCCAAGGTTAAGGTTATGGTTAAAAGCATGTTCTGACATCTCGCTTCCCAGCCACATTTTCCAGCTCATCCTGGGAGATCCCAAGATATTTCCAGGCCAGATGAGATCTGTTATTCCTCCAGTATTTTGGGTCAAGTCCATTCAATTCAAAAAAAGTATTTGTCCCCGAGGGGCAATTTGTGGAGTCAAATACTTAAATCAAACTTACTTTACCTTAGTTATACGGTGTTCATATTCTAACTAAAAAAACTATAACTTTGTAAACCAGACCATCATCTGGTTTACTCGCACAAGAAATACTTACATAAAGAGGCTCCTAACCTCTCTGTTAAGAATACAGAAATACATTTAGCTGAATAATATAAGCACAAAATCAATGTCTGCTCGTAGCTTCAACACAAAGAACAAGAGAAACAGAGAGACTCCCATAACCCATAATAGAACAGGAAAAGGAACCCCTTTTCATAGCAGTACTGAATCATCACAGATAGGACACCTGGTCAAAAGTGTTGGAGCACAGTTGGTGTGAAGTATGTATTTTCCTCCTTGGTTATTTATTTGTACTGTGTAATGTTTTAAAAAGTCGCCCAGATGACAGTGTGTGAGCTTTTCCTACTACAGAGGGAAGCACCTGTCTGACAATGACTTAAACATTTTTGCTGTCTCCCTTCCACAGGAAAAGCATCATCCTGGCTACTGTACACACCAGCATCCTGTTTCAATGGCTTAATCGGAGAAGACTTCCACACTGAATTTAAATCGGGAAATTGACACACTGATGAATTTTGTAAATGTTATAAAATAATGTTATTATTATAAAAGTTATTTTAAAAGTGTATGTGTTTTATCAGATACACAACTTTACATATTTAACTCCCAACTCCAAAGCAAAGCACCTCATGTGGCACTAATACAGGACAAAAATTGAAAAAGTAAAAACTCAATGTTGTTTATCAAAAGTGGATATCAATATATCATTTCTAACAGTGTGAGTAGGGAATATATCACAAATTCTCAATGTTTTTAAATGTTTTTTTTATATTTAATAGAAAAAAAATAGGGTTTGCTTTAAATTAAACAAATTTCGATTATCTACCAAAAATCTTTCATTTTTTCTGTCCTGGAGTACTATTTCTTGCAGTCTACTAAACACAGGCCTCGCTTTAATTTGTGTGGTCTTGGTGAGTGAAGAGGCCAGATGATCTTATTCCCAGCAGTGGGGGAGGTTTCTCTGTAGAAGGGCATGGTTGGTGTATGAATGGAGAACAATTCTTAGCTATCCTTTACTCCAACCCCCTCCCTTCTGACTTCCTTGAGTTTTTCATCAACATCCCATTTTCTCCCCTGCTGGAGTAGTAAGTGGAGGATGGATGTCTGGAGGAAGCAGGATGGGGGCTAAAAGGAAGGCAAATGATTTGCAGTCTACCTGGAGAAGCATATGTAGTGCTTCACTGTTGGGAAGGCTCTGAATGTGGCAGTCACAACTATGCTGAGAATGTGAGCCTCTACTCTGCCAGGGCCCGGAGAAGCCCACAACTCTATTTAAGGAAATAGCAGTCAGGGGCCCATCAGCAACTCTTTGCCTTTCCATTTCTCTGTCTCTTGCTCAGCTCAAATCCCCCTTCTTTCTTTGCAAAGAATGATAATTATTTACCTTTGTGAAAACATTTTTTTATTTCCATACCTGCTGGCGAGACAAAGAACACACACATAGAAAGGGAAAAAGTATGTTCACATACAGCAGTGTATTGGTGATGCGGTTTGGGTAATTGTTTTTAATATTTTTGTGAGGTTAATAAGGATGTGACTTTGTACTGCTTTAGTGCTATGGTCTGCTAAATAACAACAAAAACAAGCTACTCCGAGGTAAGTTTGAAAAGAGTTACAAGTCTCAGGAAACTCAAGAAGGGAAAGTCCAGCTTGAGTTTTGTGGTTGAACACATACAAAACTGGTGAAGTAGGCAACACTGTCATGCCTTTTATATCAGTTGACATAAAAAACATATAGGGTCTATAACCCATCTAGAGTATTTTAGGCTACCTTGCTCACTCCTGCCGTGACATATGAATGAGTGTATGGGAGCCACTTAATACAACAAGGTATGTGTGTTTTGCTGCAAATTGTGATATGCAGTTTAGTGTCAAGTGGAATGCGAGTCTGTGAGTGTGAGATTGATGGATTTACAAAGGATCACTGGCTGTCCACAGCTCAAAGGATACAGATTCAGCAGCTAGTTGAAACATCTCATCATGTGAGTTGATACAATACAAACACAACCATTCAGAAAAATGACAGCACAACAGTGCTCCACTCGTTTGACACTAATTGATATGTAGAAAAAAATGGCAGCCAACATGCTGTACATCAAATTATTTGATTCAATATTATTATCAAAATCTGATAATGTGAGAACAACAAAAAGTGTGAAATTGTTAAATAATCAAATCAATAAATCAACCAATAACCAACAAGCAGTAAAAATGTTGATGCATGTTTCAGCATATGGATGACTTTGTCTGAGGGTAAAGCAGAGTGGCCAGATAACACCGAGGCAGTTGGTGTTTTGCTTCCACCACGAGAGTGGGATAGAGGACTTTTTTGTGTGCCTCAAACCATTTTACATTTCCATTCATTCTAGTTGCGTCACTGTGGTAAGTTTGTAATAGTATATTTGGCACTCTGCTGTTACCTCACTGGGGACAGGGAAATCAGAATGCAGAGCAAGTAAAAAATAAACAAATCTGAATATCAAAATTTAAAACCATATACCCAACAAACAAATATTTGGAAGCCAGAATTCTGGTTCTAGGGGTTGAGTCTCATTTGGGCCATATGCTCCAATGTCTTTAACTTTATAGTTAATAAAATGCTAATCTAGAGCAAGCAGCTGTAAAAATGCCAGCTGCTGTAGGTGTACACTTTGGACCCATTGATCATTGAGCACAGTTTGTGATTAAATACATACATTACTAACAGTACATAGTCTAAAAGCCAACATCTTTCTTCATCTAAGCCTAACTTGTGTTATTTTTCAACTACCTTGTCTTTAGAAATCTGTTTGCGCAGTTGCAACCGGACAGCTCCCATGCCTAAACAGCCTACTCACACAAGAACCATACTGTATAGCTTAGCCAGCTGCCAGAGAGCAGGGTGAGGACAGGGGAGGGATGGACTGAGGGTCTCGGGGGCTATATGGAGAAACATTTTATGCCTGTATGTTGTATCTGGTCAGAATGAAACTGACTTGTCATCTATGAACTACACTGACATCTCTTACTTGTTCTCACCCTATCAGACAGTTGTGTGATTAATGTGTGAACACTTTACACACAATGTGTGTTGTTATTCTAAATATTACAAATATTTGTTCACAAAATGAAACCACACAGCCTTGATAAATGCCATGAGATTTTTTTTATAGCTTTATGGTTGAATTTCCCCCCAAAATTGTTACATTTTTACATTTCACTGTAATAAATATGCTCCATTAGGAGTCAAATTTGTTTCTCTGTATGATATTTCCCTTATTTTGAATGGATAAATATATATGTTGGGTGGATTATTCCCAAAAACTTCCAAAAAACAATTTCTGTTTGGTATAAAGTATTCATATCATAAATATAATGACTTTCTAACATAGAATAGAGGTAGAGAATTAAAAAAAAACTAAGCCAAACACCTGAGAAACTTCAAATGGCACAAGTTGTGCCAAAATATGCCCAAATGGTCCATCATAGGGTCCGCCTGGATCTTTAATACCTCTCCAACTATTTCATACTTTAGTTTTTTTTGCATGAATTTTGGTTCAGCAAATGTTCTGATCCTATACTGTGGATTTGTAGAAGTTTTAGGCTGCAACTAGATACTTTCAAATGAATTTTATTTTATTTATTTTTGTTTTTTTAGGCAAAAAATAGTATTTTCAATTTCTGCTGTGTTCCAAATTCATTTACTCTCACTCAGTGACATAAATATTACTTTTTAGCATTCTCTGAAGTCTTGCCTTTGTTTTGGTACCAATATAGCTCAAATAAACCTTACAATGTGTAAGTTCCACCAAAAATATTTTTAAGGTGTGTTGGTTGTTTTTTGTTGCTCTAGCTAAACTGCTAATCAGGTTAGTCTAGTTCATATAGGACTTGAGATATGGCTCCTATTGGCAGTATGGTAACTGTAGATAAGAGTCAGAGTTTAAAGATCTTCACATCTCTTAGATACTATAATGCAAGCATTATGAGTAAACTGTAGCAATACTGGACAGTATTTGATAAACAGTGATTGGTCAGACTGAAACCCTCAACCACTCTGTAGTGTTTAATATTGTACATATTGCCCCCCCCCACCCCCATAATCAACGTAGAGTAGAAGAACCCCTTCGATACGTGTGTACATAGTTTTGACATAATAAATGATCTAACATTTCCAAATGAATGAATACCTTGGCTTGAGCACTGATAAATGTTTTGTTTGTTTCTGCTTTAACAAAATACATAAAATAACAATATCTATAATATGTCATTCTTTTGTGCACCACCAAAGCTCAATACTACCCCAGTTTACAACATAAATCCCATCTGCTACCAGAGCCGGCCACTCAATCACAGCTTATGATAGTGTGTCTTGTAGTTTAAAGCTATGTGTAAACATACACAGATACACACATTATGCAGTAATCCAACTTGGGAAAGCAAAGCTGGGATCAAAGTTATAAAGAAGCAGTGAGAGACTAAACCTTGAGGATTTGTGATGTGCTTGATTGTATAAGCCCTGCTGTCAGTGGCACCTCGACATTCTCTCTGAGAGAAGTGAACAAGAGCGTGACAAGTCGTTTTGAGTAGCTTCCATCAATCCGGAGCCTTTTTGGCAGCACGTTACCCCCCAAAAACAAAAGCAAATAAAACACACACGTGAAAGAAAGAACTGAAAATAAAAAGCCTTTGCTTTAAAGCAGAGAGGAAAAGACAAGCTTTATTTCTTTTTCCCTCTGGTCGTTCTGGCAGGTTGTCTGTCCCCATTCCTGAGGTTCAGTATGAGTTCACAGAACACGCCGTCAACTTCCAGAAATAAACTGTTTGCTCATGCGTGGGTGCAATGAAATAGTTTGGCGCTCAAACCAGAGACAAGAGTTTTCTCTCTATCACTCTCTCTTTTACTTGTTATGACAAAAGAGCCAATGAGATGTTTTGAGAAAATTTACACTAAGTACAATGACAATTAGAGGGTCTATGTGTGCTTATTTCAGTAATTTCCTCGTACCTCTGTGAGGGGCAATATATATACATAGTTCCTTAAATAGAATGAAGCAACTACATTTTAGCCAGAGTGGTATTAAAGATTTTAAAATAAAAAACCTTTATTAAACCCAGAGGGAAATTGTTCATCATAACTATCTTGCTGTGTTCTTAAGCCTATGAGTAAATGAGTTATAGCTGTAAATTTCTGAGTCTTCATCTTTTCCCTTCTTTGCCCCACCCATCGCTCCTACTCTTACCCTCCCCTCTCCTATACTGTGGTATACCTTAGCTCCTCTGAAGGTGGAATCAGTTTTCCGTTTCCACTGTGCTTTCCCGCCAATGTTGGAAAGAAGCATAATTCTCATTGTGCGTCTGACTGAAATGTGCTCTAACCCGTCCACATTCCTAGACAGTATCCCCAAAACCGGAACCATTTACTGCATCAGCCAAGAATTTCCAGCCCATGTTTCCATCAGACCTAGGTTAATGGACAGCACAGGGACAGGAGTTCACCAATAATCCTAGGCACCTTACAGCACAGACTTCCCTTCTCTTTATTTCAATCATGTTACATACAGAGAAATGTTTTCCCTCGCTTTACATCTTAGACACAAATCTGGTGTCAGTATATTCATTTGGACAGAGTTTTGGTGTTGGCAGAAAGTACTGTAATATTTTGGCTTAGATTCAAGTTTTTTTTTTAATCCAAATTCTCCACTGGTGTAAAAAATTCCTTTCCCGTCCAATCTTGTATAACTAAATTATATTGATATATTGATTCCCCAGGGGGAAATTCACGTGACAGCAGCAGCAGAGAAAAAAACTGAACATTAATATTATTTACACTACTAGGCAAATATTTGGACACACATAGGTTTTACCAATGTTTGCTTACCATGAATTCTTTTTTGTCCATTTTTTTTCATAGTAACTAATTCTAGTAACTAATTTAAAAGATATATACTATATTTTAACAATGTCTATGCTGAATTACAGATTAGAATTTAATGTTAAATAATCTATTTGAAGTAATTTCTTCCAAACTATTTACTGGTAGTCTGTAGTGTGTGTACACTGGAAATCACAATCTGTGATTTCTGGAATAAGATAACAATGTCTAGTCATACATTGTTGCACATGTAAGAACATTTAGACTGTAAGCCCATGCTGTGCATTGACCAAACTTCTCATGAGCAGAGAGAATCTCAAAGCTAAAATTGCTTTTGATGTGGATCATGTTGTGTGGACAGAGGAAAACTGTTCACTTTAGCAATAAAAAGGAAGCTGAATTTATTTAGGTGTGATGGGAAACATTATGTTTGTCATGAAATTGGTGAAACTGGTGAAAGACACAGGACCACAGTACTGGCTGCTGAAACAACAATAGAAAGAATGATAATAAATAGTAGTAATAACAATAAAAACAGAATATAGAGACCATATAAAAAAAACAAACACTCACAGTTGTCCATAAAAATAGCACCATAGTTCAAATATTATTGTTGACACAAAAGGGGTTCTTTAACCGTTTGAGCCTAGAGTAGGGAACTCTGTAGCATATGCCAGATGGTAAGAGTTCATATTCAGAGTGTAGCACATGGGTGTCATCAGACAGTATTCTCTGTGCTTGTCTGAGAACAGACTGCTCATAAATGGCCTGCAGGGGGAGCCTTTCTGACCTGTTAGAAAGTCAGTGAACGTTGGACGGCAAAGTGTCATGGTTTGGGACATGTTGTGTGCAGGAGTTGGGCATCTTAGGTACATAGCAGAGTGAATGCAAATAGAGCTGCAACTATCGAGTATTTTTGGAATCCAGTATTCTGTCGTTTTTTTCATCAATTATTTGAGTAACTGGTTAAAACATATTTTGCATTATAAACAATATTAATAGCGCATTATATCACATGAAAGACCTGTTACAGGCAAGCAATTGGCTGTTATTGAAAAACCTTGATAAACCAACAATCACAAATACCATGCGTTATAACTAGCTATAGCTAGCTCATGTTTAAATTGGTTAGCAAATATAATTTTTATCCCTTTACTCGAATAATCAATGAAAAAAAAACGATAGAATACTCGATAGTTGCTGCCCTACACGGTGCATCACCAGTCTGCTGTGAACACACAAACACATGCACACAGAGAGTGCATGGCGGAGCACACATTACGAAGACAGACACAGACGTAAAATTATTTTTAAAACACTGCTTCAAATGACCGCTGTCATTTACAGAAACTCATAAACATCATTATTCCTTTAACCATTTGTGTGGGGGTCTGTTGTTTGCATGATTTGTGTCGTCAACGGTGTGCATTGTATTTCAGTGATACTTCAGCCGTCAAGTTCTGCGGTAACAGAAAAAAAGCCAACTTTGCAGTGGTTATGAAATCCTTCTGCTTCTATCAACTCGTATAAGATATAGATATGAAATGTCCTTGTAAAAGTTTGGTCCCTTCTATTGCAGAACGCTGCAGCAGTCTTGGGCCCACCCTCAAATGCTGTCATTGGTTGAGATGCATGAACCAGTACTGATCAATATCCCACCCCTCCTGTGACCCACTGTTTTCTGCAAGTGTATTCATACCCAGTGAGCAACTGGTTGACATAACTTATTTTCCAACACGCGCTCCCCGTCTTCTGGTGGGTCAGTGTGCTCCATTGTGTGTGCATGCATTGGAGCAAATACGAGAAGTAAATGACATGTAGTTGGACAAATAAGATCAAAAACAAGGCTGTGTAGTTTGTTTGATAATCAGTGGAAAATGTGATTGACACCCACCTGTGCATGGGAAAAGCCAAATAACTTTTCTGTCTGTTAAATTCTAAGGCACACTTGCGTGTCAAATGCTATGAGTGCACATTGCTGATGTGTCTAAAGACATTTATTTATCAACAACCGTTTATCAATCAGAATAAACTCAGACATCAGATGATGTCAATTTATTAGAAATGTCAAAGTTCTATCCAATTATTTTCCACCTCTGCAATTACAATACAATAAAAGTGACAGTTCCCTAATTCTGGCACTTCTGAGAATTGGGTGCTTCATGTGTTCTTCCACTTATGTGCTTTAAGAGATTTTTTTATTAGACCAAAAAACACAGAGCTTCCAATCTCCCTGGCCATTTGACCACACTGAACTGATCACACTGAATTTAAAATCAAACACTCATAATGTGAGCAAAGCCAAAACATTCAACTTTATTTCAAGTTGTGTGACAAGTGTGGCATTAACCTTTTAGAAATTAGAGCCATTTTCATACAGACATCGCCATTTTCGGGGAATCATAGAAATTTTAACAAACTAACCTGATTATAAACATAATAATTGGATGAAAATCTTTTTCAGTCAGTAAGTGCAGTCTGGAGCCCATGGACATGAGCAAATGCTGAGTTTCTTCAATCAAACTTTCGGTTCCACTGGCAGCCATAACACTGCCTCTATCATGACTGACAGATGACAGATGATTTCGCAATGTTAAGCACAGCAGCACTTCATCTGGCGTGCCTCTAGCAGATGAGATAGTTTATGGCGTGTTAACAGACTTTGTTTACCACTGGTGCAGCCATCTACCACAGCTTATTCAAGCCCAGGATTACCTACTGGAGCTAGACTACCAACTGGAGTTAACCCACAGATCTGCTTTTTGGGTGCCGTCTATTATTACACCCGGTTATGACATTTACAGCATTCATTCACCAAAGCATGCGATAAGACGTAATACTCCTGAAAACTCCTGAAGACTATCAACAAACAAGCCTCTTCTGCTATACTTTAAAATGGTTTTCAGAAGATGTAGACTGTCACCTCGATAATTTTCACATCAATTGTTTTGACAGGGAACGTATTTGCCAAACTCAGAGCAATATGTCACCACCCCCACCAAAATGCAGAAAACACAGGACCTATGCCATGCGCATACAAATCAAAACCACGCCCACCTCTCTGATCACAATGTCTTCTTGCTACTGCCTGCATACAGATCAAAACTGAAAACAGAAGAAGAGTTTGAGACAATGAGGTATCTGAATCACTATGGGTCTGAGAAAACAGACTGGGATTTGTTGTTTAATGATTGTGTTTGTGATTGATGACTTACAGTAGGGGTGAGGGTAAATCGATACAGCATAGTATCGCGATATTTTTGCGTGGTGATATTGTATTGATACAGGGACACCAAATTTCAATATTTTGTATATAAATTTTTCGTGCCCAAAATAACTGTAATTGCACAATTATTGAAGTGAAAGAGATTTTTTATTAAATTAAATGTATTTTGACAAAGTTCATGGACATAATTTGCAGTTGAAAAAAAAACGTAATAATCACAATATATCTTATCACAATACTTAGCATATGGCAGAACATTTATAATCGCAATAATATCGTGTCCTATCGTGTAGTAAAATGTTGTGATAATGTCGTATCGTGAGGTGTCTGGTGATTTTCACCTCTAGCGTCCAGCAGATCCTTCTTAGGAAGCAAGTGATATTTTGCCAAACCAAAAGTAGTTATGTCAAATCTTCGCTCCCAGCAGCAGTTTATAAGACCTTATATATCATACATGTTATTTGCCATGATTGCAGGTTCTTTTAAACAATGCTGTGCTGTATCTGGATTTTACAGAAACAACCACAGCAAAAACATTTAAGCCACAAGAAGAATACGTAATTAAAGAAATTATTAGATTGCCACAATGAAATGGATGAATTTCCCATTAATTATTAAATGCATTGACACTAACGGGACAGAGCACTTCCTCTGTCACCTTCAATTGTACAGTACAGCTCTTGTACATTTTAAATCCTGATTCTTCTTCCAGCTCAAACAGCCGTGCTGCCCAGGTCAGCAATACACCAAACGAAAATGAAGTCAGTCATTTAGAACACCAAGACCAGTGTCCTGACCCGACCCCACCCCTTACACCAACCATACACCCTGCATGCATGTGTGTGTGTGGTAATATGTGCAGGTCTTCAGATGGTGTTCTGCTTACAATTTATCAACTCTTAAATAGATCCAATATTAATTAAGGAAGGGGGCAGGAAGTTACAAAACTTAATAACTACAAATTAATGTATGCCAAAGATTACTCACAGATAACTAAATCACATGGAAAATTCCAAATATAAGGTAACTTAGTAGAGTTGTGTTGACTAAGCATTAGTTCTGTTTATCTGTGAAGGTTCTCAGTCATCCAGGTCATGGTTATCTCAAAAAAGGTTTATCCAATAGCAACTGGACTTAGTAGGTTTCTTGACGACGTTTTCGCCCTTCTATACAGAGGGCTTTCTCAAGTCGCTTTTGAGATTAGATCTGTTTTAAATCTCTGTAAATGCAAAGCTGTATACACAGTTGTACTGAGCTGTTCCAACAAAAGTATTAGGTCTTCAAAGTAGTCAGATTACTGAGAGTCTAAGAAAACCTGACCTAAAAATAACATGTAAAAATATAACAAAAATAAATCCTGTGTGATGTAACCCCTTCACAGGAGATAGTGACTGAAGTCTCATCATTCACCAGATCCCTAAACAAGGCTGCCTCTCTGCTGCTCAGAGAAGTAGGTCACGAAGGATTCCAGTCATTTGTAGACTGCTTTCCAAATAGTTGCGCTTTTCCACTGAGTCCAACACTTCCAGCTGCACATTAACCCTTTAACAGCATGCAGGTCTATTTTTTGCACCAGCATCAAATCATGCCACACTTACTACTAGTTGGTTACATATATACACGATTGACTAAATAGGGGGGGTTTCTGATATAAGTAAAATGCCTGGATTTATGCCTTATTAAATCTTGTTTTCTCTTTTTAGTCTTTGTGCTCTCCCCTAACAGTACCGGCAACAAATTACTTAAAAACATGTCAAAGGAAAATCGGAATGATTCTGAAAAAACACATTCAGGTCCAGTTTAGGGATTCCGTGTAACTATATCTTTCTCCATTGCCATAATACAGAACTCTAATCTAATCATGATCTTCCAATCCTTCTTTTCTTCTCCATCTCCTAATGCGTATCACAGATTATCCAGTGAATTTTATAATTTGTTCAGTTCAGGTTTTGCAGTAGTAGTGGTCAGCAAGGTAACTTGTGTTTTATGACAGGTTAAATAGTATACAATTAAAACCTGCCTATCCAAAAAACCATCAAATAACGAAAAATCAAAAAGTCATCTTTATCCAGACAGCAATGATGGTTACATACTTTCCACGGATCACTCTGATTCCTAACAAACTGTCAGTGTCATGTCTCTTCCAGCCCTCATGTGTCCTTTGTTCCTCCCTCACCTTAACCACTCCCCTCTCTCTCCAC
>JAUMHF010000017.1:15674310-15723826 GCA_032359275.1 Microctenopoma steveboyesi
TATTGTTTCCTGTTATGTTAAGTTGCAATAAAGTTCCTTTATTTAAACCCTCTCTTGTCTCTGGTCTGCGTTTGGGTCCTCCATTTCAAGCATGTTAATGACACAAACTGAGGGAAAGATAAATAACTGGACAAAGTGCAAGTCTGCAGGACACTGTTACGGACTTTTTATGACTCTGTGGTAGCCTCCGCCCTCTTCTATGCAGTAACCTGCTGGGAGAGTGGATGCACAGGCAGGGACAGAAGCAGGTTCATGTTTTTGTGCCACATTATTTCTATAGTCTTAGAGGTTTAGTCCTCAATTTCTTATCTAAATTTTAAGATGTTTTAAGTTTAAATAATAAATTCTAATAGGTTCAAAATACTAGACAGATCAGCAGGTGTCAAAACACAGTATAGACTGCGTATGGAGCTGCTTAGCTGGAGACCAGTCAGAGTGTACATGCTGACCCCTATCCACCACAACGTAAAACCACCAGTAAGGTGCCATGTTGAAGCTGATTAATAAAGAAAGACATTTAAATTAATAGTTTCAAATAAAAAATGTGGATTCATGTTTGGGTTCTAAATATATTGTTTAAAGCAAACATGTCAAATTCCTTACTATGCCTCTTACATAGCTGGGGCAAGATTATTACAAACTGGGCAACACTCATGATCAATACAAGACCAGTACACAAACCAATACATTACTCTTATCTGAGCACCTAAGCACTCAAAACAAGCTACCACAACATACCAAAGGGATCACATAACCAGACAACTTTCTCAGTCGCTCTCCTTACAGCAGCATGTGTCCTGACCTTAACTCACTGCTGAAACTGGCCCACTGATTGAATCGAAGATGTATTAGCTGAATAAGTGAATAGGAGACAACCTCAAGCTGACACAGGTGGGTGAAAAATTACGTGAGGTAAAGAAAGTAGTTTGAACTGGAATTAAAACATCTTTACCACCGACAATGTGTGTATCTTCATTTTTAATTTCCACATATGCAATTTAATCAGAATAACGTTAGCTCAGAAACGAAGAGTGAATGTAAGAGTGAAATATGACTGTGACTCATGTTTCACAACACAGATCACAATAATTGACGTGACTTACACATTCTAAAACTCTCCTTTAGCCCGTTTCCACTGGGACACGGAAACTGCACATTCACATACTATGTATAACACAGGGAAATACACAGTTTTATATTATATATTTATATGTAGTTCTAAAACTTTTACCATTACCGTGTAATTTGATGATCTCACTATGTTATGTTGGGGCAGCATGATAGCTCAGTGGGTAGAGCAGTCTACTTTAAACCCAAGGGGAGTTCGATTCCCAGTCCCAACAGGTTACATGTGGAGGTGTCCTTGGACAAGACAGTGATACCCCGTAGTAGCCCAGACACGGGTCTAGCAGCTGTCCAAACAACAATTTCCCCAAGGGGATCAATAAAGTATTCATATTATTATTATTATTTGTTATCCTAGTTACGTATTTTCAAACCATTCGATCAGTTATAACCTTACTTGACCTAATCAGAATGATCCATTTACAAGAAAATGTCAGAAAGGAATTGTATTCTGTTAGGACACAAAGAAATGTTATATATAGCCACCTATTACAACCCCATGGCTTTATGACAAAAATAAAATAGGTGGTCATCAGTCTGTTCAGAGGCACAAAGACTGGACAATGAATTTCAATTATCTAATTATTCACAGTTATGTTAAGTGAATTTGTAAATTAATATGAAGGAAATGCCTCTATATCTACAGCTATCCAACCCCTGAAGTGTACATGTACACCATGCAAATCCTCAAACACCAATCGACAAGGAAAGTTATTCTTTACCTCACAGACCATTTGGTTCATTCAGTTAGTTTATTCACCAAGACAAATTGACTTCACGCTTCATTTGCACTAACAGGGCTGTGAAAAATGTATTTGCTTCTTTTTTGTCACACTTAAATGAATCAGATCATCATACAAGTTTTGAATATACACATTCATTGTTCATTTCACTGTATGACATCTTCTTAGCTCAGAAATAAAGAGTTACGCAGAATATAATAATAATAATGTCTCAATCTTTATATTAAACAAGAACAAAGGGATGATTTCATTGTAGCCACTCCACCTTATAACCCACAATGGAAATATGTATGAGTGTCACTACAGGGGCAGGGTGGAGCCATTATGTCGCCCAGTAACATCCACTGCCTCTAGAAGCAGAGTTTTAGGTAGCAGATGTTTCACTGCATACAGCTGTTACCATAGGTTCACACAGACTCCTACTCTCCATCACAGCAGCAGCACTTCATTCTATTTTACATGAACTCAGTCGGTTGCCAGGGTTTTTGTTTCCATGGTCACGCAGCAGTCTGATGCAACAAAACCGAGCCATAACCCTTGGGTGCCTTGGCACAAAACCAGCACAGGGAGCCCTACCTCACCATAGGTTGGCACACTAACTGACTGAGATGTAAGTTAATGTGCCATGCTGCCAGCTGAGCTAAAACTATGTTCAACCTTACCCTTCTTCAAAAATGAACTACACTGGCCCTATTTCACTACTCCTTTTCATGTAATCAGTGATTCAGCATTCTATTACTCTTAATGGAAGAATGTTCTGACAGGAAAAGTCTTGTTTGGACCTATGCGTGCCTTTGAAAACTAATGTTAGTCTTTTTAATTTGAGTACATGTAGTTAAAGGAGAACAAGTTGTAAGATCTGTCAATTATGAGCAGTGAGAAATATTAAGATATACATTATATCCATATTTACTCATTTACTCCATCACCATGGATAAATTGTTCATCCATTGCACATTTATTGAAATAAACATTCAGTGTTTATTTGCCAGTACAAAGTGTGAATGTTGTATTTCAGTTATTGACTATTAATGCCAGCAAATACATAAACATCATCATCATCATCATTAATTGGTGGATGATGTAGAGGTGTCTGAACATGGCAGATTTCCCTACCTGGATTGTTGGCCTCTCCCTCCAGGACCTGCAGCTCGGAGCAATCAGCGAGGGAGTGCTCTAGGCATAGCTGCAGAAAGCGGGCCTGGGTGCGACTCACCCTCTTCAACAAGGACAGAAGAGCCACTGTCTGCTCACATTCATTCCATCCCTTGAACCAGCTGGCTAGTACACCCACCTGATCGCGAAACATCATGGTCTGCCAGACAGGTTGAAGGCAGACCGACTGTGGTGTTGCCTGGCTAGGCTCAGAGTTGTGAGTAACAGCAACCTGAGGTTGTTTGTTCTTGTAAAACTGATGACAGTGATCTTATGAGCTGGAGGTCATTGTCTCTGGGCGATCGGTCAGTCTGTAAAGTTTAGCTGAAGCACTATTGCCAATCTTAGCTTTGTCATTATTAGCTGGGACAGCAGGACCTCATTCTATTTTAGGCATGGAAATTTGTGTCAGTCACAGCCACTGTTGGATATATTCCTGCTGGAGAGATTTCTGTCTTCTCCTGTCCGGTAACTTCTGCTGGTGAGACGTTATGAGGTGCATGAGCTGCTCTCAGCTACCTAGTTGCTCCCAGAGGGAGTGAAATGTGATGAGTCAGCTTTCTTTCAGCAGATGCTGTGTCACATCTGCCTCCGCCTAGCTGGCATTTTACTTCAGGGAATCCCTCTCACTCCTGCAGGAAGATGTGGGATGTTAGAAGAGGTAAATAACAAACAAGAACATCTTACTTTCATTCTCAAGCTGTGACTTTTTAGGGCACTTGAGAAGACAGCCTTGCTAGAAATGCGAGTGTCCCTGTTGCTTCAGCTCTGCAGACGTTGAAGAAACCAGCCTTAAAAAAAACTCATACATGCATTTGGAGTTGGCTTCCTCGCCGCTGCCTATGCGCATAGGGTTGTGGAATTCACCGCCCAGACGAAAATAAATACATTTTTGTTTCTGGTATCCACCCATACCTAAAAATACAGCGGTCGGTAACGTACTACTGGCGCTGCATCCCGGAATTTTCCGAAGGAATGACGCCGGTTTATCGACGGCGGCCGCTGGTAGGGCTGTGTGCTGTAGAGACGGTAACAGCAACTTCCCTCCGTTTTTATAATTACACGGTAGTCTCATAAAGCTGTATTTTAAACAGAGGAGAGAATGTAGTGGTGGGTTTTAGCTGAAGAGCAAGCTAAAAGCAGACTCCAGTTTACTGGGCTGAGCGTTATTCGCTCGCTGTCTAAAACTGTCACTTTGCTTCATCAGCACACAGGGAATGACCACTGGTGGATAATGGTGTTTTCTAAAACTTTCTAAGAGAAAAAAACAACAACTATTTATTCCACGAATGTGTATCTCTCTCTTAGCTGTGTATAACCGTATAACAAGTGTTGGTGAACGTAGTTAGCACAGTTACAGCGTTAGCATTAACACTGACGTTAACTATCTGCTAACGCTCTCAACTGGGTAGAAACGTTCAGGTTAGCTACCGTCGAGTATCAAAACTGGCTCAGAAAGACGGCATGATTGCGTTTTTCATTTACTTGGATAAAAACTCTAACAGGAAAAAACGGAGTGGCCAACACAACTCAAAAAGATATAGACACTTCAGCTTGAATGTTTGAATTGCTGGAGAGACGGTTAGAGGTGCCGAGCTTGATGCTTCTTACCTCTTGGCGCAGTTCGCATTGTTGGGTTTGTCTTAGCACGGGCGACGGGCTCAACTTTTTGGGGATCGGTTTCCCTTCACTCCGGGTCTCTGGGATTTGCCATCTTAGCTGCCTTCTCCTCTGTCTCTCCCCAGCAGACTACCCCTCTGCTCTAAAAGAAGCGGTTTGCATACGCGGAACACGGCGAACCACCTCCTGTCAGAGTTTCAAAGTAAGGTTCAGGCGAACGAATTTGTTGTACTAAAATTGGGAGGGCTACCACCCATCTAGGCAAAAAGGACAACTGCCCAGGAGCACAAGAACTGCAGGGGCCACTCTGAGTTAATGGCAAATTATTTGGGTCCACACAATCTGATAATACTTGCAGATTTGTCTGACTGCTAATCAATCATGAAGGTTATGATCCTGTTGTGCAGAAGGACTTGCCAACACATGTCAAATCTTAGTTTAATCGGTCTAGTATTTAATTGTTTTAGTTTATTGTTATTACTCAGTTGTTTAATGTATAAAATATTGCAAAATAGTTATTAAAACTGTGTAGTAATTGAATATATTCTATTGCCTTTGTCTGATAAACAGTCATAGAAAACAGGAAATGTATTAAATATTGATATTTTCAGATATGCGTTATTATTGTTGTCTTTATATTTATTCTTATTTTTGTTAAATAATACCGTGCCATTTGAATGTTTTGAAATTATGTTTATATAGACAAGCAAAAATGAAAACCTGTCTAAATAACACTCTTTACATTTGTCAGGACGTTATAGTCACACACTGTACAGCATTTTGCCAGTGTGTGTTTTTGCCATTCTACATTGAATTTCCAACGCTATAAATAAAACGTGAGTAATTTCGGATTCAGCCAAAGTTCTACCACACCAAAACAAAGGCCAACGCTTTTGTTTTGAAAGCTGGACGAGTCGAGTTCCGACTGCGTGTTGGTCACTTTGACGCAAGGGGGGCTCGCACGGCTGGTTTCCACATGCTAATGATTAACAGCGGAGCATTACGTCAGGGGCTTGGCAGCGCGAGGAAACACCAAAATAGAGATAGAGGGGGAGAGAGAGAGAGAGAAAGAAGGGGACAACAGACTGAGATCAGCACCAGGATATAAGAAAAGGAAATGTTTCCACTGTTAATGAAGCCCACAGCCAAACGGGGACCAATGTTTTAAACACCATAATGTGTCAAATACTTTTTCTTATACTTTAAATACCTGTTTTTTATAATGGGCCACAGTTTAGGAGACATACTGACATAGTTATCCATGTTTTTTTTACAGTGATTACTAATTTGGTTTGTTGCCACTTGCAAAAACGGTGCCCAGGCCTCTAAGTGACTTATAGATCACTATGTCAAAGAGACAGTTCTCAAATCATACAGTATATTATAAAAAGTTGTTCAAGGCACAAGGAGGATGATGAATTATCCAACATTATCAGAGAGAACAAGTGAACAGTCGTTATTATGGAAAACTTTCCTCTCGTTCCTGAAACTACTAATTCTAGTGTTAGTAGTATGAGCTCCATCAAACTACAGTAAACAGTAAAATTCAAAACACACTGATACATTATTATTAACAGTAACATTCATATTAAAAGAGAACACGTGTTTTACGTTTGATACTTAATTACTTTTTTTTTTTAAATCTTAGGTATAAAATGAAATAGCATAGTTATTTATTCCTCCATTATACACCTCACCACCCCTTTAGACGTGTCTTGTGATAAATGAAAACTAAAAATTATAGTGTACTCTTTTCTCTTTAATACAGACATATGTGGCAATTTAGACATTAGTCTATACACCTTTCAGTTTTTCAGTATACACGTTTTTATGTCATTTTCAAAAAGATGTAAAAAATCTGGCGGTTTGCAGATATTATTATTATTGTTGATAATGTAAGAGTCATTTTTAGTTCAATGTGTGAATTTTGAAACAGCTTTTACGAATAATTTGAGTGGTTTGACACTTTTGTCCCTTCCCGTTTAGGATGGGATAAAAGTCCCAAAAAGGGACAAAGTAAATAAATATGTGTCCTTTAGCGCCGCCACGTGGCTGATTAGTAGGCTGCATGTAATCGCTGTACGTAAACAGGTTTCACAGGCACACTGTTTGGTTTGGTTTTCATACATGTGTATATAAATATTATCTTAAAATGACGTTTATAAAAATTAATTTATCCTGCCCTAAATAATAATATATTATTATATAATTATTTATCATTTTAATTTAGAAATTATTGTTTTGTTAGGACTTTCAGTGAATGTGAATATATACAGTCTGATATAAAATGTTAAAAAATGTGCAATTTAAAAAATATATTTATATATATATAAATTCTAGCCTACTAAAGAAAAATAGCAGCATATACATAAGACTTAAGGCTTTGTGCGGTATGTTTAGGTCGGATTCATTTGTGAGCGAACAGGAAGGAAAAGGAGAGAAAACAAACAATGTAAAACCCTTTTTTTTCTGGCAGCGTGTGTGAAAACGTGAAGATGGGTAAAAACGACCAGAGCCTGACGTGTGATTGAAGATGACCAGCTCGTCACGTATCACACGTAGCGGATCGGAAATGAGGAAACACGAGGAAGCAAACTTCACATCCTCAGCGCCTCCTCCCACCTTCGCGTGTTAGTAAGACGCGAGGCTTTTGTCATAACTACACAGTCTGGTGCGCGTGGTGTGGTTGTCACACGGGGGTCTGTGCGAACAGAAGAGGTCGTCATGAAGCTCATGGTCTTCCTGCTCTTCCTCCAGCTGTTCCGGTCTGCAGACAGCAGGTGTTTCTGTCAGGTGGGCGGCTGTAACTCACGGTACAGCGCAATGAACTGCTCCTTATATGTGTTTTTATTCAGTACGTTCATTGTCCTGCCCGCCGTTTCTGAACTGTTGTAATGTTTGTTTTTGCTTTATTCTTTAATACGTTTTTCCTACATTTCCTACAAGGTAGCACCACCTGCTGTGTACAAACGTACAATGGAAAGTTAATATAAAAGAAAATGACTAGACACGCTCTGATTAGAAACCAGCTAGACCAAGGTGAATAGAAATATTATTATTAAACAGGTTTGCTGTCATATCTAATGAAAGACGCATGTTAAATGCAGCATCGTGTACATTTGCATGTGTGTGCCAGCAAACTGATACAGGTAGTATGACTTTTGAGTCTTGTTTCTGGCCTCTCATCTGGCGACTCACTCATGTACTATGCCCAACCCTCGGATCCTGTCCTTAACTTGGTCTCTTTGCCATGTGCTGCGCTGGCAGTGCACCGTGGGTTCATCAGAGCTAATTGAAAACCTCTAATCTCACTAGAACATGGTCAACATAAAAGTGCCAGTGTTGAGTTTGATTCATTAGGCATGTACCCAGCAAGGAGTGCCCGATGAAATCCTGCTGCCAGTTGCATTGTGGGAAGTGTAGGATGCAGTTTGGTAAATATGTGATGTCTAATGTAACACGCTCTTTTTCACACACACGCGACTGTGTGAAAGTCACTGTTTTTAACATTGGAAAAATACAAGCCAGAGAGGGAATTCTTCAAAATGGTTAAGTGTACCATCTGTTTGTGTTTGGCTTCTAAGGTCACAGGTAACCTGGATGATTGTGCTTGTGATGTAGAGACCGTTGACGGCTTCAACAATGACGAGCTTTTTTCTAAACTTCAAACTCTTCTGGAGTCTGACTATTTCAGGTTCTACAAGGTAAGTTGATCTGATGGATGAGGACAGCACACACACACACACACACACACACACACACACACACACACACACACACACACACACACAGATTAGCAGTCTGTTGCTGGGTGAATGCTGGGACTTGATCTTCTGCAGGTGAACCTGAATAAGCCATGTCCATTTTGGAAAGCCAGCAGTCACTGTGTTCTGAGGGACTGTGCTGTGAAGCCCTGCTCTCCTGTGAGTTCCTTTTTTTTTTAAGTCAATCACAGTTGTCATTTTCACCGCTACAAAAACACTGATGTGACAGATGCAGGAAAAATCCATCAATTTGTAATACTATTTAAATTTCTTTTGGCCGAGTTGCATGTCTTCCTCGACAGGGGGGGTGGGGTGGGGGGGTAAATGAAGAGGAGATGTACAGCTCAGAGACGAGTCTGTCACGATCTCTTCATTAATGAGAAATGTAAAGATAGGTATATAAATAGGCACATAGGCATAATGAAAGAGATTCTACCAACTTTTGAAAGGTCACAATACACAGAGTATATATTAAAACCTCTTCCTATTTATTACTGGTACTGCTGACAGAACTTGAAACGACCATGTTCCATCATGTTCATCATTTACTAAAGTGTATTTATATGAATGTTGCTTTTTCATTTCTCTAAAATAAGAACATCCTGACACAGACAGAGTTGTGATTTCTCTTTGTTTTAGTTTTGTTACCGACCTGATTTACTACTATAAACAAGCCAATTCTCTTTAGTGACATCTAAATGACTAAAACTCTGCCTACAGAACGAGGTACCTGAGGGGATCCGATCAGCCTACCACAACAAGGTAAGTTAGGATCAACTTATGTAAGGTAAACTGGCTGGTTGGGGTTTTCAGAGGGGAGGCTTTTGTAAACCATAGATATAAATATGTTGGTATTGTCACATGTTACTAATGTAACATAGAACCAACCTTTATTATTATTATGTCAGTGCTGTTGACTAGTTGACTAGTAGCTTCTCCTTGAAGACCAAGTGCAGCCAGAGCTGTACTGATGGTGCGACTAATTAACATACACATTTGAGTTACTGTTTGAGTCGGTGCCTCTTTCCTCTCATACATTTACATGTATTAAAATGAGTTGATGTTTTCAGTATTCAGCAGAAGCAAACGAGCAGCTGGACGAGTGTGAGAAGGCGCAGCATCTCGGCGCTGTGGATGTCTCTCTAAGGTGGGTGTTGTCAGCTGAAATTATAAACAAGTTAGGAATTGTTGGTCTCGTTTTATTCTGAATAATAATGCATACTGAATTCCACACATTAGCACGTAAATGGTGTTGGTGAATAGTTTTGCTCTTGAAACATGTTCTGCTGTGATGTTAAAGTCTGATACTGTCTAAGGGGCTCATGCAATAAGGCTTTTGACTATTTGGCTTTGCCGCGTTTTTTATGATTAAATCCTCAAAGCTGTCTTTCTGATATGATCAATAATCTCTCGAGAGCAGCGGGAAGGAATAAAACGTTCTGAAATCATCATACTGTTTAAGTAGTAAACAATCATATATTAAAAATAGGTTCATATGTCACAGCATCACTGCAGATGTGGAGGATGTCAAAGCTACATTAAAGTTCATCACTAAGTTGTGACAAGAGAATGTGACCAGAGACTGGTCTTTTGTCTTTTCAGTGATGAGACCAGGGAGGCTCTGCTCAGCTGGAGCAAACACGATGATGAGGCAGAGCGCTTTTGCGTGGTTGACGGTATTATTACATTGATTAATAAAACTACAAGTGTCCACTAGTGTGCAATACTCTTTTAAATAATCCAGGCTGCTGCTTCACTTCCCTTTGACCTTGTCTTTGTTAATTATTTATCATTCATCATATGAGACAAGACTAACAAAAAAGAAGTGGTAATAGTAACTTAGAGCTGACTCCAATGTTATTTCCCAGATGAGGATTCACCAGACTCCCAGTATGTCGACCTGCTTCTGAACCCTGAACGCTTCACAGGCTACAAAGGACCAGAGGCCTGGCAGATCTGGAACAGCATCTATGAGGAGAACTGCTTCAAGTAAACACTCAGAGAATTAAGATACAGTGTGTATTTAGACGTCGGCAACTTCTAAGGTGACGAGTGTCGAGTACCAGTACGAGATGTAGCAAAAACTACAAGTGAAGTTCCTGCATCTTATGATTATTATATTATATCATAAGACATTGATGAGTTGTTAGAACAATTTTCATAAATAGTTGCTTGGCCTAGAACTATTTTAAACTAAGTGAACATTGTATAATGCAAATAAAGTATTTCTTCTTTTCTTTTCTCCTCACAGGCCATATACTGTCAAACGACCTCTTCTTCCCGACTCCTTCTGCAGCTCAGGAGGTGAAGGTAGGAGTTCTATACTATCACATGGCTTCATTTGGACTGTCGATTTCTCCTTCAACATGTCTGACAGCATTTTCGGCATATATTTGCAGCGAGGACCTTCTACAGCTGGCTGGAAGGTACGCTGATGTTTCACCTGCAGGTCACTCACTGAAGAGAAATGACATTGTGAAGCGTGTATTTATTCAGCCCCCGTTCCCCATGATTCTTTGTCTCTCAGGTCAGTGTGTGGAGAAGAGAGCTTTCTACAGACTCATCTCGGGCCTCCACGCCAGCATCAACATACACCTGAGTGCCAGATACCTCCTGGATGGTGAGACACAAACAGCTGCCCAAGCCCTCAGTGTCTCATTCAGTCATTTATATTCCTATTATGCATCTTTTTTTGTGGTTCTCTCGACTAACGCGGCACAGTGCTGACAACACAGCCACTGATCTTTACTTCCTTAGTTTACATGTATACAAGTGCAGGACTTTCCCTCCTGACTTCTGGAACCAAACCAACACTTCCTAGATTTTTATCAATGATGTAGGATCCAAATAAAAACACACTGAATTTCTATTTTTGAGTAAATTCTACAAAATAAAGGCTGTATGAGCGTCCCCTGGTAATCCCTCTCCCTCTGTTAATATCTTCAGACAACTGGTTTCAGAGGAAGTGGGGTCACAATGTTTCAGAGTTCAGACAGCGCTTTGACTCAGAGCTGACGGCCGGCGAGGGTCCGAAGAGGCTCCGCAACCTCTACTTCCTGTACCTGATAGAGTTGCGTGCGCTGGCCAAAGTCCTGCCGTTCTTTCAGCAGCCGACCTTCCATCTTTACACTGGCAGACCTGAGGAAGACGATCAACACAAAGAGCAGCTGCTGCAGATCTTGCAGCTGGCCAGGTCAGTATGTGTGAATCTATCCACTAAAATGTTTATGGTAAAGACGTTGTGACGTTCTTTTCACCGTTTTTAGATCTTTTCCTTTGCCCTTTGATGAAACATCGCTGTTTGGTGGGGATGAAAAGGAAGCAGCTAAGCTGAAGGTTGGAACTGAAGGTTCAAGTGATGAAACAACACCTGGTGCACCTGCTTATTTTGTTACCCAAGTGACTTGAGTGTGTTTTCCTGTACGTCAGGAGGACATCAGACTGGCCTTCCTCAACATCTCCAAGATCATGGACTGTGTGGACTGCTTCAAATGTCGACTATGGGGGAAGCTGCAGGTGGGTCGGGGGGGCTAAAGGACACTTTCACTACTGTTTCACTTCAGTGCATTAATATTCTCTTTGCCTATAAAAGCAGTTTACATTTTGTTGCACAACTGTGTACTGCGATTGCGAATCATATTGTGATTTGCTCTTTGTTTTGATCTCTGTCTCTCTCTTGTCATTAGACTCAGGGATTAGGCACAGCACTAAAGATTTTGTTTTCCGAGCGGCAGATTGAAGCTTTGCCCATTTCTAGCAACCAGCGACCTAGTTTCCAGCTCAGCAGACAGGAGATTGTCTCATTGTTCAATGCTTTTGGAAGGTGAAGTTTCTCTGCATCACATAAAAATTTCTATCTTCGGGAAAATAATTTATATTGTGACCTAATCAATTGATTGTTGCCACATACTACTTTAATCACACGTTGGATTATTTAGTTTCTTTATTTGTCCTTTATCTTCCTTTCTCTTTATTAGAAATGTTATTGTTAGGATATAGCTCATACAGTATTTGTACAATTTTGTCCCACAGGATTTCCATGAGCATCAGAGAGCTGAAGAACTTCAGATCACTACTAGCAGAGGAGCGGTGACGGCTTAAAGGGGAACCAAGCTTCACCAGTTGACTCTTCTGATGGGGTCTGTCTGCAACTTGGAAATCTGGATTGTGTCGACCCCATGCCACTTCAACTCCACTGCCTTGGTCCTGCTGCAATGGTCTTTAGACTACTGACTAGGAGTTTAGCTTATTTAACTTAAGGCACATGTTTATCAAACTGCTAAAACTAACATTTGGGACAAACCACGTTTTCAATTTTAATTTCAGGGGTGAAAAAACAAATCTGACATTGATTTCATTTAAGCGTCTTCCATGTCTGCACTAATTAGCGTGGCACTAAATTCTGCTGATTATTTGATTTGTCTAATGTATCTTGTATCTTGTCTTTCAGTGGATTTATTTTTTTCTTTTGGGACATTTGAAATTATTTCCTGCATACACACATACACACATCATAAATATATTAGGTTTCACCAATTCACCACCACTTTTACACCATTAAAATTAAATAAACCATCAGGATTTTACTTGAAGGATCAGAGATGGCATCTTTATTTCTGCTTGTCTTTCTTAGGAATTTGATAAACACAGGCTTGCTTTAGATTGGTGGGGGCGTTGTTTCTATTTTTGAACAGACCCTTTTCTTGAATAAAAAAAGAAATTCCATTTATGCCTAGCCATATTTTCACAGTCAGAAATGTTAAAAACAAAGTGGCCTGGTGTTTTTGTGATTATGTTGCTGTCCTGAGGATGGCGCTGATTGTAAGGAAAACGAACCTTCAGATTTTATCCAATTTACTTAGCTATGCAGATAAATGATATAATTGCTTTCTGGGGAAATGTAATGTAAACAAGAAGCATAAAGTGTGTGGAGAATAATAACGATGTTGCTGAAGAAAACATTTCTTTAATAAACATTTTTTGAAACAAGGCCTGTGATTTACATGCAATTTCTGAGCAACTTGTTGATGAATAATGTAGTTATGTTTCTTACGTACATAAAAAATACATGTATTATTATCAACGGTTAAATATGCTATAATATGTGTACAGTGCTAAACATAAATGAGTACCCCCTCTTTGTACGTAAGGGGTTTCTTTGGTAAATATTGCCCTTTATAATCAAAATGCCTGTTTAATGAACAAGTAGACTCACCTGTGGTTATTTTTTAGTTCATTCAAATGTGAATGTGTCTAAGATTTAGCTTTGTTCCTAAGCCTTTTAATGAGGTATACTCGATCTTCCTTGTGGGAGTGTTTTGCGGGATAGTATCCTATTTGAAAGGAAACCTAAAGGTTTTCTCACAAATCTGTAAGAGTGTGATTCAGAAATCAGGACATTAAATGTACGGAGGCTGTTGAAATCATAAAAAAGATTACATTTTACAATTGACTGTATTTATGGTATAAGTTATTATTGTTGTTTACAATAAACAATAAGAAACTTTAATGGTATTAAAACAGCACATTCATTAATTAATTACTGTATCAAAATAAAAACAATCTTATCAAATTCTAAAACTTTTCAAATGATATTCTGTGCACTTTATAATTAATTAGCAGCTTCTTTATTTGACGCCATGTTTTCTGTTTCTATTAAAGATCATTCGCTGAGTGGATGTTTTTACAGCTTGCGGTGGCCTCTTTTCCGACAGTCCTGGAAGGCAGCATAAAGCCGCGCAGCAGACAGTGAAGGGTTAAAGTCTGTAAGAGGATGAATGGATATTGTGGTGAGCAGCATCTGATTACACAGAGAGGGCAGTAGGCATCTGAAGGGAACACACTTATTATCTGCGAGCTCAACCTGTTTTCCCGTTTCCACCGAAGAGGACGACGCGTTTTCTTCCACCTCACGCAGGACAAACTTCACGTTTTACCCGCGGGAAGCAGGAACAACAGCTGGACCTCGGTGAAACTCAGTTTCTGAGTGTTTCTTGAGGTCGGAGCTTCTCGTCGTGTAAATGGCCGAGGGGGGCTGGCGGGGGCTCCAGGACTAAACTACATGTCAAGATGTCGCATTTTGTAGAAGCTTAAAGAAAGCTTTGTGCACCAACGAGGATACACCTCCTCTGTGCGTCTGTGCGCAGGAGAGAGGCTGCAGCCACAGGACTACCTCAGTCTGGGTTTGTTCCTCCGGTGTCGGAGAGAAACAGGTAAGAGGCTTCACCTGTCTGCCGCCAGCACATGTTGACCCCCAGCGAGCTGGTAGCTGGTTACTCTTCCTGTCTGTGCAGGAGCCTGTCTGCGTCACAGACAAGAACCAATAAATACATATTCAGCATTTACAGAGACACTTAATGACGCCATTTTTACACTACTTGTTATGGAGGGTGGTTGAACTTAAGAAAAACTCCATGCAGACCAGTCCCTGGAGGTTTTATAACTCTGAGACTTAAGTGAGGTTTGGCTGGACAGTAGAATATGGCTGTGCTGTCATACTGATCAGACCATCCTACACATATGAGTGGTTTTAGACGGTGTTCCTTTCATAGCCAGTATCAAACATGGAAAAGAAAGGGAAACTTGTAAGGAACCATTAAAATACCTTTATCAGGTGTTAACTGATTACACAGAAGCTGTTCCTGGTTATTTGACATATTCTGAGATGTCCTCACCTTTACACTCTATTGCAGTGCAGCAGTTCTGCCATGAATCTGCTTCTATGAAGTGGGAGCCTGTGATTGTGTTCAGGTGAATCCTGTCCCATATGGTTTACATTTCATGTCGAAACAGAAAGCAAGCGATGAAGTGACACCATAGCGCTGCCGCAGCACAGAAAGCAGACAGGTTTGTGTTGGTTCCTTTGAATTGAAGCAGGTTTTAAGCTGATTAGTTTGGTAGTTGTGAGTGATGCAGGAAATGTCAGGATGTGTTGGCGTGTCCAAGTTTGTTTTGGTGTAAATGACATAAAACCAAAACAATGAGCTAAAATAGGTTCAAAAGCTGAATACAGAAAAGGTTAAAACGCTCCTGGATCCAACACCTCACTCCTCTACTACCGTTTGACTTCTGTCGTACTTTTCAGTCAGTTTCATCAGATGAGATGAAACCATATCTGCTGGCTAATATAAATCCATGCAAGGGAGCTTGGGAGTCCCTGATGAGCAGCAGTACTACAGCAGGATCCATAGGGGAGGAGGGCCAGGGAGGCGGAAACATCTCCCCGCTCCATGCTGCGAATCCTGCCAAGCAAGAGGAATTTGGTGGAAACTTGAAATATGTCCGTGCAGAGCGTTACCTCCCACCCAGTTTGTCAGCTCTCCTGTGGCTGGCCCACTCATCTGCTTGTGTTTTCCTAAATAAATGCAGGAAAACATGCTCTGTTTAGTCGGAGAATTGAAGTCCTGGTTGCATTTTCTCTAAAAGGAAGCTTCATGAAGTGAGAGAATCACCTGTGAACAGCAGGGGAAGCAGGCTCTGGCTTAATCTTTGGCAGCACCGTGTATGACGTGCAACAGATTGTGCCAAGCCGGCCCAGGCCCGTGTCTCACTTGCAGGCTGTAGGTCTCAGTACAGATCTGAGGGAGCTGGCATGGCGGCCTTCCTGGCCCATCATGGCTTCACTGATGTGGTTCTGGTTAGAAATGAGCTGGGAGAACAGCTGTGTGTGTGTGTGTGTGTGTGGGAACGAGGCTGAGTTGTCCCTTTTTTTTTCCTGGGTCTCCATTCTGCTGCTCCACCTCTCTGTGATCTGCTTTTGTTTTGTTTTCTGTTTTAATCTCCTCCAGAGAACCGTCACGTGGTGTGTTGTCAGTTAGTCGCACGGCCTCGGGCTACAGGCGGAGCTGCCATCAAACGTTACAGGCATGAGATCACCATGAGCTGGAGTGTGAAATGAGGTTTCATTCACAGCTAAGACATACTGGCGATACACACAACGTGTTTGGCTCATGGGATTTGGTTGTCAACTACAAAATGATTCAGTGATCAGGAAAAGACGACAGTCCAGCTCGGTCAACGTGCCTCTCAGATTATTATGCCTTCTCATAATAATAATATTATAAAAATATCTCATAATAATATATTATTTCTGCATTTTAAACCTCTCATACTTTTCTGTAGCAAACATTTTTTGTCATGGGTCACATCATAGCTTCCAGATGTTACAAGATCACTTCTGGAACATGATAATGTATAAACATGAGTAGCAGCGAGTGCTTTGTTGTAAATGGATGGCAGCTAAGTTTAGAGGTGTGAGCGGACTGCTCTGACCTCCTCTTATAGGGGTCCTGATCTTTGGCTTCATTTGGGGCATTTCACCACAGCACCCAGAATGTGCCACCTTGCAGCCAGCACTGAGTCATATAACCGGCAGCTCGTCCAGCCCTGCGTGAACACTGTCGCTCTGCAGTCCTCCACCTTCGCTGTCTAACTAACTAACCTCTCTCTGTTTTCCCTTTTGCTGTCGCATCTGCTTCTGAGGGAGCCTACTCTCTTTGTCTGTCCCTTATTGTCTCACAGGCTCGTGGAGACAAAGGCTGTCTTCTGTTTGGACATCTGTCCGTCTCCGTTTTTCACATTTAATAAGGTGAGTCCTGCTGTCCCTCACAGCTCTTGACCTTGGTCCTGTGCAACATGTGGTTTGTGTGCTATTGATTTATATATTAATATTTCTGCACTTCACATGCTTCTGTGTTTTGTCACTGACTATTCTAATAGTAACTACAGATAATCCTCTTAATATTTCCAGAGATCATGCCTGAAGGAATATGAGTAATCATTATTTTTATTAATGTGTGAAATGCAAATTAAGTAATTGATTAATCAATTATTGACAAATCATTCAAGAAGCTGAAACGAATCATAATTTTGATTTTTATAATAATAATAACACTTTATTGATCCCGTTGGGGAAATTCTCCTGTGAGTCTGAGCCATTTAGATGTAAAGCTGTAGAATAAACAATTGAATGAATCTAGCTGTTTAGAGCAGCAGTGGATGGAAATTAGAACAATGACATCCTCTGTTTTCACATGTCAGATCACATGTCAGGGTTTTTGGTGCCTGAGTGGAGAATAATGAATTGCTCTTAAATGACATTTGTCTTAAGCCCATTCACAGTGTGGTGTTTACGTCACTCGGTATGGAGCCTACAGCTCAGAGATTCTGCTGTTTGAAGGGTTTTAGGATGTTTATCTTCTTTCTTTAGTGTTTTATCACTGCTCTGTGACATTCATTAGCCCTGTCCTGACTCCTCTTACCCATTGCTCTGGGTAGACTATGGCAATAAGCTGCCACACTGAAGTAGAACATTGTTTCTAGATGTATATTCCTTTTTTTAACTGCCAGTGGAAGACTATAGAGACTACTTAACCAATCTAATTTGGAACTGGATGAGGAATGGACATGGCTCAGTGCAAAGACGATGCTAGTGTTATATCAGTATACAGGAATGACAGGTTTACTGTGTGTGTGTGTGTGTGTGTGTGTGTGCCAGCAGGTTGTACAAACATCCTGAAATCCTCCTTACAGCCGTGTGTAGCCATCCCCACCCCCTCCAAATACCTTTTCCTGTAATGTCATGTGATGAACTTGGCCTTCAAAATCAGTATGCTTACTGATATGCTTCCATGAAAAAAAGAACGGTTTATAGGCGGTGTGCGTATTTTTGTCTTGTCTACTCCCATCCCATCGAGCCGAGATAACTACTCCTGTCTCTGTGCTAAGACAACCGGCCATCTGTGCAGACAGAAAACTGACACAAAATAGATGATCAACTTTTTTTCTAACTGATTTTAGGCAAAAAAGGTCATATTTGTTGTTACAGAGAATATTTATAGCAGTTGACAAATAAGAAATAATGGCTTATTTGAATGTGTGCATTTAATACATGTATACTCATTTGGAAGCAGAACTTTTTTCTATTACATACTATTTTTTATGTTGCTCCATTATGCACATCCAAACATTTGTGTGTTTCTTGATATAATGTGCTGAAAATATGACAGATTTTAGTCCGCATTGTATGTGTTGATGGGGACTTTTTCCACTTTTCATTGTTATAGTCTTTCCCCCTGTGTGTGTGTGTGTGTGTGTGTGTGTGTGTGTGTGTGCGCGCGCTAACCTGGCAGCTGTGGCGACGGAGCAGTGATAATCAAGTTCGTTTGGCATTTTAGCTTCAGTTAAACCACAAAGTGTTGTGGGTCATAACATGAAAACAAGGCTCATGAAACAGCTTGTGACGAAACACAAGAAGTGATTATTTCCAAGTCTTACGTTTTTCCGGCCTACTGTACTGACTTGCCCTCACTACCATTTTAAGCAACAGTAAAAAGCAAAGCATGACAGTGGTTTTCAAAGTAATGTGGTTTATTTTTGCCGATGTCAGTGAATCTCCCATTATACAGCAGCGCTCTGGGACACAGCTGGTTCTCCAGCTCTGAAATACGGCCGCCAGTGCAGCAGCTGGACTGAAAAAGTATCTCGAAGCGCTTCTGTTTGTAGAATAGCGAAGGCTCCAGACTCTGCTGTGTACACACATTCACTGCTGGAACATAGAGGAGCGTGCAGACTGGTGCTCGTGTAGGCCTCCACATATAGAGCCTGACAGCAGAGAAACTGTTGATGTACATTAATCAGATTAATGACTTAGTTTTCCAGTCAGCTTATGAGCCCTGGATGTGTGTCTCTATCTGTCACTCCCTCCTCATCCCTCCCTCAACTGGTCTCTCCCCTCCTCCTCGTCTCTGGCCTGACCCACTTCTCTATATACCACCAAGCAGAATGTCCTTCTGTCTGCTCACGTCCCTCTCTGTGAGGAGGTAGCATTCGGCCATAGCTCAGATGTAGAGGTAGAATGAACCTGTAAACACTTTTTTTGCACATTTCTAGGCAGCTGTTGCTGCGACTGAAGGTGTCGAATGGAAACCATTGTAAGCTGACAATAGCCGCCCTTTTCCAGTAAGCCACAAACTACAGAACCCTTCAAGCCTGTGCTGAGAGTTTGGTAACCTGAGAATAATCAGACTAAAGTTACAGGCACATGCACTCCTGTGTTGGTAACCAGTTATCCGTCCGTACCTAAGCAGCTAAAGTGATTCTAAGTCGGCGCAGAAGTTGTTCTCTGCTGTTTCACTCCGGGGGAAACGGCTGTCGATAAACAGAGCTTTTGAGAGCTTGGAAGTAAATGTTGATTTAGCGATGATTCAGAGCTATGAATCACAAGAGTTTTTTTCTGGCTGTTCCCTTTAATATAGAGCTCTATAGACGCCTGGTGTTTAAGTATTTGTGGTGAGATGGCCACACCTTTTGTGCACAAGTGCAAAGAAAAGTAAAGGTCTAGAATTATCCTTGTGCCATTTCATATGTGATTTATTTATTTGACTGGTCTCCGTTTTCAGGCTCCTTCTTCTTCAATAATTTTGGAGCTTGTCGCTAGCTCCACTCACCCTTAAAGCTGCTTTCTTGCTGTGATGCCATATCAGCAACTTGTGTGTGTTGTGCTATCAAACGGTTTCAGGAGTTTATAGACATCCGTCTCTATTTTTTCTTCTTGTTTTGCCCCACACTGTTCATCCTGAACTTGCTGCCTCCCTTATGTCACAAACTTCACTGTCTCATTCCTCTTTTCTCGTCATCCCCTGCGATCCCCTTCCCTTCTTTCAACAGCTCTCCTGTTCTCTGTCAGTCAGCCCTGACAGGCTAGAGGCCTGGTGTGGATCAAGACCAACCTGCAGCTCTCGATGCCTTGAGATGGTCGATGCAGTAATGATGCTCTTAGGCTGAGGCTACAAAGACTCAGAAGAAGCTGTTTGAGGCTTGATGAATAGTAACAGTGGTTCAGGCAAATAAGCTACCTTCAGGTTTGAGATTCACATACACGATGTTTGACCTAGAATGTGACAAAATGTAATACGTTTGTCTGTCGTCTGTTTTTTTTATGGGATTTGACTGTGACAACTAGAATTACTGCATTGCTGTTGTACGCCTCCGCCAACCTCTGACACTGTAGTTTACACGAGTGTCTGCTTAGACTCGCCGTCTAATACGTTTACGCTTACGTAATGAAATTCTTTCCAGGCGTTTCTGAGATATAGCTTTGATGGAACTTGGACGTATATGAGGCCACAGTGACCTTGACCTTTGGCCGTGCAAAATGCAAACACGCACACCTGAAAACTCCATCTACATTCATCCACATTCACACTTTACATTTTAACATGGGCCTCAGAAACAGGAGAGCATCTAACCATCTCTTGTATTGAGTCATAAAAGCTGAGAGCGCACATCAGTGTTTAGTATGTAACTATTGACATCAGGCTTTGAGACAGATAAATAAAACATAATAAAAGTATTTATTTATTGTCAAATCCCCCTTCAAATGGACTGATAATCCCAGAGGTTCATTGTAGGATCTGATAGTTGTCCACAACAACTAAACAGAAACAATAAGGGTTGTTTTCTCATTTGTTTCATTGGGTTTCCTCTAACTTTTAGTTTTAGCAAGTTTGATACAAATTTAGAATTTGCATCACAATTGCATCCTGTTTTGTCAAATTTGTGCTGAAATTCTGTTGATTCATGTTACATTTAAGACACTTTATTGTCCCTCAGAAGGTAATCCACGGCAGAAAGCTTGTGCTGGACCATTTATATTTAATAACATTATTCAATAACAAACGTTTGCATTCAGACGTTGACCATTAGCCTAAAGCACTTCTGTTCTGTTCAGCCTCACAGATCCACTACACCGAATAATATCTGTGTTGCTTTCTCTAGGATTAAGATAAGAGTTATAAGAGCTGTGAAAACTGTGACTTGTTATCCAGATCTTTGGTCTAAGCCGTGAACGCTTATTTTAACTCCAAATAAAATCTACAGCCTGTGGACACTGACAATGGCATGTTGTGAAATTGTGGTCAAGTGCTAGTTTTCTATCAGCAAAGGTGTTTCCCAAAGCACTTTTGTCTCGAGTGGTTGCTCTTTGTTGACTTCTTATGCCCAGCGTCTCCATTCCTCCTGCAGGTGCTGAGATAACACAAGCATAAGCAGCCGAACCTACTGGCTGTCAATGGGCCGCACCCAGATACTCACACAGCCACACGCTGCCGTCCTACAGTAATTGGCAACCCGCGGCAAACGCTGTTTTCTCGTTCTCACGCATGTTCCAGCTTGCTGGTGACAGATGCCGTACTTACCACACACACACGCACGCACAGAGAGCTTTCCTTCTGCTTCCAGCTCTGCTTTACAGTACAGTTTGGAGAGGAAAGCTCGGCTCTAAAGACGACTAGCTTCCTTTTTCCTGATAGTTGCTGCGCTCTTCACTGTCTTGTTAGGCACCTCTCTGAATCAAGGCTCACCCTTGTGTTAACAAGTAGCACAAGCAAGTGTTTGCTCCTACCTCGGCTGTGGGCTGGTTTGTCATTACAGTCTTAGACTCACTCCCTCATTGTTTGTTGCAGGGCTCACCATGTCTATGTACTGTCTGTACTGTTTACAGCAATGAGCGCCAGTGTGCACCTAGTGCTTGGATCAGCTGATATTTTAGGACTCTCCACGTTAGGTACAGTAGGAACTTCTCATACTCTAGTCAAGTCGTGCCCGTTTGAGTACATTGCTCTACACATGGTAATACCTTAGGAAAGAAATAAGTTAACAGAGCAGTGTAATTATTTTTAGGTAAAAAGCTGTACGTGGCACGTTTTCCACTCTGACTGCCACAGGAAGTCGTGTGACCTTGAAAACTGCGCTTTGTCCGATTCGTTTGTTCAATGGAAATGGCTGACAGGCTTCATCAGCAAATTAACTGAAGCTGAAGAAGTGCCCTCAGGTCCTGTTTGAGTTAAACTGAATTTAAATGTGTTCTACTGCTCTGTAAACATCGTAACTGTGTTATGTTGGAGTGAAAATCCTTCCTTAAATAGAAGAAATTTTCCTTATTTTTAGTTTCATATTTTATATTAGCTTTAGTGACCGCAGCCTCTTTCTTTTCATTCACCAGATTGTTGTTGATTTGATGCAAAAGTTTGAGCGTTTTCTGTCCGCTGAATGAGACCCATTGTGTATGGACACGACTCGCTGACACGCATTCCTGCTGCAGTAACAGAGGGGATGCGTGTTACAGGATCAGTGTTTGTCAGACACACAAGTAGACCAGTTGTGTACACAAGGAAAACTGGGCAGCAACGTGGAGAAAGCAGGCCTGGTCTGTGGGCAGCCAGCAGCGGTGCGGGCGTTGACTGGTGTGGGGCTGTTTGCCACAAGCTCAGTGAGATTGGTGCTCACGAGGTTGATGACAAGAGCATAAAACACAGGCCTGTTGGACATCATGTGTCATTATATTTCTATTTTACGTGCACTGTTTATTTTACTAATTTAATATGAATGTTTGTATTGTTGGAACTTACAACACAGAAACAAGTCTTCTGTGACTCTGGAGCAGCTCAATGTAATTTAATGTATTTTTTGTTCTTTTATGTTGGGGTATTTAAAAGTTGAGTTTCATGCATTTTTAATATTTAAATCACCGTCAGACATAAATTCTGTTGCTTAGTAAACAAACATTTTCAATTTAGTATCATTATCATACATTCCATGACTGTCTGGGAAATATCCTTGTAATTTAAAGCTCAATACCAGTAACTGCATGAGGGACGCTTTCCAGGAAACTGGCTGAAAAATACAGGGCCCATTAAAATAAAGTGTTATTTGGATTAATACATAACCAAATTATAGTACATTAGTAACGGCTAATGTGATGATGGTTGTTATCCGTCGCCGACTTTATGTAAATAAAGTAAGTCTGATTTGAGAGAACCCTCTGGAAAGAGTAAAACATCGTCAAGTAAACAGTCTGAACCATGACCTGCATGACTGAGATGACTGTACGTTAAATATCTCTCAATATTTTTTTTACAGTATTTTCTCTAGCCGCCATCATTCTGTGCTGTAAGGCTGACTCCAAAATGTCTTCCAATGGAGACCTCAGTGACCCGGGGAGCTCGGACAGCTTCTGGGAGGTACAGTAGAAACACACACACTGACTGTGAACCCTCTCTACCAAACGGTTGAAAAGAAAGAATTCTGATGTTGATGTCATGTGGCAAAAGTTTTTAAAAGGCATGAAACCAATGGATACTGCTGAGTAAACCCAGGTTTCTGTGGAAAATGTGCTGCTGTCTGCTGCGCAGCTGAAGATAGACAGGTGTTTCATTTCCCAGCATGACAACAGCAGGCAGGTGGATTTTGTCGGGTGCTGAAGTCAGAGCGTTGACTTAAAGCCGACTGACAATGATTTGAAGCAGTGCTGGTTATAGGATTTTTCTGACTAAGGGGCCATCAAGGGGCCTAAATGTTCATAGTGGGAACAAGTATTTGTCCAACAACATAAAAAAAGCTTACACAGTGAAATCTCCTTACCAATTGTCCGTGCATTTTTACTGTACATAGACATAGAAATACATAGAAATACACTTAAACACACAGCATGAGAGAAAATCCAGCTTTTACTTTCTTCTTTAAGCTTTATTGACTCAACCCAGCACTGCAAAGCTAGAAGAAACACATTCAAAGATTTAGGACCATTTGTATAATAATAATAATAAATACTTTATTGATCCTCTGGGGAAATTGTTGTTTGGACAGCTGCTAGACCTGTATCAGCACTACTACTGGTCCTTTCCAAGGACACCTCTACATGTAGCTTTGAGGGGGACTGAGACTGGCCACTGAGCTAGTTTCCAACCATTTTTTGCTAGTTGTTTGTTTAAAGTTAAACTTAAAATATATTAAGTGATGCATGTGACAGAAAAAATTTATTATTTTACAACACTGTACATTTTTATCCTATAGATATGTACTTGGTAGCTTGGTACTTACAGATAAGTGTCTTCTATCCATCCTACTATAGATCAATAGATTTAAAAATCAGCCTTTTGGTCATTATGTATTTCTCTGGGACAATGATTTTTGTTTTTCATGACTGGTCATGGTCATTTTGCATCTCTTTGTGGGATGTTGTTGTTGTTAACATGAAATGCACTTTTCCAGAAGATGCTTCACACCTTGGGCCTCTGGGCTTGGTAGTATTGTTCAATAGCTCATCCATGTTGATGTCACATTTGAGCAGCCATTGATAGGATAAATAAATTGTTAAATATTTTCAGGATGTTACTGTTGGGTTTATGTCTGATCCTAAATGCCTCTTTAGACTCACCACAAGCAGAAAACATGGAGACTTATCCCATCCAAGGACATGTACTTGAGTTATTTAACCAGATTTTTGTAATTAAAACCCCAAATATATTAACAAATGGTTCAACCTTTTATACTTTAATGAGATTAGACCAGACCGCCTCACGTCTGGGGTGTTTAGAGTCCCTGCTGAACGACCTACTGTCACTCTCTGTTTGTGCTCTTTCTTTTATTTTTGTTTTTCTCTCTCTTTTTTCATTTTACCGTGATAACATGCCAATGTTTTACCACACTCACAGCACCATGTTGGCTCGACGACACGCCACATAGCAACAGAGTGACTGGCATGTTGATGCGTCACTTACAGTTTTGTTTCTGTTTTCTCACTGATTGTGCGTCTGTGTGTGTTATTGCAGCCAGGGAACTACAAAAGAACTGTAAAGCGGATAGATGATGGACACCGGCTGTGTAATGAGCTGGTGAGCTGCTTCCAGGAGAGGGCAAAGATAGAAAAGAGCTATGCTCTGCAGCTGAGCGACTGGGCTAAGAGGTGGAGGTGCGTCGTGGAGAGAGGTCAGTTAAAAAAACAAAACCTACAAAATCATTTTGGAGATGTTTACTGTCTGCACTGTATCTACATAGAGAAAGAATATTGGTTCCTTTCCACACTTCAGGGCCTCAGTACGGCACGCTGGAGAAGGCGTGGCATGCCTTCATGCAGGCAGCTGATCGGCTCAGTGAGCTGCATCTGGAACTGCGTGAGCGGCTGGCGAGTGAGGACAGCGAGAAGGTTCGAGAGTGGCAGAAGGATGCTTTCCACAAGCAGATGATGGGAGGGTTCAAGGAGACCAGGGATGCGGAAGATGGCTTCCGCAAAGCCCAGAAACCCTGGGTCCGCAAACTAAAGGAGGTGAGGGTCACCTCAGTAGTTTCTATTCACATGACTGCCCCTCTGTCCTGCTGATCACGATTAACACCTCTTAGCTTAGGTTGGTTAATGAACCAGGTGTTGAACCGTGTGTGGGTATGTGTCAAGGTGGACTCCAGTAAGAAAAGCTACCATCAGGCCAAGAAGGAGGAGTGGACAGCAGTTACCAGGGAAACCCATGCCAAGGCTGACCCCACTAAGTCTCAAGAGGAAGTCCGCAAATATACGACTCGGGTGGAGCGCTGCAGCCAGGAGGCTGAGAAAGTACAAAGCTCACACGCGCACACACACACACACACACACAGATAGGTCCCATGTGCTGCTCCTCTTGTAGTCTTGAGTCTGGGTGTGTCCGTGAATCCAGACAAATTTACCTGTGTGTCTGTGTGTTTTTGCCTTGAAACGTGACTGGGCTTGTCTCCTCTGTTCTCTGCTCTGCTCAACCCAACAGCAGAGGAAAAATTTTAAAGGCCTGAGGAGGGAAATGATGAACTGAAAACAGGGAAATCCTGAGACACATTCAGGGTCCGTCAGCGCTCAGAGCTGTGTCACGCAACCCTACAGACTTATTACAAGAAAACACAATTTATTTCTCCCCGTGGGGAAGTTGTTGTTGTTGGACAGCTCCTGTTGAGCCACGCCAGTTGCAGTGGCTGCTCTGCTATCAGTGTGTGTGTGTGTACTTGTGTGTGAAAATGGGTGAATGAGAAGCAGCGTAACAACAAGGTATAAAAGCACTTTATAAGTGCAGAGCATTTACCTACCAACAGAGCAGCACATTTAATCATCTTATCTGAATTTTTATGCCACATGTTGCACAGCTCAGTGTGTGTGTGTGTGTGTGTGTGTGTGTTAGCTGAAGGACCGCTACCAAAAGGCCCTGGAGGAGCTGAACCGCTGTAACCCCCGCTACATGGAGGACATGGAGCAGGTGTTCGACCTCACCCAGGAGGCCGAGGGCACGAGGCTGCGCTTCTTTAAAGACGTTCTCTTGGACATCCACACGCATCTCGATCTGTCTGCCAGAGAAGGGTAGGACACACAAACACACACTAATACTACGGTCAACGAACCCTCACCTAGAACGAAGGCATGCAGAGATGTCACATTTTAGGAATGTGTGTGTGTGTGTTTACATGGGAGTTAATAAAATACTCATACTGTTGTCCATTAACCATTGACCTCTAATTCTGTTTAAAGAGCCATGTGTTACCATGGTATATTTGATTGTTCAAATACTGAACATATGCACCTTAAACTACCTCTGTGATCAGGGTCTTTTCATGAGAACTGGAAAGAAAAAGACAAATTGTCTGCATTCATATTGTATTTCTTGACTTTTTTACTTTGGTAAAGTAGTTGAAAGGTCAGTTACTGTGTGTTCTACTAGCTCAGGTCAAATAAAAACACAACCTGTCCTCCCACGGTAACGTTAGTCCCAACCTAACGTCCAGACTTTTAGCTCTCTTAGACTTCAGCCTGTGGATTTACCTCTAAACAGAAGTGCGTTACCATGCAGGAGGAGATTCGTGAGCAGTAGTTGAAACCTTTTAACCTGTGACCCTTAGAGAAAGGTTCACATTTTTCAAACGTGTCTTAAGACATGTCTTTATAGAGTTAGTAAAGCTATTTTCATGTTTTAGCAGTTGCACCAAATTGAGTGTAAGTGTAATCATTTCTCCAACAAGCTAATCTTTTCTCTCTGCTGGTTTAGTGTAAGTGGTTTCACATGTTAAAGGGGAGATTGCTAAATACACGAACTTTTACCCCCGACGATGACAAAATGTTTGTTCTTTCCTGACTCCAGCCAATAGAGTGACTTAGGAGGACATTCGATGTTCAGTCTACAGGCATTTACTGTGCTGCAGCTCCTGAAATGCTGACTAGATGGATAGATACAGATTGTTAGTTCATATCTGTTACTAAGTGTAAATACGGAGTAAAATATGCAGGGTGCAAGCTATATCTGGAATTCTACCTCTTAAATTCCACATCCCCCAGAATACACACAGCGTAGCCAGGAACTTGCTCCGGTAAATATTAAGTGTGTGGGTGTAGAAAACACCGAGCAAATGACACAACTTCAACTATTCCACACACCCTTTAGCTACGTTTGCCACAACGTGGGCAACAGTGGGCACTGTAATTCTCCTATATTAATTGATATTTTATGTTAAGAAAGAAACAGAAGCCTTTTTAACGTGAGACATGGTGTCAGTGCATGTCTGAGAGGTCTGCATAGTCTTGTTTCCAGTAGCAGCATTTAACAGGTAGAAAGGCTGAAATATTACTCGGGAGTTGGAAAAGACCATAAATTGAGGCAGAAAAGAGTGAATACAAAATCCTGATGTTGCAAACCTAAACTGTTAGTCAGCATTTGTTTGCCAACTTAATCACCGTAACAACTCCAGACGTTAACGCCATTGTCTTCGCAGCGTCTTCTGTTGCCACCATTGAATCACTGCTTCTACATAAACCAGGATTATTTGTTGTGGTTCTAGCCTGAGTTGGTCGGGTCAGATCAAAAACCCACCGTGCAACAGTTCATTGTTGTTAACCTCGGTCACTGTCCCCACACTCTCTGCAGCCACATGGCGTTTCTACTTTTACTTTCACCGTGCAGGGTTATAAAGTGACATCAGCCCCGCCTTGTCTCTTGTGTCCTGCCCTGTTTGACATAGACACAAGCAAGCAGCAAATTTAGGTTTGTCCCTGTGTCCAACAGGTTCAAGGACTTGTACCGAGACCTGGGTCAGACCATCCGAGCGGCCAATGACACTGAAGATCTCAGATGGTGGAGGAACACCCACGGGCCGGGCATGAGCATGAACTGGCCGCAGTTTGAGGTGTGGACACACTCTTCACTCTGTCTTGGTTCACGCTTGTAGTTCGTTTTTCAGACATCTTGCTGAGAACACGAGCACCGTGGATGTTGTTCAGTTTGCAGAGACACAAGCTGAATATATCATGTTTCTCTCTGTGAATGACTTGTTGTGTGACTGAGCTGTGAGTGGGGTTAGGAATGTCAGAACACACACGAACACACACACCTCAGAGCAGCATAAGTAGAGAGGATTGAGGATTCAGAAAGTCGTTAGGTTCTCTGCTGAAAATTTTTAATTGTTCTCGTCTTACACAGATCTAAACGGCATAAACGTAAAACATAGTTTGAACCTGAGTTTCATTTGTGTCATCTTCCATGGCACGATAGAATTGGTTTGTCCACATGCCGCAGAACAGCAACATCCCTGATTCGAGTCCAGCATTAGGTCTTTGTCTTGTGTTAGCCTGCTCTCTTCCCATATTACAGTCAAACTGTCAAAGTCTAGAATTCCTAAAAGATTCTTAAAAAAAACAACTACACAACAAAAAACGTAGGAGCTGTGATGCAAGACTATTTGGAGGTGACGCTGTTAGTGTTTGTCCCTTAGCTAACGTCGATTGGCTGTAGCTTGGCTGTAGATTTACCACAAACACATTAGAGCGTTACTAATTGTCTTCATAAATTTAAATCCCCCAAATGAAAAGAGTGAAAACACATTTGTGAGCAGTGACCAGAACTGGCTGTGAATAGTTGGGGTTTTATGTCCGTGTGCAAGAAAGCACATAACTTTTCTTACTTCTTTTTTAACTTTAAATTCTTCCTACTCCAGCGGTTTATCACACTTGTCTTTCTAGTTCTCTTTGTGAATCCAGCCTGGTGACGATATAACAGACTGTGATCAGTTGCACACAGGTATTCTTCACGCTCTGAGTCACAGTGAGGGAAGAATCGTGAACTCTTTGCTCCACTTTTCTGTTTGTGAAAAGGTCTGCAGACCCAATTGACAAGACATAATAGAGATACAAAAAGACCACAAAAGACTTGACATCTAACACTCAAAAATGCAGTAAATGGAACACAGAAAGTTTGTGTTTTTTCTGCATCTGATGTAGAGAAATCCCACTGACGACCTTTATTGAGTACATATAGTTTAATGACTGACACTGTGTCTCCTGGGGACTTTTAGTGATAGGAAAAATCTCTCTAAGCTTAGAGAGCTCAAAATGAAAAGATAAAAAGGTAAATAAAATGATAAGCATGCACAAACAGCTGCAGAAGGTTATGAAACCTGCTGGATGAGATAATATATTGAAAATGATGATGTAGTGATGAACGTATACAGAGTGTTCCGCAGGAAGCTTTTCAGGATGTAAATTCATTTATTACACAGACCTTTGGCCACATGCATGTACAGTATACACAAATACTGTAAGAACAGAAGTAAATCGTCCAACTATACAAGATTTATGGGCACGAAGAGGGTTTTGACAAAAGCTACAATAACAGCTACGCGTATGAGAGGAATTTCTGTTTGCATTCTTGGTGACACACTAGTCTGAGTACTGAAAGCATGTAGTTCTTTTGTTATCCAGCCTGTGAAGGGACAGGAACCTCTGCAGTGAGAAGACATGCTAGAAACACAAAGACTGATAGCTTCCCCAGTTTTTCCAGAAAGAAATGAATCTCGTCTGTCCTCTGCGGAATCTCACGGCGTTCCCACAGCGCTGCCAATGCGCAAACAGAGAACCGTTGTGCCAGCGCACACAGTTTGTCTTTCTGTGCCTATGAAACTCAGAAGCATAGTATTTCCTGATTTGGAGAACGTCTTACATTTTGTAAGTGCATACTGTACACGTTAGTGTTAATTTGATAGTTGTTTCACATCTGTTGTAGCGCTAAGGTTCTTGTTAATGTTCTGTACTGAGACTGTAACTGAGACTGTAACTACAGCCTGTTACTATGGACAAAGAGCGTGTGTGTGTGTGTGTGTGTGTGTGTGTGTGTGTGTGTTTTAGTTTAAGTTTTTTTTTTTCTGAAAATGTAATTAAATCATAGTCTCACAGGTTCACTGTTCACTCTTGGTTTGTAAATCTTCTGAATGGGATATGTCATTCCAGAGAGAACATTAAAAATGTGAACAAGACATAAATGAGGTTGTGCGCCCTCTGTTGGTCAGAAGGCGCACTGACAGGATAACACGCAGTTCATTTCCAAGATGCAACGATAAGTTGATTAATTGATTTATCAACAGAATTAGATGCGATAAGCTGCAACTATTCTGCTAACTGATCAACACTGCCACATGCAAACTGTAAAAGATGAGAAAGATAATCCAATGTCTATATAAAATGATGGCATTAGTGAACAAAGTGCACTGCACCGAGCATAGGCCAGTCTAACAGCTCATTAGTTTAATTTGACATTTGTGAGAAAGAAATATTTTTTTGAGTCTTTCAAAGGTCAAATCAAATTACACCCAATTTCAAGATGTGGAATTCTTTTGAAAACATAAAATGAATTCCTATTAGAAAATAAAGTCACACTCTAACGATGTGCTCAGCTTTAACAGCTCTGTGTGCGTGCATGTGTTCAGGAATGGACCCCAGAGGCGAGTCGTTCCATCAGCAGGAAGGTGCGGGGTGGACAGTCTGAGGAGAACGTGGTCACCCTCACCAACATCGTCCCCTCTAGTGGAGACGCAACCATGGACACTGGCAGGTAGGACGTGAACTCCACCTGTGCAACAGGAATTATTGCTGTGTTTTGCTTTAAGGCTTATTTTGTTATCCACAAATTGATGCTTTAATCATTTGATCTAAGAGAAACTTATACACACGGTCACACAGCATTGAACACTTGAAACTACAAAAATAAAAAATTCAAACTGTGTGCTGTTTTAACTGTGACTCACCTGAGACATAGGCAGCATGTAGTTTAGCTTGTTGTTACCCGGAGGAGTTCACATCCTGTACATAACACTCTAATTAGTAGCTAGAAATCTTTGTGTGTGTGTGTGTGTGTGTGTGTGTGTGTGTGTGTGTGTGTGTGTGTGTGTGTTACCAGAATCAGCCGTTTTTTACACTCCCCTAGCATTATGTGTTATCAGTATGGACAGACGTGTCTGTAAATCACCTGCTGTGCGTCTTTATTACAGCTGAAAGAGCCGCTTTTCCCTTTTGAATCTGGTAAACATAAAGCGTATTAATAACACGACAGACGATATTTCTGTCCCACCAAGAGGATTGCTTCATGGCATCACAGGATGCTTTGCACACTCGACCACTCAGATATTTCCACACACTCTGTTCTCTGCTGGACATTTATGATGACAACAGTTGCTGTTGCCAGGAGATATGGGATGTAGCTGCAGAGCCTCTGTTAGTTTATACACAACAGCTCAGTAGGGACACATTAAGGGCTACGTGTAATGTACTGTAGAGTAACCTAGGGGAAGGAGGCTAAAACTAGAAGGCAGCCGAGCAACAAATACAGTGTAGGATTTTTTAGAAGGTACAGCGGATAGAAAAAATGTACACAAGCCTATTAAAATGTATAATTTCCAAACCTTTCCCAGCTCCAGTTGGACCTATAGCCTGTACAATTAAACTGAAGAGCAGACACATTAACTGATTATATATAACTTCTGAACCCCCCCCCCCCTTCGCCTTCCTCCTCTCAGGTATTCATCAGACTGGTCGGATGAAGAAAGCCCTAAGAAGGTGCTGGCGATGAATGGCGTGGGGGAGGCAGAGGACGAAGAAGAGCAGGTAGAGGGAGTGCGAGTCCGAGCGCTCTATGATTACGTGGGCCAGGAGGCCGATGAGCTCAGCTTTAAAGCAGGTATTAACCCTTACTAATGCTTACAAACGGGAGGCATCGCTGGGTTTTACTTGTATGATATTGTTTAATAAAATGAATATTTTTAACTACACTTAAAATATTTTCTTATAACAGCTTCATCTTTCTCATTTTTATAGATCCTCAAGATAACAAATTAATGATCTTTGAAATCAAAGTTACAGTTATCTGACAAAATACAATACGGAATGGAAGGGTCAAATAAGGGCACAGAAATATCCCATACTGTACATGTATACATATATTTGTATTTGTATGTGGATAAATAAATGATGAGACCAGACTTGGTAATACACTATTTACAAAGCAAATAACTTTTCTCAGAATAAATGAGGAAATCCAACCGTGAAATGATTCGTTCACATAATGTTTGCTCCATTTTAATGAAATTCCATCTAAATATAAACACAAGAATTATTATTATTTGTGTAAAAAACCAGTACGTGTGTTTTTTTTTTTCCATTCACCTGTGATGCCTCGTATTAACACATTTACACGCACTCATGTCAAACACAATGTTTCCGCCATGAGTGGAGTAAGACTGTAATGCAATGAGGAAACGAACCTCACCTCAGCCTGCATGTGAACCGTACGTAGAATTATTCCATCTCAAGTCACAGAAACGTCTCAGCTTCTGTAGCAGGAATGAAATTTAGAGAACCGGGTTTAGGTGATTAGTATAACTTTGATTTCTCTACTTTTTTAGAGATAAAATCTAAATAATTCTGTTGTGTCATCATTGCATCAGACTCCTATTTGTAATCACTGATTATAAAAAAAAAACACTATACTGTGTGTTTTATAGTTCAGTAAAGTGAAATTTAAATCAGAAAGTAAGATGGAATAATTTGCTCCTCCAGTTCTCTTATTGATTTTAAATAAAAACAGCTGCTTTATTAATAACCCATCTGAACCAAGAACTCACAACACACACACGTTCTTGTTGGAAATAAAATCTATGTGTGAACATAGTTTTATCTTAATGCATGTTTTTGACGCTTCATAGACAAAACTATTTCCCAGCTCCATCTAATTTTATTTCACTCAGGTGTAGCAAAGCCTGAACAAACAGACAGATAACAACGGGAGACATTAGTTTCTCAGGTTATTTGTTATTTGATGATTCACTGTACATACAATAGAACTTCTGTTTCTACATGTTTCTGTATAGGTCTGTTCGTTTTAGTGTATTTGATATTTGGGACAGTTTCTGTGTGTGCAGTGCATTTTCATGCTTGGAAAAATGTTGTCTAAAACTCCTCCACACAGGATTTACTTGCCCCCTGCTAAATCTCGCTCTGTGTTGTGTTGTAATGCCCTGACCTGATTCTCAGTGTTGTAGCCTCAGCCCGTCTCCTTGATGGGAGGGACATGAGCTAATGGGACCTGATGGCACCACAGAGGGAGAGACCTTAGTTTGGAAATGCTTAACTCAGCTCAGCTCTGCTTATGCTGAACCAGGCATCATGGGCAGATTAACCTCCTCAGAGACCCCGAGGAACAACCCTGCTCACCCCATCGACATTATTTTCTTTGTAGTCTGGCCTGGTCCCGACTAACACCACCTGACTGTTAAGCATTCAGAGCAATGTGATTAAAACCTCCCTCAGTGATTCAGTCATTAAGTTGTGGGCACATCAACCAGAATTCTGATCAACTACAGGACTGTCATTATAAGGAGCACTTGCTCTCACTCGGTGTGAAACGTGTACTGTTGTTCTTTTGATTCCACTTTTCTGGCAGTAAACTGAATTTCCATCACCATCTCCTTCCAGGTGAGGAGCTACTGAAGATGGGAGAGGAGGACGAGCAGGGCTGGTGTAAAGGACAGCTGAGCAACGGCCAGGTCGGCCTCTACCCCGCCAACTACGTCCAGCTGGTTGCTTCCTGACGTCCCCCCCTCTGTGGTCATTAAGCCAATGGTACAACTATGCAAGATGCCAGGACCAGTTGAAAGCTGAATGTGCTGACATGTAGACACGCCCTCAATGAAACCAGACTGTAACACTTATCACTGGGTTGTTTTTTTTTCTGACTGAGGCTCAGAAGAGAAATCTTCTGAGGTCTGTGGACCGGAACAGACGCCAGACTCTAAAAAACACGGGCATATCTGCAAATTGAGATTGGTGCCATTCATTTCTGATGAGACTTTTATTGAATTGGATTTGGACTTTGCTTTCCTGTTGGCTGCCAACCATTTATGTTGATCAGGCTGCTAGCTGGATGGGAGGATGAATCTCGTAAAACAGCTTAATAAAACGGGGGCATTTAGTTTTTATTAGATTCCAGATCAGTTTTTCCAGAGTTTTCTAGGATACAACTTCTGGTTTTCATTAGAGGAAGTGTAACTCATTAATTTTCTGCTACGCTCAGCTGTGGTGGTTGCTCCTCGAGTAGAAGAAATTAAAATGAGTCTGTGCCTTAGTAGATGAGGCCCAGAAATGTTCTACCGCCGCCCTGCTGTCTGCTGGATGAAGATGTGCTGATGCCCCTTCAGTCTGATCCCAGTAGATCTCCTGTTACCTGGACTTACACACTTTTTAACGCATTGTGCAGGCAGTATTTGATTGGCTGTAAACCTTTCACGCTCTCTCCCACTTATTTAGCTTAATCACTGTCAGCTTAGTTTATTTTGTAGATTTTTAGGTGACACCAAATTCGCTTTCTTACCCTTTTTTATTTTTGTTTTTTATGTGATATCTGTGCGTCTACTAGGTCAGCTGATTTTGAATAGAAACTGGGCTTCCCTGTGGTGCAGTGTTCAGCACTGTAGCCTCAGGGGTGGGGGTGGGGTGAGGGGGTTTCTGGGTTCTAACTGGACAGCTGAAGCACTTCTGTGTGGAGTTTGTATGTTCTCCCCGTGACCAGTTCAAAGGCATGTTATAGTTATGAAAGTGAGCGTGTTTCTGTGAATGAATGGCGACCTGAGCAGGGTACACCCCCCCCCAGCCCCACACCCTGTGACCTTCATGGATAAGCAGATATTGCTAATATATGGACAGTGGAAACTGTTTGCTGTTAAATTTGAAAAGTTTTAATAATAGCGTTTTTACAGTCACGTTATTGACCTAATTTATTTTATGCTTTAATTTAGCAATCTTCATTTGAATTAGACTGACGAAAGCAGGGAGAGTTTGGCTGACTGTTCTGTAGATTCTGTTCATCTAACCTGTGGAAGGTGGTGTGTTGCTAGTTTGTTTTTGCTGTGCTGCGAGCACCGCGGACATATAAAATAAGTGAAATTATTGTTTGTTTGGTTTTGGGTTTTTCATGTTTGTGCGTGAGGGAGTGTCCTCTGCTCTGCTGACGTGAACATCGCTGCATTGAAAGCGGAGAGGTTCATGTTGTCGGTGAAATAATAGAGAAGTTGTGGCTGCTTCACTTTTTCTTTCCTTTTCTTTTCCAAATTGTAACATGTACAGTAAAAAAACTGGGAAGCAAAAATAAATGAGCCTTCTACAGTTGATCATTTCACAGACCTTCTTTTGTTCTGATGTTTGGTTCATGTGTTAGTAATTAATATATTCTCCTACATAAATGTCTATAATGTCTACAATTGGGGGCCATCAGACCGAAGGACAGACTTCAAGTTTCATCCCAGATGTTTGGTGTTCACAGGCCAAAGTCTTATTTTGATGTCCTGCTGTGTGAGCAATGGACATTTTCTTGGACGCTGACCTTGAAATCCACCATGAAGAGATGAGAACTCAGGCTGACTTGTAACATCCAGAAACAGGCTTGTATACCAGAACTCTGTTTCCCTTCAGATGAGTATCCACTAACATCAAGACCCATTTCTTTACTTTTACCAACAATCTAAGAATAGTCCCACCAACTCTTTTAAGTAAAACCATAATATGATTCATTTATTTTATCAGGTATCTTTAAACCTCTTAAAGTTCTCTGGGTGTTACGTTGTAAAACATCTGCATTTATTTGGTAGCGTCATTGTGCATATTTGGTGGTTTGACTCCTGGTTCCTCCCAGGAGCACCTTGACGTATCCATGGGGATTATATTCACAGTAAGCCTCTGAAACTGGTGTGTGTCTGTATCATCTCTTCTTAGCTCCGTATAGGCCCAGGACACAGTGGTAACAGTGACTCCGTTTGAGGCAAGGTTATGAAAATCTGCAGACATTTTTATTAAATTGACAAATTTTATCTGTACAGCAAAATCAAATCTCACGATGTTACATCGTCATTTCACATGGCATCATCTAAAAAAACTAAACAAAAAAACAATTGCACAGTGACGGTAAGTTTTTACACATACAAAACGGATTATGATATCGGTCTTCGTTTCCTGTTAAGTCAATCTGTCTTCAGCAGACAAACCCAACCACGATGGTCATTTAGAAATGCTCCAAGCAGCGAGCTCTTTTTTTTTTTATCTGACGATTCATCGTCTCAAACTTCATGTCGTTTTTCCACTCCTAAACTCCTTCAATACTCTGTTTACAAATGATTTGTGACTTGAGCATCTATTCATAAATGTATAGAAAATATTGTCAGCAGTATATGCTTCACATGAAATGTTAAATCATTCAGAGATTATTGTAAAAAAAAAAGTTTGCAGATGAATGCTGTTGAGGATCAATGTCCAATCAGCTGATGTCGGAGAGCAATTAATGTTTTCATTTCTTTTGATGCAATTCAAAGTCATTTATTTGCAAACCAATAATACACATATGGCTCTAATATATAATACTGAGTTTGTTTTTCCAAATAGTTTTAATGTCAACAAAAAGACCTTTAGCAACACTTCATTTCACTTTAATATTTTCACATGACAGGACAGAATCGTTTTTAAGAAGAGAGGGTCTCCATGAGTTTAGCATTTAAGGGGCAATAAAAGTGAGCATGGATTTTCTTACATGCGACACCGATATGTACTATTGATGTGAAAATGTAGAATTGATGTTATTTGAATTAAGATTCAGGCAATAGCCACCCCTGTTCAGGGTTCACTGCAGCTTATACCCCCCCCCAGGCCAGACCGTCTCAATCAACTTGATATGTCTGACTGTGTCCAAACTTGTAAAGCAATACAAATCTACCAACACCCCCAAACCTCAGCAATTAATCAACAACACAAATTACAATTTTAACAATATTTTCATAGTGAGGCAGTTTTAGAAACTAGATAATAAGGGGGAAATATGTTGTGTTGTCACATTAAATCGCTGGTTTCTGGGAATAATGAACTGTACACTGTTAAGGGCTACATTACTCATGTGTACTACATTAAATACTGCAATATAAAATATGAATATATCAAATAATCAAATAGAGGTTCCCCATGCCTCCGATATAGCAGCCCCAGACTGACAGATATGAAAAACCTCTACAAATGATGCAACACAGTCGTCATCACAGGTGTTTGTTTTGTGTCTCTTTGGGATAGTTCTGTCTGTCTTTGTAATCTTTAACTCAGCTCTGCGACTCTCAAACAACAATTATTAACAGTCACGTTTTGCATCTGTCTGTAGTTGTTTTTGTCTCTGTAGTAAGGTTGCATCGGTGTGGTCTTTTATTTCTTTACGTTCATTTTATGCCTGTAGTTGTTCTGAGCACAGAATTTACAACTGGGCCCAACGTGTTTCCGTGGATTAGCAGCTCAGTGTAGGTTTGATAGCGCGATGTGGCCTGTGGCTAGTCATCGAGTCACACGTTTGGAAATAAAAGACTTCTTATGCACAGAAAACCAGCTGGTTATACTCAAGTGTCGAATTTAGAAGCTATCATTACATTGAAAATCTCCTCATCTAGTTCCACGTTTATTGAAGGCAACAAGGACATGGACTCCACAAGCCGTGATAAAAAAATATTATCCAAAACCAAAGGTGGAACTAACCTTTTGGACACCACAACACCCAACTTTGCTCAACTGTATATTTGCCCGAGTCACCGCGCACGTTTGGCTGGATGACCAGAGAAAAGGTTTGTGCATTAAACAAAGTAGAAGAACTTCTGAAATCAGAATCAACAATAAATAAGGCATACAAAAAAAATGTGCAATTATTGAATTAGCATTTAAAGAAGTTTTAAACAAAAGAAACGTGCACACAACATTTAAGATAATGGAGACCTGCTTGACCTTCACTTTCAGTCAGCGAGGTTTTCAGTAGCAAGCGGAGCAGCCTAGACCGGGTCCAAATGGGAGCAGGACATCCTCCTGTACTGCAGCGAAGAGGATGGGACATTATGATTGATGCAAAAATGTTTCAAAGCAACAAGAGCATCTCAGGATTTAAAGTTTGCCTCTAGATTTCATGTTGCTCCATGTTCGGTGCAGGCAGCTGAAGTCAAAGACACAATGTCCTGTTGCTCTACATGCTCCAGTCTCGGTTAAATACCACGAAAAGCATCAGGACTCAAAGAGAGAAAAGCAATCCCCAGCCTCAGAAGCAGCCCTCAGTCACATTATAAACGGCGCCTATTTAGAAACTTAAAAGATGACACACGTGTCCCAAACACTATCCTCAGGAAAAGCAGATCATTGGAAAAAATTAAGCATCGAGGAAAATTACTCCAATCAGACAATTGGTGCTCTCTTAAAGTTTGGAAATGCCCAAATGGAGATTAAAGGTTTTTGTGACAGTCAGGGACTAGCGCTTGGCGCAGATGTTCAGCAGTAGCCAAACGAAAATTGGGCACTGCGCAGGTTGGCTGGTTAAAGGCTGGGCGTCAGAGAGGCGGAAGAAAAAGAGGACAAGGAGGAAGGTCAAGGAAGATGCAAGGAGTCAGTCATTCCACTGTCTACCGGTCCTTCAGTTCTCTTGTCACTTGCTTGGTGATCCGACCACACAGCAACCCCACTAGGAAGAGGATGCACACGCTCAGTGCGATCATGAACAGGATGTAGTTCTTGGAGGGCGACGTCATCACCTGCACGGCCAGGTCTGAGAAGCCCTCTGCTGGGGCCACCTACAGGTAAACAGACAGATATAATTTAGTCAGGAATATATATTTTTACATGCTTTCTACGGAGCCTGGGTCCTCCTATAGAGTTTACCTTTGCAGCGTAGCTCCACATGTCGATGCGATCTTGAAGTCTTTTCTTACACTCAGGCTGCAAACGAATTCTCTTATCCTGCAATGCCTCCATCAGGCAGGACATCTCTGTGTGGAGAGAGAAAGTAAGAAATTAAAACATTCAAAAACACAGTGAAGAATCACAGTTAGAGGTATCAAAAGTCTCCAGACCAACGACAGAGGCTAAGTCGCTTCTAATAGATAATTAACATCCATTTTCTACTGAGCGCTAAAATTGATGCATCTTATCAGCCTGGAGAAGTTCTGAGCTAAAATAAAAATGTGTGAAAGCACCCACGCCGTCCTCTGCCAGGTGTGATGGCAGCACAGTGGTGTTTGATGTCCAGAGCACAGGCGGTATGAAGGACTGGGTCCACAAATATGTCTGCCTTACTCTCCTTCAACATGTTCAGAACCTCCTGCAACAGTAACAAACAAGGGAAGATGCAGAAAACAAAGCTGAATTTCACAACAACACTCAATAATCTGGTATCCATTTCAGAAAATCTGTCTTTCTGAGAGACTTATTTTATTGACCTTTTTACACATCTCCTGCTTAATTTTCAACAAGTTGACCTTCAGACACTCTTCCACCTGACCGGTCTGCTCTTGAGCTGCTGCCTCCTCCGCACACAGTCTGGAGATCTACAAGAGAAAGAGCACAGGAGGGTTCGCAGAAAATAAAGACACAGATTAACGACAGCAAGGGAGGTAGAAATTCATTTCATTATGTTAATGACAGTATGTAAATGTACTGGCCACCCTTTAAAAGTTGATTGATTGATTGATTTGATTGAAATCTTTATTTTAACATGAGACGATAAAAATAACAAAATAAAACAAAACAAACAATACCCATAAATGGCACACATGAAGAAATGTATATCTGACATGCATATGTAAAATAAACAAGAAAAAATAAACAATAAGTCTTTGTCCAAAAGGAGTGGGAAGAAGTTCATGGCACAGTTTGTGTATTGGCCTGCATTAGAATGTACAGGTGTTTCTAATAAAGTGGCCGGTTAGTGTGTGTGTGTGTGCGTGTGTGCGTGTGTGTGGGCGCGCGCACTGTACCTCGTCAGAGCAGTGCATCTGTAGCTGTGGGTCCAGCCTGTAGTCGAGCGCCGACTCTTGGAGAATCACTCTAATCTGGTCTTCACAGTCTGACGATAACCTCTGAACCAAACCCCAGGCAGAAAACACACAATTTAACAAAGATAAGACAGAGGGAGGAGCAGCTTAAACCCTCAACAACAAAACCACCAAGTACCCTGAAATGATAAGATATGCAGTAGGGTACATGCTCATGTAACTATTAAACTATTATATATTACAGCAGGTAATATACTGTATGAATTTAAATAAAACTGAGAAGCCTCTGATTCCAACTGTGAGATCTGAGATTTGAACCAGCATCTTATATACAGTACTGAAGCGTTTAAATTTAGCTTAAACCTTTATTTTCCTATTGTACCTATATTTAATTGGCAGTTTTCTAGCCTACGCTGTAGTCGTCATTGGATCAGTCACGTCTTGCACTGACCTGGTCAGCGTATTTGAGTTTGAGGCAGGCGATGACCTGACCCTCCAGCTCACTGTCCTCGCTCGCCTTGTTCAGGATGGACTGGCAGAACTTGGGGATGTCAGCTCGACAAGCTTTCCTCAGTACCGGGTTCAACCTGTAGTCTGGTGGAGGGGGTGAACACAGCTTCTGATTTGTCATATCATCTCACACATCACATCGTGGTGTACAGGTACTTATCTGAGTGTGTACCTGTGTTCTGTGTGATCTGCCTCTTGGTGATCATCTGTTTACACTTCGGATCCATCAACTCACTGTTTTTGTTCTGTTTCAAACACTGAAGAACGTTTCTGGCATCGGCATCGGTGCAGAACCGCTGCAGGGGTGTTTCCAATGCAGACAAAAGAAACACATCATTTAAAAGATGTGAGTTTAGATGGACATCACTACAACAAAGCGTCCCACCAGCTTAGTCCTGAAACCTGAACTAAGCACAGATAGAGATTATGACCCGTCACTGCAAACTAAAACTGATTTTATTTTGTTTTAGTGTCAGTCGTCTGACTTTGTTTGTACAGTTACCACAGTCTTTACACTTTCTCCAGGTCATCACATCATCCTAGCTTTTCATACAGGCTGCCTTAAAACAATTTGCTGATAATACTGTTCTGTCCTGCACTCAAGCTTGTTAATGCATACCATTAACTTGTAATGCAGTTATTTTATATTGTTGTTGTGGTACTTCTAAAGTACTGGAAGTAGTAGATTATGAAGCAACAGCTTCAAATCCCTCTATCTTAGTGCAAAAATACGATGGCAAATAATCATTTCTTAGACTGTATAGATATAAAACAGTTCCTGTCTTTTTAAACAAATAATACAAGAACAATTTGAAAGATGCTGTTCCACAGATACAGTATTTTATGTTCCTCCTGCTCCTCACCTTGATCATCTGCTTGCAGACTCTCATCAGCTGGTAGTCGAGCTCGGGGTCGGTCATCTCCACCTCCTGCAGCCGGAAAATCCGCTGGTGACACCGCAGGCTGAGCTGCTTCTTCTGCTCCTTTAGACACTCGATCATCTTAGCAGGGGAGAGGTGACGGCCAGAGGGAGGAAAGAGGTTCAGATCAGAGAATAAAGGAGAGAGAAAATCGAAACGTCGGAGGAAAAGAGAAATGGAGAGAGGGGAGAGAAGGAGGATGAGATAGACGAGGCGGGGAAAATGTGAGGAGCACAAGGTGAAGGAGGAGAGGGACAGAAGAAATATATGTCAAATTTTGATGACTTTAAATGCTTCTCTTTGTTTGTTAGGCATATTCTAGTATTTCTAATATTCCCTTAATTTCTACAGTTTCTTACCTGAGCATTACCAAAGTTGACATTGGGACAAAGTCGACTGATGTCCGACTTACAGGGATCATATAGCTCTGGATCTAAACGAATATCCTCCGACTGAAACAAGAAAAGTCTTTTTATCTTACAAATCTTTCATAGTGGTCTTCTGAGTGGAAAATCTGTGTTTCAAAGGAGAAAAGTAGATTCTCAGAAGAATCAAAAACTATACGAAAGTATGAGAGGGTGAACAACAGACTCAAACAAACGATGCTGGGGTTAAGTAGCATGTGATTTAACCCGAGGCATTTCTGTTCAATGACATTAAACCAAACAGGTCACATTTACCTTAAACAATAGTGTAAACACACACCACTTACACACGTAACACAGCGTACGTTTCCTGTTATCATGCACAGAAAATGCCCACAGTATGATTTAAATGAGATAAGTCAGTGAGAGAGGAGGCTGTGTGCGTGTGTACCATCTCCAGCTCCTCCACCCGCAGCTGTTTGCGACATTTCAGAGAAACCCGCTGCTCCCTTGCATCCTGCAGTGTGTCGTTCCTCACCGTGGTGCTCAGGCAGATCACAACATCCACCCTGCAGTGGGACAGACAGTGATGGAGAGTGATGATCATTTGTGTTTGTGTGTCACAAGTGTTTTTATGCAACAGGATGAATAAGACACTTAAGTGTTTTACAGAACTGCAACTTACTGTATGTCTCCAGTTTTACAGACGCTTACATGGAAATGTACTCACTTTTTCTTGATGTTTGGACACAAGCGCAGAACATCCTCCTTACAGGCCATCTTGAATTTATAGGAAAACCGAAAATCCTTCATTTGAACCTGAAAGTTGAGAGAAAGGAATTTATATAATCACATTTTACATAAAACATTAAAGTAATTGTAGGAAAAGTAAAAAAAACAGAGCTTAAATGGATGTACACAGAGACATAGAGAAGCAGTCGTTGTCATGGTAACTGACCAGCTGGAAGTGAGTAACACCGACTGCACACTTGTCGTTCATCTCTTTCTGGTGTTTGTTCTGAATCAGACACTCCATCAGATCACCCGTATCGATCTGGTTATCAGCTACATCCTATCAGCACAACACACAGCGTCACGAAACGTTATTGTTTATGTGGGCAAATCACACATTTTGTTGAATGGTTATACAAAGGTTTGTGTATGTGTGTGTTTGTCCGCACATGGCAGTGGGCCTGGATGACGGGGTCACAGGCTCTGATGAGCAGAGCATCAATCTGGACGTCCTGCAGCCGACAGTGAGAAAGAAAGAGACACGTTAGGTTGCTCCTCAGGTGAAAATGTATTGTGGGTTCCAGATAAAGATTAGTGTAATGATGATTAGTGATTCGTTTCTCTTCGCTGACCTCTGACTCGAGTTCAGTCAGGTTTCCCACAACATCCCTGCAGGCAGACACCAAGTCCTCTAAATGATCCTGCAGGCACTCCAGCTCCTGGACACACACACACACACACACACACACAGAGTAAAGTTTACTCTTTTTATCTTTATTTTTAAACTTATTCTATTTTTGTTTGCCCCACCTGTCCAGTGTCTGTCTTATCGCTGCACCACTTGCCGAGGTCGGTCATGCAGCGTTTCTGCAGCTCAGGGTCCAACTTCACATCCAGCGCTCTCTGGTGGAGAATCCTCTGAACCTCCACCTTACAGTCCCGAGACAACTGCAAACACACACACAGAAGCAGTCCCATGCTGTTAATACACTCACAAAATATTCTATTATTATCTAGTAAAAGTTTATAGGTATAGTCAGGAAAATGTACTCAATGTACAGAACAAACTACAGCATTATTATTATGTTAATACTCGTGAATGTAACTTTAATGTGTGAAATGCTCACTATGTATATTTGATTTTGATTTTCTATTTCATTAAATTCGACAGGCAATCATGAAAACAGCCAACAATGAAGCTTCAATGAATCAATTCAGCAATCACTACACAGATGTTTGTACTGGACAGTTATTCAATGCCAATATTTCTACTTTATAGGAATATATCCTAATATGTCTAATATAATTTTTTTATAAACACGGTGATGATTCCTCAAATTTGGGTATTATAACACGGTGGTCATGGCACAGTATGCACGGAGCAGGACGTTGCACTCTGGTGAAGTCAACGACTGAATTCAGAGATGAAAATTAGCCTTAATGCCCACATCAAAGTTATGCTTTAGAGATATCAGTGCTGTGTTCGACCCCGGCCCGGTAGGACAAAGGAACACTCCTGACTCAGCTTGCATAGATTTTAAATGAAGTTCCCCAAATGAAAGACCTTTTTAGTAAAACTGCGATAGTTGGAAGTTGATTCCAGCTGTCACTGGGTGAGAAGAGGGGTACACCCAGGACAGGTCGCCAACCCACAGGCAATTTGGAGTCAAAGTGTCACAAATAAAGCATGCAATCTCCACAAAGAGCGCCACAGTCAGCTGGCAGGTTCAAATCTAACTGCATCTCTGCTATGATGAAAAAATACTTTTATGGCCTATTAGATCTCCACCAAAACCAAATAGGTGATTTGAGCTGTTTGTGTTTTGAACGACTCTGTATCAAACGACCGAGCCCATCCGTGTGTGAGAGGCACAGATTAAAGGACGGCCATCATCAAAGCAATTTAACCCTTCACCAGGATCATTCCAGATTTAAGTGAACACTGAGCACTTACCCGCTCAGCTGACTTTACCTGGTAAATCAAAACATTAAAGTTACGACTGCTGATAGAGTTGTTAGAGAGGAAGCATTTAAAGTGGTATACAACAGATCTTTCTGGTGTCATCGTACCCGACGTCCTTGCTCCTCGGTGCGGTAAGCGTGGCGGTAGAGGCAGGAGAAGACGGCGCCCGGTGGCATCAGCTCACTGGTCTCGTTCCAGCCGTGCGTGTGGCAGAGCCGGGCGGCGTCACCCTGACACTTTCTGTACAGGATTGGATCCAGTCTGAGAGACAGAGGAGGTAAAAATAATAATTCTTTAATTTCAGGTTTAGTATTTCTTGCTCCATTCTATGGTTCACATAGTGAATTAAAGCATTATCACAGGGTGGTCTTTAAATCTGAGGTGCAATTATCAAATCAGAACTGAAGCTGAACAGCGAGGACTCGATGAACCGATTCCTCCAAACTCACTTCCAGTCTCTGGATATGAAGTACTGTAGCTCCAGCAGACGGTGTTCACAGTCTTCTACCATTTTCTCTGTGTACAGATGTTCCATTAGGCACGACAGGATCCTGCAAACACACACATCAGATCACATCAAGTAGTGAAAGAAGAACGGACAAACAGACAGAGAACAACCACATATGTTGTCCAGTATAGAGCTCTCATACAGTCCTCCTGCACATAGATACTGTGAACATTAAATTAATTAAAATGAAGAGGTGAAGTTTCATAACTAGTTGGAATCTCAGTGTTTCCAGAAAGACAAAATATTCAAGCCTCTCATTAATCCATTGCTCACATTGGGTCTCCGGTGCGGATGTGTTTGCAGGCGGTCTGGATGACGGACTCGCAGGCCTCATTGAGTGCTCTGTCGATCCTGTAGTCAGTTCCAGGGTCAGCAGACTGTATCAGAGTCTGCAGCTAAAGCAGAAACAGAGATTAAAATATCATCATATGCTCGAGTGATGTACTGATAAACATAAGATCTCGCTTGTGTGTCTCTGTTGGGTGGGTGCATCAGGAACAGTAAGTCCTGTGGTCTCACAGCGCTCTGGCAGACGCTGTCGATGGTAATGCTGCGGTCACCGCGTCCAATTCTCATCAGGCAGTGCAGAGTTCGGCCTTTGCGGTGAAGGCCAGAGCAGTGAGCCTCAATCTCAGTGCGGCAGTGCAGCACAATCTCCGGACTCAGAGAGAAGTCCTCCATCAGCATCCGCCGATAGTCCAGCATCTCCCCCTGACACTCCCCGCTGACCGGACGCCCTGCACACAGGTTCAAATTATTACTGATACAATTAAGCAGTGATGACAGAGAAGAGCTTCTCACTGTAACTGGACATGCTGAATGTATTTCAACCTTATGACCCAATAAACACGAAGGTGTATAATGTGGGCGCTGGAGGTGTGTGTTTTTCTCCCTCCGTAAAACATCAGCACTGCACCTTAATGATCTAAAACACAGAGGTAATGGTTCACTGGCGTGAATCACAGCTCCCCACTCACCGCGGTGCACAGCAGCCTCCAGGCACAGCAGCAGGTATGACAGTCGGGCCTCGCGGGCTCGGGGCAAGTTGGCGTCCAGGCTGCAGCGCTGTTTCCTCAGGTCCACCTTACAGGCTTTAGCCAGAGAGTAGCTGACTCTGTAGTCCTGAGAAATCAGCTTCTGACGGGTGGTGAGAGCATCACGGCACTTTAGGGAGGAGGAGGGTGGAGAGAAAGTGGTGGAGTATTAGTGACCAAACAAGCTCGCTATAACAAAATCCAAAACAGAATAGAGGTAAATAATGGATCAGTGAGAATCGTCCTGCTGTGGCTGCCTCGGTCCAGGTGTGAGATATTTAGTGTGTTGTACCTTCTCTGACATGGCCTCTTCAAACTTGTGATTGAACAAACACTTGTAGACTTTCCCCTCTCCTGCCTGAGTCTGAGGAGGACACAGACATGAATTCAAACACCATAGTTGGTCTGTAGGTATTTCACACATTCAGTTTGTTTTCCATCATCAAGCTTCTGTTTGTACCGACAGAGTTGAGTAATATTACATCTTGATACATAACATAATTGTAATTTGTAATTTGTGTTTGAACATGATTTAATCTACTTAATTCCTTCATCTAGTGCTTTTAAACTGTGTTACTGTCCAAACCTTTGCAGAACTTACTGTAGCTTGGTAACCAGCCATCACTGTAGTGATAAGGCTGTGGCAAAGGATATGAAAAACACAACCGCGCTATTTTGTAATTTCATCTTTCTCCTAAAACAACTAGTGTGGTCATTTTAAATGAAAACACCATTTCATTCAAAGTGGTTTTGCTGTATAATTATTTCAATTCAATTTGTTGGACAGGAAGCCTGATTTTTTTTAATGCCTAGAACTTTTTTATTCATGTATTTTCTAACAGTTAAACTTTAAAAGTTCCTTTTCATAAATTATGGTTGAGACAAACCTCACATACTGTAGCTTTTGTAATGTTATAATTCCAAATACGCTAAATCATTTAGATGGAAACTAAGATCCAACTGAATGTGAATACATCAATGTTGTAGTTATTAAATCAGAAACAATTAGAACACCCTTACGTTCTGACAGAATCTCTCTCTGTCGTCTCTGCAAGAGAAGTAAAGGTGTCGGTCGAGGTGGAAGTCGTCTGATGACAGCTCTGCTACCCGTAGGATCGCCCTCTGACACTCCTCTTTGATTGGACGAACGTGATCCTGCTGCTCTGCCTGTCTCACCAGCGCCTTCTCCAGACAGGCAATCACTTCACCCTGTGAATGGACGTCCTGCGAAGGAGCGGTGGGTATAAGAGAAGGTGACAAGAAGAGGGAGGAGAAAGGTAGGATCAAAGTTAGGATCAAGGGAAGTCATTGAAGTTCATTAGGCATGCACAAATAATGAGAAAACGGGTCCCTAGGCACAGGCAGGGGAAAGCGTCCTCCATACGACCCCTCTTTTCTCATCTCTGAAATCCTTTAGTGTGTCTTTATGGTAATTTCCTTCTCCTTTTGTAGTCATCTTATGACTCCTCACATTCATGCCTGTCTACCAACTAGATCTCTCCAGTGCTTTCATCAAGGAGATTTTTCTGAGTGTACTAAGTGAACCCTCCGTTGAGATTTGAAGTGTGGTTGTGTGATTCAAATGAACACGTACGTGATTTTTTTCTTAGGTTTCTATTTCACTTTGTCTCCCACCCTAATAAAATGACGTCAAACATCTGTGACTATTCTGAAACAATTACCAAATGCTCCTATTCTTGTAAGTAAAGTATTCGTCGACAGGAAAACACTCCCCTACACACACACACACACACACACACACACACCTTGTGTCCTACGTTGATGCTGCCACAGTGCAGGTTGTTGATGTCTTCTTTACATTTGTCCATGAAGCCACAGATCAGTCTGTAGTCACTGAAGATTATACTGGTCATCTTCGTGATGTACTGGTTGCACTGGTACTCTGTGATGTTGCCACGGTGATCAACCAGGCAGGAGACCAGGTATCCTCGCCCTCGGTCCTCCTCATTGCACTCCTTTATCTGAGTGTATAGAATAGGCAACAGGTGAATGAACACAGGACAAAGTGTATTTTATTTAATTTCTTTTTCCTCTACAGAAGTTTAGATGTTTCGATTCATTTCTATTCAATTTTAGTGTACAGTACGCGTAGATGATATGTTTATGACTGACAAACGACTGTGTTTCACCCAGACTTCAGTGTTTGTTTTGTCGGTCTTGCAGCTGTTGCTGCTTCATATATTATCCATCATCTGACTCACTAAGTCTAAGTCTCTATTGTATTTGAGAACGGAAACTACCACATTATTTAATTTGCCCACTGGTGCTAAACTGTTTCCAAAGCGTAGCGATGACAGCTCCATATAACCTGACAGGAAATTGAACTCTGGGCTTCCTGTGGCACAGACTCACCTCAGCGATGGTGCTCTTGCAGACCTCTGTTGCCACTGACTCAAACTTTGGATCTGTCGTCAGATTGAGTTTGTAGTTCCACAGGAGCTGAGAGAAAAACATAGCAACGCATTACATTTGAGGTTTTGAGATCTAAAATAGTTGATTAATCAAGAAAACTAAACCAAAGCTAATTAACTGATAATGAAACAACAACCACTTGATTATTTATCAGTTAGTAAGCAGTTAATTAAATTAATTGATCAGTAGTTAATTTATCACACCGCTTCACAGACTTCAAAATACACAGAGTAGATTTTAACATGTATTAAAATTATTTCATGTTAAAAAATATATTTCTATGTGCATTTCATGAAAAGACTATGTCCAAATGTAGGAGCTTTGGATTAAACCTGACCAAACACGTATCATGGGCACAAATATTTCTCTCCTATAGCAACTGAAACTGTTGACTTTATTTTTCTCTGTGTTTTATTAAGAGTCACAGTGAATGCAGATGAAGGTTTGCGACGTGTTTTACTGTCAGAAGGTTGGTTCATGGCAACTGGACTTCTTTCTTTGGGTAGAGACGTTATCGTTGACTAAACATGACTAAACCTTCTGACAACTTCACCTGGATGAATGAGAATCTTCCCAAACATGGTGTTTTACTATTGGTAAAAAGACTCAGTAGAATTTCAGAACCAGTATTAATTGTTCTTAATAATTACGTTTCTTCCTTATCTCGCTTTTTAATCTTGTGTTTTTATGTGTTTTACAAATACAGATTTAA
>JAUMHF010000017.1:15724972-15769498 GCA_032359275.1 Microctenopoma steveboyesi
CTGGATGAATGAGAATCTTCCCAAACATGGTGTTTTACTATTGGTAAAAAGACTCAGTAGAATTTCAGAACCAGTATCAATTGACTTGGAGAATGGGAAAGTTCTTAATAATTACGTTTCTTCCTTATCTCGCTTTTTAATCTTGTGTTTTTATGTGTTTTACAAATACAGATTTAATCCCGAATAGCTGACATACCCCTTTCATTCACCCCATCGGCTCACAGTATGCAAACAAATTGCTATGTAAAGACATTCCTTTTTCAGCTTAAACTTGTCCTTTTCTTTTTTTATTTATGTGTTTATTGTCTTTCCTGTCAGTGAGACTCCAGCTGCAGCATCCACAGATAACAGATACTGATCTGTGTGTGTCTGTGTACGTGTGTGAAACTGCAGGCAGGCGTGTAATAGAGACCGTCCTAGTGTTTTATTAACCTTGTGGCATTTCATAAACCTGTCTGCTCCTGCTGCTGAGAACTCTAAACACTGGCGGTTTATTGGGACGAGGATTAGACGCAAAGCTAGAGGGAGATGAGCGGTTTGTGCAGGTTGGCAGTTAGAGGACGACAGGTGAAAGTGAGCGAGACTCAAGCGAGAAGAAGCAATTAGCTCGGTCAACAGTTGTGCTGATGTCTTTGCATGGTCACGTTATTTACAAAGCCAACTTGTGAATAGTCATGCTATGACATTTTAAAAACAGCTGTTGGGTAGTTTATCTGCGTTAACGTGGTGCGTTTATTTCACTGGGCTGAGAGTGGGAATATCAAATCTTTGCTAAAGTACCAGATGGTACAAGCTTGATACAAGGTGAGGCTGACCACCTGTGAACCCACTGCACTACCAGGCACTGCTGAGGTAATGTAGTCGGCAGCAGTTGGTGTTTCTTCTAAAGAAATGGTCACTATGAACAAACTAGTTTATCGTCTACAAAACCTCCTGTGCATAAGCACACACACACACACACACACACACTGCAGCGTTTTGATTATGTAATGTTACGTCCTGTTACATCACTGTACACAGGTAAACATATGTAGGTGTGTGACAGTCCGTGTTAAATATACTGTAAAGGTTTCATACTCATCTTAAATATTCACCAACATAAACACCAGCATGTTTTTGTGTTTAATTTGGGGGTTTTGCGTGCAGACTTACATGATTACAGTCAGAAGCGATCTCAGTTTCCTGCAAGAAAAAAAAGAAGACGGAGAGACACAAGTCACAGACTGTTCCTCAGGTAAATTCAAATGAACACAGCTACGCAACACTTCTTCGCATTATCACAAACAACCATCTAATATATTTATGATGTACAAATACTAAAACAGATGCAAATACACGTGCAGAACAACCAGAGAAAATGTATATTATATATACATATATATATTTACTTTTACCAGATCTAATCTACTGTAGTAGTCCAGTCACTTACTCCTCTATCATCTATCGTCTATCATACTAAATTAGATAATTAGATAGATTAAAACAAACAGTGGAACACCTGCTTTATCCATCAGAATAAATAAATAAATACATCTAAAATAATTAATTGATTTTATAATAGTTGCAATTGATCTTTTGATGATTAAATAGTGATTAGTCCACAATTGTTGCAGCTCCACGTGTCAGTGCAAGGAGCATGTTTTGCTCTTTATTATTGTTGTTGTTCTGATGTAGCTCAATTTCAATTATAACTAAAAACAATAAACAAGTAAATACTCGCACACTGGTGGATAAATAAACATCAAAACAATAGTTAGTTTGCTGTCACGTGATCTTTGACATGTTTTAGTTCATTTGTGGACATAAAAGAGAAAAATCCGTTTTTTTTTCTCCTGATGATTTTTTTTGATGAAATGGCAGCGATCATGCTGCAGATATTAAAGAAAACGTAGCCGAACAAAGTGAGAAATACAAGACAAGTCACAGGCTCAAAATCAACACAACGCAGTGAAAGAAGCTGCTCAGACAGGAAACAGCCCATAGCTCCCTGTGTGGAGGACAACAGGCTGAGACCGCTCCACAGTGTCAGTCACACACACTTTGGATTCAGAGACAGCGAGTGTAGTGACAGACCGATCACACTCACACTCACACGGCTGTGTTCACGTTTTTGTGCAGTCAAAAAGTGACTCAGTTTGTAACTGCAGCGTCGCTTCTACTCAAATGTCTCTCTATGGTCGGATTGCGGGGCTTAGATCACCACAAATAAATCCTGTAGTGTAACCATACGCTGCTATCTGCCACTGCTGTGTGTGTGTGTGTGTGTGTGTGTGTGTGTGTGTGGGTGTTCTTTCCCAGCTGTTATGGAGTCGAAGCGATGCAATTATCTCCGTAAAGAGGGCATCACTCAGGGCCAGCAGAGGAGTGAGTGTGTGTGTGTGGTTGACGTCAGCATAGTGGATAATAGAAGGTGACGTCAATGGTGCCAAGTTAAAAAAACCTTATAAACACAATGTAAAACTCTCAGAAGAAGTGGACAAAAAGTCTAAATTACAGCTGGCACATTTTGAGCATTTCTATACAGAACGTTATGCTGGTGCTAATAGCTACAAATCTGAAGCTAATACAACAGCCCTGCAATAAATCCTATTATCATGAAGGTTATGTTTTATTTCACCGGAGACAGGTGGCATATAGGACAGTATATGATACATATAAATCAATGTTCATCACGTGGCTCGTTGTGATAAATGAGTCTGCACACACACCAAAACAGCACCAATCAAATTATAGTCAATTCATTATCTGTTTCACATTCTAGATGAATTTCGGTACCTCCACTCATGCCTGTGTGTGTCTGATGAGCAGCAGATTACCAAAGTAAACACACACGCACTGAGTGAAGCTACACTTAAAAACGTCCAAGACAACGCTGCAAAACAAATCTGTGCATGTAGGCGGCAAATCTGAAAACAGATTGTTGTGAGTCTGAAAAAAATGCATGGATTGTGATCACAAACAAGACACAAACAACAAATGCGTGCAATGTTTATGGTTTAACTTCACCCTGAAAGTCACCTGACAGCTGCATGACTGCACACACGCGCGCACACACACACAGACACGAGCGCGCGCACGTGCACACCCTGCTCAGCTTGAGGTAAACTCATTAGCAGCTGTGCAGTGCCAGAGTAAGGGTGTAATGGTAAATATTGAGCACTGTCAAGCTGTCTGCTGGCTGCTCCGACTTGGACACTGATGCAGGGGATGGTGTTCACTCCAGCATCAGCCTCGTGTTGACAGCTGCTGTGGTCGTGGACCACCAGGGCGTCGCGCCCATACGGCCGCCGCTTACCTCTCTGTGGTCCTGCAGGCACTCCAGCACGGCCAGGTTGTTAGTCCAGGTGTGTTTGGGGCAGAGGCGGGTCAGGTCCTCCCGGCAGGCCTCCTCTTCTGACAGCTTCCAACCGGTCGCCCTTCGAGGCTGAGAGGCCCCGGCGGCGGCAGCGGCAGGTGCATCTCTGACCGGGGGCTCGGCGGCTCTGAGGACCGGCGGGTTGGGCGGTTCGGCCGGGCCGCTGGCAGGCCTCAAGCCGAGGACGGAGCAGAAACCGCAGAGACACACAGACAATAACAGCAGCAGCAGCTGAGAGCGACTGTACGCCGCCATCTTCACACCACTGCCAAGCTGGCTTTAATGAGTGTGCATCACTTCCGGTCAGCGACTCCACAATAAAGACCTATAATATAGCTTCCGGTCATTTAAAAAAACAAACAAATAAAAGCTTTTATCACAATAAACTATAGCCAAATGTAAAATATACAAATGTTCACTAATCGGTACTGTAATAAATCATTAATATATAATAATCATCATCGAAATAGTGGTACTTACTTGGTATGCAGTTTTTCTTATTTAACCATTCATTGATATAGTATGACAAATCTTTGAGGTAGGTTATAACCGGCAGCCAAACCAATGTATTCATAAATTATTTATTAATGAGAAGAGTGTAACTGAATTTGCCTTACAACTTCCTCTCTATACTTATTACTATATCATAAGTTTGGTTTAATGCATTTATGATTTAGTTTAATGAGTTATATTTGTTCCATTACTAATGTGGCATGTGAAGACTGTTCAGGAAGATCGTGTGTGTGTTTGTGTGTGTGTGTGTGTGTGTTCCCTCCCCTTCTCCCCTTCCCTCCCTGGGAGGTTGAGCAGCTGAATATGATGGGAAGCAGTGAGCAATAAATCTTCCCAGTTTAGAGTTGACAGGTGTAGGGAAGCTTTTTCTGCTTCAAACCACATATGCATCCTGCACCCAAATGTTTTACCAAAACCATTCCCAGATTGGGACTGATAGAAAGCGTGATATAGAAATGTGCAGAAAACCAACCCACATTAATCAGTGTCTTTTGTTTGACTCACATCACCCACTACAACATAAATTAGGAGTACTCGGGACACTGTACCATAGAGCAGAGAACAATACCACCACCACAGAAGCAAAAAATAAGGAAGACAGGCATCTGAAGACAGCCCTTAAAATCTGTGGATAAGGCAGGATTGTCTTTCAGACAGGACCACAGAACAACCTGAATCCCAGGTCTGGTTATTCCATTTATGTCTGGTGTGTCTGAAAGACTAAAAAATATTTTTGGAAAACACCACATACCTGTCTACTTCAAACCCACAAACACACCGAGACAGAGACTTATCCATCCTAAACACCGCATACCAAAACAAAGGAAAGGATAATTGTATGCTATATAGTACAGTGAAGAGTGATTTGAGCTGAACATTAGTAGGAACCAAACAGCCCCTACACAGGAGGATAGCTCAACACAGAAGGAGGTCGCAAGATTAGTTGTGTATCGTCAAAGGGCAGGACAAAGGACACTCATTTATGGACAAAAATGTTCAAATATTGCATAGAGAAGACACATGGTTTGACAGAGAAGTGATGTGCAATAACAACCCCTCACTATACGATATTTAATTAATTGATTATATGTATTTTACAGAGCTGTGGAGTAATAGTGAGAGCAGGACTGAAACACACATAGATGAAAGGAACCGTCAGCTGTTGCAGAAGCTGAGCTGACACAGAGGAAATTAGGGATAACAGAGACATTTCCCCTGGTTTAGGAAACTGAGCTATAATTGTTTTATTCAGTGGTGTAAAATCTGTTCAGATCCTTTCCTTGCTTACCAAAAGCAAGTCCTGCTTTCAAGTACTATTAATACAGAACAGATAGTTCTTGTAAACATCAGACTGATTCTAACTTCTCGTTCACTGATAAATGACATGCAGTAACACATTATGGCTGAATCAGCACTGATGCAGGTTATTAATACTATGTCATATTTAGGACATATAGGAGGAGCTTCTGTCTGTGACTATTTTCAGCTATGGATTAATCTACATTCGGTGCTGTAGTAAGTATTTGAGGCAGCTGGATGGTACAGGGCTGAGTCAAAATAAACTACAGTGTGTGTGTGTGTGTGTGTGTGTGTGTGTGTGTGTGTGTGTGTGTGTTCAGGACAACACTGTCAACATTTTTGCCTCAGTGTGTTTTAAAGGATGAAGCTTTATGACACAGCCAATATTCACCGCTATATGATTAAAACTATTTTTGAAGAGCAGATAAGTGGTCATTTATGTCCCTGTTGTTGGTGAACAGATAAGCAATATTAAAGAAACACCACCTGTGTTGACTGATGTAAAATCCTCTTCTTCCAGAGTACAGCACAGACACTGGGATCACAGACTCGGTGCGTTGTGGAACCTTATCAGAGACCTCAAGAGACCACGTGCTAGATTTTCCATAACTGAGATCAAACCATGTCGGGTCTTTGTCGTGGTCCCACAAAGTCATTCAGGATGAAATTCCCCAAGTGCTTGCTTCAGCCTCTCAGCTGCCGCCGTCAGGCGTCTGCATTTAAACAGCTTCTGAAGACAACTGCTGCTTGTCCACACACACTCACAGCTGAGTCAATGTCTATAAAGAGACCAGAGGGCCATGGTATTTCCATTCTTCTCTCTTCTCATCTGTTGGCCACAGGCAGGATTCAGCTGTAGTCAGGATGGCAGAGTAAGTCCAGACTTGATTCAGGATAACTATCGAGAGAACAACGTACCAACATTCCTTAATCATTTTCCATTTTGTTTATTTTTCTGTAAAGGAAAAAGATGTCATCATGCCGTAAGAATCAGCTCAAGGTAAAATAAGAAAAATTTCAATATTAATTCATTTATTCGTTTACCTCCTGTAGTTTAATGAGTGAGGAAACTAAAAACAATACAACATGAAATACTTGTAGATGGATGTATACCCGAGAAACTCCAGACAGTTTTCAATGTGTATTAAAGGAGTAAAATAAATGAGAATATAAATCTACTTTCTGCTTCATGATTTTATGGATAATTCATGGTTGGATTAAGGAAGGGGCAATGATAATTTTATAGGACACAATTCCAAATTTCAATTTTCAATTCCATAAAGCTTTCTGTTTTACTCTGGGGCAGTAAGTTATAAGACACTTGCACTGTACTATTATCACATGCTGTAAATAAATTATTATTATGGTGTGACGTGCGCAGCGTTTAATCCTCTTTCTCTCAGACATTGCTGCTGCAGATTGGCGAGGCAATGCTGGAGGAGGAGGCGCGGGAGGCCGAGATTGAGAAGATGAAGTACATGGAGGAGAATTGCCCCGCTCTCTCCATCCATAGCAGCATGCAGGACCTCCAGGTAAACTGCCACCACACAAACATAGATGATGTTTACACATCTGCAAGCACTGCAGAGTTTGTCATTCTAATTCAAGTCTAATTGGTTTCCTCTGTACCAGAGGAACATGAGAACACATAGATCTTTGTCATACTTTGTTCTTATTTATACAATGGTGTCCTCTGAGTATTAGACCATTGGCAAATCAAAACTCCCTGTTCTATCCTATCACAACATCAGGAGCTTTGCCGGAAAATTCATAAGGAGATTGATATCGTGGATGAGGATCGATACGACATGGAGATCAAAGCGAAAAAGTCCACCAAGGAGGTCCGTAAAGTCTGACTTACTTCCACAGATTATTTTTGATATACAAAGTGTGAGCCCCCCGACTGAAACAACAGCTATGGTGCCTATTTAAATTAGAATATCACCTTGTAATGGTCATTTGGATTAGTTACTTACACACAGTTACACTTTAGTGTAGGAGTAAAATGGAGTCGAGTTGACAATAAGCCCCAATCTGTGTTCCTGATGACAAACCCATACCAGCCTTTTCATGTGGTAATAATGTTGGAAACAGGTTCACAAAACAGGTTATTCCAGTAGATTTGATATTATATATATACACATATATATGTGAATAGTGGGTCATATAGGCTGCAATTACTGTCTCAATAAACTCCTTTTGTATATAATTAATTCCAGTGTAATGATTCCCCCCCTGTCATCTGCCTCAGAAATATTGTGCGTTAAAAACAGATCAAGGCTGGAAATACAAACAAATAAATGTGCATCTTTAAGGGAACCCACACCAATCGTTTTCCCCTGAAGCACACAATACACACACACACACACATGGTGTGAGTGACTATCTTCTCTATCAGATTGAGGACTTGAAGATAATGGTTCAGGATCTGAACGGCAAGTTTAAGAAGCCAGTCCTGAAGAAGGTGCGGATGTCGGCTGATGCCATGCTGGCAGCTCTGCTGGGCTCCAAACATAAAGTGTCCATGGACCTGAGAGCCAACTTGAAGCAGGTCAAGAAGGAGGTGAAAGATGAGGTGAGGGTTTTAAACATCATGAAAAAGATTAAACATGAGTTTATGACAACAACATAACAGACACTAAACAGTTCATTATTTTTCTCTCAGGAGAAGCAAACAGGCGACTGGAGGAAAAACATCAAAGACAAGGCTGGGATGGACGGCAGGAAAAAGATGTTTGAAACAGAGGCATAAATATCACTGCGTTGTAATGCTGTGTATCACGAAATTCATTGTTGTTGGAAATGTATTTAAATGAAATAAGAATTAAATCATGTGGTGTTTTGTGTGTTCCGTGGTTATCTTCTGTTGTGGTAAATAAAGGTAATGAATGGAAGAACCTAAAAAAGGCAAAAGTGGGTTAATTTCAAATGAGTCATTACTACGTGTGCTGTAGTAAAATGTCCAGTAAAATGTCATACCACCCGGGTTCGATTCCCAGTCACCCAGCGCTAGCTCCCCGAGCGCCGCCTGTGGCTGCCCACTGCCCCCCCCAATATTAGATAATATCTAATATTGTATTAGAGTGGAACATAAAAGATGCTGTGAATGACCACATGGTGGTGCAATCCAAAAAAATGTCTCTGAGATCTGAGTAACATGATAGGCAGACCAGATTAACTTAAACCCTTAAGTTTCTTCTATATTAGACCCAAACTATATTCTCATATAACTTATCCCAACATATGAAGTTTGAGTCAGTGAGATCATTTTGTATGATTTCTTCTTCTTATCTTCTATAAATTATCCCAGTAAACTTTACAAATTTATCAAAATATACAGCAAACACAAACACCCACTCAACATTATGTTTATTACAGTATGTGAAGAAGTTTAAGATACAGAATAAGATTTCACCATCACAGATATCAAGGTATCCTTCTATCTCTATGTCTAACTGCAACATGTTTTTAAGCTGCTATCACTCTCAGATAGTTTGACACGTCTCCCACTATATTGTACAAAGACAGACTAAATTATACCAGTCAAATTAGAGTCTTGTTTCTATCAGTAATGGTTGTATATTATATTTATAATTACCACTGGCTGACTGGTCTCCGTTTGCTGACTATTAACGAGACAAATTACGTACTGCATATTGAAGTTTTACTGTATGCTTCACTTAGCCAAAGAAATATTCAAGCAATTGCTGGGAACAAAAAGCATCAAAAAAATCCTGCAAAACTAGACAGAGTGGATTTATGTTTTGACAATGGAGGAGAGGTTTTTAAATTGTATTACTAGTGTGACTAGTAGTAACTGGTTTGTGAACAATAAGCTGCAGGCAGACTGTTTCTTTGGCATGGGGCAACAACCACAAAACAGAAACCAAATCAAATTGAGAGAAACATTTTTTTATGTTTTTTGTCTGTAAACACCAACCATTACTACAATTAATTAATTTCATGGCTGGGTCTTGAAACATGAGAGACATGAAGCGGCCACGTGTCCCCTGCCAGAATCTGAGTTATGCAGCCGAACGCCTATTATACAAAGATAAACTTTTGAATAGGTTCATATTTCTGAACAATTTTGTTTGGAGATAGTCTCCACTGCAGCACAAAACCCCGCTCAGCTTTCTCTTTATTATACAAATACAATATAAGGATAACATGTTTTTCAGCAGATAATGTTTTGAAATTAAATGTATCCCAAACTAAAGTTTATCAAAGAAAATGTTGATTGTTAACAAAATAATAATTGAGATTTATGTGGTTTAGTTATCCCAGTTTGAAGGTGGTAGTAAAGCATTCTGGTCTTCTGCTCTTTGCCTCCTGCGAAAGCGAAGGACGACCACAGCCAAGATAACCAATGAAATTATGAAGGCGCTGGCGAAGCCTACGGTACTGATGTTACTGTTGAGGATGTTCTCGAATATCCAGCCTCCATTGCTTGATTTGGTCTCTGGAGAGTCTGAGACAGGACTCAGGGGCAGAGGGCTCACTGAAACAAGAGTCAACAACAACTTTATTAGTTTAAAAACGAAAGAAAGAAAAAAAGTAAGAAAGAAAGACAGAAAGAAAGAAAAAAAGACAGAAAGAAAGAAGGCATAAATTAACCTGCAGCAGGTATGTCACTCTTTTTCATCAGAACACCGGTGTCATCCACAGCGTCACTGGGAATAGTCTTTCCAGTAAGCTGCAAAGGACCCTGGGTAATGTAGTGGGCAACTGTCTCCCTGCTTAGAGTTCGCCTCCGTCTGCGGGATGGATTACTCAAACAGCCCTGGGCACATCTGGAGAAGGGATTCCCAGGCTCACACAGGATGACAGAGCAGGTGATGTACACCTGTAAAAAGGCAGGTAAGAGTTTTAGAAGATAACAGAAGTTCAGGCTGTTTTTTATCTTTCGCTTTTTCAATTGTACTTTTTTGTATGTGCACATTAATATTATTATGAAAATGGAAAATGGAATGGAAAATTATTGCTTTCTTTTCTATGTGTCTGTACTGAAATGGGTCAAAAAGCTTTTTCCCACTCTGCACCTTATACATAGAATATGTTGCAGGAATGACTGGAAACTAAAAAAGTGGATCCCTTGGAGCACATTTAAATCCAGATTGAGACTTTTTGAGGCTGATTCCATTGTTCGTACATGTTTTGTATAGTTTAATCTGCTTTAATCTTTCTTCTTAATTGTGTAACTTTTAACATCTTCTATTTATTGCTGCCTATCTTGGCCAGGGCTCCCTTGAAAAAGAACTTTAGAATCTCAATGGGACTTTCCTGGTTAAATAATAGTAAAAGAAAATCATTCAGCAAGATAGAGAAGAGCACTGCATGCTCAAACCATACAGTACCAATAAAAAATATTTTGCCTTTGGAAAACAGGTGATTTGTGATGCTCCAGCATCATTATTACAATCATTAGCCACATAATTTATTCAGTATTATTCCTTACGCATTGCATAGAGAATGAAATTGAATTGTTTTATTCCATTGCAATCAGTAAGGGTAAAAAGATTTTACTGTAGTCGATCGCTGTTGATGTTAAATAGAATATAATATAGTAAACTCCAGAAACAGAACTCAGTGGTAAACTTCATTGGGCTAAGAAAACTGTGAAACATACAGTACATATACAGTACTATTTAGTACATAATTGGATTTTTAATATTTTTGTTTGTGTTGGTATGTTTTAGTTTTCAGTTTTATGCATAGTTACCTGGTAATAGTTTCCAGTAAACATAAAGGCCTCAACCTCGAAATTGAACGAGGTTTGGTTAGATGAGTGGACTGTAAGTGTCTCATCTTGCACACACCTGTAGGGAAAATAAATCACACAGTTCATTTAGTCTACTGCACATGAACAATGGTCATCCAGTTCAAATACAACTCTAGCCGCATTTTGTTTAGGATCCAAGAAAACATCAGCACTCACCCATTGCTGATGAGGTTATAGTTGAGGGGGTTGTTAGGGTTGTCGTCAGGAGTAGCTTTACATGATTCAACAAATAAAATGACATTTGGTAGTTCCGACTGAGCTTGAATACCCATATAGATCGGCTGCAGCAGCGTTACCTGCACTGGGTAAGCACTGGGCGCCACCTTAGAAGTGAAGTTTTGATCGAGGAATATGTCAAACGTATAACCAAAGCTACCGAAGCTGGACTCAGTAAAAATGTAGTCAGAGTCTTGGAGGTTGTAGTTACTGGAGATGCGCATGGTTTTGGGGAATTGGCATGAAAAGTCGATCTTAACTGTCTTCCTCCGAGTTATGATTGCGTTGGGCAGCTCGAAGGAGTTGATCTCATTCTGAAAAGTGATAAAGTCACCTTTGTCCTGTATTTAAGACAAACAGAAGAGAGAAACTTGTCAGTATTTGAGAGTTAAAGACACAATAACTTTATTGCTATTTCCAATATGTTTCAAACCCAGTAAGTATTTTTCTGAATTCCCACTATAACCAAAGAGTTTTGATCATTTGGATTTTATAAATTAAATGTCTCCACACCTCAAGTTTTGTACCACAGGTGCTGAACGACATGGTGCCCATGATGTGAGTGTCGTTTGATGTGAGCGAGCACGATGGATCACTCAGCTTGAGAAAGTTCACGTCAATGCCAGGCATTGAAGCCTTCTCGAGAACCACTGTCATCTTGTTGGGTGAACACTGAACCATGGCCTTTCCTGTAAGTAACATCAATCATAATCAGTAAGGACACTTTGACCCTGATGAGACGCATATGAATACAATAAAAGGCTAAATGATTAAGCATCAACAGAAAATCCAAATATGACTTAAAGTTTGTGGTCAGTACTGAAAAGAAATTACCAAAATATCTTTTGGATGGGGTTAATAGGTTGGCTAATATAAGAGCATACTGGGTATTTAGTATACTGAGAATAATTCTGTCTGCATTCACACTTGCATTAGACATGTTTTAACACAATTTAAAAGACAAGCTGTGTTAAAGTAGAACAAACCAACTTATTATGATTATATATTTAAAGAATTCATCCAAAACAATTGTAAAGTTCCTAGTTTTCATTTTTGTTATTGTCAAATGTCTGTAAACAATGTTAACTCAGGTGGTAACATATATACAATTTTGCTATATGCATATATACAATAAATCCACATAGTACTGTTTTGTATGCAGAAAAACAAATTACTAATCAATCGTATCATATATTTATGGTATAAAATAGGGAAAATTAACAAACCGTGAATGACAGATGCTTGGGTCACCTTGACAACAACACATCTCATTTCTGATTGGCTAAAGAACAAAACAAAGAAATTATGTTTCAGGTAATATGAACAATGTAATGAACAAGGTAATGAACAGATAAACAATAAAAAAATATACTTGTATAAATAACTAAGAAAATAACATTAAAGATTTTACTCATTTTACTTATTTACTTAGTTATTTATATCACTGTCATGTTGAAAATTAAATTATCATTTTAGTAGCTTCTTCAAAGAAATGATGAAGCTCTGCTTACTAACATGGCATAAAGCAGGAATCAGTAATACATGAACTCACGTTTCATTTGTCTCTGCAGTGAAGCAGACTGGTACAAATCTGTGAAGGTCGCTAGGCTTTGGTGTCCAACTCAAAGTGACTTCAGCTTTTCCAAACTGACCGTCTGCAAACACTTTGCTCATGTTCTGAGGTCCACTAACCTGGAAGTCGTTTATGCTTTAGGAAAAAAGGCAGGGACACATTAAACCGTGATCTTTACTTGACAACAAACCACCTGAATTTCATATTATATTAAAAGAAATACGTTGAATGCCGAGCCTCTGCTTGGGCAAAAAGCTGGAACGTCTCATCCACAGTAGCATGAAGAACAGCACCATGTGATGGGGTAGCAGACAAGAACATGGGCTGCACATGACCAGCTTCACAGTTTGGGATTGGAGGCAGGACTGAAACACCGAAGGTTATCACATCAGCATTTTTTGCCTCAGCAGTTAAAGAAAAGTCAAATGTGACATATACATGATATCATAATGATTATTCTATGTTATAGAGATTGAGTCACATGACATTGGTGTTCGTTCAGTCTATTGGATGTGCTTTTGTGTCTGTATTACTTACTCTCTATTGAGAATTGCAGTTTTACTGTGCAGAGAGGTGAGCTGAAGTTAAAGGCCTCCAGGAATACCGATGTCCCATCTGAGTACGTCAAAGTTATGTTTTGCCTGGTAAAGTCCTCTAGCATTAACTCAAACACATGGACATTAATGCTGACTTGACCTGTCGAGCTCAGGGTGCATGTAGTCTGGGAAGAGAAGAGTTAAATGAACATTAGGAATACGTACTGGTGAGAAACTTTGTAAATGCAAATACACACATAAAATATTACATAAAGAATAATGTAAAAAGCACTAAAAGAATTAAGAGAACAACGATCTTTCTACTGGATTTAATGTAAAAACACCTATTACAATGGGAACATGCAAAAATATATTTAACTCAAGTGAAGCACGAGATTTAAGAACGTTTCTCCAGCTTTGCTTAAAATCTCTGTAAATGATATGTCAAGGTGCGTTTAACACTTGAAATTAATTACCTCGTCCAGAGAAAAATTTGAGGGAACAGTGGTGTTTGCACTAAAGTAGCATCTCACATGATCTCCGTCTGGATCGTGGGCCAGGAGACGAATAGTTGAAAAACAATTCTGAGGTACCCTGTGTGGGAAAAAAAATACTTTGGCAACAACAGTATTTAAACAAAAATTTTAAATGTTGTTAATTACTAAATTACTAATTTCTGTCTATATTATATTAATTAAATTGCCAAATACTGACTAGATTTTGATAAACTGAGAGGAAAAACAAATATGTCCAACCTCTGCTGTTGTCTGAAGAACTGTGTCCTCTATGTTTTATACAGCATAAAGTTCTGTCTGTACTCGCTATGTTGCCATCAATCAACTCTCATCATCAGTAAGACGCAACTATGTTTATGCTGTTTTACTGCAGAGCCCTGCTTTCACATTTCAGCGCCACTTTGGAAAGAAAATGTTTGTACCTTAAAGAGGACACTGTTGTTGTCACAGGACAGATGTTGAGGGTGTGTGTATCTGATCGAATTCCCAAATCCAGCGCTGCAGATGTCATCCAGTCAGTTGTTCCTTCTACGTTAGACACCCAGCAACATCCAGAGTCCCTGAACAGAACAGTGTGTAATGTGTGAATAGTAATTAATACATGCATCTACAGGTCTCTGCCATCTGAGAGCAAACAAACAGTTTCTTTACTGCAAAGTCTCATCGTCTTTACTGTGCCTGTACAGTGCAGAAGTGCACTGACATTCACTACACACACAGACTACATAATGCTTTGACATTTCCTGCAAGATATTCTAGGATTCCCCAAAGGTGGTTTTATCATTAGTATTTTCGTAAATCAATTCTAGCATTACAAATGCAGACAGTGCCATTATTACACAGTTTTATATCCTGGACATGTATACTGAAATTTCAAAAAATGAGGAAGTGGTGTTATCAGGTGCTCACAGACTACATTTACTTTCTATTTACATCCCTCAATCAAAGCCCTGTTCACAGGCAGTGTTTAAGCACTGGTTAAGCGATAGCTGCATTCTATTCGGGTTTGTTTGCTGTCACAGTGAGTAAGCCTGAATGATAGCAGGTCCCTGGAGCACATTACTGGAATTCAACCATCCCTGTTGAAGAAAGGCAGCTAAGAGGTGTGGGGGAATTCACCTCAGTATGGGAAGCAATATTAGATCACGCAACCTTTATGCTTAGAGATACTGGTCATCTTTACCAGGCGGCGGCCTGATAGCTTTTTGGTCCCTAATGAGCCAAAGCTCTGATAGTATTTGTTGTTTTCTTTTTGTTACTTTGGAGCCACTGGACTTTCCTGTAGAACACACTCCCCGTCTGTGAAGATTTTTAGTCATCTCAGTCATTTCTTCAAGAAAGAAGTCCCTTTGCCATGACAAAACTTGTGACAACACCCTCAATGTTAGGAATTACCTTAATATCTTTCTCCTTTTAGTCTATTTGCCTTCTTTTTTTGGAGTGAAATTAATCGCACGGGTTGGAATACCATGGTCTGGCCATACCTTAGAGAAAAGTTAGTGTTGTTTGCGTAGACAGTTGCTGTTGTGATTCCTTCAGACTGGCACCACCTTGCTTGTCCTGTATTATCCGTGTCCGTTTGAAGGACACTTGACTGAACGAAACTTGAGCACACTCCACTCTCACACGTGAAGGATGACTGATATTGACAGTCGCTTCTGCCATTTTGCCGATGATAGACGATCATCTAAGATTTGGGAAAATAAAGCAGTTTTTATATTCCTCTGAAAAAAGCCAGTACTTGTTAATTGTGTTTTGTTTAACTTATTGGGGAGCTTAAGCATTTTCTTCTAGCTGAATGAATCTTAAAGTTAGTCAAATGTATCTTCCTTTTTACTTGTCATTAATCTGCTCTAACTTAATTTAACTCACACAAAGTGTGTAATTTACAATTGAGAAATTCAAACTCTTAATTCTAATTTTTAGAATTCTGACATGTTCAAATATTTGTTTTTACTTCTCTGGGACCCCCCCAATGTTATGATAAAATTTACAGTTTTCTTTGTTTTGTAAAAAAGAAATATTAAAAAGAAAATGACACAAATCCTGTACCTTAAATGTCCCATCGCTGTGTTTCTCTGGAGTCCCAAAACTGATGCTATTCCCATAAAAGCTGAGAGCAGAAGCAGTTCCAAGTAATGCGAACAGCAGCAGTAGGACTGTACCTTCCTCCATGGTGCCTTACTGAATCTGTCTGCGCATAAACTTGTTCAGTCAGTTTGAACCTCAGAGAATGGAGAGGCGGTTCTATTGGATTCCACTTAACAAGAGTAACCAGATCTGTGCTATAAATCTACAGTGTTTTCATGAAAGAAGAGACAAGCTTTTTTGAGATTACGTGGGTTATTTAAGTAATGCACAAGGATAATTTATTAAGTTGGAAAACATAGCATTTAGTTGATGAACTTCAATTTACCAGTTTTGATCAACACTTTCTGATGTGCAGACTGCATGTGACCTATTGGAGCTATAGATGGTATAACATCATCAGGAGCAAAAAGCAAGAATTATTCCAAATAGGTACACAAAGTCTCAAAGAAGCAACTGACGATAAGTGATGAGATTAACAAGCAAATGTAATCTTATGATTTTATAAATGTATTATTATTACAGAAATGTAAATAAATTGATTAATTAAAGTAGGAACTGACTATCAAAGTTCACTGCCAGGCGTTTGGATAAAAAACTAATTAAATAATAATTTGTGCCTGCTTTATTATATTTTTTTAAATTAAACATGTCTGTTGTCTATTCTAAATCCAGAGCTTAATAACAATAAACGATTTTTTGTTATTATTAAGGTACTGTCAGTCTAGGCAGGGATACTGACATAAATCACTTAAAACTGCCATTCCAGCCAGTCATGAACCAATAAGGATTCAGCAGTGATTGGTTAATCTAGGTCAAACATCAAACTAATTAATCGACATGATATGTTTCTTCTAATTGTTTATACATATATATTGTTTATACGCCACAAATGATGCTGCATACAAGTACTTTCATCCTAAATAGGCAGATCCACGTGGGACGTTTCCTGCAACCCCTTTGGTTGTGAGCGACTTTCGCTTTTCCTAGTTTTGAATCACACGAGGACCCTTAGTGACGTCCGTTTATGGAAATTGTCAAAGTGGCAAGATGGCTACGGAACCAAATAAGACTGAAATCCTCACCATTTTTAAAAGATTGAGATCTATTCCTACCAACAAGGTAACCGACACGACGCCATCGGTGCCCGTGTACCATTATATGATGAGGTGTTTTCGATATTGTCAATTCGTGGGGTACTTTAATCCGTGCGGTTGGCTAACTGTTTTTATATCACGTAACGTTAGCCAGGCCCAGCTAGCTACACGGCGATAGCTTACCGGTAAAGCAGTCAAACATAAAGGCCACGTATACGATTTGTGTGTTTGTCGAGGAAGCTAATATGTAAGTTAAGCTACTCTGCGTTTGGGAAATGTAATAAGAATTACTCAACACTGACTGGCTAGACCGACCTTTATATTTAGTTGAATTGAGGCATTAATGTGTTTGTAAAGATTGTAACGTTTGATATTTGAGCTACAAGTTACATTGCTTGTGCTAGCAGTGGGTGATGTACACTCACTACAGGATATTTAGCAGGGTTTCTCCTTGCCCGTAGAACCATACGATGTAACATTTCTTAATATGTAGGTATTTGATTTTGCACTTCTAACCAAGCTGCCAAAAACTGTATTGTGTGTTGGATTATATTTTCCACTGTTCTAGTACAACACTAGGCCTGGGTATGACATGGGTAGGCATTATGCAATTTACTGGCACATTTATGGTAGCAATCCTAAACCCTAAAAAACAATTGATCGCTAGTTTATAATAGCTAAATTAGCTGATTTTGGCTTCACATGATACCAGCCACTATAGACCTCAGTATGTCTCGTCCTCAAGTTTGCTTATATTTGGTAGAAGAATATTTTTTTTATCCATATGGTACATGATGTACAGTCACCACAGGACATTTTCAGTGTTGCTTTTAGCCTTTGGAGGAGTTGGGTTGACATGGTATGCACTAGGCTACTAAATTTTTGCTATTTAATTTTTAGCTGAAATTATTATATCATTAACTAGTTAGATAAGTGTTCTCTGTCCTACTCTTGTGGGCGTAAACTTAATGTTTTGTGTTTTTGAATGCTGGTCAGACCATACAGCCATCGAGGATTAAAGAAAACATGATTTCCTCAGGTAGATTTCTCCCAGAGAGTTCAGATTACTCTGCCATAAATACGTGTAAGCAGGTTTTTTAATTGGCTTTTTACAAGAGTGCATGTGCAGGATAAAGGCTGCCGACCCTCACCACTCTACTAATTTTAGCAATAAAGGACAGCTGTATAAAAGGGGAGATCATAGAAATCTAACTAAAACTGAATCCTGTAAGCACCTAAATATATCGCTTACTACTTTTACCAATTACATACATACAGCTTCACTTGTAAGGAGTGATGTGATAGTCTGTCTCTCACAATGTTGCCAGACAACTTTTCAGATTCTCTCACAGATCATTTAAAGATAAATTGGTGTTTTTTTTTTCTCTCAAGTAAGATGATCTTATGAAAACAGGTTTTGCTTTCTGTAATCATTCTTTTAATGTTGGCCATGAAGCAATCATTTCCTAGAGCTCTTTCAGGTGTGATGGTGGGTCAAATTCCTGTTCTGTGCAGAAACGTCTTTCTAAAGCTAAAATGAAACTTTAGCTGTGTTAATCAGAGCAAGAGCAAATTTAAGCAAATACAGCTACAAGTATTGTTTTTTATGAAATTAAAATAACACATTTTCAAGTTTGACATGTTTTGATGTGTACGTATTTATTCTTTTCAGGCATGTTTTGACTGTGGAGCAAAAAACCCTAGCTGGGCAAGTATTTCATATGGTGTGTTTTTGTGCATCGACTGCTCTGGCATCCATCGCTCCCTGGGAGTACACCTCAGCTTCATTAGGTAGGCTAAACAGTGATGTAGTATTTAGTATGCAGTAGCATTTATCATAATGTTGCATATTTCTTTGACTATTCTGGTGACTAGTTGAACAACCTTAGAGAAAAGCCCAAATGGACCTTATTATTTTCATTCTGATACTTGGAGAGAGGTGTACATCATCAATATCACAAAATGAAGCAGATCCTTCTTATAAGAGAGAAATTGGATGATGCAATATGGTACAACCATAGAGAATATCCTGCAGGATAGACTGTCTGAAATGTATTCATCCCCATATTTTGTCAATACAATAAATTATTTGTAGTCCTCACAGTGGAGTGCTGATCTTACTTTTTTTAGATCTACTGAGTTGGACTCCAACTGGAACTGGCTCCAGCTTAGATGTATGCAGGTCGGAGGCAATGCTAATGCGGTAAGTAAGAGAACACTTAGGATCTTTCATGCGAATGATGTTGTATGTAGTGTGATTATTTTTAATTATTTGGGCAAATGTCTTTGGTTCCTCCTCCTCTCTGAAGACGGCCTACTTCCGCCAACATGGCTGCTCCACAAACGACACCAACGCCAAGTATAATAGTCGTGCAGCCCAGATGTACAGGGAGAAGATTCGTCAGCAAGCAAATACTGCGTTGTCCAAATATGGCACAGATGTGAGTAATGATAAAGTTGGAACAGTTGGGGAATTAATCATGTCTCATCACATGTACCACAACACATTTTAATTACACATTACAGGACTTTGTGTTTGGTAATGCCCAACAGATACAAGTATGTTAAGTATGTTCTGGTTTAGTATTGAGATCGTATGTAAGAGCTGATGATGATTATCTGAATTAATATGTTCAGACAATCATCAGTCTTGATGGCACATATAGTCAGATTTGCAAAACTCTGGGTTGTTTGGTGTTGATTGGGCGTCTCAAAGCGGTAACAAATGTTCTTGTTGCAGCTATGGATCGAATCTTCTGCAGCAAACTCTCCTGCAGTTCCTGAGAAGAAAGAGACAGACTTTTTTGCTGAACATGCAGAGGTTATTATCTTTTTTCTTAATTATGGTATTATTTACAATTTTTTATCTGTTCTTTTATACATTATACTTATAATAATAATGTATCAGTGCTGTCTATTCTCGTGTAATGTTAATGTTGGACACACCTGGGAATGTATAATTTTGAATTCAGTAATACTTTAACATCTAACTAAAAATTTACTTAAAATATTAAAAAAATTAAAAAAAAACTTTAGGCTGCTGCTTTCAATAATTTTAATAATTGATTAATCTGGTCAATATTTGTTTAGCTATTGTGCTTTTGTGCAAAAAACAAATTCTGAATATGTTTTAATGTTTTCAGTCTACTAACAAGTGGAGCATGGCGTTGCCCTCTGAGCCACAGCAGAATGGTGCCACTATATCCCCACAGCTGACGGACACAACAGCCAAAGTCCAGGATGACAACCGTTAGTAAAACCATCCAGATCTTTGTCTACTGTGATGCTAAACTGAATACCATTTTAACATTAAAGGCTTCTACATTCTAGGTTTGCATAAGGGACATTTGCTTTAAAATATAGAGTCTGTGTTGCTACAGTCATCCCACTGTTGAGTTTATATTTTATTTATACCTAAGTAAAAGTTAGATGAAATACTTGTTGCTTCATCTTGGTTTTGTCTGGTTGTTTGTAGAGCCAGAGGATGGACCCAGCATCGATGGTCTAAGCACATCACCCAAAGCCCCCATTGGTGAGTCGATTAGCTTGACTGAGTTTTACTTTCTGCAGAGTGACTTCTACTACAGACATTTACCAGTTATGCAATTTTCTTTTTCTTCTGTAGTGCAATGTTTTAGAGTTTCCTTGCAATTGTCAAGACAAACAGATCACCTGTTTATTCTATGCAAGTTTTTCGAGATTTTGAGGCTTTTTCCCTGTTTTTTTTTTTGTAGACAGGTTTTGTCACATTTTTAATTTTCAGGGTGTTCGTAAACGGTTGTAGGCGATTAGAGTTGCAAATATTTTCATTATGTGTTTATCTGCCTATCTTATCTAAGTTAATAATAATTATTATTATATAGCATATGTTATAGAAATAGTGTAATACATTGTCCTCTACAAATGATAAAATATAAAAATGCAAAGTCAGCTTTTTCTTCTTGTTTTGAATTGTGATGAGTTTGTCCCGTCCTGTAGAGGACTCCATGCGTTTATCTTCACAGGCGGGATGGACACCCAAAGGTGATTCATGTGGCCATAGTTGTCCTTTCCCCTGGTTGGTTCATGCCTCAGATGCATGGTTGTGTTGCTTGATTGACGTCTTGCCACGTCTCCCGTCTGCTTATCACGCAATGGAAACGGCTCCCTGAGCAGAGCTAATGGCTGTGTGCTATTTTTAGGGGACACTTGTTGTTCAACCAGTTGCTTTTTGTCAAGGTTAAGCTTTCAAAGGATTTTAAAGCTGTTTTATGTAGGTATGATCCTTTTCTTGAGTGTGTGTGTGTGTTTGATTTGCTATCATTCCAGATTTTAGCAACACTTAAATATGCACTGTTGTAACATTACAAAATTTGTTATAGATGTGAAACCTTCCATCATTGGAAAAAAGAAGCCTATGGCTGCCAAAAAAGGGGTGAGTCTCATTTCCACCAAATTCCAGCAAGTATTGTCAGAATACTTTTGTGGTGTGTTAATGTGGCTTGTTTTAGTCTCATGCTAGAACTAGATTGATTCCCAGAACCTGTGTGTTATAGTTTTTAGTCCAATGCAAAGAACCATTCTTTCTTCGTCAGCATGTGTCAAACCACAATGTTGTGTCACATGTAACTATAACTATGCTGTAACCTGGACATTTTCCCACACTGATGCAGCTTGGTGCAAAGAAAGGTCTCGGTGCCCAGAAGGTGAGCAGTAAGAGTTTCTCTGAGGTGGAGAAACAGGCGCAAGTGGCTGAGAAGCTGAGAGAGGAGCAGGTTGCTGAGGCAAAGAAACAAGCGGAGGAATCCATGTAAGAGAAGCAAAAATACATCTAACTATTTATCCTCCTTGTTTTATTGCTGTTTTGTGTGTTGATTTTCCAATGAATGCTCAGGAATAAGTAATAAAACAGAGCGATTATATGAGTGTAATAGTAACCGTGCTCATGTAATTTTGGCTTTAACAGCGTAGCCTCTATGCGCTTGGCTTACAAAGAGCTGGAGATCGACAGGAAGATGGAGGAAAAGAAACTTCAGAACATGGAAGGCAAGAAGAGGGAGCAGGCTGAGAGACTGGGCATGGGCTTTGGAAACAGGAGGTAACATTGCAACATTTGGACTGTGTGTCGGTAGTTTTCTGATGAAAAAACATTTGTCAGATCGTCACCTTCTGTTACTGGGGACAGTAATGTGCAGTAGCTTGTGGCTTGGTCTCTAAGTGTGTGTGTTCATGTCCTGTTTCAGTGCCATTTCACACTCAGTGATGTCAGAGATGCAGGTGATTGAGCAGGAAAACCCTGTGGGAGCCAAATCTTCAACTCGCTCCAAACTGGACATGTTTGATGAGCCAGGTTTCACTTCTGGACCCCCAAAGTATGTGTAACACCTAGATATTAGTTCAGTTAGTTTAAATACGTCTGCTTGCTCACTGAACGAACTCACGGTTGTGTTTAACGTTTAAGGTATAAGGACAATCCGTTTTCAGTGGGAGACAGTTTTGGTTCTCGGTGGGATACTGAAGGAGGCACTGCCTCCTTTACCACTTCCTGGACTCTGGAGAAAGAGGACCCGAAAGAGGAGGTCACCATCTCCAGTATTCAGCCAATTGGAGAAAGGTATGTACGTGGATGCTCCTGCAGATGCGTATGTTTGACGCATTTTAGTGTCTGCTGGACTGGTTTTTGACGTGTGGAGTTGTCTTTAAACCAGACTTCCCAGCAGACGAAAAGCTGAGGTATCCGCTCCAGTCACAGAGTCCAGTGAGGCCAGGCAGAAATTTGCCAATGCAAAGGCGATCTCCTCTGACATGTTCTTTGGTCGGGAGAGCAGCGCAGAGGTGAGGAACGTTCACTTCATTTCAGCTAATAACTAAAAATGAACTAGTAGAACCACTCCAGGTTCTAACGTGTTACTGCTCTGTTTTTACTTTCGGTTTCTTCTTCTGTCAGTATGAAGCAAAGACGAGACTGGAAGGCATGTCTGGAAGCACCTCCATCAGTTCAGCTGATCTGTTTGGGGATGGCAGTGACCATAAAGGTAAAACCGGTTTGTTTGTATGAAACAAAATGTCTTCGTTCCTTTTCACAGTCTTCTGAATCAGTTTTAATATAAGCAGAACACAAATGTGAATGGCGTTAATTATTATTGTTTGTCTTAGCGAGGGCATCGGGCTTTGACGGTGTGCTCCCCTCCGGCCCGGACATCGCACAGTTCAAACAGGGAGTGAAGACGGTCGCAGGAAAGATGGCTGTCCTCGCTAATGGTGTCATGAATACAATTCAGGTAAAATATCTGCCGGCTGATGTGGCTCCTCACTTCCTCTTGTTTACCGGCAAATGGAAAAGTCAACATAAAAAAGCTGTAAAGTTTATAGAGACAATTCAAATGACATTAATAATAACTATTTTGTTTTCTCAGGATCGTTACGGTTCCTACTGAGCAGCCTCGAGAGACCAGCACTAACCTGTGGAATGACTTTCTAACTAATGCCTGTGTAGAGCCTCCTGACTGACACATGCATTTGGGCTGAGCAGAAGAGACGGGAAGCAGGAAAGATTGCATGGGGAAAAGAAACGTTCTTTTTCACCATCCCTCGTTTAGAGACAATTTTACAGGAGTGAGACTGTATTTTCTTCTCTCATTCCCGTTAGCAGACTCTTGAGTTTTATTTTCTTAAAACAAACCATCTTTTTTTTAAACCAAGAGTTTTGTTGTAATTTTCTGTCAAGAATTCTTTGGTCTTAGATTTTCAAAATGACTTGAGCGTTAATTCTACTATATTTTATTCCTTCTGCAGAAATCAAAGTGTTAATTTTGATTCATTATCAGATACCTGGTCTTTTTCTTGTTTTTATGGTGATACTAAAATGGTGCAGTATATATTTTCAACTTTTAGCGTTAATTTGAACAAGAATCCACAACGTTCAGTGTTTGACTAACTGCTGCTCACTTGCAGTTGAATTTGTCTCTTTTTCGTTTGCGTTAGGCTTTAGACGATTTGTGAGCTCGGAATTACGCACATCTGTTTGGATGCAAGTATAGAATCTGAAATCACGGGTCATCAAGTAGTTGATGTCCTGGCTGCTACGGTTATGTGTGATGTCTTGGAGAACGAGCACACGAGCACCTCACTGAGACCGAAACCTCGGGTTTAGTTGTGTGTTCCAACAAATGTAAGAGTGCAGGAGATTTGGGGAATTAAGGCACAGGTTAAGATACAGTACATGCTAAGTCCCAGCTCACAAAACTGACATTGTTTTGACTTGCGTCTTCATTAACAACTCGTGTAGAAGTTTCACTTTGATATTTCTGCTGGTTGAATGTGAAGTCTGGCTCCATGCGCCTCAATATTTTTGTTGATGCTGCGCTTTTCCCACTCAGCGGTTTTACTCTTTAATTGAGAAGGCTACAGTTCGGTTTAGTTCGACCCTGTTTTAGACTTATTGGTCAATAACGAATATTTCCAACATTCAAGACGTACACATCGTTAAGCTTGTGCCACTAATTTATTATGTCACAAGGAAATGTTTCAGTATTTCTTTAACACCTTTTACCTTCCTCAAAGGTAAGGCAGCATGCTAAATGTGACAGAGTTGACTACTGTTACGTGACAGATTACTACATCACACCCTCATTAGTAGATTCCTGATTGTGATGCAACTTGTCTCCAACACCGCAGACTTGACATTCAATAATCGATTGAAAGGACAGAGTTTTTCCTTTGGAAGATCAGAGTGTTATTTTTCCTTGCGCTGCCAATGCCTGTGTCTGTCCCACTGTAAACTTTCCAAAAGCTAACAAATGTGGACTGAAACAATGAAACATGGAACTATTTATTTGTAGGCTACACAGAGAAACCTATTCAGTGTGTTAATAAAGATTGGAAAAACTGCTGTGTTCCCATCATTGACACAAACATCTAGACTTAAACCAGTTTTAATAGTCAAACCTACTTCTGCTGAAATTGTTCAGCTGTACATGAAAATCATTAAATTCAGACTCCTATTGTTCAAATGAAGGTGCAGAGTTATTCACTCAGGTTTTGTGCTTCTTAGTCCTTGCTGCTCAGTCTTAAGAATTTTCCTCCTGCAGATATCTGACACGGACGTAAATGTTGACATTTACAGGAGGGCTTTTGGCAAGTAAAAAAAGTGTAAAATACGCCCATTGCGCAAGTCTTACAACCTGCCACTGCAAATGGCAACTCCTCAATTTACAGATGAGAAAAATTAACAGCTTAAACATGCTCATGAAAGAAGGCAAATATTTTCCACGCAGTTTGTCAAACCACCACTTTGCAGTGTCAGAAATCAGTGTTTTATGATAGAGATATAACAAGATGACAAAGTTGGTTTAGTCTGTGAAAATAGAGATCTTTGAAATGTTATTAGGAAGGTCCTTTGGGTTTGCAGTGGCTATCGCGTCCAGGTCACATTTATCTGAGCGTCTATGTGGCTGGACCTGCAGTAACAGCCTGACCGTTAGTTCTCAGTGTCCAAACACATGAGCACAGCCAGCAGGTTTTATCCCCAGTTGTAAAAGTAGATCTTCTGCCATGTGGGGAGGTAATCCATCAAAGGGCCTAAACAGACAGCATGAAGCAGATTCAGCACTGATGTTTTATAACTGATGCATACATAACATTTGATTAATCACTATATCAGGATCATTTTAAAGTTTACAGGACAATTCACAATGATCCTATTAAGGTTTATGAAGAAAAAAAGTTTCATAATTAATAATTTAATTCCCATTGAGCTGTTAAATCTCTGTGGGTTCATACAGTATGTGGAAGTTACACATGAGAACTTACGTGCAATAAGTCCTAATCCTGGAACATGATCAGCCAGAAGTCTGAGCAGGAACAGAATCTTTTCTCTGAAGATGGAGAAACATGATCACAGCTATTTAACCACAATTCAAAGTTTTTTTTTTTAAACTGCTTTCACTTGAATTCAGAAAGGTCAGTGAAAGAAATACAACTGAAACGAGTGGTTACGTGACTGCCAGCAACAATAATAATCATTTAATCATTTTAGGCTAAACATTCTTCGGACGTAGCTTCTCAGACGTGAGGATTGATGCTTTCCTCAGATTTATATCAGTGTCTGCTGACTGTTAACTGGCATGAACATATAAACTAAAAACATCACCTTGCTTTGAGAGAATTTGTTATCAGTGGTTTTCCAGTCCGACATTTTATAGACAAATCAATTTTCCTTAGACTGTTACATCCTTTTTACAATCCACCTCTGAGCACACATCCAGAGACACTTACTCTGAGTACTTGTCGTAAAAGGGTGAACGGAGCAGGTAGTAAAGCAAAAGGAAAGCTCTTCTCCTCATCTCGGCCCTCTCCCACCGGTTTTTAAATTTGGTGTCGTGGAGCACCGAAAGGCTAAAAGCAGGACAGAATACGTCAAACATCTTTTTACGTGTCTTTTACGTCTAAGTCCAACATCTCAAAATTAACATCTGAAATGAAAGAAGTGAAGTTTCGCCTCAGGACAGCGAATGCCTAAAGACAAGCCATGCAGCCTATAATCTGCAGACGGCTCCAACAGCATGAACATATTCCCACAACCAAAGTGATAAATATTTATACATTTTACTATTCTATCCTTTCAACAGAAACAAAAGCAAGAGATTATGGACTTTTAGATAGATCAAAACATTGGCTCCCTACATTGAAACACAAAGAGCCTACCAAGATAAATGAATACATGTCCTTATAAAAAAAGTTTTCTGTAAGTAAGTATGGTGTTAGACATGTAATCATTTAAGATAGTAAAAAAAATCCAAATGACTAGATCCTAACAGTGAAACAGATAATAGGCAGCTGCCATTTCAAACACTGCCGCAAATTCTGGTTCAGTGTTTTTCGTAAAAATGCGCGGAATTGAACAACGGACCCTGCAATTAGTTAACAACATGCTTTACCTCCTGAGTCACAGCCACACCCTACAGGCATTTCCCGAGTTACAGCAACAAGAGTGGTGAATGCTCATCAGTAGATCACTAGTGCCCACTCACCTAGAAAGTTCGAGAACTCCAGAGATGAGCCATGGTTTCCAAGACTGTTTTCCACACAGTCCCATACAGAGTACTGCCGTCAGGCAAGATTTCACTAAGGAAAGGTGTCACACAAAAATCTAATCTAAAACCTACTATGAGCTGCAGTCTCTACACTACATCTATACTCTATAGAAACAGTTCGCCATCTAGTGTTCAGTCTAAATCTTTTTTACTCACACACACAGTATCTCTATTTTGTGAAGCTGCTGCACTTGAACAAAAGAAAATATCTGGCACATGCCTTGTCTTTCATGTATATTTATCAAGAAACTCTCCTGACATGTGTATTTATCAGGAATCTGATAAATACACATGTCAGGAGAGTTTTTTTCTATTAAAAGAAATAAATGCTCTATGGTTATGTCTGGATACGGTGCACGAGAGGCCGTCCAATGTATACAGACTCTGCGATGGTCTCCTGGAGCCCCAGCTGTGTTGGTTTGTTGTGGAACTTCTCCTTCAAGCTGCTCCTCCTCTTGTTCTGACTTGGTGCTCCCCAGTGCTGGGGTTGTAGAGCGGCACCTGCCAGGTGAGGAAAAGGGAGAAAGGTTTACCACACTGACAGATGAAAAGGGTTAAAAGATGGATAAAAGAAACATAAATGTAAAATGCAATTCAACACCAATTTCCCTATGTTTAATGGGTCTAATAAACATATGAGAGGATATATGGTGTTCATTTATATATAAGACTTATCGACTCAAAAATGTTTGTCCAATAGCAACTGGACTTGAAGAACCAGTAATAGAACTTTTACAGTAACAACAGTCATTCCATATGTCGCTGGGGTGTATGGAAACATTTTCAATAAACATAGCGTCAGTGTATACCCAAACCCCATGACACATCCAGGTAACAGCTTGTCCACCCTAAGGACAAAACACCCAGACAGAAACAAAACAACCACATAGCACAGGAGAGCCTCAGGGTTAGAGTGACAGGTGATAAAGTCACATTTTGCCTTCGTCAGCAAACTAAACGTACGTCAATTGTCAGTCTGGATGTTTAACATACTTCAAAGCTAGGCAAGAAAAAATGTTAGTTTATTACTTGCAATAATGTCCGACCTTAGGAGCTACACACCTTGAAAGACGCAAATCTTTGCTGGAAATTAGAGAAAAAAGTTCAAATGAACAAAACCTGTTGAGCCTGGCTGTCAGCTCCATTAAAAAGCTTATCTAACTCCCCTAAATGTCTGGTATGCAGGCCTTTTTAGGAAAACTAAATGTAACCATGTGTCAGATCACATAGATGCTTCATAAAATCTGATCAATTTCAGATGTCAAATAATTATACATTTTCATAATAATAATTCATATTAGTATCAATTATGCCAACAACAGTCTTACCACTGCCCAGTGGCCTAATAACGCGTCCTGACCTCTGGCCCACAAAAACGGTTTCATCTTGCTGTTCTCCATTAGCGTCATCTATAGGGAACAATAAAGAAATATAATAAAACAGAAAATCACTTTTTATACACACATTTAACGTACGCTGTAGGAATGTGTTCTGATTTTTTGAGTTTTACATTTTTAATAGCGCTACGGCTGTTCTATGTTTTATTAGAAGGCCTATGTTTCGTTTATCTGGTTGATATGTGTTACATTATTCCGTTGGTGGTAAGTTATTAATTCACGTTTGATTGGAACATTAACATTAACATTAACTTTATACTAACTTAACTTTAGCTCTAGTTTAGTTCACCACAATACCTAAGGGAAATAGGCTATGTTTGTTGCTAAATTCTGTTCACCGGCTAGTCCGTTTTATGTGGACATCATTTCCTTCTGTTCTTAAAAATGCCCATTAAAGATCGAAGACAAACATGTTAAACAGTAACAGCTAATGACAAAGATAATATAACCAACCTTCACAGACAAGTTCTGTGCCTCTGTCAAGTGGGATTATAGGTGGTGAAGTCTGGATCCCAGATTTGTACCACAGAAGAAGTACAATGCGAAAGATTGTTCTAGATATGAATGTGTGCAGAAAATCTAGTCAGAGAAATGTTTTTTACATTTTTTTATAAGTTTTAATAATAATGCAAAAAGAGAAAATCGTACTTAAATATCTGAATGAGTCCGATCACCATCCAGCGGCCAACATCGCCCCACAGCTTGCAGGCTCCCATCTCCAGAAAAACTTCCACGTACTCCAACACAGAGAGCCATGTCAGGAGCCTCTGCTGTGAGAGAGACTGGAAAAAATGTGAGCACTTTCACTCTCAATACCCAGAAATGACTTATTCAAAGTGAAAGTAAACTGCTTAAGGGGCTTGGAAAGTAACACAAAACATCACATAGAATAGGCATGTAAATAACAATTAAAATGTGTCATTAAATCAAGAAATACTGACATTAATTCACACTAGTATATTAGATATACAAGTGTTTAAGTAACCAAGTACATTTATTTTATTTGAAAATAGTATATAGATGTATTTAATTACTTATTTAATTAATTCATGGTCTGTGTTTCTGCGAATCATGAAATAATTTTATCTGTCAACTTTACTTGTTGAAACCTTTACAGTTCTCAACAAGATCCACTATAAGGAGAACCTCCATGTTTTCAAATTTCCTTCAGAGCAGATCCATCATCTGACTAGACCCAGCCGCTATGTTAAATTGGTAAAGTTGACAGATAAAATAAATTTATTATGTGCAGCAACACCCACCATAGATTAGTTATATAAGTAAATAAATAAATACTTTTTTAAATTGCAATGAATACATTTGTTTACTTATTTAATAAATGATGTGTGATTTCAGTACTTAAGTACTTAATAAATTAATTTAATGACACATTTAAATACCAATTTAAATAGTTATTTATATGCGTATTATATTTATTTGTTTATTTATCTATTGTGTCATTCGCCTCACGCCATACCTATGAGGGTTTTTTTATTTAGATTTAAACTAAATTACAGGGATGAAGTACACACTTGTGGTATCTCAGAGGTTGTACATTAACATAATTAACTAAATATCTCAAGAGAATAAAACAAAAAAAATATTCTTTAATTTATATGTTGCATCCCTTCCACTGGAATAATTTCTCGTGGTACTCACCACGGGAACGGCACATCTGAGCCCTTTGCGCAGAATGCAGTCATTGAACAGCACCAGGAGGTTGGAGGCAGAGTACACTGAAAACAACACAAATCCATGAGCAGGGAGTTTGTTAATCTGGTCAAGACTGAAATCCTAACCACACTCAATACAAACAGATAACACAGTAGTTATAGAAAACATTTTTAACTCAATAATTAATGAATTTATGCTATATCCTCTCATGAGTAGTTTGTTTCGAGTACTAGTAGACTAGTTTTTATTTTACTTTATTTATTCCCATTATTGTTTAACAATAACCGGCTGAGGCAGTGCAGTTGTAAACGACTTGAATCTGGCACATGTACATTACATTAATGCAAATGAATGTCAATGTGTTGTGAAGTTTAAATTAATGTCAGTGTGCTTTCGGTTATAAATGCAAACATAGAACTAATAGCACCTACATTGACCTTTGTCCTTTACTTACCTAGTTCAGATATTTCATGGGAATCTGCAAATCGCCCTGAAAAATAAAAGTCATGACAAGCTATCAGACAAAAAGCAAAGGTTTAATTTGTTTCTTTTAACAAAACTATATAATCAATTTACCCAGAGGGCACAAACTTTTATTTCAGTAATTTCTAATCTGGAAGAAAGTACAGCTCAGTTTCGTTTTAGATCCAGTGTCGGTGGGTGATACGCCACCTAAGCCAACTAACCTAACTTTCATTAGTATCATGAAAAAAGCTGCTGTTACAGACCTGCGATCAGGTAGGAGAGTGTGCGCACCGTGCTCTCCAGCTGTGCTGTTGCAGCTGGGTTTCTCCTCACATACTCGGAGTACCGCTCATAAGTACGGGTCAGTTTGTCAATGTACTCTTTAGCAAGAGACATCACAGCTTTCACTTACTGCACGCTGACAAAGGAACTCTTCATTAAACCGCTATGTTCAGAATATACCAGCTATACACAACGAGTTTGTACTTTGTCGCACCTGTTTTGGGAGACTAAACAAACTTCCGTGTGGATGATCCGTCAGTTATTATCGTCCTCCGGTTCCCGGGTTCACACATTGGTTCCTGTTCTGACTGTTAGCCTTAAATACACCGGCTCTTCTTCCGGACACGTTATTGTTGCATCAGCATCCAACCATCCAGCACTGTGGAAATGTCGACCTCCGGAGAGCCAGGTACACTAAATAATGTTTGTTTTTCACCGTAAACACTCCGTGGTTGAAAATCCTTGATACAAAAGTGTCGGCTCGATTTAATGTGTTTCTACGGATTGTCACAGCTAATGAGCTAACATTAGCTTTGTTAGCTGGCTAATATCCAGATCCTGCAGCCGCTCAGCTAAATGAAACCCTCTAATTGAGTGACAAAGTGAATTCGCTTAAAATCTCGGGTAGCTGAACTCTGAACACAAAGGTACCAGAGCGGAAAACATCAGCAGAGACAGGCAGGTCAACTGCTAATAGTCAGCAGCTTTTCTGAATCTACACAAGAAACAACCTTCAGTCGTTGATTTAAAGAGTTTTATGTAATAAACTGCTAAAAAATGTCCATGAACTTCATTCTGTTTCCACCCGAATCCACCAGATTCGAAAAACGACTTATCCGCATCTGGCCAGGTGTTTTAAAACCTACTTAAATAATGCAGCATATTCAGAACTATTGTTAATTGTTGGATATTGTATTTAGTTAATGTTAGTTAGTTTTCACTTTTGGTTTTGCTAAATTTAGCTATTTGTATTGATGGTTTTATTTGCAGGTAATTTAGTAAACATTGCAATAAACTATAACTAAACCATCATTTAGTGAATCATACTTAAATAATAACCCTAAATTATTAGTTACTGGTATTATTCTCCATTTCTCCTACAGCAAAAATTGCTGCTTCCAGTATCAAACTGTCAAGATAAACAAGGCAAAGATTGTTCAGAATAAATTACAATAAATTATTTTGTCAGATATTTTAAATCCTGCAGATATTTCCAGAGAACTGTCAAAAATGCATCTAAGCCTTAATTTGACCGTTGTCTGTCATTGTTCTTTGTTACACTGTAATAATTTCATGTTTGTTCTGTTCTATTTGACAATTACGTTTTGTGTAACTAATTTCTGTGTCCAAACACAGACCTTCTGGAAATAACTTAAACCAATAACATTTATGATTATTACTCTTCTTGTGAAAACAAACCAGCTTGTGCATGTGCACAGTACATGCACTTTATGGTAACTTCAGTTATTATAAATAGTCCTATGTATAATCCAACATAAATCAGTGTTATAGTTCCATTTCCTTATAAAACAAAACAAAAGTTGTTTCTAGTGTTAAATAGAAATTTGATTTCATGAATTGTTTACAAAAAACAAACACTTGTACTTTGGAACTACAATTGTTTTAATTTTATGTTTTTTCAAGCTTCCAGGTTTTGTCATCTTTTTTTATTTCCGCTTGCAGTTATACTTTTTGTTTGTCACTTTATTTTTGAGTTTGTTTCATTTTCAGTCTTAGAGTTTACCCAGTCATGCATGGGGGAAGTTGTTTTTGGAAATGTTTAGTTGATGCTTTAGGTTTCACTTTAACGGTAAAAATGTGATGTGAACTTGTTGCAACATCCAACTTGTCCACTGTTTTTAAAAGTAACACTAATTGTCCTTTTACTCAGTCATGAGATGAGACGAGAGACGCTGTACATCTATCTAGGGCACACAAAGCAATATTTAAAAATCTATTTCATTCTGAAGTTAAATACGATTTATGCAGCAGCTTTATGTAATCAAGGCACTTTATTTTTAAGTTTGTTTCATTTTCAGTCTTAGAGTTTACCCAGTCATGCATAGGGGAAGTTAATAACGATTTATGCAGCAGCTATATGTTATTAAGGCTTTGTGCCTGTTTGTTATTATGGAACATCATTGGATTTCAGTTTAGTTATATCTTAATTTTCACATGATTGAGTTGGAAGTGTGTTGACTTGCTGAGTCTTTGTCTGTGAGCCTTTTTAGTGGTTATAGGTTAACCTAGGGCAAACTTGTGGTGTTGTTTTTAGTGTTTTCTCTGGCTGTTGCAGCCTAGTGGGTAATTCTATGCGAATATTTACCCTCTTGTTTCTGCAGCCTTTGAGTATGGCTTCTTGCTACAGATAAATGAGGAGGCCGCACTGGCAGTGGCCCTGAATGACTACCTAACCTCACGCAGCTACCTCGCAGGGTTCAGCCACTCCCAGGCCGACCAGAAAGCCTTTAAGCTCCTGCACAGGCCCCCAGATCCACAACATGCCCACGCTCTGCGCTGGTACAGACACATAGCAGCCCTACAGCGGGACCTCAGCCCTGACAGCAGCAGTGAGTAGACAGTTGAAGACATGAACAGGGCAGATGTAGTTGTGGTCCCACACCTACCTGAAAGTTGTGGCTGTCTAAGGTCCTTAAGGCAGAAAAGAAAATCTGCTTTTACTTTCTTTGCATGTCATAGAAGTGTCCTATGTGCGGTGCCTATAGCTGAATGCGGACTTCATCCTTGTTTAAACAAAGTGACAGCAGCTGGGGCACACTAGACTCAGACAGAAATAGCACATTGCTTCAAAGAAACCCTGTAAAAACACAATATATAAGTTTAAAATTACTTTTCAAAAACATGAAAACACACAAAGGTGTGCTGTTAGCAACAAGTGAGACGTCATCCTAAAGATTGGTGCATTGCACGTGTTTAGTTGATGGCATGTGCTGGGTGTTTTATGCTGTTCTGTGTGCGGCTTTGACAGTTAAATATCTCCTTAACTGGACAAATACATATATTTGTGAATAAGATGTCCCCTCAATTTCTGGCATCTGATCCATGAACAAAATAAATAAGAGGGATTTATGGACTCGCTTCAGCCAAATATTGTAGCAGCAAATTGTTGAACTGAAATTTTATACAATGCATACAGTAAAAACAATAAAGTACAACAGTAAAAACTACACTTTTTGCAGTGATATACTAGTTTAACTGGGATATTAAGTCGACCTGAACCTATTGAATTTTTCTCCTGGTCATTGACATTTTTACTTTAAAAAAGGAAAATACAGTTTCCTTTTACAGTTTAATGTTAAGAGTGATTCACATGTGTCAGACACAAGTTAAAACTAAGTAAAGGTAAAAAAAAATAATAATATTTGATCACAGTAGAGCTTAACGGTCTATTACAGAAAATGAATCTGGTACATCATTTTTAAGATAATTAACTGGTTTCATTTTCTGCTTTCCTTTTGTCTTTTATTGTGTTTTGGAAAATTGTATTGGTGTTGTTTTGTTCACTATTCTCTGATATTCTATTAAAATGATAAGATTATCAATCAAATAAATTGAAGATTAGTGATGTTATGTATACTGATTTAAACGTTTGAATACACATTGATCTTCCTCCCATTACTTTCAGCAGCTGTTCCTCGCTCCTCCAGTTGGTGACAAACAGGAGAAACTGTGATAACTTCATTTACGTGAAAATAACAATAAATCATTGTATCTCAGTGAAAACCTTTTTTTATACAAGGTGGAACTCTTGTATATAGCATTTGGTGTAAAACAGTATTTATTGTAAAATTGTCAATTTAAGTAAACATTGCTTTCTTTACGTGTCACTTCAATTTTAGTGAAGGGAAAGCGGGTTCAGCCCCCCTGGTCTCCACCAGTAGGAACAGCCGTTTCCCAACTGCGACTCTACAACAGCTTGACAAGAGCAAAGGTTGGTTAGAGGCAAATGTTTAATCCTTGAAATGAGTGCTGGTGTCCTTACAGAGATGCTTAGGGATATAAAAAGAGATCAAATGTATAGCTAAATGCTGTGATGAGCTGACAAGCTTCAGGATGTGCATTAGCTGCTGTTTTTTTATTCTCTCTAAATCATTCACTTCACTGAACATATGAAACTTTCTTTTTCGCAGTGAATGGCAAAAATAAAACCATTACAGTCTATTAATGGTTAAAAGGCTGGGCTGGGGTTGCATTTTTTTCATATTTAATTGAATCAGATAAAGTTGCTAAATCCAGCCAGACACACATAATGAAATGAGTGTATATAAAGCACTGAAAAAAGCTTCAGGTAAAGTTAATTATCTTTGTTTTAGGAGCCGTTTGTTCCTCAGAAAGGGAATAAAGTGACGTGGTACTGCTGTGGACCCACTGTTTATGATGCCTCACACATGGGACATGCCAGGTAAACAGACCTCAGAGAAACACATTAAATATGTGTGCTACAATCATTATTTTACACAGTCATATTTATTTATTTTTAAACTAGAGCAAATGTGTTTTATTTTATAGATCCTACATATCCTTCGATATTCTGCGAAGGATTCTAAGGGACTATTTCAAGTATGACGTCCTCTACTGCATGAACATCACAGATATAGATGACAAAGTAAGTCTGCCTTAATCTTCACTGGTTTCAATGTTTATTCTAAGCTTGACTGATAGACTTGATATTTTCTCTAAATGAAAACAACAAACCATTTCAAACATGACATTTTTACTCTTTGTATCTGTTATTGAAGCTGGATCTGCACACACACACACACACATGCGCACACACACACACATTGTATAATTGATGTAGTTCAGTGCCTTCCACATCTTTTGGCACTTTTAAGTGATTAAGTCATTATTTTCAGTATTTATATATATAATTTAGGTATGTGTGTGAGGGTCATGTTCATATTTTTTTTTCAGATTATTAAAAGGGCCCGGCAGAACTACCTTTTGGACCAGTATAAGGAGAAGCAGCCACAAGCTGCTCAAATACTAAAGGATGTCCTGAGTGCCAGAGAGGTAGGATAAAACACGCAATAAGCCTTTAATAAAATCATAATTTAACTCAGTCTGTGCAAACCCTAAATGTATTATGTTAAAAAGCATCTTGAATAAAATATCAACTCTGATTTAATATGAATACAGTTGTTATTCAGGTTTATCATTAATTACGAAGTTACCTGAACATTCTCGATTGGTTTATGTTTTTTCCAGTTAAATTCATACACATATGCTCCTCCTGCTCTTTTCAGCCCTTTCAGGCAAATTTGGCTTCAACGACAGACCCAGATAAGAAGCAGATGCTGGAAAGGCTGGACACTGCTGTCACTGCTGCTCTGCAGCCCCTGCAGGCAGCCATGGAGAGCAAAGCAGCAGATGAAGCCATACAACCTCTGGCCCAGGTAATTACAACATAATGTTGTTGATAATTGTAACAGAATATTCTGTCTAATTTTTGTTGTGTTTCAACTGAATATTGCTCGTTTAAAACGATGTTTTAGACTGACACAACTAAATAACGTAAGGTGATTTGAGACATTTTCTTTTCTTTTCTTCTGTTTTTAAAGGTGTTGTTGGAGAATTCGAAGGACCTGCTGGCTGAATGGTTGGACAAACAGTTGGGTAGTCAAGTCACAGAAAACTCAATCTTCTCCATTCTCCCTAAATACTGGGAGGGAGAGTATCACAAAGACATGATAGCTCTGAATGTAAGTAGGAGGGAAACGACCATTTTCTAATGTCCTGTTCTCTGATCATGAAAACAGTTGAATAATTCTGTTCGTGGCTTCCAGGTTCTTTCCCCTGATGTCCTCACTCGGGTCAGTGAGTACGTCCCTGAGATTGTGGAGTTTGTGAAGAAGATAGTGTCAAACGGTTATGGGTGAGCATGAAAGTACCAGTGTTTGACCACTTGAACTGTCAGTCAGAAAAGTGTTGTTTTAATTATTTGGTTTCGTTGTGTTTACAGATATGAATCAAATGGTTCTGTGTACTTTGACACCTCCAAGTTTGATGCCAGTCCACAGCACTCGTATGCCAAACTGGTGCCTGAGGCTGTTGGGGATCAGAAAGCTTTACAGGAGGGAGAAGGTACATATTCACATTTCTTCTGGTGTATGCTTTTTAAGCTCTGAAAGTACATAATACAGTTAAACCTCCCTTCTGCTGTTACATAGACTAAATACAGGTAAAAGGGTCAGTTGTGCTGGGAAAATATTTTGAACTGTTCCTCATCCTCTGCAGGTGACCTGAGCATCTCAGCTGACAGACTGAGTGAGAAAAAGTCCCAGAATGATTTTGCCCTGTGGAAAACCTCGAAACCAGGGGAGCCGTCCTGGGACTCTCCATGGGGGAAGGTGAGAGTTCTTTTCTAATTCAGATGATAAGATGATATCCTGAATAACTTTACAATTGGTTTGTTTTCTCCAGAAAATAGAAATCGCAGAATAAAAATCTAGATCAGCTCAACATGAAGGTTCCCAAAAACCTGAGAGGTTTTTAATTAATGTGCTTTATGTTTTGTTTTTTTTGTTTTCTTTACAAAAACATTTCTAATCGAATGTGTAATTTTTATATGATTGATCAGTGATTGAATAATTACTTTTAAGTCACTTGTTTCAGAGAATGGCCACAAATAATGAATCACTATGATTTTGTTTGTTGTTTTGAATGTGATAACAGGGAAGGCCGGGTTGGCACATTGAGTGTTCGGCTATGGCTGGTTCCATCTTAGGAGAGTCCATGGACATCCATGGGGGAGGATTCGATCTCCGATTCCCCCATCACGACAATGAGTTGGCTCAGTCTGAGGTAAAGCAATATCCTTTATAATAATAGTAATAATAACAAGTTGATTAATTGTTTTCTGAAAATCTGTTAAGAGATGGATTTCATAAAGGGAAATTTAGATTGTAACTACTGTTGCTCATCTTCCTCACAGGCATTCTTTCAAAATGATCACTGGGTCCGGTACTTCCTGCACACCGGTCATCTGACGATCGCAGGCTGCAAGATGTCAAAATCATTGAAGAACTTCATCACCATTAAGGACGCCTTGGCAAAGAACACAGGTGACTGATGTCATTGTTTAATTTTCTCTCACATTGAGCCTAATGAAGTGATCCTTTGTCACACTGAGGATGTTTGACTGATACATCCTCACACGTGTACTTCTACTTGTAGGACAATATACACACGTGTGTATAAATATATTTATACACTGTATGTAAATTAGATGAGCTGCAGCTGTGTTTCATAAACATCGGTAGGCTTGGTAAATAGCTTAAATTGTAAAGTGATGTGCCAGGCTCCATGCAGCCACCCAGTTTCACCAGGAGAGAGCAGTCACAACTCAGCGGCTCAGTGTCACACTTGATGTTTCACGCTGATTAATGATTTCATTAAAAAATGCTTAATCTAAGGAGAAGTAATGTCTTTAGTTGCTGTGTCTGATAAATGAAGCCCCTTTGTTTGTCACCCTGCAGCTCGTCAGCTCCGTCTGGCTTTCTTGATGCATTCCTGGAAAGACACCCTGGACTACTCTTGTAACACAATGGAGTCAGCTGTCCAGTATGAGAAGTTCATGAATGTATGTGGTGACTACAGGACAAACGGGCCTTGTAGTTTTCTGAGATTTGTGTTTCTGTGTTTTGTTTTGTTTTTTTACATAACCTGCTTTTACATAACAGGAGTTTTTCCTCAATGTCAAAGACATACTGCGTGCTCCTACTGACATCACTGGCCAGTTTGAGAAGTGGGAGGCAGCAGAGGTGGAGCTTAACAGCAGGTAGGAGAGCAAACATAGGGAGAGGTGTATTAGTAGTAGTAATCACTCATGTAGTGGCAGATAAACCTCTTAAACAGATTTAACCTGGTGAAATCTTGTTAAAGCTAAGGGTGTTTTTGTTGTTGTTGCTAGTTTCTATGACAGGAAGTCTGCCGTCCATGAGGCTCTGTGTGACAATGTTGACACGCGTACAGCCATGGAGGAGATGAGAGTGCTGGTTAGCCAGAGCAACAGCTACATTGCCAGCAGGAAGAGTGCCAAGCTGAGGCCCAACAGCATGCTGGTGGAAAGCGTCGCTGTGTATCTGACCAACATGCTGAAGGTGGGCACATTTAAACAGTTGCTGCCTTCAGACGCCATCATTTTTCCAGGTTTTTTTAATAATGACTATGAACATTTTGTGTTGTCTGCACTGTGTAAGCTGAGGCAGTATGCCCTAAACTAGTCTGTCTGTCATTTAGATCTTTGGTGCCATAGAAGGAGCAGACCCTATAGGTTTCCCTGTGGGAGGACAAGGTCAGAGTGTTGATGTAAGTAAAGCTCCCTGAAGCTTCTCTCACTTAATGTTTAAAGCATTTCACATGTTTGCCAAACTTTACCAAGTGATTCGACTGTGGTCTCTCACGCCACTGCACCTTACTGTCAACGGAAAAAATAAAGAAAATGTTCTCTCTCTTCCTTACCGTGAAGTGAACTTCATTCAATTTTATAGAATTTAGTGAATTTTACACATTTGCTTATGTTTATATTATTTCAAACAATGAAATACTGTTGTTTGCAGCTGGAGAGCACAGTGATGCCATACCTCACGGTGCTGTCAGATTTCAGAGAGGGAGTCAGAAAGATTGCCAGAGAGCAGAAAGGTAAGGACGTGAGTCTCCAGAAGAGACCAGTTACTACTGTTTTGTCTTTGTTTAAAATATTGTTTTAGTGGTGAGATTCTCATCAGAGTCTAATTTAGCGCGTTTTAAAAATCGTTCTCAGTGACAGAGTTGCTGCAGCTATGCGACGTGGTCCGTGATGATACGTTACCAGAGCTAGGAGTCCGACTGGAAGATCATGAAGGTCAGAGAAAACTAACGTGTAGGATTTGTCTGTTTAGGGCTTTTTATACACATTACTTAACAGTAATGAATTGACAACAATCAATGCTTTGATGTTTTGTAATAAGATGACAGAAAATGTAACTGACTGTGTTACAGGTCTGCCTACAGTGGTGAAACTAGTGGATAAAGAGACATTATTGAAGGAGAGAGAGGAGAAGAAGAAGGTATGGGATAAAATATCTGGTAATATCTGCTATTGTTGTCAATGAGAGCTAGCTCATCCAAAAGGCAAACGTCTGTTTCTCTTCCAAAACTGTGTGTAAGAACACTGAAGTTGACTTCTAATAGCCACCTGTGAAGAACCTTTCTCCAGTGATTAGAGGAAAAAGATTTGTCCAAGAAGAGATTTTTGAGCAGTCTATTATTAAATGTGTGAACTCATCTTTCACAGATGGAAGAAGATAAGAAAAGAAAGAAGGAAGAGGCTGCCAGGAAGAAACAAGAACAAGAGGTACATCCGTTTCATTGTAGATGCCTAATTCTTACCCACAATGCCTAGTGTCTGCAGCACATTTTCATATTCATCACAGCTGCTACAGACAGTTTGCTGTTGTGTTACCTTCTCGTTTGCCAGACGGATAGAGAAGAAGAAATGAGAAACGGTTGTTGCTCTGCTCTCTAGGATTGTGTAAACTGTATTTTTCTGTTGTGTGAAATATGATCACATCTCACAAATAGGCTACTGTATAAACCAGCGCTCACAACCAAAGTGTCCTCTGTGAAGATGACCATTTTTTGTTCATTTTCTCAACATTTACTCTTTAACTGTTTCAGATGGCTAAACTCGCAAAGATGAAGATGCCTCCACGTGAAATGTTTTGCACAGAAAATGACAAATATTCCAGATTTGATGAAACGGTAAATTTTACCAGTACTTTTTACTTTTCCCCAAGATGTATTTATATTTTTATTGCCAGTGCTCTTTTCCTAGTAGACACATTTACACCCCTGTCATACAAATACAAATTTACTGGGCTTTACTGATGTTACCATTTCTACTATGCACACACGATTAGCTGCACACGATCCTGCTCTTTACAACTAATCCTAACCAATGTGAGATATGGTTTTCACTCTTGTTGTTAACAGGGTTTTCCCACTCATGATGCTGAAGGAAAGGAGCTCAGCAAAGGACAAGCCAAGAAGCTTCGCAAGCTCTACGAGGCCCAGGAAAAATTACACAATGAGTATCTTCAGATGAATCAGAATGGCAACTGATCCTGTTTACAATCTATCAAAGCCATCCACTCTACAGAATAAATGTTTAGGCCACAGATGCTGGTGCATCATTTGTCTCCTGTTAATCTGTTTTGGATCAGCAAACAATAAGGAAAAAAAACTGCAAGTGGAATTTAACTTTTAGAATGACAGTTAATGTTGACCATGCCAAGTCGCTGCATCGCTTGGAGTTGAGGGAAAGAAAATGGAGAGAACCAATGAATGATGACTCCCTTCTTGTTCTGTGTGTCTCTCACCATCTCCCCACAACAGCAAAACGAAGGGAACGGATGGAGGTTTTAGTTGTGCTAATTATCATTTGATTTGACAGAAACTCTACAGGTTAAGAATGACGGTGATTGATTTGTTTTAACAGTACGATTTTAAACTCCTTTATAAGTGGAAAAGACCATTGGGTCAGTGAGACATCTGCCCAGCACAGTCCTCCAGAACACCTTCATTGCACCTCATCAAACATTGTTCCAGTGTCTGCACTCTGCTGGATTCCCTCATGATGCTATGATGGCGGTGGAGAACAACACATGGGTGCAAAATGTCTCCTGTGTTCAGGCATCTGGATTTGATTTGTCTTCACTCATTTATTCAAGTTATCCCTTTGAATTTGTCAACTGCTAGTATCTACTTTTAAAAGCTGTCATTGGATAAAGGCACTAGAGCTGCAACTATTGATTATTAAACAATATTTATTATTATTATTGTTCATAATTCTAGCTATTAGTATCTTGATGTGTAGATTATATGTTGGTCATTGATTAGCTTGTTTTATTTGACCATCCAAAGCTTTTTGGTATACTCTGAAATGTCGACTAGAGAAGCATCAAACACATTTGAGAAGCTCTAACTAGCTTGTTAGTTCATTGCAGACATGAGTTTAAGTGTTGCAGCTCTAGCTCTAGAGTGCACCTTTGGGTGAAATGTTTTTACTGCATCATTTATACCATCGCAGAGATTTTTATGATTTTTTTAAATTTTTTTATTTCCATGATTGTCACTTTAGACCAGTGGTTTGCAAACCCAGTCCCAGTCCTCCTCCCATTGCCCCACCCACTGCTGATTACCTGGATCAGGGGATTCTGATTGACTGAAGTTTGTATTAAAACTCATGTTGTGTTAAGAATACCTGCAAGGATTAGCCAGTTCTCACATTTTAACCAACTTTCGCAAAATCAATATTGTTTTAAATGGATGAAAAAACCAAGATACTAGATGTTAGAATAATTTTGGCTTCGGCTGTTATTGTACATATCATCATACTTGTCGGGGCAGCTGTTTACTCATCATACAGGGAAAATCTAACTTTCTTAATCTGATATTGTTCTCTCATGACTTGAGTGAAATTATTATTCAGCCGTCCATCAGGTGTGTGTCTCTTTGTACTGTTTATGTATTGCAGTTTCACAGTGATGGGAAGGAATAGTGATGGCTGTAGCGATGGTTTCAGGAAAGAAGATGCTCAAATTAAAGAGTACACGTTATAAATTTTCTTTATTCAAAATTGGTCATCATGAACTTCAGGAATGTGTACTCCACATAATGGGAACATGGTGTTATTGCTGAAATAGCATTGTTTTTATCAACTGCCAACATAGATGAACAGGTGTTTGTTACTAAAATAAAAGACATGCCTGACAGAATGAGACTTTCACTTTTATTTGATATTCAACATATTGTCATTTTGGAAGATACTAATTTTATGCTGATGCAGCTGTTTAGTGATGTGGCTGGAGAATCTCAAACATGCTTAAACATTTGTCTAGTTTTCAGTTTAAAACACTATAACAGAACAAAATGTTTTTACAGATACTGGCTGTTGGCTGTGTGATTTAATGACTTCATGACTATGGATTTAATGGGATGTGCGCTCTATAAAGATTTTTTTAAACCAAAGTACAACAAAATAACACTAAAGGAATGTGAAGGGGCATGAGGACCATCACAGACTACTAAAGTAGCAAACAGCCACGTAATTGGAAGAGTGTGGATCAGGACAATTCATTCATACTTCTTTCAACAGATTTGACTTTAAATCCATCTCTGCCTTCTCCACAGGCTCCACAGTCCTTTTTAAAGAACTTGATTTCATAAAGACTGCATTGCTGAATAATAATAGAAACCTGATTAAAAAGTATCAAAACTGTAAAATTCAATTAAAAAAAATTAACCTTGAATGATCTATTCCTAGTTTGTGGTTTGCCAGATAATGGCACCTCTTAACTGATGTCAGCTGGATTTCGTGTTTAATCATATTATCTTTGTGTAATATATAAACATGTGTTTGATATTCTGAATCTTTTAAGTGTGACAAATATGCCGAACCAATAAATTACGCGGTCTACGGGTGACCAAGGGGGTCAATAAAGTGTAAATCAAACACAGTACTGTATAATTTTAAAGCTCCCACTCTGAACCTTTGACCTCAGAATTCCAGCCAATCAGGAGCGTCTTCTCAGTGCTGTGTCCAATCAGATTCGACGGAGCACTATTTGAAAGCTGCTCGTCTTTCAGTTGTTAACTGTTGTTGTCGTCGATGTACACGGAGCTTCTCGCTAAATTTTGCTTATTGATCAACTAAATCGCTGTTTTCTCAAGTCACGGTTTGGCCTTATTGTTAAACATGTCTGTGAACATTCGTGCGCTGGTGAGTAAACTGAATTTATTTCCCTGTTTTACTGTGTGTGTTTCTGAAGCGCCAGCTGTTATCTTCGCTGTTTAGCGTTGTTAGCAAACAATGCTGTCCGTTCCCTGCTTTAGTCCTGTAGCTCTAATGTAAGTTCTATTTATAAAAAATACGTTTTATTTCCTTTTCTTTTAGCATCTCCCACCCACAGATAATGCAGTGAAGATGGGTAAACCCACAGCAGCTTCGAGGAGAGCTGCACTTGGAGAAATCACAAATTTCTCTGCTGCAGCAGTGAACAAAAAGGTAACATCACGGAGCTGCGCACGGTTTAAGTCCTTAACTGCGCTTCATATTGTGTTTTAACCCTTCAGTTCGTATCATTTCGTAGTTAACGCTGCAAACACTGACACAATACACCTGGTGTGTATGTGAAATGTCTTATTTAAATGCGAGTCTTGTGGAACTCATTTTAGCCCAATCCCCAAAGCTTGATATATTAAACGATATATACTTGCCAGCAATCTGAACATGATGCCTCTGTACTTTAAGTTGGGTCCATAAGATAACCCTTTATTGTCATACATGATACAATAGTACAACGAAAACTGGAGGTTGGCCTTAACCTCCATTATGTATTTTGCTTAAATCTGGGTTGGATAATCTGCGGCTGAACTTGTCTCCCAAAGGCTTGGACCTTGTTAATGCACTGATTTGATGTATTTAAACAAGTAGAGGGTTATTAATGGTTGTGTTGCCGAAAAATAATCCTAAAATAACTTGATTCTGAACTATTTTTCAGAGGACTGGACCTGCCAAATCATCTTGTGGCCAAAAACCTAAACCCACATTGAGCGTGGCACCAACTGTCCTAGTCCAACCGCCTGCAGCTCCTCTC
>JAUMHF010000017.1:15793456-15833851 GCA_032359275.1 Microctenopoma steveboyesi
TGTAATGAATCTAAAATATATGACAGTCTAATGTTTATCAGTACATTACAGAAAATAATGAACTTTATCACAATATGATAATTTTTTGAGAAGGACCTGTACAGTTTGCTAGTCGGGCTGATCGTGAAATTATTAACACACGCAGTGATAATTGAACTGGACATATTTGACACAACCCACCCTATATGTTATAGTGGTACCGTAGTTAAGGCAGATAAATGGAATGCCAAACAAAATGCACCGTGTTTTATATTGTTCTTAATATAATGATCTAAAATAAAGGGTTAGGGGGTTAGGTGTAAGCTGTGATTTTCAGTTTACACCACGTTAGATGCAAATGTTGTAACTTATTACCAACATGGTCCAACACAATGTTTTCCTTATCCTGTAGTCTGCAGACATCTGCATGTTTTAGTTTCATATCACATATACAATTGCATGTGGTTTAACATCATTAAATCAAAAGTATTTTAACATAAAAAAACAAACAACGTACCTCTACTCCCTCCAGTTCCAGTGCTCCGCCTCTGTCCCTTTGTGCTCGCAGGTGTCTGGCCACGTGTGTCAGCATCTCCAGAGCCGCTGTGAGCTCAGCGAGCTTAGTGTCCTTCTCCTTAGGATCGAACTTAGCCATCTCTGGCACCTGAACCTGCTCCCCATTGAGGAGGGCCTGGGCCAGCTCATAATGGAGTTGGTAGGATGACCGAATGAGTGTGCGACCATACCACACCTTGTTGACAGCAAGGGTGTGTGCATCAAGCTCCCACAGCACACTCACTGCATACCTGGATATGGGAGTATACGTATGCATAGAAATGTACGGATAGCATATTTTTATGTTTTCAGATGACCTTCATTAACTAAGTCCTGTACAAAACCTATCATGCAGTCAGTGTTGAGTTCACTGACCTGTCGACTCCTCCTAGTAGAGAGCAGAGGTCTGCACTGAGAACAGCAGGCAACATGTCGTACCTGCGGTCTGCCAGGTAGTAGGTCGTGGCCCTTACACAGGATGAGGTGAAGGGGAAAAAAATCAGAACACTGATCCCCAGGTACTGTTTTCATACATATACTGTTTATTAATCATTAATCCTTTTACTTATTTTAATTTGCTTCTTAGACAAACACTAAAACCAATTAACTGGGCTGATCTTTGGCATTATTATTTAATTCACACTGGTCAATGTTTACACTTCCACTGGCTGATTTAATAAAATGTGTCTACACTCGAAACATTTCAGGTGTACCTGCGCCTGTAAAGTACTGAAAAAAGTGTACAAAGTTATCCGAGTGGACCAATGTGAGTGATTGACAAGGATACATCTTATTAGCACTTGCAGACAGAAGACAGAGGGAGTCCAGGTGATCAGAGGCTTTACTAGTTTTTTTTACACTACTAGCACTTTACCTCGTACGTGCCTCCAAGTCAGTAAGTGAGCCTTCTTTGACAAAGTGGGTGACATCAGCGATGTGGACCCCAAGCTCCAGCAGCTTTCCACCATCCAGACTGCGCATTGACAGTGTGTCATCTACATCCTCACAGCCGTGCGGGTCAATACTGAACACCAAGTGACTCTCCCGGAGGTCCCGTCGCCCCAACACCTGGGCGGGCTCCACACTCCACGGTTTGTCAGGAGAGTTGACAGGCATCTCTTTCATCTGAGGACAGAGTCACAGCCACAGATAATAAAACAGAGCAGAGACAAACTAATATCATGTGCTGAGACGATTCCTGTACACTTATTTTTTTATTTGCAACAGAAAATGAGAAATGTGAATCTGAAAGTAAAGGAAACGTAATGTAGCTCCTTGAAATGTCTAATGAAGAAGCAGGTACCATTTGTGCTGAAAGGGAAACAACACATTTCAACAGTTTTTTGTCAATTACATGACATCCACACTGAAAGATGAATAGTTTTCAATGCTCAGGTCTCCTTTACACACTACAGTGTTGAAAACTATTCAGCAACTACTGGGTCCTCATTAGAAAATGTAATTTCCTAAAAATGGAAGACACCAATAAACCCAAGCTTAAACACTTCAACTGTAAAGCAACCGTGTAGCCACATCAATGCCGAGCTTTATACTTCTGTTAATAGGGTCCAGTAAAAAGAGTTAGCAATAAGCAATAAGCATTTAGTATAAATTAATTATACTAAATTATAAATACTAATTTAAAATTAAATTATTAGAATCCAAAATGTTGATCAAGTGTAGAGAACACTAAACTTTCAAGAGCCCTAGATAACATTAAAATGTCTTTCTTAGGTCGACCGAGGGTCCACAACCAAAAGATACAAAGCAACCATGTTCATGTGTTGCAGCTTATCTGACCTGTGCATCTGAGAAAGGTGCCGCATGGATGCAGTTCTCTATAAGAATGGTCTGGACCTCCGTCTCTAGCTCTCCAGCTCGACCCAGAACCCGCACACTGTGCCCGTTGGGATAGAGAGAGGTGCTTTCCCATGAATCAATGCGCACCACCACTCTATGCTCCTGGATGAAGAAAATATGGAGGAACAACATGACACCATTACATTTATTAAATTGGCTGTGATGTGAGATTTACCGTCAATAAACTGGCCAACTTGACGGTAACACCACAACTAGGGGCATAATCAAATAATAATAATGAAATCAATCTCTCACTATTTGAATGTTAAGATTTAGATTTAAAAATGCCATTTGTGATGGAGACTAACATACCGTTTTCATGGGCCTTAATTATCGTGACCTTACACTGACAGTTCACAAAATCTACATTACAAACTGTTTAGATCAGTCAAATTAGCTTTTTTCTGTAAGTACCTGCAGAGCATCAGCCTGCTGAGTACTGATGCGGATCTTAGGGATACGACGGTCCCAGGGAACGGCCAGGATGCGCTGGGAATTTCTGCTGTGGGACTGACTCCCGTCCCTGAGGGGAAAAGTCACCACATAGTCCCTCCAGTTCCTCTGAAGTATCCCCACAACGCGGCCTGTGGGTTTTAATATCTCACAGTTTAGAGACACTTAGCAGGGACAGTGTATGCAGAACCTTGATAATAGATTTAGTGTTAATGTTTACATTTCATCAAGTGACCAACTTCTCATCTCTACAATGGTACCTGATTATTTGTATAAATACTGAAATATAACATGTAAGTGGCATGCTAAAAAATTACCTCAAAGGTCCACAGTCTCTCTCTAACATTCCCATACACCAAAACCTAGTTCTACTAAACTTCAGTTCTTTATTTGTTCTGATGTTCTGCACACTAACAGACACACAAACAAAACAAACTCCTAAGTGGAGTCAGTGTAGATGTCCGACCTGTTGGTAGTGGTTTACTCTCGTTGTCCTCTCCATTCTTCTCCTCTCCCTGACCCTCCGACAGCGCTGTCACCTTCCCTCTCCACTCGCTCCTCGGCAACAACTCCGCCACAACAACATCACCATGTATGGCTCTGTTCCAATTCTTGGAACCACACACCAGCACATTTGAACTCAGATCTGATTGTTAGACGCGTTAGCAGAGAAGATGAAGAAACGAGGAAAACAGATGAGGAGAGATGAGAGCAGCTCGAAAGAATGGCTCAAAAAAGAACATCCTGTCAACCCAAAGATGCCTTGCTTCCTGCCAGTGGCAGCGCCGGAGCATTTGTTCACCTGTGTTCTTGTTAGAAAAACCCTCCGTTGAGATGAAGGCTTCACTCTGGGCCCGGTGCTTGCTGACATACAGAGTACCCTGAGAAAAAGACAAGAAAGGAATCGTTTTATTGTCAGGAAACAAAAAGACATTTTATTCACCAGTCAGTCCTCATGTCCAGACAATGCAATTATTTACTTCTACCTGTATAACCCTGTGTTGTACTCTCAGTCCATTTTGTGTGTGCAAGTATTCAACACACGAGTCCACGAGGGAGCTGAGAACTCTAGATAGCGTGTGCTTGTCTCTCTTATCTTTTCAAACCTGCAATAATTGCTCAGCTTTTCACTGACTGCCTTAAAATTTTATTTGTAACAGTTCACTCAAGTCATTCAAGTCACACTCAAGTCTCTGCAAAGTGACTTCCTACTAGTCTGGCAGCTGAGCATAAGACATACTTTATAAATTCTTCTGAATAGTTTGTGTTCTTCCAGAAACATTTCATGAATCCTGTGAAACTTCACAACAGATTTGTCTCGCTACACTTAAACCAAGAAGGTAGATGTGTGCTGTACCTGTATGTATTGTCCAGATTTAATACCAGCTTCCAAAACGTCAGGAGGGAGATGTTCAGTGTACTCTCTCTTCGTACACTCACTCTCCTTCACTTGTAGCGCCTGAGAGATGGAGCTGTAGAGCTCATGGGCTGCGTGCAGATGTGGCCAGAAGCTTTCCAAATAATCCTGGCAAAAAAAAAACAAAAAACACTTGAGGGATCAGGGGTTAGTTGTTGCTGGTTCACAGAAAAGTGACCTAGAAAGTAAAAATGAACTGATTTTCAGTGCTGAATGTTTAACAAGTTAAAGTGTAACCTTCAGCTTCACTGGATTCTTCTTATTGAAATGCACCTTAGGAGTCATGTTTGGTTTTTATGCCCTACGGCTTGCACCTCTGAATTTCTAATCAAACATCTTGATATTTTCTAACACACTTGTTTATATGATTGAAACCAGCAGAGTTTCATATTCATCCAAACCTTGTAGTGATTGAGCTGTCCTGGTTCTAGGTATTGAAAAAAATTACTACTGATTAAACCCTGGTATTTTTTATTTTTCACTTACATTCCAACTTTTTATTTTCATTTCCATAATGAGAGATAATAAGAAACTATTAATAAGCCAAAACATTTCTCAGATGAAGCTATTTACATATTATCTGTAGGGCTATCTGTGATTCATCACAGCTTCTCACATTTTAAAACAACTCTCAACACTCCACTGAGTCGTACTGTAACCACTTCATCAAAACTTTACTCCAGCTGTAAAAGTTTACTTTTCTGACATTTTTTTCCCGTCATTATCCCCAATAACATATTATTTGTCATGCAGCTCAATGGGGCGATATGAATGGAGAATATACAGGGCATGGCAATGCAAGACAATCAGGCAGCAGATGCGTTGCTGCATGAATACAAACTAAGATTGAGGGTGTAATGAATTAGGTAAGACCATGCAACTATATACACTGATTTAAATATGAACAATGTTTTACAGTGTTTTGTACTTGCTGTGAACAAGACTATTTACAAAAAAACCCAAAAACTTCTTCACAAACACTTTTTAAAAAAACTTGTGTTACGCTTAAAACATCTGGCAGAACATCCAATTAATTGGGTAATTGGCAAAGGGTCAGTATCACTACTGGGTGTAAAAAGAGCATCCTTAGTGTTTCAGAGGTAAGGATGAAATATGGGGCAGGGTTCACCACTTGAATACTTTACTAATTCAGTAACTTAGGAATAATATTATAATAAGTCTTCATATAAGGTACAACATTTAGAAAAAGGAACAAGGCCAGAAATAATGGATCGCGTCTGTGTAGTGGAAATCACAGCATAAGCTCAGAAACAGGAAACAAAAAAAAGCTACAAAACTAAAGCACCTGGTGTCCTTAGTGACCAAATGTGTTGTTTGAATAATTCAGCCCAAAAATGTGTCTCATCCTCTGTAGTACATTCATGCATTTGTGATATATAATTAACTGCATGATATGTTGATGGGTGTATGTAAGCAAACTTTAAATAAAAAAAATCATTCAGATTCAGGTTTCTGTTTCCATCATTTTGGGCATGCCATAATAATACCAAATAAAGTGCTGAGATTCAAAACACGATGATTTTAGGCTCATTAGCCTCAGAGTAGGAGGTGTGAGTGGTAATGTACAGGTACCTTGACAGAGATCACATATACTCCAGAGTTGAGACTGCTGTACCGAGCCACTGCATCCTGATCCTCCGTGATCATCACTACATCAGTCATCCCTGCTAGGTGATTATAATACCATACTGCTGCAGAATATACACACCTACACACACACACACACATTGTCCAATTGGAGTTAAAGATGAACGGATTCGTTTTTAGTGGCCAAATATGAAGTTGATAATGAGTCACTTTTTCCCACCACTGTATTCAACACAACAAGTCTGTGACAGTTGGTCATATAGAAATGTTTAACTGTGATTCCTCACAGTTAAACCCCACACTTTCTAGATTATGGGACAGACTTTGGTAGGCTGTGGCCTTTTAGTAGGACAGACTTACAGATTTAACAAACATGTTAGTAGTCTAAGTATGCAGTAGGTAGTATGAAGCCATTTCACACCTTCACTCCATACAATGTCTAGACAATCAATTCGGGACACTGCGTTGTGCTTTCACACATTCAGCACACAACAGGAGATTATGGCTGTTCTCTCCAAGTAATAAGCATTCTCGCTTAGGGGAATAGCCTGGGTTTTTTTTCACTTTGTCCCTAGATAGAGTGTGCAGGGAGGCATGACGTGACAGAAGTACACTGCAGAAAGTCAATTATTTTGTTAACAATAAAACGTTGGATTAAAGTCAATCACGTGATCATAAATCATTTGTCACCTGGCTCACGTAAACCCAGTTTCCTGGGGAATGTTGCGTAAGACACATACTGTTACAAATCTAAGGTATTGACTGTAGCAATGAGGACGTACCCGGTCTGCCACATCTCCAAACTCTCTCCCTTCTCTCGTGGACAGTAGGAATACTCTTGAAACTCATTGGCAAACAGCACACAGTCATGTCGAGGGTCTTTGAGTAGATTTCGTATACGGCTGTATTGCCTGCAAACAGCAAATAGCCAACATACAGAGATACAAATACCAATATCTGTATTATGTAACACAATATACACAAAGGTTTTCATTATGTCGGGTTGACATATCCGCAAAGAGCATCATACACTCATGCTGTGTACAACACGTGCATAGATTTCCCTTCCTACAGATGTGTGTGAATGCAAAACTGCCATTACTAGCACCGTATGGCATCAGCACATGCTCTACCAGCTAGGACTAGCTAATGTTATCAAAGGTCAGGTCTCATCATATTAATGATGCAACATTTTAAAATGGCAGCATAAGCAGAAAAAAAGAACAAATTGGAAAGAAGCCAGAAGTCTTGCGGGACTCTTTTATTTACAGTGTCCATCAAAAGAACTCCTGAGTGTTTGTGTAAGAGAGATATTTCAAGTCACAGGCCGGATCTCATTCTGCTTCATCAGCAAAGGTTTGATATAATGAGTCTGACCCCTGCTCACTCTTCACACACTTGTGTAGGTAGGTTGTCATTAGAAGCTTATGGAATGAGATGCTTTGACCATGGCAGCTATTAGACCACCTTTAGTGCACCTGAATCTCTTTGTATTTGTTGGTAGAAATACATCCTGAAACATCCACAGATGACCCGTATGTTTATTCTGAACTACTATTACTGAGGGTTATGCAATAAGGACTTGACACACAAATCTATAACTACAACACAGACTCTGTGAGACTTTCCTCTAATATTATTTGTGACCGCTTCAGTTACTGTGGCTGTGTGAGCGATGCATGCCTTGAGTGTGTAAACGGTCATGTCTGTCTGTGATCTTGTTTACATGTAATCTGTTCTCAGGTCTGAGAGATTCCCTGAAAATTATATACTGTGTGAATGTTTTGCGTGTCGGTGTGTGTACCTGCGTCCTTTGCCGTGCTGCAACGCTTGGCAGGCTGTCTGGGTGAAGACAATGCCCTGCAGCTCTCTGAACTCCAGGATCTCCAGATAGTTGACCACCACCCCGGCATCAGGAACCACATAGTGTGTCAAATCTCCAGGCAGGACTTTGCCATCTGTTTGGTAAGTTAGTAAATAAATGTTTTTGTAAACACCGACAAACAAATAACTTTATATATTATACATTATAGACATGACGATGTAGATTGAAGTGCAATCCTTCTTGGCATAAACGCCTGTCACTGCCTTCACCGCATATTGTTGCTAAAGAGTACAGCTTGGCTTATACATGGGCAAGGAAACTGCCCAGTGAAAAAGTCAGTGTAAAAATGTTAAAGTAGCCTAGGATTTGTGTAATTTTTACAAGATGGCAGCACAGCATACAACAAAATTGAGTATACCTCTGGTCAAAGCTTAAGGAGAATGAAACCAATGTATTTAAAGATATAGATGTTTTAGTAACTCACCTCAGCTCCATTTAATAATTTTTTTAAGCAATATTTTTTGTGCTTTCTATGTCTGCCATTGTCATCATGGCAGACTTTTTAAGCTGCTATTTGCTGGACGGATTTTGTTGCTCTACCTCAGCTTTACACACATCACAGTTTCACTTTGTTCTTGGTGTTTGGGATCATTGGCACGTTGGATAACGATTCACTGACACGTTTCTTAAAATGGCAATTGTCTTTTAATAAGTAATAAGTAATGTGAGTTCACCTCCCACCTCTGCACTGAATAACAAAATGCATAAAGCATCAAGTTAACATATTGGGCCCAAACTGAGAAGCACGTAGAGTTTTATAACTATGCTGATGCTTTAAGTGGAGATCACAGGTTTAACAACCTGTTTCATTAAGGTTGGACTTTAAGGCTTGTATTTTCAACATTTCTTGTCCATCTGCTCATGATTTAACGTCAAACACGATCAGTATTTCGATACACGATGTTAATTAAGTTGCAGTAATATGTACCTGTATCTACTTCACATTAACAGTCTCCACACCAAAACGTCCACACTGTTTGCCAAACACCATGCGAAAGCTTAACAGCTTGGAAACTCTGGCACTCACCGTAATCAGGCCGATTAAACGGAATCTTTGCAAAAATCTCTTGAATGACGTGTTTGCATGAATAACAGAAAATAGGTTAGTTAGGGTGGATTAGTAAAAGTTGCGTCACACCTGCGCAGTGCCAGTGCTTCTCATGCTCTTAGCTGTAACACTATCTACATTGTGTACCTGGTTATTAATGCGCTGTAGCTGCACAAAAGAGCCTGTTGTGTGTGTGTGTTTGTGTGTGAGCCACAGTGGCTTTATTGTGTCTGACTTTACCGTTAGCACAGTCCGCCTGACACAGAGAGCTGTAGCACGGAACCCGCTCTCTCAGATAATGTTCCCGGACAACACGGACCTTCCGCCCCCGGCAGTTCTTCAAATGTAAAATCTTCTCCGTCTTAATCATCTTCGGGTCTCCGGAATTAGTCATGTGTAAAAGACGAACTCTTTCTCATCACGCGGGAAGATAAACCTGTAAACATCGGCGCTCAGCCACTATAGAGAAGCGCAACCATGACAGTAAGCCCCGTGACGTCATGACGCTGACGCTTGTGCTTCTTTTGCTGCGTTCATGTGCTGTTGGAAGTTCTGAAACTTCATCAAAAAACGCTGAAATGAGGCGTTTGTGTGATTATATTGCAGCCTACACAACGACACTGAACTTAAACAAACATATTTCGATAACACTGGTTAGCTAGAAATCCCAATTTATGTCTCTCCTGTGTTAACTAAGTTTGCATACATAACTTCAAAATTACTCTTCAAAATTAGGAAAACATTCATATCGCCTTGTTTGTCTCAAATTCTTTAGATATTGTGAACAGCTGCAGGCTTTTGCAGAATAATCGTTAAAAGCGGTAAATTGTATATAAATTAAATTAATTATTATTTCTGTCGCCTCACAGTAGCTAGCTAATAGATGAGACCCGGGCGAAGGTGTGAGCAGCCTCAGTGGGTTTTGTGAGGTGACTCCTCTTGCCGCCACTGCTTCTCTTCGGCTGCGCCGCGGAGAGAGGCTGCAGCAGAGCACCATCAGAGAGGAGAGACTGAGCTCAAGTTGCCAACTGCACCGATGCGTGGATGCTGCTTCAGGACTTTACTCGTGTTTCTACATCAACAGCTTTCAGAAATTGTATTGCTAAATACAATTCATTTGCATGCATTTATTTGCATACAATTCACACAAAAAAAAACTTTATTCAGGACACATCCCTCCCGCAGGTAAGCGCTAAAGCTGTTTTTAGTTATGTTGTCGTGTTGTTAATTGCTTTATTGTTACAGTCGTCAAACTAAACATACTCAAACCTCGCTCCCGACAGTCAGCTCACACAGATCATTTGTGCGGTTTTGCATCAGTGACTTTAAAACATCATCGTGTCACTATTTTTAAAAATCTGCTGTTGTTGGAGACTATCACGCTGAAGTTGACTATAGAACTGTAAAGGCTGATTATAAATACTGGTCAATCACTCCTAGTGTGCATGACACTTTCACCTTAAATAACTTACACGTATTAATAGTGCAGCGGTTTCTGTGTGCATTTTCATTTAAGGCAAATATGGGAAATATTCAATTAATTTAACTCAATAAAAGTAAGTGTAAATTTTGTACTAAGAAATAACAATTCTAGAGTTGCGCGAGCTTCTACGTTTTGGAGATGAATTGTCTATTATTATTATCATTATTATTTAGCCAACATTATTGCTGTTGTTACTGTTTGTTTGAGTTGTATGTGTAAAGCCGGATAAATAGTTTCTCATAACTCCTTGTTATTAGTAACGTTTCTAATGATTTACGGCAATTTGACTGTTGTCAACCTTCGCTTTACTGTGCAGCTCGCAGCAGTAATCTGCTGGATTATATTCCACTCATCTGATCCGGACTTGCCGACGTTTCCCGATGGGTGAATGTAACCGATTGTAATCAAGTAGGGACAGAAAAAGTGCTGCTCCGTGTGTAAACTAAAAAATAGATGCAACGAGCTGGTCTGGGAGCTGAGGACTGAATCAGCTGGGGTGTTTCCATCCTAAAGTCTCTAGTCTCAGTAACAGCGTGAGGTGTTTGACGTTCATTAGACGGGTCAGCACGATGATTGCTGTTGTATTTCTATTGATTCCCCCGAGGCGTCACAGCAGGCAGACTCTACAGAGGGAGCAGCACACTCCCAACACTAGATGGCGATGTTGAGTAAGGCACATGCCGCCCTACATGTACACCCAGGTAGTGAGCGTTGACTCCGGGTCAAGTATCTTAGAAAATTAGGTTCCTGAATCAAATATGGCAATTGAATATTCAGGATACTTGCCATCTGAGTTTGTTGAGCTCAAAGCCAGTAGGCAGTAAACCAGTACAGAGAGGCAGAGAGCTGGCAGGTGCTCCAGAGAAGTGCTATTCAATTTCTGTTTTGTGTTCTCTCCTCAAGTAGCTCCATTTACTGCTCTGCTGTGCTTGGAGAATGTGCTGTGCAATATGTCACGGCGACATTTGTCACAAATGTGCCCTTGCAATAATAGTAATGCAGCTTTTGACGACTCTGGAGCTCTTATGTTAATTAAATGTGTTTTACTGTTTAAGATGATGCTGCGTGTGGGTGGCTGATGCGGCGGTGGTGGTAGGTCAACAGTTCAGACAGAGTCATTTAAGGATCTTAAGTTGCCAGGAGTGTGTGCAGGAGAGGCGCCAGAAAGATGAGACAAAAGGTTGGAATGAAATGCAAACCAAAAAAGTTGCGTTTATCTCAGAAAAACGAAGCAAACGAGGCTGGTGGCAGATGGCTGCAGCCTTTGGAAGGAGTAGACCTGAGGCTCAGGATCGCTGTACTTGAAGTGAGTTAACGTAATTGGAAGAGGAGTGCAGTTTGATATGTAAATGCTCCCTGCTGTCTTTCAGGTGAATGTATTTCAGCTTTTGTTACTTGGATGATGCGGATGATGAATTCTCCTAAAGATTTAAACACGTGCAAATGCAAACCAGAGAGACTTTTAAATACATCTCATGCTTTGAGCGAAGACATACTTTCACACATTTCTCAGATGTTTGCCATGTTTGTGGTCTTTAATGGCAGCGCTTTAAACGCTGTTTATGTGCTGATAAAGACTAAGCAGCAGCGATTTACTTATGATGTGACAAGAGGCTCCTAAAGATTTGAATAACAACGAATCATGGTTGATCAGACAGTATTTTATCTAACTATTTGTGGCTGAAGTAGTAGAAGTGATGATTTAGAAATGAAGGCCACATTAAACAACACTGACTGCTCTGTGGGCCACGTCGTAATAATCGTTCCCTCCACACTTCTGCTCCTGTGATTTAGCCTTATAATGGTAAACATAATTCCAATCACAGTTTAAAGAAGAACAGGCCGTTGAGGGCAGAGTATTGAAGTGTGTCGCCAGCAGAAAATTGTTCCTGCAGGCCAGCTGCCCTCCTATGCATACAAACCGTCCACTGCTCCTTGCAACCACAAAGCCATTAAACACCTGATTTGGTACAGAATACAAGAGGAATATTGGAGCAAGCAGCGCACTGTCCCTCTGGGCTTTTGTGGGGCATGTGAAGCTGTTTTTGTCACTGGAATTCAATGCTGTGTGTGCCGAGGGTTGGAAGTGCTGTTTGTCAGTCTACCAACACATTAAACTAGACCATTTCCATTTTCCATTCCTATTTCACTCCGTAATGCTATTCATATTCATGCTCATTTTGGAGAAAAAAATAGCTGCCTGGAGCATGTCAAATAATATTTGCACTAGATAAACAATTCTGGGCATAAAAATGTTCAATTATATACGCAAATGTCTCATGAAGATTCAAAGAAGGCGGAAAAGTGGTTTACGTTTATGTCCACAGTATAAGAGAGTTAGTCTCATAATTTATACATATTGAATGAAATTTGAATTGACATTTGTTCATTGGGATTTTGTGTTTAGGTATTTTCGTTAGTGTTGACATATCTGGCGTGGAAACTCTAAACATCAAACTCCTCCAACAGCTGATGGCAGATGAATCACGTTGTGACAGAGTCTGGATTGGTCTGTCCGTCTCAGCCTGGACAAACCGCCATCCTCGGCGGCTGCAGCAGCTGCCGTGTTTCCAGTCTGCTGAACCTTTTCAGCTGGGAATCTTCCATGTTCTGTCAGATCAATACATGTAATCAGTGTTGATAAATGGGAGAACACTGGCTGTTGTTTCTCAAGGACATGTTATATTGGAGTTCCAGTGCCTGCGGCTGGCTGCCTCTACATAGCAAGTTTAGCCTCGGCCTCCATGCTGCATTGCACATAATTTGGTAAAATTAATAGCAAGTAGCTTCCCGGGGTAAGGGGGGGGGGGGGGTCATAATGTGGTTAAATCTGGGAGTTTCTTGTTTTAAGAGGTGCTTCTTGTATTCTGCCTTTCTCTACCAACTGCTCCAGTGTGTGCATATGTTTAGTTTATCACATCACAAGTGGAGATCTAGCGCCTTATTTTTGGTGTTCTTTCTCAGCATAACCAGCTGAGTGTGTGTGTGTGTGTGTGTGTGAGTGAGTGTGTGTGAAGGGGGAAAGTTATGAATTATGGAGAGACTTTGACAAGAAGTTTGAGCCCTGTTCTCTCATTCTCAGGATGAGGCAACGGAAAAACATCAGTCATGAAATTCAAATAGCTCATAAGGTGGAGGTAAAAGGGAGAGACCATTAAGGCCAGCAGTCCATCGGCTCTCAGCATCTTATTCATCCTGCAACAAAGGCAGAGTGGAGGAGAAAAAAAGGAAGAAAAGCAACATGAAAGACTAAAGTGGTTCTGCCTGGTGGGCACTTTGGAGTGGACAGGAGGGAGGGTGATGGAGCTGGCCATTACAACATATCATGAATGCTCTCCTCAGGGCAAATGGATGAGTAACATGTTGTACACAAAACAGACAGGGGTTTCAGGATGTGGTTGCTGCGGAGTGGTACTTACAGTGTTGATGTTGGAGCGGTGCAGGATGGGATTGGCCCGTTGAGGTTTTGGGCCTTGTTGTGACACGGTCGACACACATACACAATCTTGAAGTGGGATGGATGTGTGGTTTGCTGTTTTCTTTCAGGGATGGTACTTTGAGTTAAAGCTTTCTTTGAGGAGAGACTCTTCTTTTAGGGTCGCATGTTGTTCTTGCTTTGGTCACAGTGGTTTGAATAGGAATAGCTGAAACAATTCCTCTATTAAAAATAACCTATTATATCTCTGGACTTAAAAAAATCGAGACAAAACAAGATATGTGAACATGCCAACTTGTGCTCTAAGAAGTTGGTATGATTATTTTTCATAATTTTAAACCCAACATCTAATCCAGAAACTAAAACATGATGAACTGATAAAGAAAATCATTACTTGCAGCTATGCCTCTATTCAATCAGTTCCATCAGACAACAGCGTGAAAAATGCTGCGACCGTCCTCTATGGCTGAATTTAGCCGTACAACTAATAGTGGTTTCCATTATCACTTAATCTACCAATTACTTTTTATTTATTATTTGACTGACAAATTTTGCAATAAAAATGCCTATCACAATTACTTAGGTCTAAAGTCTTTAAACTGCTTGGTAGCAAATAACAAACCAAAACTCCACGTGACTGAGCTGGATAATGTAGGACAAAAATAAAAAACCTACATTTAAGAAGATGTAACAAAGAAAATATGTTGTGAATGACTGCAATGATTTATTGATGCCAACAATAATTGGGAAATCATTTTTGTTTTGTCAAAGTACAAATTACTTGTCTAATTAGTTAATGTCGAGTAGACTCTTGTGGCCATGTCAATAATGAAAGTTGTCACTTGAGTAAAAGCTGTCACAGTCATAAACGTCTTCGTATGGGTCGTATGAAAAGGTACTTGTGGTATGTAGGAACTGTTTCTGGTCCAGCTACGGACTGTGAATAGAGTAACAAGGATGTTGATTCCAATATAATCTGAACATAACTTTTCTAAGCTGTAAGCAAAAATGTATATTCACTTACCTTGTGTCTGGATTGAGACAGAACTCTGGTGACTGGTGACTAGACACAAGTGGAAATGATTAGTTTGGATGTAATTTGTTGGTAAAGGTTTTAAGAGTGAGTGAGTCATATGGGTACCGTTGTAAACACTGGGAGATATATACAGTGCTGGGGCGATTCAGAAATATTTAAATTAGTTTGATGATATGCGTCAGTGCATTATGTAAAGAAATGTGTTTCATCCCGTGGCAGGGACAGATTTACGCTTGTTGAGGAGCATTACGGCATTGGCAAAGGAAGGATATGTAGAAGTATTTAACATGTATTTGACAGGGATACACTGACTGTTTGTAATGTTAATTATAATTGATCATTATTTGTGTGACAGAATGGAGAAAACTAAAACAAGCATCTTTCCATACTTGACTGTTGAGACACACTAAACTTTAGTAAACAATGTAATTTCCATCTAAGGTTCATAATTTCAGTTAGTTGATTAGCAGATAATCTGCTGCTAACTATTCTGATTGTCTAGTCGTAGTTTATAGGATTCGCTGATTAATCGGTTAATTATGTTCTGGACGAATCAATTTGCCATTTGTTCACTAATGAACTGTCCAAAACACAAATCTATTTAGGTTCCAGTGAACACCACATAAAACAGAAAATGAAATAATATTTTCTTCTACTAATTATGACAGTTTATGCTATTTCTCTGTAAGTTTTCTTACCATGTCATTATTTATTCTAGCTAGTGTAGCGCTCAATAAAAATTGAAGTATGGAGTTTTTTTTAAAAACCATTTCCTGTATTTCACTGACCAATTGATTAGTGAGATTATTGTAAAATAATCAGATGTTGCAAAACTCTCATCGTCAAATTGACTGGTCTGCTCATCAAAATTATTATTTTGTATTAACAAGATGAAATAATTACAAATGCAGTACTTAGAGACGCTCTGCCGTATTTGTTGTAGTTTGACCTTGTAGAACATGCAGCTTTAAATCTAGTTGGAAAAAAAACAGCTGTCAGTGGGGAGATAGCAGTTACACATAAATCACTGTGAACAGTTTAATCCTGTTTTTTTCACACTTCTGACAAAATTAATTGTAGTTACTTAATACAGTGAGCGCTACTGTGTTGTAAAAGGCAGCTGACTTTTCCAGGAGTAATAAATTATTATTATTATAATAGTTTTAAAATGCTCTTTTGTACTTTTTTCTACAGCACTGTTTCAGTCTTTCCTTAGTTTTTATAATCTGTGTAAAAGGAGCATATTGGAATTAGCTGTTCTCTGTGAGTAAGTTTCCTTGTTCTCCTGATATGATATGGACTCTAATAATACATGCTCACTGACACATCAGTAAACAGGGTACCGACATATTTATCTTTACCACAGGAGTCAGTCTGGCATAATTGTTCAGTATTTTTTTGTTTTAAACTAAAAATGTCTGAATGTTTAGGTTTTTAATGATCCTAAAACAATAAATGAAGAATTTAAATCCAATGTTTTTACCAGTTTAAAACTGGTAAAAATATTTTAGTTTCCAGCAGCCTACGAACCATCTGACATCCAGGGGTCATCAGACTATAAATCAATTTACATATATGTACAGTAAATAATCATAGTGACCAAAAAGCCAGAAATGATGGTAGCTGGGAATTCATATGAAATTTCTGTGGCATTTCCCACTGCTTTCATTAACCGCAAGAGCCCGGAGACGGACATCTAAATCATTATGTTCCTCATAATAAGTAATGACCCCGTCCGCTCTGGGAGACAAGTGGAACAAAATTATAGCAAAGATCACCATGCACACAGCCACTGTACTAAGAGAGGCAAAAATTTAATTATGCTATTGCGTTTATTTTGACTCCATCCCGAACATGTTGGGGATAGAGTCGTTGGTGAATGAAAACATGAATCAGATTAGAGAACTCCTCAGCGCATGGCTGAGTGGCTTCTCCGTCTTAGTGTTAAGTTAGTTTTTCTGCGGATTGGGTCTTTAGATGAAGTTGTCGACTTCATGCTAACCAGCTTTGACAGCTTCCCTCATAGAAGACCCGGAGAGCTGCAGCATTATAGTGGATTATGCTTAGTCCAGCAGAGCACAGCAGGACTTGCTCATGTGAGGCGATCATACTTCTTTTCTGACAATCAAAAGTTTCTGTGGCTAGTTGCTGAGCACGCCATGACAGTTGCTAATCACTCAAAACAAGATACTGTACACTAGCATTCTTTTTCCTTCTTATGAGGAATAAATTCCATAACCACATGATGATGATGTAGGTATTGTACCGCGCGCGCGTGTGTGTCCTGTTGTTGAGGAGGAAAATTAGCTTTTTTTTCATCTCTGTGATATAATTTTACTGTTTAATTTTGCCTCCTGTTTAGTAGTTCTGTGAAACTGCATAAACATGCATGAACGTATTATCATTTTAGTTTATTATTCATTGTTATTAAGTCAACCTGGGACTTACAGTATTCGCCCACTCCAACCATGTTGCTATTCCAGCCTTAGGTTAGGCTCAGTCTGGACAATTTGTGTAACATAAATTCCTTAGTAATTAGTAGAAATGAAATCTTCATATGGTTTTTATGAACAATTACTACTTACTGTCCTAAAACTAAAAGCTGCAGCAGCTGAGAAACTGATGAAGCATTTTCATATGCGGTAAGACTCTACAGATGACCTTCAGTCTGCTAATGAAGGAAAGTGCTGATTGTGCTCTGCTGTGCATTAGAAACACCTTCATGTGCTCTGATGTGAATTCTAAAGTGAATATCTGAAGGAACTTTGGAGATAAATTTTCTTTCTTTTGCTTTAATGTTAGCAGCAGGGCTGCAACAACATACTAATTATGACTGACAAACCTCGCGATCACTATCTTAATCTAGCATATTAACATGCTGACATTTGCCAGTTAGAGGTAAAAGCAAAGTACATTAGTCATTCGTTTTCTAGGTATGTGATGTGAACTGAGGTACGGCACTACAGATTCATACTTTCACTCTCGGCGTCTGGAAACCATTAATATAATGTTTGGTATCAGTCTGTCAACGTGTTGACATAATTCTTCAGATATTAATAATATTTGCATAATGAAAATCTACTTATTCATCTTCTAGTAACAATGCATGTCTGTCCATGTCAAGCCGTACTGTGTCTTTCATTTTGTACCACAGAGTTAAACCTGCCAACTGAACAACTTTGCCAGTGACTTAAATTAATTCATATTATTATTATTCATAGTCACCGTTGAGCACTGTGGTGGCAAGAGGCCGTTCTCTCAAATCTAACGAGCCAATCTACGACTTGTCACAAATCTAAAGTGATGCTGCTAAATAGCGTAGACAAAATGGTAGAAACCCCAGTCAGTCGGTATAACACTGCAGTTCAAAAGGAGCACAAACTTGAGCCTACAAATGGTCGTGCAGTTGAATCACCACTTCAGTACTGCAGGACAGCATTGGAGCTAGGTCTAGTAAACTTGGAACTCAGTGTATGTCCGCGTAAGACACTAAAATATGAGGCTGAATCCCTCTAGTGTTAAATATTTTTTGACCATCTGCATACCATGAGGTGTGGCAGAAAATGCATTTTGCAAGTTTGAAGTTAATATAGAATGGAAAAGCCTGCAGCTAGCCTGAGAGTAAATTTTGAGATACGGGCATTACTATGCAGCGAGTGAATTTCCCATTAAAGGAATCCCACAATCTGTCTCACACACACACACACGCACACACACACACGCACACACACACAAAATAACTTAAGGGGTTTCTTTAACCCCACAGCCCTCCCTTCATTTCTGTGACGATCAATTATTAGTGAATTTATCTCAATGACAAGTGGACCGTCCTCTGTGGGGCTGTGTGTGACTTTTTACAAATAGTGCTGATATGTCTTCTTATGTGAGCCAGCTCACTCAGGGGAATATTACCAGTAACCCGCAGCCTCCTGGCTTAACTTACTGTCTGTCAATAGGCACAGGGAGGCAGACCACCGTCAGAGGAGGGACTGAACTTTATAGAACAACTTTGGAGAACTGCAGACAGAGCTTAAACACAGTGTATTCTCAACAGTTTGGTATTTTGTATGTTTTATACTGAGCTGCACTAATCAGCATTTTTACATTAAATAGGGTTAAATGATTATGTGCATTGTTAAAAATTTTGCAGATGGTGAAAGAATTTTTTTTGCCTCTGTTGGGTCACCGTTTTGGTTTCAGTACTTCAATACATGTCACACATTTATTTAATCAATCAACCAGCAGATAGATGTCTGCAGACAGAGAAATATCTCAGCCACTAAACATATCAGTAAATTCTTGTTTTTTTTCATCATAGTAAAATAAACCATGTGAGTTATAGTTTAAATTTTGTGGCTGATATTCTGTGTATTCTGATGGATCGTAAGTAGAAAACATTGTTTCGAACTTGATGTTTTGAGAGTTACATTGTCCCTTATATCGTTATTATCATTATCATCATTATTTGACCCAAAAACAAACAAACAACTGCTTCAGCAGTGATGACTTATAAATGTCATTATAAATTATATGAAGTAGCTCCAATAAAAGGCTTTTATGAACAAGCAGAGCACCCTTTCATTGTGTAAATGCGGCTGATGAGCAAAACACTAAATGCACCACAAACTACAGAAGCCCTGCTCTGTTTTGATGAAGATGAGTCAAAAGATTAAATCTTGGATAAATTATGACATGAGCATGCTTTTTTAAATGAATCTCTTCATGTATCCCAGTGTCACTCAAAAGGCTGCAAAATGCTCTTTGTGTTGCACGGAATTTTGAAATGCTTTTGATAGTCACATAATCACTATCATTTATATAGATGTTGTCCTTAATTAATGACGAAGCTCCGATTAAGCCAAGAGATTAAACATAAATCTTCAATGATCAACTGGTCAGTTTCAAAGTTGTATTTTTAAATATTGTATCTGGTGAGGAACAAAAAAATCCTCTAGTCAGGTAAAGTTACACAGTTTTCACCTTTCATTAAGGGGGCATCAAAAAGAGGACACTTTCCTCAAGTTTAAACTAATTGTGTCTAAAACCTGATGTGATTGATGCGTCCAAATGCATTATAAGGCAAATATACTATTGTCACATCACCATGTGCTTTAAGTAGCCTGTTTCCTCTGAGAAATTACGGACTATACAAGGAATAAAAGCACAATCCCAGAATCATGGAATGGAAACATTTTCATGATACCACCATTTCATTTCTTTTTCCTCAGCACTTTTAATCTGTGCTGACTGACCAATGTGTGTCTTATGTCCACCCTGCTGTTTGTGTGTCATGTTTATGGGTGCGTACGAAGCTGCGCAACCACCAGTCTACATCAGTCGCGCGCAAATAATACAACCCATTTAGACCCCAAGACTCCTGCTGGGCAAGGATAAAAGATTAGCCAGACTGAAAAATGAGTTGTCCAGTTTGTTATCCTACACTGGGTCATCACGGCCTGTGGCCAGACATACATACATATATATATATATAGTCTATCCACTGAAACCATATACATCACACATATATTAAAAATAATAAAACATAATTGAGGAAAAGTTAATATAACAACTCAGTAAACATATAAAAAGGACAAACAAGACACAACCAATCAATTTATATCGATAGAACGAGAAAAACCATACCACTAATATCATCACAACTCCCGTACTGTAAATGTAAAAGTGCTGCTGTGCATCGAGGGAAGGAAAGATACTATAGCAGCCTATTAAGGTTTGTGTTTGTTTTGCTATGGGATAGGGAAGCTGTCAGAAAACAAATTGTAATACTGAGCCCTCTGTGCCAGACAGGTTCAAGCTGTCACAAAAAAACACTGAATGTGTAGGTCTTCATTGTTTTCTTTCTTTTCTGCTTCCCAGACCCAGCAGACTAAGGCTTTTACGCTGTTTTCTAAAAAATCTTTTGGCATTTTGAACCTTGATACAGAAAATTACACCCTTGTTATTACTCACTGTGAAGTCTATATGTGTAATTGAACCAGGGGGCTGCAAACAGGCTTAGTTGTTTCATGGTAGGGCCTTAGAGCAGAAACTGACAGGACAGGACAATGCAACAACATTTTACACACGTTTTCAGCGTCTTATCCCAGAGGCCATAGTGATGCTAACATGGTCACACTAACAATGTCAACATGCTGATGTAGTGCAGGTTTAGCATGTTGACCTTTCAAAAAGAAGTGCAGCTTAAATGTGAACAGACTGTTAATGTTTATTAATAAAAATAAATGTTTTGTGGATATTTTTTTAGGTGATAGTGTACATTGATGTGATGTACTCTGTAAGCACCCAGCTATTTTCTAATCCTCCTCAAGGTTACCTCCAAGAACACATATCCAGAGTGGGCAGAGGACATGGCAAACAAATTCAGTTATGCTGTGGAATAAAAGCTATAGACCCATACAGGTCTAAATCAGTCATGAAAGGTGATTATTAAAACACCCGATGCACTTCTAATCATATTGTTATCAGACGCCTTTTGTGAAAATTGCACCAAAACATACCTGCATCAAACCTGACACATGCTTCAATGTATAATATGTGCAGAAAGTTGTATTTTCTGTCAAAGTCAAGTAGTTTTGGAATATACTATGCAAGTCTACACATAATCTATATGGTCAGATGCATTCCTGATTATACCTCTAAAGCCTTGTGCTTAATCAGCACCATACTAAGGCTTCTAATCAATGTAAAGGTGGGTGGAGTAGGGGCCAGCCTGCCTGACAAATTACTGAGAGTGAGCTGCGTGAGTTGTGCCGGGCTTCAGAAATACCTCACAGCAGCTTTGTTTCTTGACAGGCTTCACTCATGAATTACACCGCTGACATTGCAGCGCTCTCGGGAGAAAAGTTCCTGCTGGGATGTCGAGAGTTTGCATCAGTTGTTTGTTCTTGCAGTCCTTGATAAAAGCTCATCACCGTCTCTGTGACTGTACTTGAAGACATAAATGCCTTTCAAGTCTGGTGTGTGTGTGTGTTCAGATTTAAACATTATAGCCTAACAAAGTAAGCAGAACTTGTGCAGTGAATAGTTGAGCGATTGTTTGCCTTGTCTTGTGTCCTGAGATTTCACCACTTTGATTAACTTTTGCATGTCATGACAGTATTTGGCTCGGGAAAGGCAGAGTACAGAAACCCTGTCGACCATATCTGTCACTGTTGTCAGTCACTGTTCAGACTTCTCATTGTGGATTCAGCTGTACACACCTTCTCCGGCCCACTTTGGTACTTTTGGCCCAGAGAGAGACTCTCTATTAGGAAAGCAGAAACTGGGACACCCATGTTTCTTAAACCCCTTAGTGTGTATGTTTGAGACTTAGGCCACATCAAGTATTTATGCGCAGCAGACCGCAGCCTCATTCAGGCATATGTTCAAAGAGAAAGTAACCAGCAGTCATTATACGGATTGTACTCATTATGCAGTATTGTACATTGATCCTTCTTTTATTCGCAGCATGTGTACTAGTTTGTGTAGTAATTAACACTGCTGTGCACGATTCTTGGAAAGATTAGAGATTTTCAGTGATGCATCATACTGAGCATGCTCAATGTGTCATCTGGGAAAGCAGGTCAATTATTGTAGGGATTATTTTTCTAATCACAGTGGATAGTTTTGTGGTACTAACTGGAATTAGCAGGGCTGTCTGTTGGCAGGAATTTAGCTTTTGGGTTGAATATACTTATTTTTGTTCTGTACAGAAGCTCGACGTACAGTATAAGACCAACAAAATAAATGTGGAATGTATTTTACAGTATATTATATATAAAAACCTAGTTTTGAATACTGTAAGGTGCAACTTCTATGTAATATTGCTCAGCTAAACGATTCAAGAGAATTGCTTCAATCAAATGTAATCTTCCTTTCAAAACAACACACAGTGCAAAGAGTTCCAATGATGCCTGCAGCACTTTGTACTAATACAGAGGAGAATGAGTAAGAGAAGTGGGGAGGAAGTGGTGGTAATCGCTACACATTGTGTGATCGCCAGATGTGCAAACTAGACTTAATTCAACAATATTCCAAAAGGTTCGCTGATGAATGTGATGGACAGATTGGTTTGTAATACTAAGGTAAACCTGGTGTGATGTTTGATACCAGAATCGTGTGTGTGAACAGAATCACTACAAATAAGAGTTCAGATGCAGAATTTCTTTGATCGAACATGATAACATTTGGCCACGTTTAGGACAAAGGTGTGCCATGTTTTTATTTAGTAGGAATTTAGGAGGCAAATAAGTATCTGTGAAGGTTCTCAGTGATCCAGGTCACGGTTATCTCCAAAACGTTTTTCCAATAGCAACTAGACTTGTTTTACATCCTTCACGCCGTTTCACCCGTCTAATCCAGAGAGCGAGTCAAAAAAACGAGCACAGTTTAGTATGTCTTTCAGCACACTAGCTGACTGCTACGTGTACCAGGGCTGCGGGTGTGCATTCGCTGGAGAGGTGGTGTCAGGACACGGCAGATGTGAGCTGGAATCCCCAAAAGAAACAGGGGCAAACTTTTTATTCCAATTTTGTCTGATGTTTTACAGAAAACTAAAGATCTAACCCTTCTGAAGTCCTCAACCATCTCCTTTGTCTTACTTACGGTGATGTTGTTGATCACCGTAATAGTCCACAATAGTTCATAGTCCACAAACCGGTCCAGCAAGCTCCTGTCCTCTGCCTCCTTGTCACCGCTGATACGCCCAACAACAGCTGAGCCATCAGCTGAGAACTTCTGCAGATGACAGGACTTAGTGTATACTGAAGAGGAAAGGTGACAGGACAGTCCCCCGTGGTGCTGCTTTTACTGATCACACGTACTGATCAGTACATGGTAGACTCACCGCAGGTTTTACCAATGTCATGCTTTCATTAATCCTTACACACTAAACTAGGACATACACACACATATTACCATGGTAAAATTCTTATTGTAAGTATGTTGCCATGTCAAGTTAACATTTTCCTCAGTGGATCTAGCGCAGAACAGTGGATGGGCTTCTACTCACTACTGGAACATAATAAATAATGCAAATCTGTGGCATAACTATAATAATCACAAACATGCTTTGATATTTCTAAGCCAAAGATTTATAAGCATCTGTTTGCAAAACTATCCTTCTACAGAGAATTGGTTTTACTCAAGGTTAACATAGTTTTATTAACTACCCGATGAAGAAATCTAAAGTAAAACTAACAGCTGAGCACAGCCTTGCTCACCACTGAGGGCACTTCCACAACATTGTTAGTTTTATGTGAGCAGGTTTAGGCACATTTGAATTCTTGATTTTAAACAGCCACACAACCAAACCTCCACATTTCAGTGTTATAGGATTAAATAAGAGGACACTTCAATCTTTTCTCAGATGAATCATCAAACCGTTTGTGAATAGTTTTAAGGACAGTGGGAGAAAGTGTGTCTACATTTAGTGCAATGTTTTACCAAAGCAATTTGAAATTCATGTTTTGTTTTGGCGTTTGAATAGGACCTTCTGAGAGCTGGTAAATTGAAAGCGTAACTGAGGACACGTAGGCTGACGAATGTAACACATTTGTCATATAATTTAAAGTATCATCAAACTCTGAATCACTTCCTAAGAATCGTAGAAACAGCAGAACTACACAAAACCTGAGAGAAAACCTGAGAGTCTCCCCTGCTTGGTGAACATGGTGAAACTTGGTTCTGGGCAGCCATTAGATTGTGTTCTAAACGATAGTGCATGTGAAGCTGAGCATCAAAAATTGCATTGTTGTTGCTACACATCAGGGTCTCGAAACCTTTTTCTGCTAGACGTTCTCCTCAGTCTACATTGTACACATACATTTAAATAGCTGCACTTGCAGAATTCCTAATGTCTAGTAGTTATTTGACGGATACAGCAGTGGAGGTCTACACTTTGAGATCAGATTTAGCTGTAATCAAAGAGATTACTGTTGCTGTTTCTGTATGTTAACATGGGTGAAGGATGCTTTTCACTTGCCTGCTGTGCTTATCGGACCCGTGTGTCCTGCAAGGCAGAAATGCTTTCTCAGCTCTATCTTGCACATTGTGTTTCTCCTGAAAAAGCCATTACTTCATTGTCCTTGGTATCAACAGGGAGCAACAAAACAAGAAAAGCCTGGCTTTTCCTGGGGCTAATTATACATTAAGTTCAAGTTAAATGGCCCCAGAAGCCAAAGACATTACAAACGACTGTATGAGAGGTTATAGGAGGCAGGGTGGACTACATACTGCCTCGAGAAAGATTTTAATGTTGCATCTTTTTTCTCACACTCAGTTCTTGGCTTGAGTATGCCTCTCGTGATAAAGCCTTAATAAAACAGTCCAGTCAGAAATAGATTCCTAAATTCCCAGTTTCCAGATTCCTAACAAAAGTTACAAACATAACTTTCTCTCATTTCTTTTGATATTTAGTGAAGCTTGTCCAAATTAGAGATGTCAGGACAGCTGTGTTCCCAGTGGTACCTGTCCTAGTTATTATGACTGTACTGTACAATGATGCAATGTTGTGATTTCAGATGACTATGATCATCGTGTAGCTCAGTGTCATTTCATCATTTGTTGGGTCCACTGTCAGATAGAAACTAGCAACATACTCTTAATACTGAATATATTAACCAAATACACATTCAACAATAACTCACTATCTATGCTTAATGGGGCCATTTATATCTGTCATTGAATATTAACCTCTTTGCCTTGGACAGTATGATGTGTCAAGCTGAAAGTACTGAGAAATAAAAATATATGTACACCCCTGTGTACTATGTACACCTGTGCCTGTGTAGCTATACAGTGATATTTTAATACTAGAAACTCAAACTGATTTCTGTGAAACCAACCCTCAGAAGGAGACACTGAACATTGCAAAGCTGCAAGATCCAGCAGGTAACATACTTTACTTTACATTATGTTGTCTTATGTTCTTCTACTGTACAAAGGCCTTTTTAAATAAAACTACTTAATACAAACTTACCTGATGATCACATTTGACAACAAACTGTTGAAAACATGGTATGATCAGTATTTGTGAGTCAAATTAATAAGTTAAAAAGTCAAGTGTCTATTGTTTGATTTGGACACTGCTCCCTAATTTATTAGGAACTCATCAAGTTTGCTCTTATGTATTGGGCTTGTCTTGGATTTGGCCGATAGACTTGCAAAGCCACATTTCAGTATTTGTATGGTATTGAAAACTTGAACTTGTAGGCTCAGACATGACTTGTATTTGGACCTTGGCCTTGAACCTTTCTTGGAATTAACTATCAGTGGACTTGACAGCTCTGATAGGCACTCGCTGGACATATGGCGCTACATAATATTAAGTTCAAGAGAGAACTGCTAGACAGTCACTGAATCCCCTTGTTGCGTTCTGTGACCCATTTCTGGACTGAGTCTGCTTTGTTTAATAACAGCTAATATTTGAAAACCATCTGCAGTGAAATGCAGAAACCCCCTAATCAAAAATAATAGATTGTCTTAAAAATAGAAAGGACTAAAGTGATCAATTTATTGACAGGGCTTCATGACCGTCAATACCATCCCTCCATACTCAGCAACCCCATAGGTGGCCATCGATCAAGGCAAGATAAAGGGTGCCTTGGTGGATTAGGGTGATTTCACAAATTGATGCATTGGCAATTGAGCATAGCTCTTAAAGATGCAGAGAAAGAGGTGGCCTGGGTCACTGAGGTTATTGTCCAGAATCTCCTGTGTTTATAATAACAGTTACTCACATCTAGAGGATTGTGAATTTCTAACTAAAGCCTTGCAATAAAGTGCTGAAGTGGAGATGCAGTAGTGTTAATTTGTAAAAAGTTAGGAACATTTCTGCTGGAATTGGTGTTCTTGGTGTTCTCTATGTTAGAAGATAACAGGAATCTACCCCCAAAGATCTGAGGTGCTGTAATATTTCTTTAATTAATTCATTTATTCTGGTGTGTTTGTTCTTTTTATAGCGTCAATCTACTGCTATATGTTGACCTAATTATGAACCAGTCTGTTAATATTAATGGATTATTTAACAGCTGTTTGGTTGCTTTTCAGTATGTTTGACAGGTGTAAACCACTTTAACTGTCTCAGATACAGTAAACTGCTGTTTTGCTGTCATATTTGAGTTTAGTTTTCCAAAGAGCCCTTGGGGACCATTGAATAGATTGATCTCTTTCTACTGTCAGCAAACTACAGCCCTCCATCGCGGTGGTGAACTGGCCACGGGGGAGTGTGCTGGTCAATGATGCTTTGAGTCACATTAAATTCTGTATGGTTGCAGATGGCTTTACTAGCCTTTGGTAGCTCAAAAGAGTCCGAATTAATTAAACCGAGGGGGACAATGACCTTTGCTAAGCGCCCATTACAGGAAGCGGCCCATGGGAAAGATATTTCCATTGTGTAATGTAGGGAAAGATGTGGTTTTTAAACTGATCTGAGTCGAGTACCTTAAACCATACTTTTTTCCTCTTCTTTAGTTAAAGTGACATCCTTTCAAAACCCCCTTAATTTATTTTTCTTTCACACTGAGGTGTTTTGTACCTGATCTATAAAAAAAATAGTGACAAGGTCATAGTGGATTTTAATACTATAAAAGAAAACAACAGTTTTTGACAAGTGTCAAAAACTGAAATATTTTTTAGTCAGGTTTTTTAATGACATTTAGAGTAACATTTCTAATTACCCTGAGAGGTTTGACTTTATTTCTTTTTGCAATAATTCAGCACCATGGTTTGGTTTCACTTCTGACATGTTTAATGCAGTATAAATAGAGCATGTTTGTGTGTTTGAAGCAGATTTCTACCATGACGTTTAAGCTATAATAGCTGTAAAAATGTATATTTATGTTTAAGATTGTCATCTTCATTTTCCACGTTGACTGATTCTACTGGTAAATAAAACTGACTTAATGTAAAATCAGTCATTTTTGCTTTAAACACAAAGAGTCAAAGACAGTGGCGGCTTATTTTCCTGGGGGGCGCACACAAGTCCGTTTTCAGATGCACTCCAACCACAGATCAATAATAAAAACCAAAGGACCATTATTATGGATCACGCTGCTTTGAAATATTAAATAATTGGGAAAATACACAGTCTGTGTTTTCAGTCATCTACTATTCACTATATGTACATTTTCCCTCTTTCACCTTTAACTCAGTTATGTTGCAGTCAAGCTAACTGATGCTAACTGGACAATCACATTCGATTGATGCTACCTAATTAATTAGCAAGTCCACAAGGGAGCAACATGAAAGCTCAGTGAGTAGAGCAGTCGTCTCCAAGCCTAAGGGTCAGCGGTTCAGTTCTCTTCACCAAAAAAAGCTACATGTTGACGTGTTCTTGGGCAAGACACCGATACCCTTAAGTAGCGCAGACCATTCACACACAATGGAGTAAATGGAAACAACTATCAACAAAAACATAATACAAAAGTCTATTATTTAGGATTAATTCCATCAAATAACAAAAGCATCAACTGTATAAATAACTAATCTATCCAACTTATAACTTAAGACAAGAAAAATCCAAATGCCCATCCCCTCTCTAAAGGTGGCCATGCGTGCACCATGGAGCTCATCCCATGACCGAGCCCAGCCAGATGTCTCTCTCTCAGCAGCAACAGAAAGGAAGTGGCAGCTGGCTGGTACCTCTGAAATGTATAATTAAGTCAGGGAAAACTCTATTAAAGTAAATGAAATGTGTCAAACTCGGAACGTGTGTTGTTAACATACAGAAAGAAATACTGTTCAAATTAAACCATATTGTTTGTCTCTATATTTTACTGAATGTTCAAAGTTTATACAATTTATTTTTCTTTATGTGAGGCTCTGTTGATGGGCCACCACTGGTAAGACAGCAACAGTGTGCTATTTGTTGCAGTTCAGCACGCTGTCCTTCTCAGCCACACACACACCTGCATTTTCTCAGTTTCCACACCTGAACACCTGTCTCCACTTTCAGTCACTTCAAAAGCAGTAGAATGTATACTGTATATTCAGCCCTATAGTTCCACTACTCCTCTTACCTGTCTCCTGTTAATTACATTACTGTGCAACTAATGTTTTTGTAGTGAATGGAATCATCATATTTTTTTGAATGATTAAAGCCATACATTTATTAATAGGATGAGGTAGTCGGGGTGCATGAAGTGTATATAATGTACTTGACTGACAAGCTGTAGGCCTGAGTTTGAATTCAGAGTTCTGAGTGAGGTTAAATTTAGGGTCCGAAAACTCTTCATTCTTTAAAACACAGCAACAGAAGAAGTTTTTTTATTATAATATATAATTTTGTTAACAGAAAATGCCTAGTGAAGCTAGTTGCAATTACATTCCCAACAAAAATAGCTTTGCAATTACAGTTTACTTTTATAAAAAAGATAATCTTTAGGAGACTGAGATGCATCCAGAGGCTGTCTGTGTATAAACAGAACATACGTGGACACTGCATGCATGAGACAAAGACAAGTTTGAAATCGGTCTAGTTCTTTGTGAATCACAAAATACATGATACATATTTACGTATTAAGTGTGTAACCACTTTCTGGTTGTTTTCTGTCTGGTTTAATACTTATTTTAGTACTGTATAATAATGTCCTTTTCTACTATAAACTCATAAAACCAGTGTCTGTACCACGTCTTGGTAGCTCTGTCTAAGCTCACCATCTGACAGCTCTGCACTGCAGAACCCTAATGTTGAGCCATTTATCAGGGCCAGGGAAATATTGTTTGACTGACAATAACAGCGTTTTTATTGATTTGCTGTCGCTGTGAGTTGCTGCTTATGAGAAGCAGTACCCACTGAACACAAACAGAAATGTAGGTTCATACATTCACATACTGTACACACAGTGTAGAGTTCAAAGCTCTGTTGTGCTTTTTTATTTTTACAAACTGCAGTGATAGAATATGGCAGAGCTCATGTAAAACTACTGCAGACCGAATGTGTGAAAGTTAATTATCTTGCAGTTGAATCCTAAGGAAAATCTGATTGTGCTGAAATGTAATTAATTTAGGTAAGTGTATTATCTGCAGTTTTGGTGTTATAGGTGACTCTAAATAGAACACGATGATTAAGACAAAACTGTAGGATAAAAATCTGCATGATTTTACTCATGACACAGCAGCTCCGCAAACAAACTGGAACAAGGATTTATGTTACGTATTATGTGTTTACTTTTTTATGCATCATGTAGTTTTTGACATTTCTCGATTGGCCAGCCACTGTGGATACATTTTGTGCTTCTGATAGTCATGATCATATTTGTTCTTCTCCGTTTTAAACTCTGGTGTCCTGAGGTCCAGCCAACCGTCTAATCTTTCTTCTGATACAGTTCAATTTCACAGCAGATCACCATTCATTATACTCTGTTTTACTTGAGGTAAAACTGTATTTTGTATAGGTAACATTCTGGTTTTTTAATAACTTATTTACCCTTCACTTAATATTTTAAGGTTTTGAGGTTTATCTTGGGTTTGAGCCTTGGGCATATAAAAACTGTATCTCTTAGGTTTAAAGGAACATTTTAGAAACTGCAAACTGCTCTTCTACAGACTGTGCCTTTTATTATTAACTTTTCAGTGTTCACATGTTGACCTTTAGTCAAACTAGCAAAATAGACAAAAGTAACTTCTTTTGCGTTGTACGTGTTGGCTCAGTAAGAAGTGAAACATCTTACAAATAGTTTGTAGCTGCTTTAATCTTGGTCAGCAGTATGTTGACCTTTTTAAGGTGTTTTAGATATTTAAAACCTAAAACCTTTCACGATTACAGCCTCAATGATTTGGGTATATATATATAACAGGTAACTTCTGTTGAAAACATGTTTACCATAATTAGTAATGATTGAGCTCAAAATTACAAACTCTCACCCAGGGATTGAACCCAGGTCCTTCCAGCTGTGAGGCAACAGTGCTAACCACTACATCACCATGCCACCCCCTCTTAATTTAGAGATAATTTAATTGTATACATTTTTTCACACAAAGTGTCTAGTTCACAGGGCTAGCCAGCACATCCTCCCTGTGACTGTGTAGGTTTTCTCCATGTACTCCGGTTTCTTCCCACAGGCCAGATACAGGCAGTTAGATTAATTGGTCACTCTGAATTCCCTGTGTGCACGTTAACATTGATGGTTGTTTATGTATAAACTGTATATCTCTGTGTGTCAGCGCTCTGATAGACTGGATACCTGTCAAGGATGTACCCTGCGTTTTGGCATCTGTCCCACTTATTCTTCTCACTGTAATATACTGTTGTAACAACAATATATTTTAAAACACTTTCTGTTTGCTGCGGATATAGTTTTGTCTTGCTAGGTGCTTTCTCTTGTGCTCATTTCACAATTGTCCAGTTTCATTACATCTGAAAGTTGTACAAGAGTAGCAATGTGGCTCAACTAGTTAAAATTATTTTCTCTTATTGACTCAAGTATGTAGTTACTTAAACACAGCTCGTCATATCTGTCCATTCGTCTCACAGAGGCTGATTTACTGCTTCATCTGAATTATAGCTGTATGCAGCATGTTTCCTTTCTGCAGACACCTGTAAAAAAACCACTCATCTTGTCTGACTGCTCAGTGTCTCCTCATGGCCTTGCTCATTTTACACCTAATGAGAGCGCTCCACCAGTTGTCCACAGATGAACATCATAATGTCATTCCTTTACGGGACAGTGTGGGTGGGAGAATTTGGCTCGTACCACCTCTGTCACTCAGAGGTTTATTCATCATTGCCATGATTTTCCAGGGCTGTCATGGCGTGTGCCTCTGAGATGGCCCGATGGCATGAGGAATAGGTCCACTGTCGTGTCTTATGTCACTGTCAGGCCCACGGCTGCCGCCAACAACACTCCCAGGAAACACTGATTGTGCAAGCATTTTTCAGACGTGGGGGGCCCTGTGGAGAGGGGCATCATATGAGGCTGTTTAGAATTCACACCGACATTTAAGAAAACATAGAATAATTCTGTCAAAACGTTCCAACAACCCTGCTTTATATTCTCCGTTTGGCTCATAGCCTTGAAGGTGATATCCTAAATATTTTTGCACTAACATTGGGCATATTTGCCCGTTTGAGAAAGAAAATTCAAAAGCTTTGGTTAAAACTGATGCTTGCTGCTGCTTTTTCTGTGAAACTAACATTTATTTAAATTGTGACTTATTTCTGTGGAAACAAGGTTGGTTGTATCAGGCACAAAACCCCACATTGAGTTGTTGCTCGCAGAGCTGTGTTTCCTGATTGGCATTCCCAGCAGTGCATGCATGCCCTGCTATTTTATTTTGCATAAAGTACAGGAGATTTCAACTTTTCACCACTTTTTTTGTCCTGATGTGCATTCAGCCACCCTCCATGCATGCCACAGAAAATAACAGTGGATCACCTCAAGCAGAGGTTTCATTGCCTTGTGAATAATCTTTTCAGAAATCTCCATGTTTACACTGTAGTTGCGTTGCCTTGTTGCTTTTTTATTATGCCATTGCCTGCCGAGAGTGACATAGACTGCTGCTGTTCTTAAATTGCTGCTTGTGTGACTTGTGTGTCTCATTAGACCCATTGATTTATTTTGATCAATAATGGCCCTGTGCTACTCCTGTGAATTACAGCAATTTCTTTGATAAATTCTTTCATTCCACATACTAACATTTTTTGATTTGTAGGCATCTGCAGAGAGAAAATGAAAGAGTAAAAGTTGAGCATAATTTCCCTACTCAAGACTTAGATTATAGTTTTTTATAACTTAAAAAAGTTTTTGAAATAGATGAGAGTTTTTTTTCTGATTGTGTATCTCACACACACAAATACATAAAAGATAAATAAATACTATTTTTCATGTTAATACCCGAGTAGGTAGGCTCATTCAATTGAAATTGGATTTCTGCTGCAACTTTTCTGGTACTTTCAGGTTTGAGCTGCATGGTGAAGTTTGAGCCAACTACATCATTTCAGTGTAGTATGTTTCCATTAAACTCCTTCAATGCATGTTAGAGATGGTCATATGCACATGTTCAGTTTTTCATTCTACATTTGGCCAAGTTGGCTTCATGTATTATTTTAAGTTAGTAAGTTGAAGTAAATAAAACAAAAAAACAAAGTCATATTGAAGCCATAAAGTAAGAGAGAAGCACCCTTTGTCATGGTGGAGGCAGCATGTTGCTAAAGGCCCGGTGATGACCAGTGTCTTTTGTTTTAAGTGTTTTAGGTCTTAGGTCAGAAAAGGCCGTTTGAAAGTCTGTTAAACTTGTTTCTTAAACAGAAATCTAGAAAAACATTTTAAATTTTTTTAAATATGTGTTAACTCAGATTGATGTACAGAATACATATTTTATTGATTTAAAAATAAATTAAAGTGTGTAGTAAGCGAATACTAAACTGCTGAGTATGTCCCAAGCCTGACTCGATTACTAATGACATATTTGACAGGGTCTGAAGTGGCTAACTCCAAATACACCATAAAGCAATGTCCTGTCATTGTCTCTCTTACTTTAAAGCTGTGAAAAGATTACAGTTTGCTGCAGCATCTCCCCCACATGCCAATATTTTATTAGCCAACAGGGGTTCAGCATTATACTTAATGCAGGGTTTCCTGCCATTGCTACTCTAATGAGCAACCTCAACTCAATTTAAGTAAAACCACATAAGATGTCATAAAGGATCACCAGGTCAATAATCATTGACTTAATCATCATTGATTGGTTTAATTTTTACCATTATAGTAATATCTCAATGCCCAAAAAAAATCAAATAAAAATAATAGTCAAATGTCATAACCATCAGACGTGAAGTTATATTTATGTTTTTAAAAATGGCAATACTATATATATTTTTAATAGATTATATTGCATCTGTGTTTTTCGAATGGTGACCACTACATTCTTTTAGTGGTAAAATAATTTTCTCTTTTTCTCTCTCTACTTCCCCAAGGTTAAAGGGAGGGGGACAATGGGCACTGGTGGGGCTTCCCCAAAAGCCTTGCTGTGGCTCAACCTGCTCGTTTTGATTTCTCTGGTGTCACCTCTTAACCCTGACGACCCCAACGTGTGCAGCCACTGGGAGAGGTCAGTGTCCTCCAAAATAAACGTGACATGTCATGACTGAAAATGTTGCAGTGAACTAATGGACTGACTGCCTCATATCAAGGCAGAGGGTTTGCCAATTATCAAAAGCAAAAGGGAAATGGTTTGCTCCTGGGGCTATAGTAAATCATAAATTCAAAGCCATGGTAATGTGAGTAAAAGCAAATTTTTGTCACTTTTTGGAGAGGCAACTCAGAGGTGGTGAGATCAATAACCTCTCAGTGTAATCAGTGGATACTGCAGAAACGGGTAATAATACAGCAGATTTGAATTCGTACTAAAAAGGTTATAAACAGTTTTGTAAACACAAACGCATCAAGAAGTAAAAGTGAAAAAAGAGACTACCAAAATACCTCATAAACAAAAGCAGAACACATTGTGTCTGAACTTTTTATCCTGGATCAGTACTTTACATCCTTATCATTTTTTAAAATATTGACTAACCTCTGTTGTTTTCACCAAAACCTCGAGTGTGACTAAAATCCTTGAGTTTGATGTTAGCTTTCTGGACGCTGATGTATTAAGTGAAGTCGGTATCACAAATGGCCACACTGAAACTAGGATTGGGTAATTTTTAAATATATTTGTAAAGTGAGGAATGTGACTCACATTTGAAAATAAGAGTAGAATAAAAAAAATATTTTACTGAGTATTCAGACTCTTTAGGTTTACCCTTTGCAAATGTTCTGCTCTGTCCTTCAGCTAATGTTTCTCAGTGTTTACACACACACTTCGGGAAATTACCTAAAGATTTTTTATTAAGGCAGCACTGAAAGTATATATATTTTAAAAAAGAAACATATATGCCTTATAATACCTATATACACAGAGAAAGTGAGCACTAGCAGAGGATGAGGGTAACATGGAGACCAGGGGAGAGCAGGGATGGACAGAGACGAGGAAGAAATAGAGTACAGAACAGAAACTGAACCCAAACCAACTTACTGACGTGATGAAGTGAGATCATGAGCTGGGAGCGAAAGACCAGACAATGACGGGATGCATAACAAGGATGAACTGACAAAGGGCAGCATGAGTGCAGGACATAAATAGTGAGGGGCTGATTGAGAATGAAGTGCAGCTCAGGGCAATCAGGGAGTGAGAGTGGAGAGAGGGGCGTGACTAAGGCCAGGGAGGAACTAAAAACACCAAAAGAATGACATAAAAGGACATGACTCTGACAAGTACTCATGTCTGTATAATCTATAGATTATTTTTTTTAATTCTAAAATAGGTTTATGTGTTGTATGTGTGTCTTTTTCTCCTTGATGTGAGACTGAATGGGCCCTCTATGGATGCACTGGTTGAGATGCTTATTAATGTTAATCCAAACCCAGTACTGATGCCCCGCCCCACCAGTGATTAGTGTGTGTCTGTATGGGTATTCAGACCCAGTGAGCAATGGACATTCATCAACACCCTGTAATAATAATTATAATGCTCTATAACATATCGCCGTTAACGTGATAATAATGCAATAACGTGCATTAAATAAATATATTATTATTATATAAATATATAATAAAGATAATAGCACCAAAGTGGTGGCTGATGTAAATGTAAACAATGTATACTATTGTGTAGAGAAAGCAGTTTGGTTAGTCAGGGTTAGCTTTGAATAAACATGGTAAGGTTACTGAAAATGTCGCTTCATAGCCTTCAGCATAAAGATGACATTCTGACTGTCACGTTTGTCACTTTTGCTGGTAACAACATTCGTCTTATACTGCACTCTAAACTCTCTCTTTATATATTTATAACATGTTTTTCAATATCACAATTTAGGTCATGGACATAGTCACATCAGCTGTTTCTAGGCTTAATCTGTGATTGTATTTTCTGTCCTCGTAGCTATGCAGTGACTGTGCAAGAATCGTACGCTCATCCATTTGACCAGGTCTACTACACTCGCTGCACTGACATACTCAACTGGTTCAAATGTACCAGACACAGGTATGGACACACATTGTTTTCTAAAGCTGCAGTGTTGATTAATGCAGCAACGTATGGTTATTTTCATTTTCATTTTATCTCTTGATTATTTTTTGACTGACTAACCAAGTAATAAATGAGTTCATTACTTTATCCATCAGAAAATACTGAACTGAAAGTTCTTCTCAACGCATCAAGGCTTAAATAACATTTTTGAATTAATCAGAACACACTACAAATTATATTATTTCAACTCACAGTGAAACAAAACAAATTATTATTCAATTCACTTGAACATTTGTTCAATAGAAAGATTTTCATTGTTTACACTGACCATTGTAGATATATACTATATGATAGTAGGATTAGGGTTAGGGTTAGAAAACAAAGATTGTTCTTCATCATGGTTTAGGGGAAGGACACAGAAAGCTGTCTCAGAGATTTCAGCTTTCTGTTTCCACAGTTAGAAACATACTGAGTAAATGGAAGACCACAGACACAGTTCAAGTTAAGGCTCAAAGTGGAAGACCAAGAAACATCTCAGATAAACAGAAGCGACGACTGGTGAGAACAGTCAGAGTCGACCCACAGACCAGCACCAAAGACTTACAACATCATCTTGCTGCAGATGGATTCACTGAGCATTGTTCAACTATTCCGCGCACTTTACACAAGGAGATGCTTTATGTGAGAGAGATGCAGAGGAAATCTTTGTGTACAGACCTGAATATCGTTAAAAATCTGTGGTGTTAGTTAAAGAGAGCTGTCCATGCATTATCCTGAATAAACTAGAGATGTTTTGTTAAGAGGAATGGTCCAAAAAACCTTCAACAAGAATCCAGACTCTCATTGGAAGCTATAGGAAGCGTTTAGAGGCTGTCATTTCTGCAAACGGAGGAACTACTAAATATTGAGTTAATTTCTTTTTTGTGGTGCCCAAACTTATGCACCTGCCTAATTTTGTTTAAACAATTATTGCACACTTTCTGTAAATCCTATAAACTTCATTTTACTTCTCAAATTTCACTGTGTGTGTCTCCTATATGATATATTAAATTTAAATTTTTTATCGAAACAACCAACGTTTTATACAGGAAAATCATGAACATTGACTAAGTTGACCAAACGTTCGCACCCCACTGTACACATATATGATTATCAGAAGCAATACTATTCTCTAGTCAGTTCAAATATTGTACAGTCTGTAAACCCTGATCAACATATCTTGTACTGTAAATATTTCTGTTGCTAAGGCTCACAGGCAGTGAGCACAGTCTGGTACCTAACACCAGCACTTCAGCTCTGTCTGATGTGGTCATTTTGATGAGCAACTGTCGGCATATCAGCTTTAATGACCACATTAAGCTTTATAGCCACCAGTTTAGTTCCTCCAGCTAAGAGCCGAGTCATTGATCTTAAACTAAATGTCAGAAAACATCACCGTCCTTGAATGAGTGGGAGAGGCTGCCTTAAACATTTGAGTGTTGCATGTGTTTTAGAAGTGCAGCACTGTGAACACATTTTTATTACCTTACATAAAATAGTCTTACTCTGAGTAGCGCATTATTTCTTCAGGTAAATATACTTTATTTAAGAAAGAAGATACATTCGTGTACATCAAATACAGTAAATAAACTAACTCAATGTTCAGTGAGCATATTGTTTTGCAACTTCATGTATTTTGAGTTATGGAGGGTAAAATATGTTATGTATATGAATGGTATTTAACCCCAGTCTTTCTTCCCTATATTTAAATACAACTGTTCTTTTCCACGCAGAGAGATACTGTATTTTAATGCAAAGAGGCAGTGGGACGTTTAATACTATTTAGATACATGTACTCCAGGATTTAAGGTCATAATCTGTGATGTTGTCCTTTAACCGATTTCTCTGATATTTATGAGTGTGCGTGTATGTTTGTGCAGAATCAGCTACAAAACAGCCTACAGGAGAGGTGTGAGGACCATGTACAGGCGACGCTCTCAGTGCTGCCCTGGTTTCTATGAAAGTGGAGACCTGTGTGTTCGTAAGTCAGTTTGGATTAATAATTCATCTGAACATACATTAATAGAGCGTTTCATGCTAAATAATGCTGTGATACCTGTAAGGGCTGAAGTTTCTCAGAGGTTATAGCACATGGCTGCTTGCTAAGAAACAAAAAAAACTAAATAAAAATCTCAGTCGATCATTCAGTTCGTACATGTGTAAAACAGACGTTCTATATGTACTTGACAGATGAAAACTACGAAATACTAACAATTAAAATTTTGAACAATAATTCATTTATGATTCCTTACATGAAACACATATACGTGCCTTTGCAGAGTCTTGCATCATGTCATGTGCATGAATTTAAACCCACAGCACACAGCCGACAGGTGTTACAGAGAGAAGCTTCTAGGATGTGCTAATACATGGAGGAAATGGTTCTAACATCAGTGCACTTTTCTGAAAAGCGTGTGTGTGTGTAGACGCTCAGAAATAGGACAGTGTCATATATTGACAAGCTGATGGAAGCCAACCTGCTGCCAGTGTGCTGGTTTACACTACACTAAATCATCTAAGAGGAGAAAGAAGAGAGGAAGTTGGAAATGGCTAAAACAAACCTGGTTTTGCTTGAGAGTTTGAGAGAGTAGGGGAAAATAAAAATCTGTTGTTTTGTATACAGTCACAAATCTATTCAGTCAAGCATTTACTTACTTAAGCTTAAAAATCGTTGCAATAAAAACCTACAGTTAATTGTAACAAACTCCTGCATGTCCATGGTAGACACCTGCCAGACAGTCAGGACTGATCATTCTCAGTGTTCAAAGGTTAAAGCAATAGATCCAACATATTTTTTGCTTGTCCTCTTAAAATGAAGCTGTATCTACCTATAAACCCCAGCCACAGGTTCAATATGTAGCAGGCATGAATTGTTCAACCAGCATTTAAAAAGAAAAAGAAATGATTGTACAGAATCAGATATGAGATATTGGTTAGTGTGAAAGGAAACCATGGTATCAGTCATTTTTATGATCCTCAAATTTAACTAGCAAGAGCCTGGTTCTGTCGGAGGTTTCTTCTGTGAAAGTTTTCCTCTCCACTGTCATCTAGTGCTCGCCCAAGTGGGAATTTGTTGGGTTCTTCTCTGTTATTCTGAGTGCTGATCTTACTATTTAAAACGCCTTGAGCTATTTTGGCTGTGATTTGGTGTTATGTAAACAAAACAACAAAATGCGCTGAAAGTAATAGATCCAAAAAGCAATGAAAATCAGTTAAGGCCAGAATAAGTCAATGTCGTTCTTCGTGTGATGGAACTAAAGTTTTTTTTTTTCATTACCTTGTTCTCTTCTCACATTAGTTAAGTATAGGTGCCTATAATGCTGTAAACACACACTGGGTGTGATCAAATGGCAATAAAAACATCCATCCAGCATTGCTGTTTCCTATCAGATGGCGCTTTCTCAAGAGTACAGCTGGAAATGAAATATTCCCACCACAGGGGAACGTGCGCTCTGCATAACATCTCTGCAACAAACAAAATCATTTTCCTGTCATCTGCATTGTTATTTTCAACTTTTTTTCCACTTGATACACACAAAGTATCCAGGCTTGTTAAAATTGCAGTGTATATTGTGGAACAGTGATTCAATCTCAGTCATTATCTTTTCACTTGCTCTAGACTGTTATCTGTATCTGCTGGTGGAGCTGTCAAAGTTAGATCTGGCCCTGTTACAAAGTGGATCTATTTCAACTTAAAGTTTGACCACAGAGCGATTTGAAATGATGGGGAAAAAAAGTAGAGAAATGGCTTAGACACTATCTCAAACAAACTGAAAGCACAAAACATCTTTTAATTTAGAGTTAGATGTCAGATATCTCTACTGTGAAGATATTGTTTGCACAATAGAAGCTCCTTGTGTCACTGAAAATCAGACTATGGCTCTTCTGCTAAGTACAAGACCTTTCTTCTTCTTTTAAAGAGAAAGTGATAAACAGATGAGGTGAATGTGACTTATGTTTAGCTTTACTCCCTGGTGCGTGGGCTGGAGATTGTGTTGAAAAGGTTGGTCGGTGAGATGAGACACCAATATTTCTCTATGCAATTATTTTTGTTTGAAGCTCTTGAAGTGATTTCTCAGTCAAAGAAAAGCACAATGCTTACATCAAACAAAACATCAGACAGTTCGGCTGAGCAGATGAGACAACAGATGTTCACTCAAAGCAAATATGACACATACACTTAATTCTTTATTTAACTGTAAATCCAGCTTTCAGCGCCTCTTCCTAATTGTTAGAGAAGCACACATGGCACACTCTCACTTTTCTCACATCACGCTTAACACAGCTCTCAAAGTCATGAACACACTAACTTAACATTCCTAACATGGCCACGCAAAGGGGCTGCTTCTTGCTAGAAGAGCAAAAGTGTGTCACACTGTTTAACACTAGAAAAATGCAAAGTCAAGCTTGTATTACGTTTTGGGTGTTTTATTGAGATCATGGCATTGTATAGCCTACATTTAGAGGCACTTTAAGGAGCCTCTAAATGTACATTTCAGATGTGTGTGTATATATAAGATATATATATATATATATATATACATATATAAGATATAGAAGTCCAAAAAATATTAGTAATAAGTTTGTGTC
>JAUMHF010000017.1:15833951-15847031 GCA_032359275.1 Microctenopoma steveboyesi
TCAAATAATGCACATGAAATTATAAATCATCTTCTCAAATTCCTTCATTTGTCTGTTTGTCTGTTCACAAAAATAACTATAATAACTACCCAAACTAATGCTAAGCCTGCTCTGTGCTTGGTAGATGTGTAAATGGACAATTATTTGTGTATCTACATGTTCCACAAGCATACAAAGCTAAATCAATATTGCTGAAATAGATGTAGAGTGACTGTAGCGAGAGTTAACAGAACAAATTCAATGAATCTGACAACAATCTAAACAATTCAATTTCACACAACTTCAATTTCAATTTGCAACCCTATTGGTGAGCTAAAAAGGTTGCTGAGATAAGTCAATGCAGAAAAGTGGTAAGTTTAAGTATACATTTTATACTCAACATATTTTAAATGTATTGTAAAATGTCAAAAGTATTGTTTGATGCTATCTCTTAACCCAAATTATTAAATATTGGAAAACAATTTCATTATTTGAGAAAGCCATGGTTATGTTATTGAGTGAGGAGTATCTCACCACTCCAATACACATTACATATGTGCGGGGGGGTCAGTCTGGTGCGCTGATTATTTCTTCACATCACATTGTTTCTTCCTGTAGATTTTATAAACTGTTCACAGAGTCAGGTGAAGTATGCTACATATGTTGGTTTTAGTGGATTTTGGCGTACTTATGTAATCTCTGAGGAATTTAGCATCTACATTATCTTTCTCAATATTGTCCAGCACGGATTCCCCAGTTGTTCTGTTTGGAGTGAGTCGGTGGGGAGATGTGTCAGCTGCCGCCCTACGTCTCTCCCTCTCAGCACGTCTCTGTTGTATTTCCTCTCCTAAATACCCAGACTGACACAAGCATGGTTCCATAAATCTATCACATTCAACAGTTCCTTCTTGTGCATCAGACTCTGTGCCAGACATTGTAAATATGTCAAAGAACTTTAGTCCAAAGTCAGGAGGTTGTGATGTGCAGCACAGGCTTGGAAATGTGAACAAAGCCTCCTAGTAGTCTTAGTATGCAGTGGAACTACTCTCAAGAGCCTGTGATAGGTTTATTAGTCTGTGGAGCTGTTTATAGATTGTGCAAGTATTTTTTGTAAGGGAGAAACATGTCAAGCAGAGCAGCGGTGTAGCGCAGTGATGTGTTTTTAATAGGTTTACAGCACAGACGAATGAGCTAAATCAAATTCTGGATTCACAGACGTTGCAGTGAGTAGATACACTTCATTGTTGATTTTTTGATTCTCTTTAGGGGATTTGTTAACAAACAAGAAAAATATAGAAAATCTCTGGCGTTATCCTTTAAATATGTTCTTTTCACCGTCTTCATGAGTCTCGTGGTGAAAATGCACTCCTGTTTGTGAAGGATGTGTTTGAAGGATGCTTTTTTTTGTCTATATGTAAATTAGACGTGCCAAAAAGTTTGTGTGAAAATGAATACATCATGCATGACAACACATAGCAGGTACAGTATGCAATATCCAGAAATGTATTTCTGAAGTGTGGACCTAAATGTTACCTTAAAAGTGACTTAGGGTCAACATAGGAACCAGTCAGAAACCATATCAGCATTAGTAAGATAAAAACGAATAGTCCTGCTCACTCTTGATGTCATGCTGATATACAGCCTCCTTGATCCACCAGAAGAAATCAATTATCCACCCTAGATGGTAAATTCTATAGGGTAGTGTTGCCCTTCATTTATTGAAGGGAGGAAGTGAATGGTTTTTCCTGGGGGTAGGGAGGGTAAAGACAAGTGTATTGTGTGTCTTTATTCAACATCTGCTTGGAAACAACTTTATTAGATTATCCTGGGGGACATGGACAAATAGCCCTGGACTCTATTGTCTGACGCCAGAGCTCGCTGCTCCCATCGACTGAGTAGTTTGAACACTGAAAGCTAATTCTTCAGCGTTAACTACCAGTAGACGCCTCCTTGGTTCACTAATGTTAACGGCCCTGGACAGGTCTTTTGTTGTGTGATATGCACAGCATGAGCTAATTGAAAGGAGGGCTGCTTATTTGATTAGAGGGCTTTCCTCTCTCTGTGTTTGCTGGCTGTTTTGTATGTGCTGTTTATCATTTTCTGTTTGTCTCTCTCAGATAAACATGTAATTATGCACTTCATGTAGTGTTTTTCCTTCTAGACTTTACATTTTAATTCAATTCATCTTTCATTCATACATACGAACCCTTTTGTTGTTTTTCATCTTTGGCTGTAGCCAGTGTGTCTCTCGGTATTTCTTTTTCTCAGGTGCCCCCTTTTTGCATCCTAGATCCAGATAATAAAAGCATGTTCACTGTTTAAAAAAACATTTTACCGATGTGGTCAGTATCAACATACTTTACTTTCCATTTGGATAATTTAACAACATACCCTCAATACCCTACAAAAACATAAGGGTTGTTTTGATTTATTTGATTTGGTTTACACGGATGTAGAAAGAAACTTTGTTTAGTGTTTCCAGAGTGACAGGTGACTAAACGTTTCTTGTGCAGCTATATTCCACTGGTAACTCATGCACAAAAGAGGAGAGCTTACAAAAGAGAGGGCTCAGAGAGGTGACGTTGAGATTGAGGAGAGGTTTTCTGTCATTAGGAGTAAAAATGTGACTATGCCAGTTAGGAAGATACATGTAATACCAAAGCCTATATCTACCAGAGCGTTATCAAAGATAGTTGCTGTTGACTGATTTATCCTAAAAAGTTTGCACACAGAAAAACCTGGAAAATGATGTGGTGGACAGAGGAGAAAAAAAATTCTACAATGCTAGAGGAGAATGCGCTTCAGGGTGTAGGCGTTCGCTGTTGCTCATCATAGGTTTCAAACCTCTGAGCATCAAAAGCCTAAAAGTCAGGTCGTACTTCACGAAAAATACAATAAGAAACCACTGGCGTTCTGGAGCGAAATTCTATGGCCTCTATCAAAATGATGGGAAGAGGAAAAACAGAAAAATGTGAGGCCATGTATGGCTGCCAATGGAACTGGCACACTGGTATCTATTGATGATTTCACTTTCAGTTATCAAAAGTAACAGCATGAATGCGGGGGTATACAGGAGTGCTTTGCACTCAGATTCAGCCAAATGCATCAAAACTCATTGGACAATATTTCATCATTCAGCAGGGAAAAGAAGGTTTTCCGTTTGAAGAGGTGGAGTATCCTCTAATGGCTGATTCAATCACCTCATCTCAATCTGACTGAGTTTGTGTTGAAGAGCAGACATTTAAAGGAACAATAAAAGACACAGCTACTGGGTTGGCAAAAATTTTTTTACTGGAATGCCTGGACCTTTAAGACTCCTTCTAATTTGTGCTTGATAATATCTGTCTACATCTGTCTACTATGACATCAAACAAGGTGTCATCCAGCCTACAACCTTCAACTCATTAATCTGTGCAACTGAATTTTGAACATTTGATCAAATCTGTCGTCCATGAGTTAGAGGAGTAAACTAGAGTAAAGAGTTTGTTCCTGTAGTGCTGGGATTACGCTGCTAACAACTGTTAAATACTGGCTACTGTTTCTTCTGATTAACCTTGCTAACAGTTTTAGCAAGATCAGACAGTGAAGAAAGATGTCAGGTGTTGTAGTCAGTTGCACTGCTGTTCATTGTGGTGTTGCTCATACTTCACATTCGTTTTGCAGCAGAAGATCAAGAGATGCAGAAGACTGCTGCAGCATGCTGACACAATAGCTAGAATTAGGTAGTGATTATTTAATTTGATATCTATTAATCTTGTACCCGTTGCTGATGTAATCCTCCTTGTAGCTGTTCTGCTCCAATCTACTGGATGAAAGGATTAGGAACCCTTTTAATGATTTATCAACTCTCCTTCAGAATTACAAGAGCATAATGTCTTTGGCTTTATATTAAAATCGGGACTTGCATATGCAACACATTTTATCTTTTTCACTCTAAAAATGTGCTATATGGAACAAATATCCAAACCAGAAGTTCATAAAAACATTTATGCACACGTACTTGTGTTGTTCCCTAAGTTGAGTAAGTTAAAGAATGTTTTTCATTTTACAAAGGATGGGCACATTAAGTAGCTAGAATCAGTCTGGTTTCCCTGTAGTTCAAACTACTTCCGGTGCGCCAGAAACACCAGCACGCTATGGTCAGCGTCCTCTACAGCCAGCAGAAAGAAGGATGCCAAGCACAAGTGGGTGAAGAATTTAATCTGACAGACAACTCAACCAAGCAGAGAAACACACTGTTGTAAACAAGTAAAACTTTACAGAAACAACAACATTGTAGATGTGGAAGCAGAAGTCTCAGCAATGCAGAACCCCCTGCATCACCGTTGAGGAGAGGAAGGCTCTCACAACACTCAATAAGGACAACATCGTCATCATCATTCTTTCAGCGGAAAAGGGGAGGTTCACAGTTTTGCCAAACGAGGGAGACTACTACCATGAGAAATTTTTTTCTGTCATGAGTGACAAAAATAATTATGAGCCATTAAAGCAAGATGCACAAAGTGGTTACAGTTCAAGGACAATAATATAATAAAATATAATATATAATGCATCACCACCTTTATCCTCTTAATTTAATAAACTACCAATAGCAACACAGAATATACCCAGGGGAATCTACACCAAAAACACATGAACAGGGTGTACCTGCAAGACCCATTGTCTGCATTATACTGACCAAAATCCTTAATCTGTTGATAGGCAGCTCAGAACACCACATTGAGAACACAATGGACTCCGTGGAAAAAGTGGCTTTATCGTCCTGTCATAGAATGCCATGCTATCATGGTTCAGGTATGGGGATGTTCACCTGGGTGATCAGCAAACCTCAGTACAGACCACAGTTCACTGACAACATCAACACGATGTACAAACAGTTCACATCAAGAAACATGACAGGCTAGCCCTCTTACATTGTTAAATTTCGATCACCAAAAGGGGACATTTGAAAGTTGATGTGTATCAGAAACCCACACATATGGATCAATATTTATGGTTTGACTCTCACCATCCACTGGAACACAAACTAGGTGTCATCAGGACTCAACATCACAGAGCAAACACCATCCCTACATAGTCAGCAGCCAAGAAAGCAGAAGAACACCACGTTAAAAAGGCCCTGAGTAAATGTGGTTATCTCAGCTGGACTTTTGTCAAAGCAGGGAAGACACCTAAAATGTTCTTCTAAGTGATTCAGGAGAGAGGAAGGACATCTGCTGCCTAAGCGAAAACTCTTGGTGATTCTGTTTGTCAGCAGTATCAGAACAGCTGAGACACATTTTCTTAAAACACTGGGTCTCAGTGGCTTTCACACACTACGCCAAAGCTTTGATGGGTTTACAAAAATTAAGTAAACTTTTAGTATTCCTCTAATATTAGTTTTTTATCTTGTGGGATCTTGAACAGTTTTAATAGGTGACATTGCTTGATTTTTCTGACTTGAGTAGTCAGGAACCACTGCCCGAGGAGGTACAGATATAAACATTATACACAGAAAGCGTGTGTTCAACCAAAATTCATTTTAAAAAACCTAAAGCGATTTTTTTGATCAGTTAGCTAAATGGGGCTGTGCCCCCAGAAAGACATCAGTATTGGCACAATTGAAAAATTTCTTGGGGCAATTTGCCTACTTTTTTAGTTATGGAGAGACAGAAAAGTTTGGGAGACAAGGGGCGTAAAATGTTTAGACACACATAGGCTTTACCACCACCACCTTTATCCTCTTAATTTAATAAACTACCAATAGCAAACACAAAGTGCTATTAGAAAACAATACTAATGTTTGATGATTACAGGCCTCTGTGTATCTATGTAAATATTCATTTACAGGACAGTCTCTTTATACATTAGTCATTTTAATATTAACAGTGTCTACACTGTATTTCAGATAAGAATTTGATGTTAAAAAAATCTGGATAGTCATAAGAACAAGCCACAGTTAGTTTCTGTAGCCACACTTAATGTTGATTGTTTGTTAATTCAAAATAAATTTAGAAAACAATGAGAATTCATTTTAATTCATTGAAATTGAAATGTTACCAATGGAATTGGTAACATTTAAAATTAGAGTTAAAAAGCTGATCACGTCCTGTGGTGCCCTTTCTTAGACAGTCTGAGAATAAAATCAGTGCAGGTGCTGCGGATATTTACTTGTTCACTACTAAAACATTACTAAATAAGACCCCACTAAATCCCCCTTGAACGAGCATCGGGTGAGGGTGGAAAGGAAGAAACCTCCAGCAGAGCAGACTCCTATATTGGTCAGTGTTTAGAATTCTACAGCACTTGGTCCAATCTTATAGTATCTTCAACTGACAGTCTTTTCATATATCTTATACTACTCATTATGTCTGTCACACTGAAACCACTCAACACATCTACCACTCATGAAAAATGTGAGTCGGGCGTTACAGGCAGAGTGTTTAAGGTCTCTCCACTAGCATAAATCTTTACTCAGTGTGTGGTGCCAAGTACATGTGGCAGCGAGGCTTCCTATATTAGAAAAAAACGGGAAAATGTTGACACACTGCCAGTATGAATTTAGAGAGGATGACCCCTTTGTGTCTCAGTACCATAAACCCAATAAAACTTTATTTTACAGAGGAGGTTTAAATGTTGCCTCGTTTTTTGTGCACTGCACTGATTATATGTAAACTCACAACCTTAAAACAAATATTCAAAGTGTGCTCATACTACATGCACACATGCTGCACAACATCATGTCCCATTTTTTGGACAATAAAACTGAAAAGTTCTTTTTTCATATTTATGCGCTGCTTATTTGTTCCCTTGCACATACTGTATTTATGTGCGCCAAGCCGCTACTGACTGCAAGAGCACAAACAGAAAGCCAGAGCAGCTCCGCATCATATCTCTGTGGTGGAGCAGCTAAAGTCTCTAAGCTGTCAGCCTATCTTTTCCCAGCACAATGCCTACCTGATGTCTGATGCAGTATTCATATTGTGATACACAAGTGATCCTCGTAGAATGAGTTGGAGGTGATGTTAGATAAAGCTAAGCCTTTCTTTTTTAAGTGACACAGATAATAAATTTGCTTTGATTTTTATTACATCAAGCAGTTTGGGACTTTAGGTGCCAGGTTAAATTACCAGTTAACTTGGTTAACTTTTTCAAAATACTATTTTTGAGCTGTGGGGTTGTATGCATGGGGATAGTAATGATTATCTAGCAAGATGTTGTCCTATGCTAACATGAATACCCCTAGGCGATGCAAGGTGCGCCCTGGACACACACCATTCTGACCCAATTTACACTCAGTGCTGGTTGCGTGGCAACCTGACAATTACAAAAAGATTACAGAAAGCCACTTTGTGCTAGCAAGAAATAGTTAGAGCACGTAATGCTAGAGCACGTAAAGTCACTAGAGATGGGGGATGGTAGTGAAGTTCCTTGTCATCAGGGTGACTGTTTTCCTGCTGCTTCCTGTGTGTCCGTTGTAAACTTTACTGACTTTACCTGTCAGGCTACTACACTGACGGTCCCCCATAAATGTTTTATAGTGTTTATTGGATTAGTATGCAGTTGTAAAAAAATACTTCCAGACATTGCTAAAAAAAAGATTGAATTTCTTTATTATGTGTTTTATTTACCAGTAATCGTTCCTGAAAAGTTCACTAAAGCACACTGCTCTTTGTAAAAGTGTGAAGCAGGGTCAGTGCATAAACAACCCACAGGGTTATTTTTGTGATCCTATCAATTTTATGGATGCCGTAATACTCATAATAATAACCATAATAACTTTAGTTGCTTGATTTATTTTAATGCTTACGGTATTATAGTTTACAGTAGTTCTATTATTTTCAATCAACTTAATTTTTGGTAGAAATTATTATTTACTGGCCAAGTACAAAAAAGTTTTAGGATGATAGAATATAAAAAGGCACATAAATATGATGGCTTTCATGTATAAACACTTTAACCCTGGGCAGGTGCACAAGAAATGCACCTTTATCATTTTAGCCTCTTCTCCTTTGGAGAGTCTGTGCTGTTTTATTTTTTCCATTGTTAGTGGTTTGACAAATTAATACATCACTGTGACACAGATTAATCTATCAAGAATACAAATTATTTGTGCCTGATAAAATAAATGTATCCACTGACCTAAAAAAAATTCTTTACTCAGACTTAGCGTTAAAGGTGTATTATCTGCGTTGTACAGTAAACAGATAAGGCAGCACTGACATCTTCATTTTCACCTTAAGCTTTTACAGCTGGTGTAATATTTCATTATGACGTGGCCTTACAGTTGAAAGCTGTCACACACTATCAGCAGGTTTAAAACAAATGGCTCTATCACAGCATAATGAATGTTTTCAGAGGGCTGCCATGTCTCACTGTCATTATCTTGTGCAGCGATTAGCTCAGAGGCTAGAGGTGGCAAAAAGAAGGTGTAAGCTAAGAGAAAGAAAAGTAAAGAGAGAAAGTAGGGAGAAACGGCTTGAATAAAATCATAGACTGAGCTAAAAAAGAGAGATTAAACATGCACACGAATACATACAATACAGAAACACTGACAGAATAAATGACAAAATGTCACATTTACCAACTAAAAGTTAATCTCAAAACGTCTTTTCCACTGACTTCAAAGAGTAACACATAAATCTTTAACTGCAATGGCACATCAGTATGACGTTTGTTATAAATAATAATAATATAAACACATTTTTTTCACTTCCAATAATTATGTCATTAAATCATAAAGTGTATTTTGAGTGGCACAAAGGACACGTTGTGTTGAGTGTTTACAGCATGGTACTGTATGTGATGGTAAGACTCACCAGTACATGTACAGTAGATCCTGAACAAACAATACTTAGATTACATGTGCATGCAGCAATCACTTATTCACACGCATGATCAAGTTAAAATGTCTATTATGAATTATGATTATGAATTAACTAAAGGCATACGCAACACAGAGGAAGATGCAACTGTAGTTTTGAGACAAAGCAGGTGTGAGGTGAAACCAACCTGGAATACGTTTGTGGTCACTAGCCAACTTCTCTCAGTCAGAAGTCCTATGAATGCAGAATGAAACATCTCTCCTTTAAAAAAAATCCAGTTTCCATGACTCAACTTTCAGACAAGTTCACTTGAATGGATGAAATTGCTCTGCTTCTTTTTTTGTGATGTTTTTTTGGAACACTTGCTCGATGACACACAACTCCAGACAGAAACAAGCTGCAAAAACTTTGAAACACAACAAAACTTTATTTATTTGTCCAGATGTATTTATTATAAGATTTAATATCAACCTTGATGTGCTCTCTTTCTCTTTCAGCATTGTGTACTGAAGAGTGTGTCCATGGACGATGTGTCTCTCCTGATACCTGCCAGTGTGAGCCTGGCTGGGGAGGACTGGACTGTTCCAGTGGTGAGTACACAATGTTTCAGGTCAGGAAATTTGTCAGAATGTTTCCAACAAACAAAAAGGTGGGTTCATGTAATTGTTAATCTAATAGAAAATGTTTATGACTCCTGATGCATTTAACTTTATATTTTACTTAGATAAAGTGGTACATGCCGTGCTCCTCACACTCTAATGTTATATATACACTGTTACACATGGTCAGAGGCCCGAGGTGAACGTGTGCTTGCATGCTGGCTGATAATGAAATGTGCAGGTCTCAATCTGGTCACTTTGTTCTCAAGAGTTTTTTCCTGATGCTAAACTGTCTGACATCCAGCATTGCAAATACAAAGTATAGGAGAACACTGATTCGCAAAATTTTGTACCCAAATCCGGCCCCCCACAAGACTGAAGACTCTAGTGGTAGGTGGAACACTTTTTTCGTCATGGATAATACAAATTGTTGCCAACAACTAAACCATTACACAGAAGAACCGTACAGGAAAGGCTTTGTTTTAAGGAGCTTAGACCCACAATGCAGGACCTCGCAATCGCTTGGTCTTTCTCCAGAAACTAGTGAAGAAATGAGAAGACGTCCTGGTTAACTGACCGACACTTTGTTTTGTCACCTGCCTGTTCTGCCAGCTGCCAGAAACAGAATGAGCTTTCACACAAATATTATAGATTTAATACATTTTTCTGATACGGCGTCAAAACATGAACAGACTAGGAGCTACATGGAAATTGCTGTGGTCATGTTGTGTTATGTGAATATCACTACACATCTTAATGAAGGCTATGGGATAGGACATTTTGAGATGACATGATGAGGACGAGGACAAAAACACTCCCATTTTGTCTAAGATAACCGACACCTAACAGTGCAGAAATAGCCACTTGACTGCATGTTCTCAGTTGATGGAGAGACGTCTGAAATTTAGTTAAAATAATAAATGACTATAAGCACAGACCAGACCATGTATTTTTATGTTAATTACATTTTAGTGGTAGTATGATGCATTATAATGGTGCTTTGGTTTATACAAATGGTAGTATGTGGTCAGAGTGCATTGAAAAACTGGAAGAATTTCACCAGCTCAATGAATGAATGAAGCAGCTATCAGTACATATATGGCAACAGACCATAAAACATAACAGAAGATACCGGGAATAATAACATGATGGAAAGCTAAACCAACGTAATATAGCAGAATGGTTCAGTTTTAGTTTGAGGCTGGAAAGTAAGTTTTGAAAGCGATCTTGAAAAGAGTTCATCTGTGAGTCATGGTTACTGATCAGCAACTCTATCAACGCCCCACCCAATACTCTTTCCCAAGATATTTAGGTCATTTGTGTGGTAACGGAACATAAAAAATTGTAGTGATTGCACCTTTAAACTTGAAATGAAGCTATATCATTCTCATTTCTGCTTTTTTGGTTCCACTCTTCAGCTCCTCAGACTCTTACTGCTCTCCCTGGTGCTGTGGAAGTCCACTTCGGTATAAACCATGGGTGTATGTGTGTGCATCTGGGGGGATTTCAGGACAAACTGACAGTTAATGAGTCACACAGCCCCCTTAGCCCCCCTTTGTTATTGGTGTGCTTCAGCCTCCCCACTGTTTACCTGTTTTTATTGCTGGCCAGAGGCCAGGGGACTGAGGCTAAGCCAAGACAGAGGTTAGGTAAATCCACCACCATTTAGACTAAGGGGAAGGGAAGGATGAAGTATTGACTGCCCAGTAATGTCCCTGTTTAAGGAAAGGAGCAGAGGTAAACACGAACCCAATCTAGTATGTCAGATTCACTCTGGAAGTTTGGCTGACTCTAACATCCTTTCTTCAGAGTGCAGCAGTTGTCTATCTACCTATTCATCATCCCCTTTTGCTTTGCTTTTATTTACACTATTTTAGTGATAAAACAAAAGCTCTGTATGCATCAACCTCACATCTCGCCTTGCAGATAGCGCAGCCGTATGACAGAAGACTCTCAAGACTGGGTTGATGAATAATAAACTTAAAAACATGTTTTTTCCAGTTCACTCATGTTAGATTAATACAGCACAGCACGCAGGGTCTGCTTCCTCACATTTGTACAATAGAACTTGTCATTCACTCATTACCTAAGCAAGATTGTAATTTACTGTTAAGATCCTGCACAGTGAGACTGAATCCCTCACATGGGTATATTGAGCCCGTTCTTGCATGAACCGTGTGTTATTTTATGCCCATTTGTAACTGATTGGTCAAAGCAAATGGTTCCTGTGGTCAGTGACAGATTTAAGGTCCCACATTGTTTTGTTTGTTATTGTTTTGATTCCCAAAGTACTACGCCTCAGGATGAAAACACCATTTTTCATGCGGTTTTGCAAATAAGTGTGGTTTAGTTGTAGCAGGGCAAACTGAATAAATTTAAAGACATAATGACTCACAGGCTGAACAGTTTATGTTACTGGGTCCTGATTGGTGGAGAAAACCTGCTCCTCTAATTAAAATACTGTAAGTTAAATGCATGCTTTTCCTGTTCTAAACTTCTACAATATTAGATAAAATCAAACTGTGATTCAATCCTGTCAGGTAAACACACACACACACACACACACACACACACACACACACACACACAGTCGAAGTTCAGTCAGAACCATAAACTGAGATGAAAGGAGCATTTCTCCTTTTAGATATTTGGTTCTATTAAAATATTGGTGATAAGATTTAGTTTAATAAATCCTGCCTTCACAATAGTTACTATAAGTGATAATGTTCAGTTTCTGTGCACCCTATTTATACCAATTACATTAACATAAAAACACCTGTGACATTACCACAATCAATTGTACATCCATTATATAAAATTGTCTTATAGATAAATTAACAACTCACTGAAGCAGGGTTTCAAACGATTCTGTCTTCATTTAGTGAACTAATCTCACTCTGGTGTCATCTCGCTACCTACACATGCAAATTAAAAGCAGTTTCTGGGGGATGTCTGTTCAAATATGGTCTCTGGTGTCATATGTGAATGATCTCTGCCTGCATAATCCTGATGCTCACTGTGCAACATCTTAACAGCAAATTACACAGTTAATAAACAATTTACTTATCATACAACAACCTTGCGATCTGCTCAAAGCTCAAGGTTAATTTTATAGTGACATGACTGAGAAAGAGAGTGAAAGAAAGGTGAGTTGCTCTTTTAAAACCAAATCAGAACATTTTGTTTTCTGTATAGTAGAAAACTGTGATAGATGAGTGTAAAATTTGCTCATTACAACATCATCAATTCTCCAGGAAGCTATTGTGCTGCCAGTAGATGGTTTAATAATGTGAATGAACTGGAGTAGCTTGTAAAAACATCCCTGCCTGCTAAAACAGGTTAGTATACTTGCACAACTGCAAATACTGTACATTTTGAACGAATTGCAAAAAGTCCAAATTTACATTTTCTATTGACGAGGTCAAAATGCTTTAATGAAGCTGTCTGCAATATTATAAAAAATATATTCCCTATCAGCGGGATCTCGGGAGGCCGTCAGGCTGAAGAAGGAGTCCTATCGGGTCTTGTTGACCAGTGGGACTCCAGAAGCAGCTGAGGGGTATCAGCGGGCCAAGCGTGCGGCAGCTTCTGCTGTTGTAGAGGCAAAAATTCAGGTATGGAAGGAGTTCGGGGAGGCCATGGAAAAAGACTTTCGATCGGCACCGAGGAGATTCTGGCAAACCATCAAGCGTCTCAGG
>JAUMHF010000017.1:15862177-15874829 GCA_032359275.1 Microctenopoma steveboyesi
TAAAATATATGACAGTCTAATGTTTATCAGTAAATTACAGAAAATAATGAACTTTATCACAATATGCTATTTTTTTTAGAAGGACCTGTATATAGTGTGTAATGTCTTACACATGTGCCTTCAAGTGACTTATGTTGTGATAAACTGAATTGAATTGAACAGGATGTAAATTTGGACACATGCATCTGAACTCTGACCATATCAAAATGTTATCCAGCTGCATGTGAAACCACATATGGCCTGGACATTTTTCAGACGCTGGGACAAAGTTCAGGTAATATTGGAATGTGACCTGTTTGAAAATAGAAGCAGAATTACATACATACATTGTATTTTTACCCCACACATTCCTCTTACTTGTCAAAACCTGGCACCTGCATTACCTACACTGCAACATGAGCCCTAACAGGAGTTCCAGGTGTGTTATGCTGGTAGCCTCTAGCATGAAGCAGAGATGAAGAAAAAAGACAGAGATTACAAACAATTTTAGGAAGTTTATAGATTTTGGAAAAACTAAACCCAACAGCAGACTGATTTAGTGAGAGACTGTAGTTGGTGAACGAAGTAAAGCACTTAGCAGGTAGCAGTGTCAGGAATTTTTACCAATATATTTGCCTTATGGACTTGGTGTGACTTGACCTGAGGTGAAATGTATGTCAGCATTGCATTTCCAGCTTGTTGTGCTGTGAGTGCGGCTGAAAGCAGTGAACTGCTGCAGATTGAAAGTAAAAATGGGTCTTACTCTTAATTTTCTTCTCAGTTAGTTGGTACTGTAGGATAAAAATCTGACCTCTGACCTCAACCAAATGGAGCTATCAGCTGATTTACACCTTTCACCTCTTTATATTTGTCAGCGGGTCAGTGGGAGGACAGCCACCTGCCAAGAGCAATTAGACCCGAACTCAAATTTATATCCCAAGTTTGAATAAAAGGAGATCATTAAAATGCAATTACCACACAAGAAAGCAAGCTGAACTGCGCCTGAATGAGTCCAGCACACACAAAAAACATTAAGTGATCAAGTGAAAGGTTGCCACATCTCATGCATCATTCCACAGCAAAGTTGTTGACGACCGCTAATGACAGCAATTATTTAGTCTTAAAAAACAATGCAAAAAGTGCAAAGCAATGAAGTCAGTACTCAAGACTCATGGCCTGATATGTTTTGCCGGAGGTCTGAAAATGACTGTTTCTAGCATTGATTAACACAGTGTTGACTTTGTTGGCTTTTTATCTGGACATGAAAATGGCCTCATTAAAAGGAAAATCTCAAAAAACTCAATCACCTACACACACACACACACGCAGACACACATGGTCATTGACTCAGTTAGTGTCACAATAAACCGACACTTTATTCCAGGGCTGTGAGCAGTAAACTGTGTCATCTATCTGGCCTGTCCTCCATCACAGCCCTCCCCCTCATCGACCCATGTCCCGTACAGTCTGAAATATGCTGCCACTAATTACAATTATTAATTGAAAATAGGAAATCAATGGCTCTGAATTAATCACAGGCGAGCATGTTTGTATATGGGTCAGCTGTCTCCTAATAACCCAGCTTTGCTTGACATAGTTATCTACTGACAGGATGTTTCAAAGTTTTAAACTTCGGCTGTTTACACACACCCATACATCCAGACTTTGTGTTATCAGTAACTTTCATCAGTTTGTTTTTGAGGTGAAAGTGGCTTACTACAGAAAAACACCCACCCCTGCTGTTTGCTTTATAAAGTATTGTTTACTCATTTGTCAAGGGAGTGCACAGTGGCTGTCTGACAGCATGCTGATGAAAATAGTTTCACTCATGCAAACAGTGTGGCCTTGAATAAAGTGCTGCATTGCTGGGCAATACCAGCGTATGCTGGAAATAGAATTCAGTAGTCTAGGTTCTGCAACGCATACTTTCTAGAGACACAGCTTGGCACCTTAGTTGACCTATCTCAATAAGCCAGTGGGACTTAGCAGTTAAAAAGCCATATAGATGTGATGTGCTGTGACTTAAAGTAAAAATGTGCAATTGTTTCATGTAACAATTTGTTTTACTCCTCCTATATAATAAGTCAACCAGTAGATTGGTTTGGAAGTCCTTGCTTTGCTGTTCACGTCTTTGAGGGCCGTTCTCTCTTTATTCTGCTTCACGGGAAGTTAACGTCTTTATGTTTATAGAAGCAACAAAAGCAATTTGTCTGGAATAAATATAAGAGAGCAGTATTTAATAATAGATTATATTGGGCCAGCGCCTACAGTAAATGGAAAACAGCAACACAACACTGACTGCTTATCAATGCTTTGTCGTCACATGAAAAACAAGTATGCTACAGATTGCTTCTCTCTCAGCCACCCTCCCACTGCTCCACAGGTTTTTGACAAAGATGCAAACCCATGAATTAAACTAAATGAATTAAGCTCGAGGCTCTGTGTGTGTGTGTGTGTGTGTGTGTGTGTGTGTTTGTAGCAGTGAGTTCATTGGCTATCGGCTGACAGATGCTGTGAGTGCAGCTGCGAGAGCGTTCAGTGGCTGACACGAGCATTGATCCTCAGCATCCTGACACTGTGAAATCTTAAAGGCGACCTTGATGACAGATACAGAACAACTTTCTTATCATTTATTCATCTCTGCACCAAGCTGTTTAGTGGCTCTTAGTTCTGAGAACATGTGGCGAAATCTCTGTCTGCAGTTACCGATGGAGCATACAAAGTAGAGCAGTTTGTTTACATGTTTGATAATATAGTATGCTGCATTTAACCATATACTGTATATTTGTATTTGTTCACATCCTCCCCTGTGCATGTGCCTGGTTTATAAACTTAAATAAAACAAAAGTGAAGCTTACAGTCCATTCCCCCAAAACCCAGAAATTGATCAGTGGGGCAGAACCAAGACAAATGAGTGTGGTTGCTGCTCCATAGATCAACAGATGGACTAGTGGCAGTTGAAGTGCTGCTGTGTTTTGGCCACTCAGCAGTAACTCTGCCTTCCTTATTGGCAGGGTATCCCCGCCCCCCCTTTCCTGTCAGACTAGGTTACTCTACGATCTCGGTCACCCTCTCTTTGAAACACATGATTCTATTTTTATAGCCCAATATCACAAATTTGCCTCTAGGGTCTTCATAATCTATACAATGTACAAGATCAGCTGTTCTTAAAGGGAACGCTTTAACAGGGAAAAAAATGTGTTGCTTAGATTAAAGTACTATCTGTGTGCTTTTTCTTAAATTGTATGAAGACCACATCTTCACCCAAACTTTTTCTGAAATTCCCTCTAGTTGTAATTTGGATGTCAACAAGCAGTGCGCTCTTCTGATAAATGTTTTATTTACTCGTCAACCATTTTAATTCTGAGGTATCTAAATAATAAAGCATAGTTAGATAAAGCCAGATAAAACCAGCAAAACCCTCGATGTGATGTTTTTGCTTTTTTTCTTTCCTTTTGATTGGACACTTTTGAATTATTTTGAGTATGTTTCACAGCATTACGCATAAAAACATTGTGACCCACCCTGTGACTTCATTGACTGATGGAGCAGGTTTGATTAATAAAAAACACACACACAAGCAGATGTCAGAGGTTGGTTAGAGCATTAGTCATTACTTATTTTCAATATTAATTTTCTGCATTTTTAATATTTTCTCATTGGTTGGAAACTGAAGATTAGTTCTCAACTTTGTGTTTATTTCAGAAGCTTCAAACGTTTGCCTGTAAGTGGTATAAGGAATTATCCTCACCTCTGAATAACTATTATTCCACTGCACGTTAGTCACCCCTTGCTGCAAGTGAAGTTGTACTGCACTATGCTGGTATGAATGTGTGCATGTTTCAAACTGTGTAAATGTGTGAGCAGGTTGCTTCTGTGGATCTCACACACCTCAGTAGAATTCTGTGGATAAATAAAACTTTAGGAAAACAGGTCTCTGCTCGCTCAACTGAATATTGCCCATTTTGAGATGTTTTGTTTAGGCTACATAGCACTTTTGTGAGCTGCAAACAACTCAACCAACTGACTTCCACCTGATAATGACTAATGAATGATTATAGCAATTGCATAACATTTGTTTGTGTCATGAAAAGCTGTACAGTGAAATCCTTAAGGGTTTTCAACGAATGGCTGGAAAGACAAAAGAGAGCAGCATTTAAAGTAGGAGCAGCAGACAATTTAATGACATGTGTGTGCCATGCACGGTGTGTGTGCAGACATTACCTACAGCACTTCGCAGCCTCACACAATGCAATAGAATACTATTGAGCACAATTGTGCTGCCAAGCAAAAGTAAACTAAATTGTAAAAGAGTACCAGTAACTCCAAGAAATTTCATATTGGTGGTGAATCGTATCATGCACTTCAAATTCTAATACTGTTCAAAAGATTCATTTTCTGTGAGAAATGGCTTTAATGATGTAGTTAGCTCATAGTGGATTATAACCTTATTATGCTTAAAGTATAAAGAGCTGCTATCACTTGTATGAGTATTACAACAGTTAAAGTAAGTGAATGAATCAGTTGTGAGGAAAAAAATATATATATATATATACAGCCCCTTTATATCAATTCATATTGGGAATCATCATGCAATCATGAGTCAGTGTTTATTCAGTTATCTGAGCATGAATGATCAAAGAATGATAGTTTCCTGAATCTTTATATATGGGGTAGCTATTAATGCCAGAAGAAAAAAGCTAAAAAAAAGCTATTAATGCCAGAAGAAATGCCCATTGAGCCTGGTAGCTCAATGGGCTAAGCGTCAGACTGGGAAGCAGAAGGTTGCAGGTTCGAATCCCAGTCTGACTCCTAGTCCATCCCTACCAGGTGTGTCCCTGAGCCAGACACCCAGCACTAGCCCCTTGTAAGTCGCTTTGGATAAAAGCGTCTGCCAAGCAAAGTAAAGTAAAGTAAATAACCATCAACACCAGCACACAATACTGACAGCAATACTAAATCACTCCTAAACAATTATCGAACCAGGGTGTAGACCCATAAATATTACCTTGATAACTGATAAATACTAAGTTATCTGATAATATAAATATGATTATGATAGCTGTCCTGGTACAGTTTTATGGCCACCGGCAGAAAGACTCTTTTGTGTGGCACTCTGTGGAGCACCTTACAGTCAGTTTGACGGCCTGGTAGCTCAATGGGATAAGCATCAGACTGGGAAGCAAAAGGTGTCAGAATCGAATCCCAGCCAGACTCCCGGACCATCCCCCATACCAGGTGTGTCCCTGAGTGAGACACTTGGCACTAGCTCCCCATCCATGGCTGCTCACTGCTCCCTCTAAGGGGGATGGGTCAAATGCAGAAGACAAATATCGTAACATGTAAAAATGTAATCAATGACAATAAAGATAATTCTTCCTCTTTTTCAGTCACTGGCTAAATGTGCTCCTCTGTCCGGCTTTTCATTTTTTAAGGAAATGGTTCTCAACCTTTCCTCATCGCCAAGATATAGAAGATTTAAGCAGAGACTGCAGAATATTAATAAATGAGACTCACTGATGCATCTTTTTATTCCAGCATAATCCGAGGTGTTTTAGAACATTAATAAGTCACTGAAGTTTAGTTTCTACCTTCCAGCTATGTGTAGAAAAATTTTATAAGGATCCACATGAAACATCTACACAGTAAAAACTTCTGTGCACTTATTTGCAGGTATTGCAACATTGGAAACTTCATTAATTTGTCATGATTAGTCAGGATCGGTCAAAACAATAAATTATATTGTAGCTGTCCTCATGTGCTGCGTGAGGGATTTCTTATATATATATTTCAGACTTTCAGGCAATTCCCCTTGAAACACCCCCCGCTGTCCGAAGTCTTGAGCCTGGATGATGTTCTATCTTTGCAGCTAACCCTCCATGTTCATCTCTGCAGCTACTGCTATCAAACATGCTACTGCGTCACAGTGTGTGCAGATCATTCAACCCTACACACTAAGGTGATGAGATTAATTCTCAACAAACATTGAACCAGAAGTAAAACTACTTCAAAAGTTTATTTTGTAAATGTCTATTTTTTTCACAATGATCTGGCGACCCCCCCCCCCCCTCCCAAGGAAAAACAAACAAACAAACAGCTTGAGTAAGGCAGCTTTAAGTTAAGCATGCATGGCTGTGTATAAAAGTAACTATGCAAGTCATACACAGTAACTTGCTCAACCTATAGGAAAGTAACAGCAGCAATTAATTCATAATTCTGTCTAATATAATGTCACGTACCCATATAGTGGATCGTACCATTTCCGCTCCCTGATGTGAGTATTTCAAACCACAGAATGGGTGGAGCAGCAATCTTTATCTGCTGTCAGTAATGCCTGTGGTAACGCTGATGAGGACATGGCTCATGAGCTGCTTTCATGTGATATGTTACACATATGTACATAATCATGCATGAGTTCGGCATCATATCAGTGAATCCGGCTGCAGCATAAATCCCCACACACAGTTCAGCAGACTCTCTCATCTCGTCATCCCATAGCGATTTTATCACTCAATGACAAATTATTTACAAATTAATTAGTGCAGTTATGAAATATTAATGGCAATGTTAGGTTAATAAAGTGTGTCTGACTCTACATCTCCTGGCACAATGGTTCCAAAGAGTTTGCCTTGCTAACGCCCTCCTCCAGCCAAAATGGAGACCCCTCTCACTCAAAATGTCACGGTACAATTCGAACCCTACCTTAAAGTGTCTCTTTGTGAAACATTTTGCGAAATTAGGCCCATTTGACTTTTTTCGTTCTTTGTCTGTCTCCAACCATTTCTGCAGGTGTTAAAGTGATTTGACATTTAGCTATATTTTTGTCAAAGTCAGACTAAACACATGTCCATTTCTTTTCATTTTAAATCATCTGTAGGTCATTTGGTATCAACTGTAGAGAATTGCTCCTAATTCCCACCAATAGCTATTATAAAACAAATTAATTCATCACACTACACTGTGTTGTTAAGCCTATAATTACAATAGTGTAAATACAATGTAGAGTGTCCATAATATGCTTATTTTACTACGGGGATCCACTGATACAAGATAATACAATTTTTGTAAAAAAAAAACCACAGTAAAAAACTGTTGTTGGACCTTTTCCCCTTTACTCTGTTCCGATTGGCCAGCTTGTTCAGTCCACCTGAAAACACAGGCTGTTTTTATTGATTATTACCCAAAGATGCCATGAGATTATTATGACGTGAAACAGCTCTTCTTCACAAAAGATATGTGTAGGAATATTTTTTTTTCTGATAAGTTGTACAGCTGTAGGCTTACTGTATAAGTTCTCTAACTTTAGCTTCATAAATTATAGGTAGTGTGTTGTAGAGTAGCACAGAGTGTCTGGATTATAACTTGTTACTAGTCATATGATGATATTCTTCAGATGAAATCTGTTGGTTAAACATAAGAACATCTCTGTGATCAGCAGTCATCAGTAGACTAAAGTGAATATGAGCCATGAGGTGTTTAGTGCTTTGACTTATTATAAAGCCCTTTAGCTTGTGCAACAGGGATCTGAACTTATTTTATTCTCTATCGTATCTTTATCTTCGTGTCACCACTCTGTGTTGTTCTTTTTGAGAATTGATAAAGAGCTACAGTTAAAGCAGATAGAGTCGGGTTTTTATATTTATAGAATATAGAATGTCTTTAATAAAGGATCCTCACTGCGATACGTGCTTGTCCTTCTGCGTAGGAGGGTTGTCTATGAATCGTTTAATTAGCTGCTGCATTAAGAAAGGGAGTTCTAAACATCAGTATTTCAGTGTGCTCTGAATGTGTAGAGGCAATAATGGATTTTATATTTGAAAGTTTCTATTTGCTGCTGTATCAGCCATACTGTTATGCCGCATCTGTTTATCTAAGATAAGTTTCCATTCACAGAGTTTCCGCTAAAAGAAGAAAAATGCCAATCATTAGACAGAGTAAGCATATTTTTGAAAATTCATTATTTGCTGCTCTGCTAATGTACACTATGTAATAATATAAAGTAAATGTACTCATGGGAATGCTTTTGGTTACTATTTTATATAAATATTTGTCTATATTTTAATAAGCAGTACACCATCTAGTAACATGCAACGTTAAATCTATTTTGAATTGAGATTTTGAGATTGCTGACTGAACGTGCCAAGTTGGCTCAAGGTTTCAACCTAGTTATGCCATCTTTGTAAATGTTTTATATTAATATTATATGTATAATAACATATGTATACAGCTGGTTATTATTTAAAAAGACATAATATTGTGTTTTGACCCGTTTTACATTTTCTAGTACAACATGTCGTCTGTAGCTCCATCGTATACATTCTGTTTGGTTTCTGGTTTTATGATAAGCTAACTTAATTTACTCTTGGCTCAGGTGAAAGTGATATCACTGTTTTCCATGTAACTCTCAGTAAGAAAGAAAAGAGCTGAAATATCAATTGAATCAAATTACTATGCTTTTTACAACTACTACAAGACTAAAGCTTTCTGCACCAAATAGACTGCCACAGAAATAAAGTGCTAGGTTAAAGTGTTATCTAAGTGTGTGTGTCTTATAGAGGTGAGAGTGAGAAAAGAGCCAAACCTCTTCCATAAGCTCATTTTATTGTTAGCAGAGTGACTACATCATAGGCAGACCTAGAAATATTCCTTAAAAGGTTAGCCTGTGCCAAAGTGTATTACGAAGCTGTTAATTTAGTGCAGAAAGTTCTGCTTAGTGCCAGCGAGCTACTCTTGATCAAAGTCATTAGTCACTTGATTTGGACTCTTTGCTTCTGAATAATTGAGGCTGTGAGAGGATAAAGGATTTGACTAGGCTAGCTCACTAGTTAAGAGAAATAAAGAGAACTCCCCTTCTTGAGAGATACTAGGAGGAACTGAGAGAGGGCGAGAGAGTAAATTGGAGAAAGACTGAGAGGGAGGGAGTGTGAGTCTGATTTATGCTTTGTCTGCTCATAGCTCTGTCCACCACAGTACTGATGAAACATTTAACAATGTAATATCTGTGAGACTACCACCCACGTTTGGGGAGAAAAGTTTCCCAAGTCTGGACAGCTTGCTCCTCCAGCTTGTTTCACTGCTATTTCCAGGGTTTTTCCTTTTAACTTAAGACAATTCTGACTCAAGCTACTTCACTTCTCTTCTGGTAATACAATTCACCTCATGAGCATGTATCAAATGATAATAGCGCTTTGATTTATGTTATCTGAGATGATGTAATATACAATAAAATTTCCCGTTTTCTGTACTGTACTTGTTTTCATCTTGTGTTGCCAGATTCTGATTTATACCAGTTGTTATCCTCTTACAGGGCTGTGATATGTTTTCTAAATCCACATCCTGAAAACGATTATATAGGTATATATTATGGAACAGAAAAGGACGTAGGTTAAAGAATGAATTTCTGTGTTGCAATGAACTAGAGAACTGAAATGCTAAGTGCTGAATTTTCTGCTGTTTCAGCCTGATGGCATGACTGTGGCGCTGTATGAAGGAAACTGCGGGAGTCCCTGCATCCATCACGCCGCCTGTCACCGCTGGCTGATATTTGTGGTGTTTGTTCTGAGCTATTATCATGTCATGTCATGATAAATGCGGAGTGATACTTGAGTGCTCATGTGCTTCTTACATTAGTTACAGTCAGCTGCCCCAAAGGATTTCGTATACTTAAAATGAACTATTTTGTGCAACAAGGCACCTGACTGCAAGTGTGTGCACCTGTTCCTAACAGCTATACTGTACATACAGACATTTAGACAAATGCGTTCTCGTGATGTCGGTGTTGGTTATACACAGGACAGATACATAGTTGAAAAATGAAGGTAGGAGCTTGCAGGAGTCTTACTATGGCACCTCTGGTGCATAAAGGTTACAATGAGGTTAGAACTGCAGATGCAGTCTCCCACCAATATCTACATAGCTATAGTACCAATGTGCTTCAAATGAACTAATGTACAACAATGCCTTGTACATTTTGGTACACATGGTAACACAGAGCTGTACTAGATACTCAGTAAAGTTGTACTGCCATGAACTGAAGCATCCAGCTTATACTTTAAATGACCAACACTGCTTTTACTAATCTAAAGAAAACAACTATTCTTTGCTGTGGTGCATGCAATATCATCTTACGTTCTCAGTGAAACATGATGACGTGTTGGTCATGTTTGCCAGCAAAAGTTTTAGGTTATTAAAATCCATTGTAGAAATATTCTGGTGCTGTCACAATTGTGAAAGGTAACATTTATGAAATAATTAAAGTAAGCAGTCACTTTCTTTAGTGGCAATGTTTTAATTAAGTAAAATTAAAAGAAAGGTTTGGTTTATTAATAATTTTATTTGCACTAGCAGTATAACACCAGTGACTGGGTTTTTGCTGCAGCTGCACAAAGACTGTGGATAACTCTTCTCCAAAGCATCAGATTAGCTGAAACTCCTGAAGGCTCCTCCTAAATCTACTTCTATACTTTGGTGTCTGTGGTATCTTTGGCATATTTGGGTTTGTAGTGTTTAAATCACTATGTAAATAAAGTTGGCTTGGCTTGGCTGCACTTAGATATCTCTGGGCATGAAGAAATCTCAAACCAGCTGGGTTGGTAAACAACAATGTGCTGTATAGACTGCAAAGGATATTGCCTGTTTTTCCCTGCTCCCCCTGAAACAGAACTCTTACCCCTGTTACTCTCCCCATAACCAGATTAATGAGATTACCCCACAGGAACTTGTGCAACGAACCTGCCGAATAAAGCTGATTCTGATTCTGATATGTCTGGAAGAAGAGGACAACATGAGATAACACGCGCAATGTTTTACACTGTTCTGTGTACCTCTAATATTAATAGGATATGACTGATAACTCACATGTTTATAATCAGTCATAATTAGAAGAAAGGTCATTAGTATTTCCACTGACCAGTCATATGGTCTCATCTAATGGTATATATCAGAGCCTTCTACCAGAAATAATCAAATATACCTGTTATATAAAATACATGTACAGTACAACATGTAGAAAAATGTAATACATGTTATTATCTGTGATCACAGCCTTTGATTACTGATTGTTTGTACTTTGTACTTTGTTTGGATTTGGTGTGGAATAGATTAATTTTTGGGGACTAAATGAGCAACTTCCCGTGACCCGACTGCGGGTAAGCGGAAGATAATGAATGGATGGATGAGCAACTTAAAGATTTCTACAATTGTGATGTTACCTACAAACCCATTAATGTTATAGTAAAGTGCATAGACCACTGAAGTCCAGAAAACTTAACTTCTGCTAAAATTCATAGCTAACAGGATGAAGAGTTACCAAATCTATTCCTCTCTGAGATGTCTTTAAGGTGCTTCAGTGCAGGACAAACTGTATATTTATGTGCTATATCTACTGGTATTTATGAAGAATAAAACCTTTCTTCAGCAGTTAATACCTTCTTGGTTTCTTTTAATAGCTACAATCCAAGAGCACAAGAATTTTAAAGGTCAAATAGTTCTTCTCTTATCTCCTCTCCTCTCCTCTCCTCTCCTCTCCTCCTCTCCTCTCCTCTCCTCTCCTCTCCTTTCCTCTAACAAGCTATCGTAGCGTACTCTTTTTTCACGTCCTCTTTTTTTATAAAAATTGTTTCACTTGGTTTTTTTTCCAGAAATAACAAATTGCTGAGTAAAACCTAAGGACTTGTAGAGGAATGAAAAATATGGTAGATCCCTCTGATCAATCATGTGATTAGTTAAGCACTGCTTTTAACTGCTATCCCTACACTTTGCTTGAGTGAGTCACGTGATAAATGTGGCTTATTTCACATGTTCTATAAAGATTTTATTTACTTCATTTCTTATCATATGGGGGAATGTTCTCTCCAGGTCTCTGTCCTTCTCTTCTTCACATCTCCCATGTTAAACATGAACAGTCTCAGGCAGAATACTTTATTTTCAGATGTCCATGAATCTGCCACAGTCACAGACCTCATGACTCATCCAGATAGTGATGATTACGTAGTATTAAATCACATGTTGACTCTCATACTCTCTTTATGGCCCAGGCTGTGAGAGTGACTTCTGGGGTCCCCACTGCAGTAACCGCTGTCAGTGCCGTAATGGGGCCAAATGTAACCCGATAACTGGAGCCTGTGTCTGCACTGATGGCTACCAGGGCTGGCGCTGTGAGGAGCTCTGTGACCCCAGCTTTTATGGAAAAGACTGCCTGCTGGAGTGTCAGTGTCTCAATGGTGCCACCTGTCATCATCAGACTGGCGAATGCCTCTGTGCACCTGGATACACTGGAGCCTTGTGAGTAGTTTTGTGCATGTAAAGCTGGTAGAACCTGATGCTTTTCTCTCCCTGGTGAACAGTTACTCCTCACAGGATCTGACTGAGAGATACAGTGATTTGAAGTAAAGCAAAAAGACATATTGTTACAGCGAGGGATGCACCAATACCAGAATCAGATATCAGGTCCCCCAATATTCACTGCTGCTATGTATTTTTACATGAACAGCCAACAAGTTATTTGAAACAAGCGCACTACTATAGTTGAATTTATGAAGACTTTCTGACGTGACTTCATTCAGATGGTTTTTCAACCTTTCAACAATGAAAGAGATATATACAGGTCCTTCTCAAAAAATTAGCATATTGTGATAAAGTTAATTATTTTCTGTAATTTACTGATAAACATTAG
>JAUMHF010000017.1:15874929-15887371 GCA_032359275.1 Microctenopoma steveboyesi
GAGAATCTGTGGGATATTGTGAAGAGAAAGTTGAGAGACACAAGACCCAACACTCTGGATGAGCTTAAGGCCGCTATAGAAGCATCCTGGGCCTCCATAACACTTTATGAACTTTATCACAATATGCTAATTTTTTGAGAAGGACCTGTATACATATATACATATTTCACTGCAGAAAATGAAACAACAAACAAAAAAAAGGAATTGCAGATCACAGAGTCAGAATTTACTTTTATTCACACAGTCTTACATCACCACTTCATTTGCTACTCTAACAGTAGCTGCCATTTTTGACAAACCTGTGTCTCACATTCAAACAAACCTGTTTGAATGTGACTTCATCCAGATCAAAGTTCACAATGTTTATATACCTATTTACATATATATATTATTTATTACTTATATTTATATATACATATTTTTATCAGCAAAAGTTATTATTATTTTACCTTGACAGTTCAAACTTAACCTCCTTACAGGTCTGTATGGATGCTTAACTATAAAATGCTGTATCTTCTGTTCTATCCAGCTGTGAGGAGCCCTGTCCTCCAGGCAAACATGGTTTCCAGTGTGAACATCGCTGCCCTTGCCAGAATGGAGGATTATGCCATCATGTTAGTGGAGAGTGCTCCTGTCCCGCCGGCTGGATGGTACATACACAACAAAACCAACTAATGTGCACTTCTCTGGGACTTCAGCTAATTTAAGTTTAATTTTTGCCAGGCTTGCAACCCTCCTTAACAGCACATCTATTCATTAATTATACTTTGAAATCCACACTTATGAAAATTTTAAAAGAGTTAGAAACTGTTTAGTCACTGTGCTGCACCTGCTCACAAAATTTCAACTAAGAAAAGAGACATGATTGCAGGTCTTACTATAGAAACACATGCAAAGTGGTGACATATGCTTATGTTATCGTCAACCAACCTATCAAAACTAAGTTATCCTAAAAAAAAAGCTTCCATTTTATAATTATGTCTAAGTACATAAATGTCAGCTCTATTTGTGCCCACCAGTCAGTGTCCATTAGTCAAACACCTACCATCCAGAAAATGAAATCCAGGTGAGGGCAATGCACTGCAACACTCAGGATTAAAGTTAACATTTGTTAATAAATTGCAATAATTCATACCTAATTAAGGTAAATATTAGTATTATGACTTAAATATTTACATTTAATTTTACATATTCAAAACATTTACGGCTAAATATTTTCACAAGTGAGCTTCCTCTATAAGTGCAGAGACAAAAACCTGTCCTAAACAAAACATTCCCATCTCTGTTAGCAGTTTCAGTAGTTAACTGCACAAACATTGTTATTTAACTATTTGAATCAATATGCAAAACTAAATGCAACCAATTTTCAGCAAGCTTCTGCAAAATGTTGTTAAATTGCATGTTTAATTACTTGTGGTTCACTACGCTCAAAACTTCATATCTCACACTTGCTATTCACATGGTTGATTTGCATATAAATCTTCCTTCTCAGGGCCCGGTCTGTGCACAGCCATGTCCGTTTGGATCATTCGGAATGAATTGCTCTCAGGAGTGTACCTGTCGTAATGGAGGCCTGTGTGACCACATAAGCGGTCAGTGCCAGTGCACAGCTGGCTACATCGGAGAGAGGTACAGTTTGAAACTGTGATCTCACAGACTATGCGATTGTATGAAACTGTTCCCTTAGGGAAATTAGCTTGGTTTGGAAACAAATATTAATGGAATTCAACAGGGAAGGAGATAAATATGTGTACACAATAAGATATGCAATAAACAGTACACTGGGTACTGTACAATACTTTGGGGAAACTGTGGCCATACAGTCTTTGTTAATGTAAACATTTTATGTGACTATATTAGTTACAGAGAATGGGTATGAAACATTTATGTATGATATGCAGTGTGCCTGCATATACACTTGCCGATATCATTGAGATATTCAAAGTAATACTACACTGTGGGCATATTTATTAGGCAATCTGTATTCTGATTAAATACTTGTTCGTGAACACTGGGCCTGACTTGGCTGCACACATCCACCAGTGTCTTCCTAAGCTTTTTCTTTTTGTTGTTCTTAAAAGAAAAGTCTATGTTGGATGCATGATGTGTGTCTTTACTCCTATACTGATGAATAGCATTGTCCTTTAAGGTTAAAAGAGGATTCAAGTTGTTTTTATTTAGCGTAGGAAAAAGCCCAGCCATTGTCCAGAAAAGGGCTGTGAAGGAAGGTGAGACTTCAGGGCTGGATGAGCATGCAGGACTGTCACACAGAACTTGAAATGGAAAGTTAAAGACAGTGGAGCACGTGAGTGGATATTAAATAACACACACAGAACTGATGAAGTTAAAAAAAGGTCCAATCTGCTGTCCGGTGACAGGAGTGAATCCGGATGCTGTGGTGTTGGCTGCAGGTGAAACTAACTGCAAAATATTTTTTTGCAGTTCCAGGGAACCTTCAGCTTCCAGAGCTCTCATTTTGCAGAACTGCAACTTTACTAGAATCTGAAGTAGTATGGAGTGCAAAGTTCTGTAAGCTATTGGCAAAGGGCTAGATCACGGTCCCTGCTGAATAAGAGACATGAGCTGTCAAGAATGGGCCAAATAAAAAGCTTAAGACTGATTTGTCAAAAGTTTTATCGACTTATGAGTGACACTGGAAAGACAGGATGGATGGGTCAGTGGCTGCATTGTACAGGCCACCGATTCGACTCGGGTGTCAGCAAGGTTGTGGAGGCATAATCATGTCAATCATCATGTTGCTATAATAAATGAATAACTGGTTAGACCTTATCAGGTGGCACATGGATTAAATTGTACTTGAAAACCTACACTACTGTCACGTGAAAATGTTGTAGCTCCTGACGATTTTAAAATTAAACAAATAAAGAGTTTGCTTTCGCTGCTTTAATCAGTCTCATTTTGAGCACTAACTCTGATACAATGTTTGCTCAGTGACACAATAGACATAAACAGTTAGTGACTAGCTGATGAACACAGTGGAGCATTTAGCAGCCAAAGAACCAGGTGTTACCCTCAGGAGTTGGTAGAGACCAAAAACAAAGCTAAAAGGAGCCTGAATAATGGATCTAACAATCATTGGATGACCAAACACCACTCTAAATGAATGCTAATGATGCTCTCTATCTGCTGAATGTGTAAAGAGGCAATTTTAGGACTGTTAAGCTGTCTCAAGAGTATAGAGAACTGTGCTGCCCCCAAAAATAAATTAATTAATAGTCCTTGAATAACGACTCCAAGTGCTCTGAGTGGTCTGCTGTGTAATCACAACAGCTCTGTTTTTCTGTCTGGGGACCTTTGATGTATTTCACTCCCTCTCTTGTCTGTATGCCGTCCTCGATCAATTAAATGAAACTAACACTGAAAACTATGAATAACCATAATTAATTTCTCAGTCAGTTCCAGGTGACATCAAGACACTGTATATTTTAATAGGAAATCTGTACACACAGCAAAATGAAACTCAGTGCTACGTGTGTTCTCAAAATTAGAAATATGTGTGTGTGACATGTGAATTGTAGATATGTTTGTGTGTACAGAATATGAAAACCTTATGTGCACTGTGTTAAATGTTAATGTTCGTCCCTCCTACTGTCTCGCACATACTAATTCTCTTGGACTGACTTTATTCTCTTTCCTCTTGTTTGTCCATCTTCCAAAAGTATGAGATTTTAACCAAGAGTCATTTGAAAAAGATTTAGACTTTATTACCAGACTGTTGGTACCATACTGTGTATTAGTGGAAAAAGACTTTTTCCAAGCCCCAACTCTACCTGGTCAACTCTGTCTTGCTTTTCAGTCTCAATTGTACTTTCTCCGCCTTCCATTCTGTCCATCTTTCTCTCTCTCCCTTTCCATCGTTATTCTCAATTGAGCCAAATTACCTCCATTCATTTAGACCCCAGACAGGTGAATTAGCCTACATGGAATAATTCCTAGATTGAGTTCTCTCCCGCCCCGTCCACGTTCTAATGGAATTAGCCGAGATAAGAGTTCTGAGGAAGTCGGCATGATTTAAACGTGACACTAAACAGAAGTCCTCACTGAGCCATTTTAATTGAGTGATTTGTCTATTTCTTAATGGTTTCAGCTTGTGGACGTGTTAGGAATGATGCAGAGATGTAGACCTAACTTAGGCTTTAACTTCCCTTTAACAATTTGCTATTCAATCCAGTTCTGTCTGTTCAGTCATTCTCATTACAAACCATGCAGCCACTTTGCAGACTTTAACCTTGAGCACCATCCAGGGTCTCTGTATAATGTGCAGCCTGTTGACCTTATAATAGCGTTAGTGATCGTGATAGTAGAGCAGATGTCATCTGTTAGGAAAATTGAGTTTTTTATGTGAGTGTGGGATAATATCACTTATTCCTTATTGTCAGGCAGTGGTAAATGGCATCGTTGATCATTCTTTCGATTGTAAATGTGTACTTTAGGGATCATTCAGGCTATGGTGAATATGAAAACAATTTTTAACATTTTGATGTCTTCCCATGAAATTCAGCTTTGAGGGCTTTTACTTGCACACACGGGTCCACGTTTTGAGACTTATGCTGGCTTTGATATCTGGGAAGTGATTTACACAGAACAAATAAAACCTGGTTGTTTGACTTGGCATCTGCAAATAAAAATACAGAGCCAGAGATCATTTAGATAGATAATCCTCAACTAATAGACTAAATGCAACAAGTCTGTGGGAAGCATATATTGTTTGTGACATTATAATACACATATGTTAGCACTTTAAGATGGCTGAAATAAAACATTGTCCTCACTCATGATCTAAATTCTTTCAATAAAAAGCTAGTTGAATGTTAGAAACCAATATAAAACAATAGAGTAATATAACTCAATCCTGTAGAGTTCCTATTTAAAGAGAAGTGGCACGTCATTTTTCCTATACCAGAGCATTAAAACCTGAGTAGAACTAAAGCTCAGTCAATTCTGTTTTTAGCTGTAAACTAATTAGCAGATTTACTACTAGTGGAAAAAATCATTAAACTTAGATCTGCTACAATACAGATTTACCCTCAGATTTCTGTGTACGTCTCTGTTTTTACCTTATGAAAAACTATTTGTTACTCAATGTGTTGTTCAAATAAATGTTTATATAAGACAGGGCAGATCTCTGTCAAGGTGCCACGCCGTCTACGCCCCTGCTGGCAGCCCTTTTTTGCTAACCTTTCAACATTCAATCTGCTTTTGTTAGCTCAGAAATGGTTAATACGCTTTGGATAAGCACTAGTTCACTGAGCTATTTGATGGTGTTTGAGGTGGATCTTTATAATCTTTATTACAAACACAATGATTATGTTACAACTTTTTAATTGACTATACAAATAGAATTGGTTTAACAACCTTATGCCTGGACACGAATATTGCTAATTTGATGGTGAAGCTTTGACCAACGGGTTCTTCATTCCACTGTTGATCAGAAACTCAATCTTTAAGCCTTTTTTTCTCTCTCCTTCTCCATTATTGTTTTATACCAACCCAGATGCCAGGACGAATGCCCAGTTGGTACTTATGGACCACAGTGTTCTCACAAGTGTGACTGCCAGAATGGTGCCAAGTGCTACCACATCAATGGTGCCTGTTTGTGCAACGAAGGCTTTAAGGGCCCCAGCTGCCAGGACCGCTTCTGTCCCGCGGGCCTGTACGGGCTGCTATGTGACAAATACTGCCCATGCCAAGCTGAAAACACACTCAGGTATTGAACTGTTGGTCTCTCAACCAAAATTAATGTCTTTATTTTTAGACCGTTTGACAAAGAATGAATGGTAGAAGGTTGTGTGGGATTTATTTTAGCTGTGTCTAACATTCTCTGGACTGATCTTTGTATGCCACTGTAGGTTTTGGCACCATACTTCAAATAAACAAATGAAATGAATCAGGTTTAAATATATATACTTTTTGATTTCTGATCTTCAACCAAGAGTGTATCACTCCTAACTTGGTAAAGCAGCAACGCATAGGATAGCTTCAGAGATGTCTTTACTGGTTGGGAGCTTCAAGCATTCAGGCAGAGAAGTGCAGATTCTGTGTGAGGAGAGATGTTTCTAACACTTACTCACACAAAGCCTATTAAAATATATTGTTTGTTTCAAAACTGAGTAGTTTTTGTGACAGACTGAGTGAAGAAACTGCTCATCTGTCACACACGATGTCTGCATAAATAACAGTTAATTAACTTTTTGGTTAAGAAGTGACATCCCAAAAAAAAAAAAAACATAACACAATATACAATCTGTACAATATAGACTGATTTGTTCATTTCTTATCTTCTTGCTCTCTTAGCTGTCACCCTCTGTCGGGAGAGTGCACCTGTGCAGCAGGATGGACGGGGCTTTACTGCAACGAGACTTGTCCAGCAGGTTACTATGGTGAGGGCTGCAGAGACCCGTGTGTCTGTGCCAATGGAGCTGATTGTGACGGCACCACTGGAGCTTGCATGTGTGCGCCGGGATATATAGTAAGTGTAGATACACTACACATTCACCACACTACATAATGAATCTTTAAAAAAGAGGGATGGCTAGCAGGTATACAAACTATTTTTAATTATTGACATTAATGCTCAAATGATTTGTCAGATAATTAGGTATGTTGTATATTAAAAGACAATGAATTACCAAATATTTAGATTTTCTGGTGATTTTAATCAAAAAAGGCCATTTATTCTTTGGTTTCAGCAAGTATAACCTTTTTCTCTATTTTTCCTTATAAAATTTATACCTTTGACCTCTGACAAAACAAGACGTTTTAACAGAAATGGCAATTTTTGCACCATTGTACTTCTTACTAAACCATAATTACTACAATAACTATAAAAAAATCTGCAGTTCAATCTATAATTAAAATAATTGTTAGTTGAAACCATAATGGACACACTCACTTGAACAATGTCTCTACTGAAAAGTTATATAATGGTTAAAGTTTAGCATTTCTGTAATGAAATTTTGTGTCACGTCTGGTCAATATATGCACCAGTACTGACATATCTGCTGATATGTTCACTTTGGACCTTTGTCAGACTTGACAAAATCTCCGGACCCACTGAAGATATTCTGAAACAACTACCCACCTTACTTTTGCATGTTTTTATAAAGAAAGAACAGATTTTCTTGATCAGTATACTTAATAAATCAACTAAAGAGATAATGTCCATTTCTTTCACATATCTGCTGTTGTCTCAGTCCTTATTGCAACAAATGAATATTTACAAACCAACAAAAAACATTTGTGCATAACTAATTTTCACCAGCAAATGTGTTTTAATGAAAACATTATTGCAGTTGGATTACCTTTCCTATTAACTTAATGAGGAAACATTGCTTATTTACATATTTGGCAAATGGTCCTAGGGTAATTTATTTAGAAGCTTAGGATTTTTTCACTGAATAATGAAGTGGTGCCCCTTCTGTACAGCTTCTACGTAGCCTACAAAGGCCTTGCAGCAGCAGCTGCAGAACATGCTCTATAACATGCCCGAAGTTAATTTATCGTATTGTTGACTTGACAGGTTTACGCAGCTCATAATGGTGAAAGGCTACTGCAGGTGCAGAACCGCAGATATAGGTCAGCCGAAAGTAGAGGGAGAACATGTTGATGTCAGGGCAGCGTGGTTTCAGCTCTTTGTTGTACTTAGTCCTATATTATGGCATATGAATGTATGTGTTTCTATGTATGTTTTGTTACCAGCACCTTAGCTCTTAGTCAGCTGAGCCCTGTGCTGCATGCTACCACAACCGAGTTTGCCATGTCAGCATGTCGTCGGTCATGAGACAGTTCACTCAACGCCTTACTGAAGATATCTCAGTGACAGGATGGGATCACCAATGTCTGTAGGAAACATCATCCAGTCTGTTCTAGTCCAATACAACAGATGTTGTGAGATGTTTAATTGTATATGTAAAAATATTTACTACATCATTTTGTTTGATATTTGGTTATTTTTACAAATGTGACAAAATTAATTTAACCACTCATTAACTACTAATTTGTCCAAAAAAATTTCTATTACCACTGTAATTTCAAGTTTGAATATACCAAGATAAACTGGAGAGAGTTTTTTTTAGTTTAAGACTAAAAGGTTTTTAGTTTAAGACTAATAAGTTAGAGTTGGAATTACTGTCAGGATTGAAGCTAAATGTTAGATTCAAAGCATAGCTAAGCAAACCTGGCAGATTCTAAAGTGTGGACTGATACGACTGAGACTCATACTAGCACGTTTTCTTAAGTTGCAAGTTGTGGCTTTAAGGCAAGAAGACAGACTTGAAGGTCAAATTAGAACTATAAAAAATTTAGATCAGGCAAGTGCTAAAATTTAATTTCCATAAAGACAGGTCTGTGAATATGTGTGGTTCTGGACTGGTGTAGCAGTAACTGGGTCTGTACCTCGGCTCTCTTGGTGTGTCGAGTGATGCCGCAGTGACTGAGCAGAGATGAGGCAGCTAAGGTAGAAACAGAAAAATGACTTGATAATTGCACTAAGAATATGCGAGATTTTATGCAGATGAAAGTCGAGTGAGCATCCAGATGAATGTCCGTTTGGTTTTTAGCACCTCTAGATTCAAATAGACATTGTTCTCAGTGGGGGGTTATTGATTTACAGGAAATCTTGCTGTGCTGGCAGCTCTAAACTCTTTATGCCACTGTGTAGACAAGAAAAGAGAAACAGACTTCATATTTGGATTCTTACCATTTTGCAAAGTTTGCTCAATAAGACAAGATAAGATCATGCTGCCCTGTAAATGTGTAATCCTACAGAATATACAGTGATTAATAAAAGGAACTGTCATGTCATGTCAGGAGTTTTCTTAGATCTTTACATGTACTCTTTTTCCATAAACGTTTAGGTGAAACTGTATCTCTACAATAAAACACATAGCAAGTTCAGTTTAGTTGAGAAAGTTCTAGAAGGTTGTGAAGTTTGGGGGAAGGGGAAGTTCATGGTCACGGTTAAAAACTAAAAGCAGACATGAATTACCTCTCATAGGATGTAATCTCCAGCCATCAAAAGTCAAACGCACTACACAACCTTCTGCAAAGTATGTAACAGCATTTGCTTTCATCAGTGAAATACAGCACATTCCTTCCTTAAGCAAAGATCAGACAGAAACCATTAAAAAATGTAAAGTCATAGCAATTTTGTGAAAAGTAATCATAGCTACTTTAAGATAACTACTTCAGGTTTTTCACTGTCACCTGATTTTAACTGAAGCACTACATAATCAATCTGTCTTACTTGTTGTTGTGTAAAAATAAATTAAAATGAAAGCATCTAAGCTGACTGACAACAGAAGCTAGTGCCTAATGCAGCCCTGTCATTTAAACTGTATGTTTCAATACAACCAAACTGCAATAACAAATATGTTTTGAAGGGCATTTTATTGCAACTACATTACTTTTTCTAATAACACGATGAGGTCAATTAATGTAAAAGGCAGACTGGAAATATGTTGCTACTGAACATACCAATATTTCCCCCTGACAACTTTTTGTTTCCACAAAGATTAGATTTTTCAGTACAACATCAGATTTGTCTGACTATGGGATTATTAAAGTTTTTATATTTGTGGAAAGATTGTGTAATAAAAGTGCTTTTGTGGCCGTAAACATAATTCAGATCTATAGTGTGATATCCACCTCTTTTTTATTATTATGGGGACCACAATAGGATAGAAGACAACCCAACTAACAGAAATGTTGAGTGTTCTGCGTTGTTCATACTGTTCATATGAGACTTGCTCTGCGATTCCAGTAGTTTTCCTTTCGTTTTGTGGAACCCCCGCTCCACACTGTGTGATACTGATAATCACACCCGGAAACTGAATTACAGCATATTCTTAACATTACTATACAAAGGGAATTAGAGAGTTCTAAGTCTAATTGCCTGTTGGCCTAATTAGATGTTCATTCAATCCCTGGAGGAGTGTGTAATCAATATGATGAAATCTCATTAATAATAATTAATCATTAAAAATAATAATAATAATAATAATCATTAAAAATATTTTTTTTCTAATGTTTGTATATAGTTGTAATAAAAAATGTTTATTTAATATCTACGAACTTGCATGTAAAATAAGAATAATAAAAACAATGGGCCTGTAAAGCTCCACACTACAGTTCAAAAATGCATAATACATATTGGCATAGATTGATCTGTGCATATGTATCTTTCCACAGGTGACTTTGTTGGAGCTCCTATTTCTCCTGGGAAATTATGATAGTTTTTTGTAATGGGCTTCGAACATTATTTAATAACAAGATTTCTTTTTTTAACTCCTTAATTTACCAACTTTTTAATAAGGCTTCTCTTTTTTCCTGTCTTTGCACATTTGGCTGGCTTTGTGAATATTAGATTAATAGTAATTTGAAGGCAGCAGGTTGGTAGCAGGCAGCTTTAATTAGCACAGTTTATATGTTGAAGGCCCTTATCAGTGCTGGACGTTCAGGTTGTGTCGAGCCTGCTTTCACAGCATGCTACAGGCTCAGAATAAGGTTAGGCATCCTTCTAATGCCAAGCTGTCTTTCTCATTGGTCTGATCCTGTCTCCAATTAATTGGACAAGCACTGACATCATGTTTCTCTGCAGGCACACCATCAGTGATGATCGTCTCTCTCCTCCATAATACATGGGCTTGTTTGCTGCATTTCTGCCATCAAATTTAATGCAGTCTTGTGCTTATAATGAATTTAAAGATGAACTCTGACCAAGACCTTGTTTCCCTGGAGTTTAGCTGCAGGAGGAGGACACTAAAAAAACTGGCTGCCAGTAAAATTTATCCTAAAACTCCAAACCTTCTATAGACGGTCAGGTGTTCTTTCAGTAGCAGTGATACACCCGAGTCACTCATCTCATGAAGAATAAAAGAGCCACAGATAGTGAAGGAGCGGTGCTCTCTTCATGAAAGTGCTGTGTTATTAATAATGACAGGTCGAGCTCTGCATACCACAACTGTAGCAAGCAAATGCTTACATATTTACAGTTTCATGTGTTTATTAAGCACACTGATCGCTGTCTGACATATTAGTGTAGTGCTGTAACATTAGACATCACTGAAATAATGTGATGCTCCTTCTGAAAAGCTCTTGTCATGTAGCATACTATATCAGCATGTCTTTGTTTTGCCATAGAGACTTTGCGATACATAAAACAAAGAAGCTATGAGAAAAGCTCAGTTCTACCTGCTGAAATTAATAATGCTGAAGTGTGATAAATAAGTGGATTGAAATAGACTAAGTAACATAATCAGTTACTTAGTCTATGTAAATTGAAAGAAGTGCTCATAGTCATATGGTGGTGTCTGTATCGGATTGAATACGGACAAGTGAAAGAAATGACGAGACTGGTCTGAGGAGATAAGACAGACAATAATTGCATAGTCAATTTCAAGCATACAAGTTTGTCCAAGGTTAAGGTACATCAGTACCAAACCCCACTATATGTCACTGAATTCAAGTGGGTTCTTTAATTCAGAAGAGAAAGAGAAACAAATAAGTGACTAGAGTTTGCCAAAATGGCTTTTAACAAGTCACAGGGCTTCAGCTGAACCAAAATGATCTGATTTTTTTGGTGCTTTGCAACATAAAATTGCAGAAACTTATACATGTTTATAAATTTATACTACTACTACTAAGGAGACAATATCGCGAAGAAAGTAAATGAAAAAATATTATTTTTAAAGATTTCTCTTTATTTTTGAGTCCTTTATTATCGTGATGTAGATACCACATACTGTGGTATCATCATCTTTTGTTCAAGTCATTTCTTTGTGTTATTTAGGTGAATAAGTTTCAATAGAACACATTTAATTAGATGTATAAGGTTGAAAGGGTTGCTCACTATGTAATTGTTAAACTTGTGATTTTTTTATACAACTCATACAGTAAGTGACTTCGATGCTTGACCCCAAAAACAACTCTGTCACTGTGTTTCAGTCTCTTTCTGTCCGTTTATTCTGTCCAGGGTGAGGACTGCTCTATCAGCTGTCCTACAGGCCTGTACGGGACCAACTGCACCTCATCGTGCTCCTGCCACAATGAAATCTCCTGCTCGCACATCGATGGTTCCTGTTTCTGCAGAGAAGGTCTTGTTCAGTTCTTTTTTTCTCTTTTTGGAATTCACCCTGCTAACACTGCTGGTCTATGTGCAGCTGCATTTGCCATTTTTTTTCTATAATACTATTGTTTTGTGAGGTATTTGTCATTTTGTAGCTCAAACTGTTCTTTAAATTAAACAATACAAACATTTTTGAGGTTTGTGTTTCAGCTTATATTTATAATATTCCCCTATGACTATTATTGTGAAGTAGACTTAGAAACATCTGAAAACACTTAAGTACCGTATTTTACGCCATATAAGACGCACTTTTTCTTCCCCAAAACTGGGGGGTAAATATGGGTGCGTCTTACACGG
>JAUMHF010000017.1:15888460-15927033 GCA_032359275.1 Microctenopoma steveboyesi
TTGTTCTTAAACTGTTGTTAACCTTATACAGTTGATATAAAATATTTTACTACAGTATTTGGTTCAGAATCTATTTTACTAGATTTTCCTCCTTAAAAATTGGGTGCGTCTTATATGCCGGTGCGTCTTATATGGCGAAAAATACGGTACTTCACCATTGTATTTAAGTACTGTGCTTGAGTAAATGCACTTCAGTTTTAAGCTGTGTCGGTCCATAACAGCTACATGTTAGTAAGACAAAAGATTCACAATCAAACATACAGTTCAAGTGCTAACACGTTCGCTTTTATTTTATGTTATTATTAAAATTTATTAAAATTGTTTCTAAAACTGTTACTGGACAATACAATTATACATCTATTTTCATAAACTGTTTAAATCACTGAAACAAACAAGACAACATAAATCACTAAGTGGATATAACTTCTCAGAGCCTACAGAAGCTTATGTAACGCCCTTTTTTCTTATCTTCATTGAAACCTTTACACGTTGTTGACTGCATTAGTTCTGTACACGGGTATATGTTTCATGCTGGATTGTACTGTCTGACAATTTAAGCTGTCATCTTGGTCTCCTTTCAAAAGTAGGACCTCAATTTGAATCAACATGGTTATTATACATTTTAAATTTACATTTATTACATTTTACAGTTTCTACAGTTCTGCAACAAATATGCACAATGGTTTTCTGGTCTATTTTTTACTACTGTACAGGGGAAGAAGTTGTTTTTGCCTCTTATCTAATCTTAGAGAATTGAGAGTCTCACACCAAAACATAAACACATTAGCTGAAAAACATTTTTTGCCTATAACACTCTACTATACTCTACGCGGCCCGGTGACTCAATGGGTAAAAGCATCATACCTGAATGCAGAAAGTTGGCAGAATCAAATCCCAGCCCAGCCCAGCTCACACACCATTTTTGTAAGACACTTTGTGATAGTTCCCTAGGCCCCAGGTGTGGCTCCATAGCTGCCCACTGCTCCCCCCAGTGGTGATTGGATAAATGCAGGGCTCAAATGTTGGTGCAACATGTAAAACTCAAAGTGGGAAACGTTCAGACTATCAAATGTTATCAAAACATGACTTTTGTGTGGACTAATGGTCTTTGGACTATGTTTTTCCAGGCTGGCAGGGTGTGGACTGCTCCATCCCGTGCTCCAGTGGTACCTGGGGACTTTGCTGCAATCAGACTTGTCAGTGTGCCAACGGGGCAGCTTGTGACCCCATCAATGGAACCTGCACCTGCTCACCAGGCTGGAGGGATGAATTCTGTGACATACCGTGTCCTGTGAGTGTTTAATAACCCACTAGTCACATTTTCACTGGACAAACAACGCACTGATGTCTTGCAGAAAGAGCTTGAGTAATTTAGCTGATAAATGACCACCGCTCTATGTTATTATTTCTGAAAACATTATGTCATATTTTTACATAAGTGTAGTTAAAGTGTATTTACATGGCTTTGTCTGTTGTGTTCTTACTGTTATTAGGAGGGGTCTTATGGGCTGGACTGTAGAGAAAGGTGTGACTGTACCAACGCTGAAGGCTGTGATCCAGTGACTGGCTGCTGTCGTTGTCTCGCAGGTTGGACAGGTGAGTGCCGGAGCCACAATTTGGTCCAGTTTTTGTTGCCAAATTCTGATGCCAAAACACAGCTGGTAGTTTATCAGGCAGTTTACAAGGTCTGCAGGTCAAATAAACAGACACTGGCAGTTACTGGCAAGCAGGCACATTGGACAAAGAATAAGTAATCAGAACCGGTGAACATGTACAGACAGGAAAGATATTTTCCAGGGATGTTTAAGTCTGTATATTAATCTGGCAGAAATCTGTAACGTCTATCTGCCCTTTAGCCTGCCAAACTGAGTAATATCACATTACCAATTATTTACCAGATGTTTGAACTAATCAGTCACTGGTGAATATATCATGCAAAGCAATCTACTTTTTGAAAAGGTCACTACAAAAGTGCAGTTTGTTCTCTGGACCATCATACAGAAAGCTCTAGTTAAATGAATGTATTTACTATTAACCCAGGGCAAAGTTCCCATTTGTCAGTGTTGCGCGTCATATGTTCGAGTGAAGTCATGCTGTAAAACTATGAATCATGATGAAAGTTGTGCTGCTTAGTTGACTGTTTGAGGGCAAGATCCTGGTGAAGAGTTTGGAAATGATTTAATCAAAGGAAGCAGCTCTTATATCAACTATGTTTAATATCTGAGAACGGAGGCAGGATTTTTAAACAGTTTTCTTTCTTTTTTTGCATTTTAATAAATAAAACACATTAATGAAACATACATATCCCCTTTGGAGAAAAAACCCAACAAATTTAAGTCATTCAAAAATGTGACAGGCTTTTCCAAAGTACTGTATGAGTACTTTGTACCCTTTCCTGTGCCTTTACCTTTTTTATACAGTAAGTAAGTTGACATTTGCAGATAAGACAGACTGCAAGTAAATTTTTCCAGACCAGCGTCCTCCTCCTTCTCCAGTCATGCAAGAGTTCAAGGTCGATGATCAATGATTTCTTTAAGTAACAACATTGTTTTCTGCACTAACTCCAAGCACATAGTTTTTCTTGACGTTTTCTTTAAGGTTTTCCCAAGTAGCAGAGGAACGCACACAGGGTGGTGAGCATATTCTCCTCCAATTGTAAGGTTTATTTGCAGTGCCACAGACTCATGGAACTCTGTTTTGCGAGAATGTGGAAAAATATATATATATATATACTACATTTATAAAACTATAAACTATATATAATTATATATTTTATAACTCTAAAAATGGTCAAACAAACATTAAGAAATTCAGTTTCATAGAAAATAAAAATCTGGTATAAGCTCATTAGGAGCAGTGATGGAGATTGTGGAATCTGATGGTAGCGGGGACAAAGAGCCTGTGGAAGTGCTCCTTCACTCACCTTCATCCTGTCACTGAAGGGGCTGCTTAGCTCATGGTGTCCTATAGAGGGTGGCAGGTATTGTTCATGATGACCAGCAGTTTGGCCATCTTCCTCCGTCATCCTACTTCTTCCAATTAGTCTAGAGAAAAACGAAGGACAGAGCTGGCATTCCTTATTAATTTCTTCTAGTTTGATCCTGCCTGTTGCTGTGGTGCTGCCCCAGCAGACCACTGCACACAGAGAATACCCGATGCCACACAGTCATAAAGCAGTTTGAAGAGTGTCCTGCTCAAAGATCGATAGGTGAGCAGCAGAGGGCTTTGAGCTGAGAGGTGTGGGGGAAGATGGGAATGCTGGATGTGAGTGGGACAGAGATTGGCAGTTCTAAGGGCGGGGCCACAGGGACATTGGCCCAAGTGGAAATCTGAATGAAATCTGATTTTCACCTCTGAGAATTTGTTGAACAAATTTGGATTAAACTTCTACATTTATGTTTTGACCAGCATCAAATTCTATATTGTTAAAATACACTTTTTGTTTGTTCAGTACTGTGGTACTTTAAGTAGGATTTTGTGCATGTTCTTAAGTACTTTTACGTGATCAGAGAAATCAAATGTTACTTCTACTTGTAGAGTATTTTTACAAATACTCTCTTTCTTCTTCTTGCAGTGTTTCCTCCATCGTTCCCCGATAGGGGTCCTTACCCTTCTTGTTCTTCATTTTTAGCTCCTCCTGACGGCTCGTCAGAACGCTCTACCCACTGAGCTATCATGCCGCCCTAAGTAGGACTTAGATGTTTGGTGTGTTATTTGTAAAACACTGGACCTTTTCGGAGGTCCAAAAAGAACATTTTATTCTGACTAACTGTTTTATCGTGATTAAGATTGATTTCTTCCATTTAAGTGTAATATAAAACGTGCAGATGTTACTATTTGGTAGCCTGGTAGCTCTATGGGTTAAGCGTCAGACTGCTATGTAGATGTTTGCAGGTTCGAATCCCATCTGATTCCCAATCTATCCCCTACCAGGTGTTTCCCTGAGCCAGACACCCAGCGCTAGCTTCTTGTAAGTCGCTTTAGATAAAGCGTCTGTCAAGCAAAGTAAAGTAAAGTACTATTTCAGATTGGGTGAAATGCTTTGAAACCATTTCAAGACAATTTCTTCCTCTTGATTCACTGATTCATAAAGCTTTAGTTTCCCCACCACTAGTTTTTACTCCTGACTTATTTACCTGAAGTTCATCTCAAAAAGACAAACCACAATCACATAATAATCAATTAGGACTATTCCTAGAACACCTACAAAAAGCTTCCCCCTGTCTCTACTCAGAAAGAAATAGTCCCAATCTAATCTTCCTTTTTCTGTTTGTCAGTCTGGACCTGTAGCTTGTTGGTTAAATGGAGTGGCACACATTCAAGCGTCTGTTAATGAAGGTTTTAATTATTAGAAATATCTGAACATAGTTAAATGTCTGCTAACTTTATCATAATGTAACCTGTGAAGCCACAGAAACTGTTATACAGGCCAGAGACAGTCTCCAGAAAGACGATACTCAGAAGATATGGCGATGCACTGTTTACTTATTCATGAATCTCATTTTTTTCTCCCACCCGTTGTGTATGCTCTACATGTCCAAAGTGAAAAAAGTGATGTGTTTCAGCATGTGCCATGAAAAGAATATTCTGCTTCCCCCTGATTTCTTTCATTTAAGACTTCAAACTAAGGTCTAACACACAACAATTTGCGCAAACACAAAACATAGGTTTTACAGGATACAAAATGTTTTTGTTTCAAAAAACACAGGGCAGCCAGTTCCCAGTGTTTGTGTGCAATCCTTGTGTTTTAGTGGTCTTCCAATACATCATCCCCAAAACCTAATAGATAGCTCAGCCCAGCCTTAAGGGCGCTCCTAAACGTTAATTTTATTTCTTAGTTTCCCAGAATTCATGGAAAATGACTTAAGATAGTCCAGAACCAGACAAAATTTGTGCTGTATATTCAATTTTGTGTAGCCAGCACCAAAAAGATCACAATGTGCACAGAGCAGCAACACATTGACTTCTCTTTGACTCAGTGGGACATTTAAAAACACATCTTCCTTGAGACAGATGACTGATGGACAGCAACAGCACTGCAGACATGCTTCAAAAATGAAATGAGGGCTTAGAGGGCAGGTGAGGCAGACATGAAAAATACCTGAACAAGTGTTCTGGGAATGACAACAGAGTCTGATTAGGGAAGAAGGGAGAGGGAGCAACACGGACAACACCATGACACGAGCGGAGACAACAATTCAATATACTTAAACCTATAATTCTAAAACTGATGAAGATTTAAGCTTAGATGAAGAGGACGTCCCTGTGCTCCTAAATTATTCAGCTTCATAAAAGTTCCCCATGGATAAAACACTCCTTCAGCAGGAATTTAAGACCTTTGTGAACCTTTTGTTAAGCGTATTAATAGTCATGTTCAGTTTGTAGCTCTGCTTATTTCGCCCACTAATTGTCAATCAGTCATGATGAGCAGTGATCGATCTTAGGGCTGATGAATATGGAAAGAGTGTTTTAATTCACTACCAGAAGGAGAATTTGTAATGAATCGACATTGGGATGAACTTCGATATATTGATGAAGATTTAGACCAAAGTTTAGATGAAAGGTTACCAGAAAATGAGCCTGAGCTGAGAAAATGAAGAGAGACGACATGTTTGTGTTAGTCTGTGAAAACTAAGCTTAAGGTGATGTCAGTGAATGATCATTAGTCACGTGAGCTCATTTTTGATTTCCACATAATATTACGACTCACGTAAGCTGTTAGTGTATTTCTCATATTTATCTGTTCTGCTACCAACATACTGGTGTCAATATATTGTTAAAATACCAGGATAACGTTTTTTAGTTCATATGAAAAGTGAAAGAAAATGTTGTAGACAATAAAAACGGTTACAGGGAGTTTGAAACCTGGCTTCTTTCTCATCGTCTCACACTTTCTGTATAGTGTAATCAATAAACATATATGCGTATCAACATATGAAGATGTAACAGACTGCGGCACTGAAGAACTTCTACCAGTAATCTCCTCTCTGTCCCTCTCTTTGTTTTAACTTCACAGTGTAGGAATCGAGCCATTTCAGCCATTTTATGGCTCAGAGGTAGTTTATTAATTGAGTTATAATGGCTGTCTGTGCCCTACTCTCATATTCTCTCATATTTGGTGTCAAAGGAAGTTTTTAATGGGCTGCAGATATAACTGCAGTGACAAAGTGAGGGAGATACACTACATTAGCACATACAGTATTCGTACTCTGTCTGTCCTGTTGTCTCTTTCTATACTTAGATTTGATGGTGAGCTTGTTGCTGTGCGCTTGTGTGGCTGAGTGTAACTAAGAATTAATATAATGTGAGTCTCCTGGGCACTGTATGGTTGTGCACTTTCATGACTGTCCCCTGTGAAAAGTGAGGCCTCTGATCTGTTCTGCAAGCCAGCTTTTGTGTAGACGCACTCCTGCCTCTTAGGATACACACACACACACACATACACATGCAAGACTGATGAAAGAATGAGACACTTCAGCAAATGATTAAAGGGCAAAACTCTTTGGCAAAATTGGGAAATTTTGATTTACCCTAAAATGTATGTTCATACAAAAAAGGACATGTGTGTGTATGTGTACATACGCACAGTGTCTGAACCTGACACTGTATCAGCTGCTTTGTGTTTGCATAGTTTGAATGTTGTTGTCTGAAGAAGAGTTGTTCTGACTCAACAGTGAACTTTGAAAGTCATTTAGACCTTTTTCTCCTGCCATCGTTATCCAAAATCAGAATCAACAGGTCCTGCAGCATTTCATACATGTCAAAGGAAAAGACTGTGACTTAACTGATAATTCTTTTCTGATTGTCAGCATCTTCAAAAAGCCCAATTTTTTTTCAAAAACATGTTCTTGGTTTATTTACTATATAGTGAGCTATCTCTGTCTAACTGTGAGGATCTTAGGTTAGGTTCATCCCTTGTTTTCCTTTTTTATCTCAGTGATTAAGTGACTGAGCAGCAGAATCATCATCAAACGTGTGAATCGGGACAAACAGGAATAGCACATTATTAAACGGTTGAATATTACAAGATTTTACTTCATTCTCCATTATCTTCATTAAATATTGATCATGTTGTTCTGCTTCTTGACATTTAAATGAACAAATGCACAATTATATATATATAAAAAAAAAACATCTGACATTTTTCTTCAGCTCTTTCTTGGAGCCTGTTTTTCTCTCAATGCTTTCTGGCTCCCCGAAGTCTGTCTTTGGATCTCAGCCCAAAGTTCATTTGGGCTGAGTTGCTGTACAGAACATGTTAAACTTTAACCACATATATAGTTTAATGTTTTTTTAAATACTTTTTTAAAAATAGCTGCTCGGTGTAGTTTTTGGCAGGTCAAGCAAGGAAACAGCATATTTGTTGTTAGATTCAACAGCAGATTGATCCATATTTTGGTTATAGCAAGTACTTGCTGTAGCATGTAAATCTCGGTGAACAGCGTTAGGAAAGGCAGTTTGACTTCACTTTAAGCTGGGCAACTAAGGATAAAGCCTCTTGCTTTGCAGTAGACTGAAATGTCTGTGTGTGTGTGTGTGTGTGTGTTTGTGTGTGTTTCCTGCAGGTGTCCACTGCGACAGTGTGTGTGAGGACGGACGCTGGGGACCCAACTGCTCCTACACCTGCACCTGTGAGAACAGAGGGTCCTGCTCCCCAGAGGATGGCACCTGTGTGTGTGCTCCTGGCTACCGTGGCACAAACTGCAGACGAAGTAAAGAAATGTTATATTCAAACACACATACACAACTCAGCACACACATTTTCTACTTAAGCTAACGTAGCTGCAGTGCAATGCATGAGGAAGAAAGGAAATTTGCAATAGCATAATTAAAAGATAGTTGAATTACACACAAATGGCCAGCTCTCAAAAGCATTTAAATGTGCTGAGGAATCAAAGTACCAACATTTGCAAAGAATTGTTAGACAGTTTTATGCATCATGCATCAATAATGAAAGTCCACATAATGATTGTCCTCCTTTCAAATAAGTTGAAGGATTATGTGCTTTAACACGCCTTATATAGTGTCTAAATGCAAAATAACCCAAATGTTATAGAACTAGAAATCATGTTCAGGATATGGACAATCAATCTATCAATAAACAAACACATAAGGTGGTACAAGATGCAGCAACTGTGTGACTTATTTAGTCTTCCAGACAAACACCAGTGTCCTGTTGTTTGAAAGACTGATTTGACTGAAGGATTTTTCACTCAGTCTGATTTAAGACATTTATTTTATGGCCTTTTTGATATTACGTTTGAGGCTATTTGATTGCTTAAAGTGAGAATGCCACAAGTGTGTCTCTCTGACAGTCCGAGATTTTCTCATTATATATGCTGACACAGCACTTAGTGGTTTCCCTTTGCTTCTCACTCCATCACAATAATACATTTAAGGACTTTCTGCTTACAGTTTAGACAATTTTCTTAATTAGGAAGATCCTGTAGCACGAGGAGCACTAGACTGTCATCCACAGGTTTGTCTTACAGTCACATAGAGTAAAGTAACGTATAGTACTATAAAATAAAATACTTAGTACTATACCAAATTATACTATCCTTCTAGCCGTCACATCCCTGTCTCTCTATTGTTTGCTGCTGTGCATCCTCAAGAGTGTTCTTAGTGTTGATTAGCTGTAATTTTGCAGTGCTCAAATCAGTGCCAACACAGTGTAAAATGGACGTCACTCCTAAAGCCCTGAACAAACATAAAACACACAGGACAACATTTTTATCGTAACTCTCTCATTGGTCCATCCTAGCACAGGCTGTCTAAAGAGCATGTGGACCCATGAAGGTCATTAATCTCTGCTTTTCAATGTTGAGTCAGTTAGGTGCCTTAATCCTGCCAACATTGCCTTTACAGGTTCTCTAGTTTTCTAGATTAGGCACATTTTGTTGCATCACTGCCTCCCACTGGTGCAGTAATGTAATAGCTTCCCTTGTTCAAAGCTATTACACATAGGGTGGACGTTGTCTATATAAAGCTTTTATATATGTGTATATAAAAATGTATCTTTTGGTTAAGTGGACTATGAAATGCATTATTGAAGTGATCAAAGAAATGATCTAGTCAGGCGTTTCCCTCAGACTTTCCCTCTTTGTCACAAAGACACATTGTGCGCCCTCATCTATCTGACATCCTTGTAAATATGTGTGTCCTATGCAGCCTGTTCGCCTGGTTTTTATGGCCATCGTTGCAGCCAGTCCTGTCCTCAGTGTATCCACAGTGATGGGGTGTGCCATCATATCACCGGTCACTGTGAATGTCTCTCTGGCTTCTTTGGCTCCCTCTGCAATCAAGGTCAGGGTTAACTTTATTCAATTCTATTTTCTTACTTTACTAACTGTTATCAGCTATTGTTTGATCCCTAATTTTATATAGTCTTATCTTATTTTCCTGAACATTTGTTAGGTTCTCCAAATGAACACATGCACATCAAAGTGAGAAAGTGTGTGAAATGGTTGTTTCATGAGCATATGTTTACAGTTTCCATGCATCATCACAGGTTGGGGTACCGTACTCTACTAGTATCATACTTTCATAAAGTTAAGGAACTCATTTTAAAAAAAGGTTAGGAAAGGCCAAGACGTCCCGATTGGTTGTATAAGTTGTGATAAGGACCACTTTCAAACTCTCGCCTCTCAGTTTTTAATGTAGGATCATTAAACCAAAACAACCCTTATGGCACTAATGAGTAATGACAAAGAAGAACTCTTAAAACAATTTACAATAACTGATTAGTAGAATGTGCCTTTAAACATTATTTGTACACACAATAAAGTAAAAAAAATAAGTTCAGAACCAAGTATGCCCCCTTATACCCAAAGGAAAACCCAATAACAAGTCACAAGAGTTAAAGTTATGACTTGTTGATGATGTGTCTCTGCTTAGCTTTTCTTTCAACATTATTGTTACTACTCACTGCTTGAAATAAATCTTGATATATCTATCCAGAATTCATATTGTGTATTCTCATAATACAGTCCCAGCTGACTACAGTAAGGCTTTGTATGCACATCTGTGTATGAGCATTTGCTCTATTCAGTACATACTGTTGAGTATTGGTTGTTGAGTTGGTCAATCATTCCACAAACTCATGCATGATGGTATTCATGTCTTATTTATAATCACCTTTACACACTTTCCCCACACAGTAAAAGTTGTCACAACCACTGGGAGTGTTTTTTCTAATATATTTACTGAAGGACTGACACAACTAACAGGTGTAGTCAGCATCTAGACATTAGATCATTAACATTTGGTAAACCCTGACATCACTAGTTAACTTAAAATTAGGTGGTGGTGATGTCCTGTACACTTAGCAATGTCCTTGAATGTCTGCAATTGATTAGAAATGTAGATACTGAACGAAAACCTGCATCTTAACGTCAGACTTGCTTTGTGTCTCTGTTCACAATTTTTTAACCTTTTCATTTTATCTGAATAATGTTTTTTTCAGTCCCCCCTGTTTATCAGTATGTCTGGATGATTAAGCTCCTCTGCAGGTTAAACAGGTGTTAATTCTCCTATGAAGGCAGTTGGCCCCAAGGTTTGTTGCCAAGACAAATTTAAAATCGAGACAGTGGAGTGCAGAGTGTTTTGAAATATTCATCATCATTAAACATGAAGACCGTCTTAGTTATGCTCTGTCCCACATTAGCCATTCTGCTGGCCACTGCATCTTTGAGTAGGGCCCATAGATAACGGGGTGAGCGTTGATAAAACAGATGTGCAGCATGGGGGCTTTTGGATACACTGTACAAGCTAATGATGACTTGTAAACTCTAAAGGAGTGTGTTGCATTCTGAAAGGAACCACTGTATTGTGTGTGTAAAGGGGCTTTAACAGCAGCTTACACTCAGACAACCAGAACCTGTAAAGAATCTTTGTAGTATGGCTGGTCATTCAATAGGGAGGTGAGGCCACAGTTAGATATGTAATTGCAGGGAAAAGATGACTGAGCGCTGTAGACGTTACCAGAAAATGGATGGTAAGTGACATTGTGACTCTGTCTTTCTATGAATTAGAGTTAAACTAAAAGCCTTAGTACTAATGAACACATTAGGCCAGGATATATTTTTAGACTCTCCTTAATTAGAGAGTTTAATAGTTTAAATACTAATCAAATAAAACAAGGGACAGCTGTAAAACAACTAATACAATTTAATACAAAAATGTATTAAATATATTTAATATTATTACCAGTTATATGCAGAGGTAGGTGGTGTCATCTATCTACAGGCCTAAAACTTATTCAGATTAAGGTATATGTACCACTTATTATTTTTAATTGTAATTGTGAGACATGGTATCCTCTCGTCTTATTACATTCATGCTTGACCCGAGTCTGACGAGTCCCTGACCTATCTGTATCTCTACAATAAAAGTCAAGATATCACCAACATCATTATGATTCATCCTCCAAGGAACATGAATGTCTGAACCAAATTTAACCAATCCAGCCAATTATTGTTGAGATATTTCATTTGAGACTAAAGGACTCAGTGACCTCGCCACAGAGGCACATTCACTGTGGCTTAAGACTTGTGCAAAGTTGACAGAAGATCATTGGGGAGCAGCACAGCAGTCCCTCTCCAGCTAATTATGCTTGCTAAATTCTCCAGATTTCAGTCAAATGTCCTGAACATACAGTCTGTTACTTTGATCCAAACTTTACAAATACAAGTCATACATTGGTAACTGTTACATAAGTGAAGGGACTTCATTAAGACATTCTTAATGACTCATAATGCAGATATCTCCACAGTAAAGAATTCCCTGGGCTTAATTATTTTTTACAATATGCGTGCCTGGATAATTGCTACTATAAACACAGACATGCAGCCCATATTAGTAAAGACAATATTTTATGTAACAGGTGTAGATTAATTCATTAATAATGAATATCTACTTGTTTATGTTGACACTAGAAAGACACAATCCTAAAACTTTAATATGACAAGAGCTAGCGCTGAGTGTCTAGCTCAGGGATAGGGGGAGGGGCTGGGAGTCTGGGCTAGGATTTGATCCTGCTACCTTTTGCTTCCCAGTCTGATGCTTATCCCATTAATCTACCAGGCTGTACAGATTTCAGATAAAACAGAGGACCACGTTGAAATATTACACACTGAAGAAGTAATATGTTTTGCATGTTAATTTCCAGTAATAAAAAAAACCCCAGAGCACATTAATATATTATCTCACTTGTCAGACACTATATTATCTGTGTCATATGTTTTGTGAAATCCTAAAATTATATTAAATCCTTAAGCAATAGGATGTACATTTCCCTAAAGTGATTAGCTGGGAAACAGACCAACTTTGTAGAAAGCTTCTTCCAGCTCCTTTTGTGTACTCCAGATGATGCATTTTGAATCAAATTATTTTTCATCCAGTTTTCTCCACCTGAGCTGGTACACTTATCACATTAGAAGTAGTCTGTAGTGATGATTCATTTCAGCCTGTTTCATATCACTAGGTATTATTCAAGGAAAGGCTGTAAAATTAGAGCCAGTCCTCAGAAGATTCATTCACTGATTCTTAACTTAAGGCAAAAGGGACCAAGCAGCCTAGCATGATCTGCTTCTGCTGTTATTCCTGTATCCCAAGGTATTGAGGGCTGGTGGACAGCTTTAAATCCTGATGGAACATAAGGCAGAGGGTGAAGGATGGGTGGTGGGCAGTGTCCAACACTGTGGATAAATGTGTTGTTTAGAACACACACAGTATATTTTACTTGAAATACCTTACTTGTTTGAAGCAGTAGATTTTCAGACTCAACTGTAGGTGTGCTACACTGAATAAGCTTGTTTTAGAACAATATTGTTCATTTTACTTAGTTTTTAAGGCGTTTTTTCTTACTATTTTTAGTAAGATTAATTAGGTATTGTTGGTGACAACAGCGACATGGCCGTCACTAAACACTTTGGTCTGGCAGACCAATGTTAAACACAATTTCAAAACTCAAACATGATTTTGTCTTTTTTCCAGTGTCCTGTAATTTCATGTGAAATTGTTGATATTTTTGTCCTCTGACTTGTAATAATGTGTTGCTCCAGTCATACTGAGGTAGTGCTGTGTAACAGACTCTGTGTGTGTGTGTTTGTATGTCTGCATGAATTCCCACAGTGTGTCCTGCTGGAAAGTATGGTAAAGCCTGTGCTGAAACATGTTTGTGCACCAACAATGGCACTTGTAATCCCATCGATGGCTCCTGTCAGTGCTATCCTGGGTGGATCGGTGAGGACTGCTCCAAATGTAAGACAACAGCAAATAATCCCTCTTTTGCATAGCCTCTCTTTTCTTCTGATCACCTAATAAACCACAGTTCTTACTTTTACAAAGAGTGTGACAATGCATGTTTGTGTGTTAACGCATGTTACTGTCAGCCTGTCATCAGGGATCATGGGGCCCAGACTGCATCCACACATGCAACTGTCACAATGGAGCCGAGTGTAGCGTTATTGATGGAGAGTGTAACTGCAGCCCTGGATGGACAGGACTCTACTGTACACAGCGTAGGTCTCACGCACACACACACACACACACACACACACACACACACACGTCATGTCTTACTATGTGACAACACTCAATGACATATTATATTTCTTAGCCTCTTACCCTAATCGTCACATCTAAAGTTTATCCTAACACTTATCCTAGCCCTAAAAACTAGTCTGAGCTCTGTGAAATCACACACACACACACACACACACACACACACACACAGATCTAATGAAAGGAAACAGTGATACATTTTGTGCTATGATTACACATCTCGGTTTGCAGGGATTTGTTACTGGGATTTTCTGCTTTGGATACTTCATACTTATAGCACCATCTAGTGGAAGATGATGAAAGCTACATACCTACATTTACTTTGTGACCCATGTTAAGTGTACTGTTACACAATGATTAGTTGGAGTATACAGAGATTTACAACTGTGCTCAATCCATAGCTGATTAATACCATGCAAAACCACAAAGAACATATTATGTTCAGAAGCTAAAGTGAGAAGTGCAAATGCCTTTATCCGTCTATATTAAAAATAAACATTTATGTACAGGACATGTAAAGAGTGTTCCTTACATCATACACTGTGCTAAAATGGAATTAAAGCTTTGCTGCAGATCTTTGTGTTTTGACAGTAATAGAAGAAATGAAGTTTTTTAAAAAATTGTAATTAGAAGCAAACCACTAAATAAATAAAAAACATAAAATACTTTCAATAAAGGAGGAATAAAACTGTGAAAAATTGTCAATCTGAATCTCAAACTCTCTGTGGTACAATGTTCATGTTGACCAAGAAGAGTAAACATGCACTGATCAGGCACAACATAAAATCCTGTGGATAACAGGAGATGGGAAAAATGAATGTCAACCATGATGCACAGGCACCACAGCCTGCAGCATACTTAGGGATGTCACAGATGTTAAAACCACCTGTTGGGTTGAATGTTGTGGCTCATCAGTGTAATTTGTAGCCACTGTCTGAGTCAGAAGGATTTTTCTCATTAGTTATTGAAACATGTTGGATCAAAGCTAAAGTGTCATAAGTAGAAACTGGCTCAGAAACAAAAAAAAACTACTTACATAAATACTTCACAGTCACCCATGGTTCTCCCAAAAAAGGTTATTGAGTGGCAACAGGACTAGTTTTAGTTCGTTGAAGACGTTTCACACTCCATCCCAGAGGGCTTTCTCAGATCTGAGTTGACAGAAACTAAAACAAAGTCCAGGGGTTACTTCACAGAAATGTTGCTGCATCACTAGAAATAATGAGGAAAGGCAGGTAAGCAATCCAGAGTATGTTTAGATACCCAGCAGTATTTTGGTTCCATCTACAGAGATGATCCATTTTATTTCCATTGTAGTGCGTCAGATTAACCAGTCTCAGAAAAGCTGCTTCCAAATATATTTACAGATTGGTGTATTACCTCTTGAAACTGAGTGTCTTTCAGATATTCCATTGTATTTTGTAGTAAGGACTTGCTTTTCTCCAGGCTGTCCTACAGGTTTCTATGGGTCTCAGTGTGCAGAGGTGTGTCGCTGTCAGAACGGAGCAGACTGTGACCACATCACTGGGCAGTGTTCCTGCAGGACGGGCTTCATAGGACTCAGCTGTGAACTCAGTGAGTGTGCATGTTCACGCTGAAGCAGAATCACGATAAACAGCATTTTGTTTCAGCATTAATGAAAATACAACATCATATGTCAAAAGTGTGTAAAGTCACTTCTGCACAGTATTATCCATGCACTGATTTCAGAATGATCAAGCTGTATCCACTTGTAATGATGATTAAGATGTGTTAAATCTATGCTCCCGTGTCCAGAGTGTCCTGCAGGGACATTTGGCTACGGTTGTCAGCAGCTGTGTGAGTGTATGAACAATGCCACCTGTGACTACGTGACGGGAACGTGCTACTGCAGCATCGGCTTCAAAGGCATCCGCTGTGACCAGGGTGAGAACTAATGGATCTGTAGGGTAGAAGAAAAATGTATCTGTAAGAGAGTGCATAAACAGCTGAAAGTGTTTCTGTATCATAAAGGTACAAAGAGTTCTCTGATCTAACGTGATGACTAATATGTCTGCTGTATTTTCTTCTTTATCGCGTAGTTGGTGAGAACTTTTTTGAATGACTAAACTTTTACTTTTTGTATTTATTAGAAAAGCGGTGCAAATACCTCTATTAATCACCACACTGTAGACTGTTCTCACTAAGCAGTATTTCAGTTCATGTGCTTTTATATATGTTACTTTAAAAGATGATTCTTCTGAGCCAATCCATTACTTGGTTTAGTCAGCCGATGTCTACAAAGCAGACACCCCATGGGAAATGTTGAAGCAACTGTTATCAATATTCTACGTCAACAATGGGTCAGCTAACTTAAGGAAAAGTATCACTTGTTGCGGTGCAGATAAAAGTAATTATAAGCTGAATTAAGCTCTCGATGACAGAGCTTCAGTGTGAGTTTCAACTCGTTTAAATATTTGAACCACAACACAATTGTCTAAAAACTGGAAATCCTGTAGTTTCTGGTCGACAGAGGAGTTTGTTTGTGCTATGACTTTGTCTTTTTTCCTCAGCTGCTCTGATGATGGAGGAATTGAACCCATACACCAAGATAAGTCCAGCTCTGGCGTCAGAGCGTCAGTCAGCAGGCGCCGTCTTGGGTATAATTTTTCTGCTGCTGCTCATCATGGCCATGCTTGGTCTGGTGGTCTGGTTCCGCTATCGACAGAGAGAGAAGGGCCATCCCGTGCCAAGTGTCACCTACACGCCCGCCCTGCACATCAACTCAACAGACTACTCTCTGTCAGGTAGGACATCTGTCCCTGTGGGTGTTTTCCTTTTTCTTCCAGCTACTTCTCTGGCAGGCAGAATGGACAACCTAAAAAAGAGCTGCAGCTGTCATGAGTGCTTTAACTTAACTATGATTTCATCTATAAAATTGTAAAAGATATTGAAAAATGTGTATTGAAAATGTCTCACACTGTAACCTGACAACCCCAAAGATTTCTTATTAGAAGTGATATGTACAATACAAACCATGGCTAGATTAATTTTCTTTCTTAATCTCTTATCTCACTGTGTGAGAAAATAAATGTAAGCTCTGTTTGGTTCCATTTGGAGTTCCTTCATTTTTATTTGCAGCCTTGGACGACTATGTAACTTTGTGTGTATAAATACCTTTGAACACTCACCTTTGCAGCGTGTTTGTGCACATGCATGTAAATGGTGTATGTAGAGAGCAGGTTATGAAAACGTGCTGATGTGTGGTGACAGCAGGACTGCAGTGTACAGGCCTGCTCTCCTCTGCAGAGTCCTCTCCCAGTAACAGCTCTCTAGGACGATGCTTCTCCAACCCCAGCTACCGCACTCTGGGGCCTTGCACATATGCTGCTCACTATGCCAAGCCAGACAAGAGGGTCTGCACCAAGGTGGGTCAGAGACTGTTTCATGCGCCCAGTTTTCCCACAGATCTTGTCTAGATTGGTATAATCCTACAAATATTTACAACATAAACTAATGTAGTATCTGTTCCAGCCTGATTTAGTTACAGATTTCTGATTTTTAAGCCAGCAGAAAATATTATATTTACAATTTGAGGTGTAAGTCTGACTTATTGATATTAACTGACAAACTACTGAAGAATCCCTTTCGTTAGTATGTAGACTGTGTTTTCAGATGTGTTAGCAGCTTCCATGTATTTTTTAGATAAAGGCAAAGAAGCGAAACAGGAACAGTGCTCCAGAGTGGGGGGCCTACTGTAACCTCAATGACCTGGGTCAGTCTTCATCTTCTCTTCCTGCAATACATTAAAAAAATGAAATACATGCTTTTGATCAAAAGACCTGAAATATAGAATGATGTGTAGAATAATTTTACACTTTGTGTGAACAACAACATTAAGCTAGTACGATTTATCAGGACTCTGAACATACTTTGAATAAGAATAGTTGTTAGAAGCCAGCACTGAGTAAACTTTACAACAATCTGTACACACAATTTCTTTTATCATGGACTCATCTTTGTCTGAAAGAGAAAGAGCCTTTTTCATTTTCCAATCAGTGAACAAATTGTAGATCAGATTAAGATTCCGCAACTGATAAATCCTGATGAGTGCAAAACTTTGTTTACACAATCTTTTTCCAGCCCTGCCAGATACAGATAGAAACACGGGAATAAAGCGACCACATGCTGTTGCTCGGAAGAAGCTGTTTGTGTTCATGTACAGTAGCACCTCGCTGCTCAGTGGAGAGCTGACTGAGAAATAGTTTATTGGCGCTTTTACAATACAGTAATAACGTGTAAATAGTTGCATGAAGAGCACATACTGTAAATGTGGTTCCTTTGGTTCTTTCAGGGTCGCAGCGTTTACTCTCTGATTTCTCTGTGCAGGTGTTTACTGCATTGACCGGCGTTACAGCTACCATGTGGAGCCACGCTACAGAGGTACAATGCGTGGTACACCAAGCCTGCATTGCCTCGTTACCTTTGACTCCCAAGCCGATCTTCCTGCTTGAACGTTTCCCTCACCCTTTTGTATGTTCATTCTGTGTACTTATTGTTAGCTGTCACTATAGCAGTCATCAGAGCATGGTTGAGGTCTGATGACGGCTACAGTGATACTGAAACGTTAGCAGGTAAACAATTAACTTTTCTACTGTGTTTCGGAAAAGAATCAAGAATACAAGTTTTCCTCAGCCAATGACTGCCTCTCTGTTTTATTGTGAAGCTCAGCTTCATGTTGCATTTTTCTGTGTTGAAAGTCAGGCTGGATGTAGGTCGCTGCATGTCCTGTGAGATGTGTAACACGTTACAGGACAGTCCCCACTGCAGCAGGAGCTGTAGTGGGGACTATGATGAATTGTGTGACAGCATTTAGTTAGTTTTTCTGTTGTCTTTATTAACTTTAGTCACTTTGTAATTAATGTGCATGTTATAGATGGTACAGAAACTACAAAATAAGTTGTATTATTTTGCTGAGTATCTAGAGTGATAACTATTAACAGCAAATTACACTAAAACAGTTTTTATTTATTTTGAATACAATTTGTCTGCAGAAAATAGTTGGCAGAAAATCGTATAGGTTGCAGAATAAAATATGGCTTCTTGCAAAGAAAATGTCTGTATTCAGGGAGGAATAAAAAAACTAAAGATTTTTACAATAATAGGAAAATGACTAGAGAAATGGAAATATTGATTTGTGTTGATATGCAACAAACATCAATATAAAATTCACCACAGATGATGCTTACAGGTCAATCTTTTAACAGACATAACTGTATGTATGAGACATGTTCTGTTCAGAGAGACCCTGCATACTGTACATGACACTGAGTGAGTATGAGGTATAATGAAATTGTTGTCGTTCATACTTACCTGTGCTAACGGGTGTGTTTGTGTTCATGCAGAATGAATCCTAATTCTCTCCTATTTGTGTTTTCAATCTCTGCTAGGATCCTTCTTCTGCTTTGACCTCCCCATCAATCCTATAACTTTCCTGGAGATTCTGTTGTGCACAATAACTGAATGCATTATGTGTTCACCTGTTATCTGATGTGTATCTTACTTCAGCATTACAGATGTGTGTACTTTAACCTAAACTATACTATATATTTGGATGAATTTGTTGCTGAAACATCCTGTTCATGCAACATGTGCTAAAAACTACATTTGTGTTTAAAAGATTATTTTTAGTCTTTAATGATGGACTAAACCTTATACTCACACATTGTTGGTTTTGGTGTTTGGTGGGTTTTGTGATAATATCAGTGAAGATTCAACAGTTCGACAGAGGTTGAGTTGGCATAAAATGCTGCCTTTTCATGTGAATAGTTCATAGTGTTATTTTTTCAGCACACAAGGTAAATAATCTAAGTTATTCCTACATGTTCACTCTTTCCTTAGACTATATGAAGGGCTCCTTGTCCAGCACCTGCTCCCTCAATAGTGAAAACCCGTACGCCACCATCAACGACCCTCCTGGACTGTGTAAACACTCAGAGAGCAGCTATGTGGAGATGAAATCACCAGCTCACCATGAACACATGACACAGTGCTGCTCTGCCGCCATCGTCACCACCACTACCACCACCACAGTGCCTGCCAAGAACATCTATGACATTGGTATGTTTTAATGTTTTAACCCGCTCATACAAAACAGCAACTGGAGGAAGATGTAGTAACAGCCAGGAAAAGTGCATCAAATAGAAGAAGGCTTGGTGCAGTGTGTAGCAAGCAAGGCATTTGAAATATATATAGTGGATTTACCTTTATTTACTTTTAAAAATGTATGTTCTGTGTCTTCTACTGTATCTAGTCATAAATAGCATCAAATAAATGCTGACGTTATGATCTCTTATGAATATTTTGATCTGAAACAAGTTTATTCAATGAACAGTGTAAAGAAATGACTTGGCCTTCCCCTCCTAGTCCTTATCTTAGAGACTCTTATCTTCAGGTTTTATCACCTAAAACAAGCCAAAAAGAAAAGGTGATTATTCAACTAATCGTTTCAGCCCTTCTTGAATACTTTGTCTTTCTCTCTCCCTCTCTCAGAGCCGACCATCAGTATTGTGCAGGGAGCTGGTGGCATGGTGGTTCCCAGTTACCCTCAGAACCCATATGACTTGCCCAGGAACAGCCACATCCCCAGCCACTACGATCTGCTACCCGTACGGCCCAGCCCCTCCCACAGCCACAGCCTCACCTTGTACAGCCACAGCCCCCCGTTGCCTGGCAGCCCCACCAGCTCACTTCTCTAGATCCCCCAGCAGACATACTGGACATTGGACCAGTGCTCCAAGCTCATGAGAACCTATTCAACTATAGGACAGCGGGGACAAAACAGGAAGTGATTTGTCTGGTTTGTGATTGATGAGTGTAGAAGGACATTCATAGGACAAAGGACATGTTTACTATTCTATTTATTATAAGTGTGTGTGTGTGTGTGTGTGTGTGTGTGTGTGTGGTGGGAATCTCCTCTGCCCAGACAGTTGCACTGGTGTTTATTACTTTATCACTATATTAATCCAAAGTGTTTGACCTGTTTTTGTGCCAGTCAGTACTATTTATTTGTGTTGTGTTGTAAATTCCCCTTTATCAACAAAGTTGGCAATAGAGGGAATACACACTTAACGTATGCACGTTAATATGCACTGGTATGATGGTCTTTGCCTTTATTGACGTCTTGGTCAGACAATGGAAAGTCAGGGAAGTTAGGCAAAGACAAAAGACTTATTCATAGATCTTAAAACCGGCGGCATTGTGCATAACAGTTACTGAGCATTTACAGTACAATGAAGGCATATGGACATTATGGCTCACATTTTCTAATAATAATATGGAGAAACAGCATTCATTACCCTGAAATTCTTCCATAAATGGACTGAAAATGATGTAGAGAATTGTGCACAAACCACAGTCTGATTTACACACATCTGTATAGTAAATTTCTGGTATTTTTACACATCTATTATTATTTCCCGTTTACATATTACATGATCCCGTCTGGGATCTATATTTTCTCTCTGAAGAGTTATCTTTTTGTATGTAGAATAGGTAGTAAGTGATATTGAATGTACACTTAGTGTACTCTAGTGATTATTACTGTGATTTTCTTTTGTTGTGTTAAGCTTAATACACATGCATGCCAAAGACTATTCAAGATATATAATAATTTTCCAGGACTACCCTTTTGTGCAAACTGATTACCATCTGACTTTTATAAAATGGGAACGGATCTGAAAAATGTTTGCAACGAAGCCGGAAGTAGACGTACTTCTGATAATAAGCCTAATGACCCTCAAATATTTCAGAGGGTAAACTTTCATTTTCAACTTCACTAGATTTTTGTTCCCAAAAATGTCGATCTTATTAAACATGAACTAAAGAAATAGAGCCGTAATGTGTAAAACTTTGTAAAGTCAGTTTTGTTAAAAGTAACAATAATTATACTTTGGCAAATAGCAATAACAGAACATGCTGACAATCAAATGTGCAACACTTCTGTTTCCCATACATTTGATTTTATACTTTTGTTTACTCTGCCTGTGTCCTTTCTTCATTTTGACCCAAACAATAGTTTGAGCTACAGTAGATGTATCAATTGCAGCTTGATTTGTGTGTATTTTTTTTCAAGCCCTAAACTCATTAAAGTTATCATAGCTCAGGGCAGTGGTGTCATGTCTGGTTACACAGCAGATGATTTTTAATAAACAACAGATGTGCTTAACTTACGCAGATAGCCATACATGTGTGGCTGGTTGAAAAAAATAGCACAACTAGTCAGAGTATAAATTTTGAATTGTATTGTTTCTTCTAAGAAACCTTTCAGATTTGTCCTTCAAATCACTGTCTGCCAACACAGTCCTACACACAATGCACTGTGTGTTATGACACCTGTTGACTGTCATTCAAATTTCTGATTCTGACCCCTGTACACAGAAACTGCCAGGAAGGATTTAATGTGACTGATCAGTGTAAATAACAGTGTGTTATAATACTGCTACCTTACATAATCGTTTTTCAGAAACCTGGCTGAGAATTTATATATATAAACTATGAGAATTACCTAAATAAAATAAGATGGTATTTTAACAATATCAAATGAAAAGAAAAATGCAAGTTCAAATATGTTAGAGGTTTATGACTAGTGCGCTTTATTAAGATGAACTGATAACTTAAGATATAGACACAGTTGTACAATTTATCAATCTGTACAAAACACAAGACCATTCATTTTGACCCCCCCTCTAACATTTAACCCTCCAAATTCATTGAAATGACATCATTTCACTCTTACATGTTTACACTGGAATTACAGTCTGTTAATTTAATATAGAATATAGTAAAAAAAAAATCAAAAACACATCTTAAAAAAACACGGAACAATGGATGTACATAAAACAGGATCAGAAATCATGTTTTCAGAAGAAAGGAATCACTTTATCCACAGATTTTCAGCTTGTGAGTCTGGAGAGGCTCGGCTGGTGGCGCCGTCTGTTCGAAGAAACACCATTGGCACTTCCAGCCAAGCTCACACAATCCAGAGCTACCAATCTACCTTCTGCCTCTAAACACTCACACACACATACACGCGCGCGCACACACACACAGTTCAAGCATTGTATATGTCTGCTAACACCATCACACACTGGCACAGCTATAACCTGGAGATTGGAGTTCTAGCTTGCGCGCTGTTAGAGAGGCATCTGTCAGTTTACAGACTGGACACAACAATTATCTAGCTAAGCGCATCATCCTAGTTACCCAAACCAATCCAAACCAAACCCCCGTCAGATTTCATGGACAGTAATGACAATGTTAGCTACATAAGGCAATACGACATGTAAGAGCAGTCGTCCAGAAAGCCATGCATTGTGTTGAAGTCAGAGGCAGCTCGGTGTACGTAGGCTTTATGTGACAGGGGACAATGCAGCCGTCTGTCTCCTTAAGGGACAGTCACAGCTTGGTTATTAGTTAAGGATATGAAAGTGAGCCGTTCACAGGTGAATGAAGTGTTTTCAGACAGGTATGCATGGTGAAGGAGGCACTGTGACCAGAGGTTTGAGTCCCTCAAATCTTCCCTTGATTCCTTGTGGATGCCAGAAGTGAAACGTCTTCGAACAGTTTCCATTAGTGTACTGAGGATTTTAGAACAGACTTTTGAGACTCAGCCTATGTTCTCTAGCGCTAACGATTACATTTTGGTTTTGGAACAGTGGCTCCATTTTACATTTGGACATCCAATATGATAAAAGACGCCTAGATCATCTGGTTGCAGTAAAAATCTATTCCTAAACAAGAAAGCATGTTCACTAGATCAAGAAAGTATAGTGCAAGATGTTGACATTTGTACACTCATGAAATCCAACCTAGTGCGTGACTTTTTCTTTTCCTACTCTCAGTGCATCCTAACTACACTAATGTGGTTACATGCAAAGCATAATTTGCTAGACAGGAGATATTTAGATTATATAATTATTACCGAGTATCACAGGAGTGTCATACGAGAACACTCCCTTCTAATAGGTTTCCTGTTTATTTCTTTATATTTGCTATAGAAGTGCATCAAGAGGATCCCATGAGCGATTTACTAATTTCTGCATAGTTGTAGTTTTTACACAGCATTCAACAAAACTGAGTAGTACACCCCTGGTCAGTATCCCTAAATGGTAATTACAAATCCGCTCCATCTAATACAGTGAAAACCGACTGCCACAAAACTCAGTAAATATAAAAATAATATCAGTTATTATGTCTAGCTTTATTTTTCATTCTCTTGGGCGTGGCTGATACCAGTCACTCTAAATGAATTGACTTTCTAAATGACCTAACCACTGCTCCAACAGAGTGCTTATGTTCACTAAAATAATGAGGCCTTTTCCCATATTTGATAGGTTAAAGAATACCTTCGTTTATGCATCTAATTCTAAATCGCAGAGGTGCTCCTGTTTGTACCAAGCAAGTATTAGCAATTTGTAGTCAATCAGTATAACTTGAACATTTTATAATTACTGTGAAATTGTACAACTATGAGTCACGGAGCATTTTAGCAGTGTTGCACAGGTGTGTACTCAGTTTTAGTGGATGCTGTATGTCAAAAAAGAATGCATACTCTTTTTTCCAACGTTGGAGCAGCAAAGCCGAATGGACTAATGTCTTCAACCACAGCATCTTTTCAGCGTAAGCATGACTACCTCTGATGCCACATGGAGACTTAAAGTAGGAAAACATGAACATCAGGATGTACAGGAGCTAAGTTCTGCGCTTGTGGCGACCTCCTAAAATTACATACTCACAAGGCAGTGACAGTGCTCCACGCGGAGCCCAGATTGAGTCTTCTACCCGATAAATCATGCAGCACAGTAGAGTGCCGTCGTTTACGGACATGCAAAGCTGGCCCAAACCTACCACCTGCTGTAAACACAGAGACAATAACGCTTACGAGGCGCTACATGCTAGCTCACACTGGGCCTTTCCACGGCGCAAACTGAAGCTTGACTAATGCAAAAGATTTATGTTTCACTAGTATTCACAGCAATCAGATCAAACGGCTTTACACTACCGAAGCATACATCCACATGGTTTCCAAAACAGTACATTGCACTAAAGAGAAGAGGGGAGGCAGCCAAAGATGACAGAGGAGAACCTTGTATATAGGAATACACTTCAGAGCAACTTTGATGTGCTTTAAATTTATATATAACCTAGTAGTAGATATATGATACAAGACAGAGAAAGATCATAAAAAAGTGGAGAAATCAACAGGGGCACAAAGTCTGAAGAAAACAAATCACATTCATATATTAAGACATTTTTGTGACATGTCAGCGCATCTACAGTAATGAAATCTAAAGTGATATGAAATGCCTGCTGTCCTGCAGTAGCCTAAAGATAGGGGCTCTGCTTGGGGGCCACCCCACGCAGTGACTTCTTCCTATACGGGGATATATTTACCTGGGGCAAACAGGGGAAGGGGGTTGGGTGGGGGAGGCAAGTACAGGTAGGTGCAGAGTTCGGGTCACAGCCTTAAAGTTGTGGCTCGTCTCTCCAACACCACACAGTACGCTGAGGCAGTCTATTTTCTGAGGGCAGGGACTGAGGACTGAGCTGGGGTAGCTGGGAGGGAGGAAGGCAAAGACTGTGGAAGGGGGGCAGGGGGAGTAGCAGCAGATCCGTGGTTGAGCTAGATGTTCTGACAGCACTGCATCTTTGGTTTGTTCTCAGTGGGCTGCACCTGGATGTTGACCACGTTGTTGCTCGGGGACATGTCACTCTCCTGGCGTTCAGACATCTGCTTCTGGGAGACTATACGGTAGATCTCTAAGAAGAGATGGTGGAGAATAACAGTGTCATTAAGAGTCACAGCTTGTTTACCTCTGTGTACATGTCTACCTGACATTCCATCACTGTAGTTGCTGTAAATTTTAAAAGTCAACTAGAAGGTAACTGCTCTCCTGGATTACAAAGGACGCACATGTGACGACCACGTGTTGAGACATGCTGTCCACCATTCGTTCATCTGCAACGGACAGGAAGCTGATTTTGACATGGCAGAAGAGGAACACTGCTAATCAAATTACTACAATACCTACTACGTCTAGTACTTCAGGTATAGGTCTCAACATACCAGCCCATACCAGGTCCTGACCATTTTAAGTTAAACGCCTACATTCTACAGCAACAAGTCAGGTTTGCCAAGACGGGTCCTAAAAACTGGACGTATAGCACTTTTTACTGTATTTCTACTGTGAGACCTTTTAAACATTTATCATTTCAGTTGGAAAAACAGTCAGAGTAGAGAGAGACGGGCAAACACATTCTAGCTTTGCTGACCTTTCAGTAAATTAAATAATGTTACAGTGTAAAATACACAACTGCTATTATACAAATCATGTAAAGAAAATAAATGACTATCTTTGCACTTAGTCATCTCACTCATCATGACAAGCTTGCCACTCCTAAAAAAAAGCCTAACCCATTCAGACTTCCTTATGTAAGACAGTCACTACAGTGGTGCATTTTTGCTTGTATGTCTCCCATTAACAGACGTTCACCACACTTCTGTCTGTAAAATCGCCCTTTTAAAAATGCTCTCAAGACCGCAAGAACTATTCGACTGTGTTATCATTTCCTCAATGAATGTAATAAAACTATTTTTGCCTCATAAGTTTTAAGACAGTGTTTCCTACTGTTGTAAAAGTCATGAGAGCAAATGTGTTTGTAGATGAAAACCTTTGCTGGAATGACTGCAGGACACAACAAACACACTACAAACCTGTCAGAATAGTCTGGAAAGCCGTCTCGACATTGGTGGAGTCCAGAGCCGATGTCTCCAAAAAAGATAAACCATTCTTCTCTGCAGGAGAAAGTTGAGCAACAGGATACATTTACAAAATATCAAATATGTAACATTCCTCAGATAAAAGATGGGTATGAGCAGTTAAACAGGAATATCTGAACTATGAAACAGCTACTTTGGTTAGTTTTCACGATGCTCGACAATAACTAAAAAATGATTTGTTACCGTCATCGAAGTATTCAGAATCGTTTCGCAATCAGACCAATATAATACAAATATTCCATCAAATATTTTATCACCTAAAAATTCACAATGCTATTTAAATAGCTGTAATCATTTCATACAGAACAGACATAAAATAAACAAAATCTTACCTCTCTTTTTATCATCACAATGTTTTGTTGTATTTTTTAACATTTATGCATTTTGTCTTGGATCTAGTATATAGTATATTTTACATTTCTAAAATAGAAATGCTACAATTTAGTGATGTTTTTTATTCAATTTTTATTCTGTTGTTTTTTTTGTACTTATTGTTAATCCTGCTTCTTGGTCAGAGTACAATAGATAGTATTTTTATTAGTAGGTCTATATTTTTTTACAAGAACTTAAATAAAGTTTGATAAAGGTAAAATTTAACAAAACCAAAGCATGGGTCTTACCAGCAAAAGCCCTTGCCTCATCAGTGGGAACGGCCCGAAGATGACGCAGGTCGCTCTTGTTGCCCACAAGCATGATGACAATGTTGCTGTCAGCGTGGTCTCTCAGCTCCTTCAGCCAACGCTCCACATTCTCATAAGTTAGATGTTTAGCAATGTCATATACCAGGAGAGCCCCTACTGCCCCACGGTAGTACCTGTAGCAGAGCCAAATGCACAAGAAATATTAAGAAAAAATATCTGTCATCGCACAACTACAGTAACAGGAGCACTACTGCTCCTGGCCAGATTTGTGGTAAGTCTATCTTGTAACCAAATGTTAACCACAGTCAGTTGTTTCCGTTCAGCAGTATACCTGGACAACCGTAGTTTAGCTGAATCAAAATAGCTGTATAATAATATATATAATAATAACTATTACTACTACTACTACTTCATATAAATAAATATTGTACTTCTTGTGTGTTTTGAATGAAAATATAGAAAATGAGAGACACAGTCGGCACTGACGAAGTGTGTTCACTGACAATCGTTGAACGATGAACTACAATAAAAAAAAGAAAGGTCTTGACACATGAAGATGCTGACTGTCAAGATTTGTTAATAATAATTGTTCTATTTCCATTATTTTAACTAGATTAAATGAACTGGGAAAAAATGCTCTCTGTTGTCCTGCTTTTCTATACTCACGCTGATGTGATGGCACGGTAGCGCTCCTGGCCAGCTGTATCCCAGATCTGAGCCTTGACTGTCTTACCGTCCACCTGAATGCTGCGTGTAGCAAATTCGACTCCAATGGTGCTCTTGCTCTCCAGGTTGAACTCATTGCGGGTAAAACGGGAAAGCAAGTTACTCTTTCCCACACCCGAATCACCAATAAGGACAACTGAAACACAAAACAGAGAAAATATAATATAATACAATTTTAACTTAGATATTTGTTAGACACGTTTAATGGTAAATGTTAAATATACATGATTTCTAGAATCTTGACATATTTTATATAAATGATATCTGTATGATATTAATACCTTTTTTGCTGTATACATGTATTATTTGCAGCCTCTGATCTCAAACAATATCTATGCTGCATGTTAGGTATAAATGATTATGTAGAACATACCTGATGTAATTATTGGTTGTAATCATCTGGCACCAACGCTTAACGTTAATGAACTTTAATTAAACCACAGTTTGTTTACTTTGGCATAAAAATTGAATACACAACACACAAAACAATATGATTAAAAATAGCTTATCCAAGCCATTTACCACCTTGTTTAGTTACTGCAAATCAAGAATTCCACTTTCCTGTGTATTTTAGTATGTTTAATAGTCTTGATCGCTTGTGCGTGTGGTTGTTAAGAAGACAATGTGATAAAGATCATCCTAAGGTGTGTCCGACGTAAAGCTGCTCCGCGCCCACTGGTAGCGGCTAACATCAGCTAACCGCTAACGTTAGCCAACAATCAAAATGCCCTGTCGATTCAAGACAACTAAGATAAAGGGGTGCTTCAACTGATTTTTCTACATTCATGGTTTAGATTAGGAACCTTTAGTGTACATTGGTGAAACTTGCTGACATGTCCTAGAAAGCTCGATGAAAAATATTCAGAGCACAAAGGTTGACGTTGGCTAAGTTAGCCTGACAGTTTATCAGCTGGCCTGTTTAACGTTAGCCTGACAACAGCACGGCAGAACAATATTGAGAAAATGAATTGTTTTACCTTTGAACAAATAGTCATACTCGTCATCTCTAGTGCCCATCGTCTTATTTAGAAGTTAGCAGTCCAAGACTTAATAAGGTAAAATAAAATGAAGGCGATCTACTAAATAATTCCAATCGGGAATATCTTTGGAAGCCGTACTTCCGCAACTTCTTCTTCGTGTTCTTCTACAGTTTAAAGACAACACGTATGTAACTCTGACACCTAGTGGTCAAAGACGAAAGTGCTCAGCCCTGTCCTGTGGTGTGTTCTTCTGACACGAGTGTGGGCGGATTTTTAAAAAGTTTGAGATATAGATGTTTGTGCTCAGGGGCCGTCCGTCTATGTATGATCAGCACTTGAAATAAACAAGATGTCCTGGCTTTTGATTGGCGAAACGGCATTGAGGTTCAGCGTTGCAAGTCGCAGGTACTTTCAAAGTTTCTACAGACACTTTCTAGTTAAATATTATTACATTTCTTTGTTAGGACATATCATGAATTTAAAATACTACAGTATAATTATAATTGATTTCAGATCTATGATAACCTGTCATCCTTATGTATAAGTAGACTCTTTATGCAATGTTGATCATTTGTTTTACTTGTTTTGTGAAAACTACACTTCAGAGGTGCAGTGTGTTGTGAGCCTTGTATTTATTTTCGTAACAGCGCCACCAACACACTGACGACAACAGTACCACACCACAGTTAACTTATCTAGTACTATGGCAAGTTACTACTTTTCTTAATGTTTCTCTTCTTCCTGTAGACAATTGCCTTAAATAAAACCAGTCATCGTAATGACTGTGGTAGATAAGTGCTTTGTTGATATCTTGTGGTGTAATTTATAATTTTACTTACATTTTACATAAAACAGTATTTTACACTATCAGTACCCCCAACCAGGTTTGTAGGATTACAGGCCAGGTTACATGGAATACAAACACTTCTGTCTCATCACCTATAACAGTATAATAGACATCTGAATTTTGGACACAAAGTACCCTTTGTCTTCTCACCCCTAGTTGTGCTTTGCCTTCTCTCAGACTCTGTATCTTTCTGCAGGTATCCTCAGCTGTGGAGCTGTAGTTACTCTTGCCAACGATGCCTGCTGCTTTCCACTTACTACAACTGGTCGTGGCAGGTGGAGTGACTGTACTGCATATTTGATCTATTGCTGAAATAACTTTATAGTAGGTATGTAAATGATCATTAATCCGTATTGACAGTTATAGAGATCCACAAAATTTTAAATTAGATTAGGAGCCCATGGAGGCTTGGGCTGTCCCTGCTGGAGTCCTTTATCTGATGACATCTGAAGACTTTATATGAACCCCAATCCCATTTTCTTTGATGATAAGCTTAGGAAATATTCTATTTTAAACCACAAATTAAATGCATGTAGTAATATTGGATTCATAATGAGTTCTTTGTATAAATCTTTATCCACGTACAGTAGATACTTGATGAACCATCGTTATGGCAAAGGCACAGTTGTGTTCTGTAGTCTTGAACTGTAGTAAGTCCTCAAATTAAGTGCTGAAGACTTTACAGTAAAAATACCACCACTTTACAGTAATTTACCAGTGCGCTGTAAGAGCAGTACATTTCTTTGCCCAAAGAAACACTTTGGCTAATTTGCTTGAAGCTTTTCTTCCTGTTTGACCTTCAGTTAACACATGTGATGATGACAAAACACATAATGAGACAAATAAATATGAGTCAGTGAATCAAAACGGAATGTTTTTGCAGTTTATTGTTGCATGATTATTGCATGATGCTGTGGGCGCTGATAGACCCTCTAGTACAGGTCTGCATCTAGAGAACTAAGTACTGTTTTGCATCTATGGTCTCCTCAGTGTTGTGGTAAATCCCCTCTGAGTCAAAAAAAGAAAACCCCAAAATGAATGGTGCCCCGAAGACATAAAAGCCTTCTATGTCACAGTCTGTACCTGGTCCCCACTTTGATTATGTGTGTTATTAATTTTTTACCCCTCTTGTCTCTCTCCATTTTTCCTGCACTCTCCTGGCCACGCCCCCACTCTCTCTCTTTGCACTACCTTTTATTCTACCCTCTGTTTGTCATTTGCTGCCTGGTTATCTGTTGTGTTCCTTGAGTATCCACAAAGTCTTCTACCTGATGTCATTTTTTTTTTCATCTGTCATGTCCTGTCATGCCTCGTACATCTGTCCTGCTTGTCTCCAGACCTGGTTTGTTTGGTTCGTCTGGTTTTCCGTGATCTCCTCTTGTTTTCCGTGGTCTGGGCTCCTGCCCTCTACCTCCGCTACATGTTCATGTTATTGTTTGGTTCTGTTTATTTATGTTTGTATCTATGTCCTTGTTTGGTTTCTGAGATGTAGGCGTACATGAGTTCAAACACATGGTTCCTGTTTCTTCCCTTTCTCTCTCTTTCCCCTCCTTCTTTTCTCTCTGTCTTTTTTCTCTTTCTTCTTCCTCTCTTGTTCTTCTTCCTTTTCTCTTCCTTCCTTCCTTACGTGCCCCCCTCAGGAGTGAGGGGTGCACAGCGCTGCTAGAGAACCACTTTATATAGATATTTATTTTATTCTACACTGTGAGACAAGGACGTCCTTCAGACTAATTCTAACAATGTCTCTATGATCATTATCCCCACAAGTGTTTTCTGCTGAATTACAGTAAAAATGTGTCACAAACCTTCAGTTGTGGACACTGACTTTGAAATACGTTCATGTATGAAACTGCCATCCCGATGGACGTATTTACCCGATTAGGTTTTCTGTTAATGTAATGATCATTGTGTTCATTGTAAAGTAAATGACAAGTCACAAATATGTTGATACTGAATTTATCAATATAATGTTTACAGGTGACGTGATGTGTGCTGTAGACCAACGTGCACTGTTTTATAAGAATGTATTTTTCTTATCAAAATGGTCAATTGAACTGACACTGTAACCAAATCTAGGCCCTATAGAAGAACAATGAATTTAACTAATTAAGCTGGGAGACGAACCCGGAATCCACAAGTCATATCGCGTCTTCCTACCCACTGAACTGATACAGACAAGCGTCACATCTCTTATAGTAACTTTAGAGATGTGATGTGTGCGGCGATTGTTTCATGTTTTCAGGTTTTCCATCCAGCCCCGCAGTCACCTTGTCTGCTTATGCAGACGACATGACTGTGTTTGTTAAATCCCAGGAGGATGTGAACGTCTTGGCTGAAGGGTTGGCCCTATATGGAAGAGCAATTTCCGCACGGGTGAACTGGGAGAAGAGGGTGGGTGTGCATCTAGGTGACTGGGGTAATGGGTCAGCACCCATCTTACTCAGGCTCGTCTACAGCTCGCGCCTTGCATTGCTTCGCAGGGCAGACACCTGTGACTGGCAGGTGGACCTCTCTAGACTATATCCTTTTTACAGGCCCGTCCTGAAGGCCTGGTTGGTGTTTACAGCTGACAGGGCCCCCAGTCCTCGGCCTGGGTTGTGGCTGTTTGAGGAGCCACTGTTCTTTAACTCCTTCGTCCGATCACAGACTCTCCACTCTACCAGCCTGAGGACCAACCTCAGAGACGCCGAGTGCATAAAGCTAGGACATCTGTTGAAAGCGGCGAGGTCGTACACAGGTGACCCTGGCAGGTGGTGTACCATCAAGTCCTCTTTATGGGGGGTGCAAAGGTTCAACACTGCAGGAAACATAAACTCTTCAGATACTGTGACATTTGTTGATAAAAACTACACAAAACCAACATTTTACACACATGAATCTCGGGAAACAGTAAAAGCAAAGTTAACTAGTTAAAATCTGTGTTGTACAAAGCCAGATCTAAATTTTCAAGTCAAGTTCACAGTTAAACATGAACATCACTGTGTATTGTTCACTGTAATCTGACAGATATATTAAGGTATTTTAAATAAAGTATTTTACTTTAAAGAATCATGCAGGTTAAGTTAAATCACTTCTAACCCAACACAGAAACAGACATGTAAAAAGCAGTTTGATCTGAGGTGTTAACTGGTCTTACCTCTCTGCTGGTTGGTGTCAGACTGATATGAGAAAGAATTCTGTCCTTCCATAAAACAATGAACACCACTGTTCTAATAACGCACATGTGCTTACAAAACCATACGTCCTATTACTATGAGATGCATATGTCTCAACACAGGACAAAATAAAATATACAACAAGTCAACAACAAGAAAATAATAGCACACATCCTGGTACTGGGCCGGTCGACTTGATGTATCATATATGTCTGTGCACCCATCCGTTCGGGACGCATTATTGTAGATGGAAGAATAAGACATAAAGAGATGGGATTAGAGGTGAAGCGTAATATGCGCCTTGCATTGCTTCACAGGGCAGACACCAACTAGCCTTGCTCTATTAATACTGCACTTGGCGCCACACCCCCTTTGTTTGAAAACATTTTTAATTTATAGTGATGAAAGTGGACATTCATCTTCACATCATCTTAGGATATTTATCAGACTTCACACAGCTCCATCTTAAGATACTAATGATTATATACATTATGTTTCACACCTGTAGTGGTACTTTACATAAATACTCCTACAAACATGTCTTCATCTGTAAATTGATAGAGTTTCCCTTTAAACATGTGAATTAGAATTTGACAATCCAGTGATACACTTCTGAGAACTTTCACATGTCACACAACCAGTAGATACCTGCAGCAACAATTTTCACAGTGTTACTGTTAACATTTGAAAACATTAATCTTTCTTATAAACATCATGGCATTAAGGGTCAGTTTCAATACAAATGATGCAACATAATTCAAGACATTTGCTAACTGATCTCAAGTCCAGTTTTGTATACCTTAATACATTTGTTTGACATGTTTTAAAATAATCAATTAATTAATATTATTATTATAATTATTAATAATTATTCAGATTTTTGTAAGAAATGAAATACACAAGATAAATGGAGGGTTAACTGTATATACTGTGGGATTTTTAAATTTAAACTGTACATGACTTTCATACTACAAAGTTTGATTTGTTTGTCCCACTCATAGCATTTCTCTGTTAAGCAAGTTCAAACAGTCAATTCTGCATTTTGCCACAGATTTATCCATGCGCTGAGTCCTTTGCGAATTGTGAATTTATTTCTTCTTGTAATCAGGAAGGAACTTTCTCCATTTTATATTCTGCAAACAGAAAATTTGAATTTATATTAGATATTATTACTGTCAACACCAGCAATTCTGACTATTGTTTCTTACTTACACTTTTTCCCCAGGTGGATTTGGCTGTCTTGGGCTTAATATCAGCCAGTGACTCATAAGTGTTGCTTTGTACAGTGGAAGCAGATTCCCCAGCAATCAGCTCATAGGTATTATCAGGCTGACCAGCAGATTTTGAACTCTGGGAGACCTCAGCATACATGCCGTCCACCTGCTGATCTGAACTTCTTCCAGGCTCTTCAGAGGTCTGATACAGGGGGTTGGACATCAAACCTTCGGAGTCATCAATCTGCGGATCTGGGCTGCAGTCACTCAGCCTTGGAGCCCTAGGATCATGGAGTGAGTAGGTGTGGCAGGTGACCCTCCTCCCCAGACTGGGTGAATATGATGGGGATGTTGTGAAGGGGGCGCTGCTGAGCTGGTTGGAGTACTCATCCTCCACTGTGCTATTATCCAGTTGCGGTAGAGATTTGCTCCTGCTCTCCATCTGTGAAAGCTCAGTGTATAACAAATCTGATTCGTCTAGAGTACTGAATACATTTTTGTCCGATGTTTGTGCTGGGTTTGTATTTCCTCTAAGTTCTTTGGATGCATTTGACTCGGCTTTGGTTTCATTTGGATGTGTTGTTGTGTCAGGCAAAGATCCACCCTGGATGAAACCCATAGGAAGGCCTCTTTTTGGTACTGGAGGTAAAACCTTAAACACACAATAACAATACATAGATGATGACAGTTTTTATGTAAACTCATATACTCTGGCTCAAGGCTCAACACTACAGAAAATACTGAAACCATTAATAAATAAGTAATGGCAAACACCAACACATAAGTCATCAGTTCATTTCTGTCATACCTGTGAGAAGGACGTTGTGTCCACAGAAACTGTTCCTATCAGCTTTCTGTTTTTGGTTTGGTTTTTCGGTGGCAGTGAAGGTGGTATGACGGGAGCAGAGTCATTTTGCTTCTGAATCCTTTGTTTATTAGCTGGGATGCTGTGATGGTCCTTTTTCTGATCCCACAGAATTCGTAGAGCTTGGACACTCACTCCGGATTTTTCTTTGGCATTGTAATTCACCACATCATACAGCTCACTTGTGTTTACCTGAAAATAACAAGTCATGTTGTTGTCGCTTGTGTATATGTCTTCACATGCACAGAACATTATAAAACATGCTCGTAATGCAGGCTCAAAGTTAACCAGTGATGTTTAACATTTAGAAATTAAATTGAGGTTTGTAGTGCCATAAATAAGGTTTATGTTTTTCAGATAGATATATGAGCTATTATTGTTAGTGTTACTACTTTCATTAAACAATGATATAGATTTTCCCTGCATAGATCAGTGGGTAGAGGAAGAACTAACCAACATTGTAATAAAGCCATGCTGCTGATACTGAATAAGCCATTAATCTAATAAATAAAAATACAGAACTTTTTACCCTCAACATATTTACTTTAGTGTTATGTCTTAGTTTAGGTCTGAAGTGCCATATGTCTGACATCATACAGATCATTTAAAACTGACTACACAAGACAATCACACAAAGACATTACAAAAACCAAATACATGCAAAGCAACAAGGGACAAACACAGTACAAGTAGAAATAACCATTAAAACAACTAAGAAAATGTGAAAAGAGTGACAAAGTGATTGAAAGGATGTAAAACAACTAATAGAGTAAACAATAAAAAGCCCAAACTGGGCCATGAGGACAACGACAACCACAATAAAACTAAGGATATGACAGCATCAATCTGAGGAGGATGGATTGTGAATGTTTTAACTGTCTGTGCCCAGGGGCCCCCTTTATAATCTGTCTTTAGCAATCCACAGTTTAATTAACAAGGCATTTTAAATTATGCACTGATTATTGATATGAGCTGAAAATTCCCTCCTCACCTCATAACAGTTGGAGGTCAGGTATTCTCCAAAGGGCTGGATGGGGCTGACCTTGTAATGCTCTATGAGCTCTGTGAGACTGTGGTAAGTCTGACTATCTCCTGATATCATGAACTGCCCACCTTCATTCTGGGTAACGACAAAATGTCGACACCTGTCATGGCCCCTTTGGAGGAAATGTACGGACAGTGAGATAAATCAGAAAGGCAGAAAGGAAAACAGTTAAATAGTGCTTGACAGACTTGATTTGCCTCACTTGTAGGACAGGATGTAGCCAATGGCTTTATCACTGAGGCGAATGAGAAAACATCCCAGAGCTTTATCTTTCAACAGATCTTCTGTATCCCTGGCAGGGAGTAAGATAGAACCAATTAAACAAACCTGAAGGCAAATTACATTTAAAAATAACACTGACATGTTATAAAAGTTATGTCCAATTTACATCTATCCCATATTCACAGTCATTCACATCACACAGAGAAAACAAAACAACAGTCTGCTGATGCTCTTTCTTATTTCTGCCTGAAAACATACGCTTTACTCTAATTGCTAATCATCAGAATTGATCTATAACTGTGTAATTGTGCAAAAAGTGATAGTTGTTGTTGAGTTATCTACTATAAAATACATCATCATGTACATCTTAAGTCAGTACACAGTACTACAGCCTTACATGAACCGGAGTAACCAGTATGGTGACCAGTGTTAGCAAACCTTATATAGATATTGCTATGTGACTGACGTTACTCTTTAACTTTAGTCATTGTGCAGATTTGATCTCTTCTCTTGTCATGCATGCTCCATAACACTACGCTCTATGAACATTTAGATTGACTGGTCACACAAATTGATTTAGAGGCCTCTGTTTTACAAACACTACACAACTCATACAAATACAATTACTGTTATTATTATTGGTTTATGAATTGGTAAACAACATTTTACTGCTGCACATGATCAAGGTGGAGCTAATTTGACCTGTATGGATGGCTTAATCTATATTTACATCTACAATTCATTTTCCAATGATTATGTTATTAACAGTATTTGCACAGCTGGTGTTAAAAGTATGTTATTTTCCACTTATTTGTAATGAAGAGGAATTATGTTGTATAAAATATACTTATACTAATATAAATACTTTACAAATACCATTGCTTTAGTGTCCTCAGTGTCTACAGTAATGCCACAACACCTAGGTGGGAAAACATAATGCTGATGGCAGAGAACCACTATTCTGCAGAAGTCTATTCAAATTTAGGCAAATGAATATACATGCAGGCTATCAAACAAAAACTGTCGCAGCAAAACAAACATTTTTAAACGTGTATTACCCAAATGATAAAATGCTTCTAATTCCTTTATAACATAAGCGATCCTACAGAGCAGCTCTTCTCTGTGTTGCTTACTTTCTTGTAGCGAAGCCTTGAAACCATTCAGGGAAGTTCCCGTTGTTCTGAATAAGCGGCTCCTGCGTCTCAGTGAACCACCTCATCACTAGCTCCTTCAGGCCTCCTTCCAGTGATTCCATCTGCAGGTCAACACCCAACTGTTTCTCCATCCTCACAGGTTTCTCAGGAGCTGACAAGGAAGCGGTAACGCACACAGCATATTCTCAGTTTTGATGACGTTTAACTCTCAAAAGGAAGACCAGCTTCCTCATTTGACTATTTCTGTTGGGCCACTGCCTCATCTGAATAGTAGTATTGTTTCAGTTTTATCTACCAGTGTCTCTGCTACCACTCACCGGGCTAGCAGTGTCATTTTACTATCTCTGGTCAAAGTCCCAGATTGAACTTTAGAAATTTGGTCATATAGTAAGTTGTGCATTTTGTGTATCATTGTTATTATTATTATGGTAAGATATTTGGTAATTTTTGGTACTTGGATCAGCTGAGGTACAGGAACATGTATTAGTGTTAATACCAGCAGAGGTCTTTTTACATGGCCTCTTATATCATGTCTCTGTTCTGCTAATGGGGTAAAAGCTGTTGCTGGCGTGACTGATGTGATAAATTAAGTCACAGCACCTGCATGGTACCAAAAAGCAAAAGGCAATTAATGAACAAATAACAGGAACACATGTAGCAGAGGTTCCAGACATTCACAAGTATACCTGTAGAGTAGAGAGTATATGTAGGTATACAACATATATGTATATATATATCTATATATATATAGATATATATATAGATATATATCTATATATATATAGATATATATATATCAACACCCAACTGTTTCTCCATCCTCACAGGTGGTATATATATATATATATATAGAGAGAGAGAGAGAGAGAGAGTCAAGCCCATATTTAAGCATACTCCTGGCAAATCTTTTGACAGGAAATGACATAGGTATCTCCCAAAGATACCTACGTCAAAAGAAAAAAAGAAAAATTCTTAGCTTTTATTTACATTTGAATGTCATGTCCAAAATTATTCATACCCTTCTCAATAATCAATAGAAAATCCTTTGTTGGCTATTACAGCAATCAAACGCTTCCTATAATTGCAGACCAGCTTTTTACATGTCTCCATGGGTATTTTTGCCAATTCATCTTTAGCAACGAGCTCCAAATATTTCAGGTTGGAGGGTCTTCTTGCCATTACCCTGATCTTTAGCTCCCTCCAAGGATTCTCAATTGGTATAAAGTCAGGACTCTGGCTGGGCCACTTTAATGTTGTTGTCTGCTAACTATTTCTTCACCAATTTTGCTGTGTGTTTTGGGTCATTGTCATGCTGAAATGTCCACTGGTGCCCAAGGCCAAGTTTCTCTGCAGACTGCC
>JAUMHF010000017.1:15936482-15976736 GCA_032359275.1 Microctenopoma steveboyesi
TCGGGGACACAGGTGAACCCATGGCACAGCCATGTTTTTGTCTGTAAAAATGGTCATTGTATTTGAAATAGGTAGTGATAAGGCATAGGTCCAAGAGGGTACAGATGTTTTCTGGGCTGAAGCTGCTTCTGTCTGGGAGTGTATCTCGTATCAGGCGTTTTTTCACGGTCTGGACCGCTTCCGTTGTGGGGATGCAGGTGAAGAGTGAGGGGACATCATATGAAACCATGGTTTAATCTGTGTCCAGTTTAAGGTTTTGGACCTTGCTGACAAAGTCCTGTGAGTTGTTGACGTGATGAACCGTGTTTTCAACCAAAGGGGCTAGAATGCTGGCCAAGTGCTTGGCAATATTATAAGTGACTTGTGTCCCCTGAATGTCGGGGTGTCTGGGCAGTTCCTGATTTGTATAATTTGTGGCCTTACACCAGCCATGCTACTGTGAAACCTTCAAAATATGCAGTGACATTTACCAGTGGGGTGTCAGCATGATTACCCAGTGCTGAAGCAGTGCAACTGCAGCTGGGGACCCCTTTGTTGGCTTGAAAGAATAGATGAACCACTGTAAACCAGCCTATATGTTGTGAACAATGCCCAGCATGCAGACAGTATACATGTCAGTAGGTAGACAGATACATGTTCAGAGAAGTAAGCAGGCTGACAGGCAAACAAGCAGACAGACAGAGGCACAGACAGCTATATCGTTGTCGCGCTCCTTTTGTGCATGCCCACATGCCGCTCTTTACGTTGCGAAACGGGCGGGGATTGAGCCCAGGCGGGATGTGACGCAGATTTCGGTTTAATAGTTACACAAAGGTAATACATCAAATATGAGGTATGGTCCCAAACAGCACAGACACTGTGACACCACGGTATTATATTTAATGGTTTTCAGTCGTGATATTAAGGAATCAACGTGAGAGAATAAGATCTGTAACTCAATCATGTGCCTTATGTTTGTACCCAGTGTGGACAAATGGAGTAACATTACAGCGTTGCGACGTTCCCAAACCTGGACCTCAAGGCCCACTGCCTTGCATTGTTTCCAAACAACCCTAATCGACCCAGTGCTGATTACCGGGATCAGGTGTGTTTAGTCAATCGAGCAGTTCAGGTAATCAGCAGTTTGTAGGGCGGGGGCCAGGCTCGGGATCCCTCGCGTTACGGGAGTCTCCGCTGTGGATTCGGATCCGTATCACTGGCGCCTATCGTTTTATCGAACACCGTGAAATCCACGCCCATTCACAAACCGACACGGAACCGGTGCTGCCTGGCTAAATTTTGGAGTGCACCCAACGTCACAGTCAGGGGCTGGGGCTCGCTGAGGGGTTGGGACTGAGCAAACTGCTCCCCGGACTCATTGCAGTGGAAGCTACGGGAGAGGCGGGCGGAGGCATGGAAACCCATGCATGTCTCCTTTCACAGTAGCGTTATGAAAGCGCAGGGACATTGACTGAACTGTTCGAGTTTACGCAATGAAGCACAATTAGGTTCTTGTGTAAGCACAACGCGGAGAAGAGGAGGCCTCGGACACTCAGCTGCTGGTAGGCGACTTTTAACTGGCGCTAACGTTTGGTAAGTGTAGCTAGCAAGCTAACCTACTGGCTGCTGTATGATACAGCAGATAAGGCAGCACAATAATGGTCATAATACCTCCCATTACATGGGGTTGAGCTGCTTGGACAGGTATGCACACCGGTATGACTACATAATTCACTGTTAGTCCAGTGTCATGCCTGCACATTAGGGTGTTAAGGTATTTTATGCTTTGCCAGTTGAGTGACGATAGGAAAGTAAGCTAGCGTTAGCTAACATACATACTAGCGTCAGTTGACAGTCGTCTGTTTTTTTGTTTTGCTCCAAAACAAACTATAAACAAACTACAGTCCCTCCACAGATTGCTCGGCTTATTCGTTTGCTACAGCAGCTAGGCCACTGTTCATTGTAGGCGTGTATGGTCATATTAATTGTTTCCCAGTAATGCTGTGAGTGACTTCTGCAACTGTTAGCTACTGGTGATTAACACGTCTAACATCAATATGAAACAACAACAGCAGGTCAGCAAGCAACTCTCTCTCAGGCCAGCCGCTGTCGCACATTATCTGCTGGTGAGCTGCGATGTGCTAACAGCCTCAGTTAAATTGAATCATTGTTATAGTGGGCCGTTGGATGCAGATGAGTTGTCCACTTAGCTAGTCAGGTGCTATTTAAGAAATCACTCAGCCCTATGCAGCGAACTGAACGGTGGTGTATTAGTGGGTCAGGTTTAACATTTAGATGCTAGGGTCTGACATAGTTTACAATGAATGAGGGACATGTGAATGAAATCAAGGCTGAGAACATGGGTGGGGTGGGGGTGGGTAGGAAGCAGTCCCAGATGATACCTGTATACTCAGCTGGTGTTGTTGGTTACAAACGTTAGCTCGCCCCCGACAGTAGGTCAAACATTGTGGATTTTACAGGACAAAATGCATGATGTGCTCATTAAAATGTGTATTTCTTCAACTTTGCCTTCAGTTTTTAACCATAGAGTTTTATTTAAACAACTGTAGTGCCGCTTGTTTATTACTGTCAGCCAATATGGTGCACTTTCTCAGAGGAGAATGTGACCTCACTGGACCTTGTGTTTGTCTTGTAAGGGAAGTGACAAAAACCTTGGTGCACATCTTTATTTTTGTTTGTAGTATAATTTCTGTACCTTTTTATTGAGTTGTTTGCTAATTATAAACCTCACATAGCTATATTGTAAGCATCTCCGGGCTTAAGTAAGTATTAGATCCTATGGCTGAAATTGCTGATTCAGATCAGGACACATACCAAGTCATTGTTTTCAAAATTGTACTTTCTGTTTGCTCCACTTTGGTACACTCACACCTTGATGTGTCATGGTCAATACTATGCTGCCACTGGCCATGATTGTGCCATTTTGTGGTAATAGATTTTCTTCTTGGACGTTGTCTATGGAGGCTGATCATGCTTTTTCCTTGTCACTGTTTGATCTGTCAACACAATTGACTCAATTTCCTCAGCTAATCCTTGTGCCATTTAGGAAGGACTTAGCCATCTGGTTTTGTATTTTTCAATACAGAGTTGCACGAAGAGTGAATTTTGCATGGTGTGAATTTTTAATACAGTCACTGTCACTTCTGTTACTGGAAGTGTGCATCTGGTGATACCTTTGAACCACTGCTCAACTTATGCTTAGTGATGCTCCTGTACCCTCTCTAATTATTATGAAATCTTGCAGGCTGTTCTTTTTTCTCATTCAGGCAAATGTTGATATATGCTTCACTTCTGAGATAGGTCTTAGAAATTACCCCCCGTGTCTTCTGCCCAGTATTCACTGGGCCCAGTGCCCTTTTCACTGTTCATATTGTTGCTGATTGAAGCTGGGATATGTTGGCTCTTACACAGGCACTGTGCGTGCAAAATATTTTGCACTTTGTAAATAGCAAAGATGAAGTCTAATAAATCGTTTTGTTTTAAATTGTATTTACACTTCATTAGACTGTGTTGCCTTTGCCTACTAATGTGATGCCAATTTGTTTTAATTGTTTTGAGAACACATATCAATTTAATAATATTGTGCTTGTGCGTTTGAAATGAACTACGAGCTGGATTTTAACAATTTGCCTGCTGTCCACTCAACGTATTCAGGACTGATGGCTCCAGAGTGACATGCCATGGCTTTAATGATCCCTCCAGTGAAGCTCAAGTGGCTGGAGCACCTAAACAGCTCATGGATCACAGAGGACAGCGAGTCAATAGCCACCCGGGAGGGTGTTTCGGTGCTGTACTCCAAGCTGTTGGCCAACAAAGAGGCTGTGCTGCTGCCCCAGCAGGTGCTGTGTCTGAAGGGTCCCCAGCTTCCAGACTTTGAGCGTGAATCCCTCTCCAGCGATGAGCAAGAACACTACTTGGATGCTCTACTCGGCAGCCAGTTGGCCTTGGCCAAAATGGTCTGCTCGGACTCTCCTTTTGCCGCTGCCCTGCGCAAACGTGTGCTGGTGCTCCAGCGCATATTCTATGCTCTTTCCAACAAATACCATGACAAAGGCAAGGTCAAGCAGCAGCAGCATTCTCCAGAGAACAACTCGGGTTCAGCTGATCTGCACTCTGTCAGTGAGCGGCCACGCTCCAGCACGGATGCTCTCATTGAGATGGGTGTTCGCACAGGCCTCAGCCTTCTCTTTGCTCTATTGCGCCAGAGCTGGATGATGCCTCCTCCACCCAGCTCTGGAGGTGTTCCTGGGTGCAACATAAACTTGTGTAATGATGTAATTCACACAGCTATTGATGTGGTAAGCTCCCTGCCGCCACTTTCTCTGGCTAATGAGAGCAAGATCCCAACAATGGGCCTAGACTGCCTAGCACAGGTCACCACATTTCTGAAGGGTGTGACCATGCCAAACTCTGGGGCAGATATTTTAGGCAGGCGGCTTGCATCAGAATTACTTCTAGGATTGGCTTCCCAGAGGGGCTCCCTGCGCTACTTACTAGAGTGGATTGAGATGGCCTTGGCTGCATCAGCTCTGGTCAGTACTATGGAGCAGAATATGGTACTCCAGAGTAAGGAGGGCCTCATCGGCTATGACTGTTTTATGAACATCCTCATGCAGATGAGACGTTCTTTGGTAAGTCAACATTAACAATACTGACAGATGGGACTTGCATGTTCTAATACGTTAGGCCAGAATGCAAAACATTTTATGCCAATTGCGTCAAAGACACTGTTGTAATTCATACAGCTTTTGTTTGCACTGTCAAATAGGCCTAAAATACCATGCTTCTTTTGTAATTATATATAAATGCAATGGAATTTCAGACCATTTAAAACATGTTAATTTCTCCAGATGTTTCTCTTAGATGTATCATTGTGGATGTATTAACAGATTTCGTAGCGTGTAAAGAAACACTTTGTTGACCTCTGCTAAAACTGTTTATTAAATGAGTATTGGTGCTAGTTTTGAAGCCATGAATGGTCTAAGCATAGATCTGTGTATTTGGTTCTTATAGGGCTCCTCAGCAGATCGCAGCCAGTGGCGAGAACCCACACGGACCCCTGACGGCCTGTGCTCAATGTATGAGGCAGCACTCTGTCTGTTTGAAGAAGTAAGAAATTAATTGAGTTAAATATTAGTTTAAATTATGGAATCAGTACAATCACTGATTAACATTTTTAGCAGCAAACAATGAGACAAGAGAGAGTGAGAAGCAAACAGAAATTCTTATTGGTTGCTTGTTAATCATGGTGTTTTCTGCTAGGTATGTCGAATGGCATCAGACTACTCTCGCACCTGTGTGAGTCCAGACAGCATACAGACTGGCGAAGCACCTGTGGTGTCTGAAACATGTGAGGTGTATGTATGGGGCAGTAACAGCAGCCACCAGCTAGTGGAGGGTACACAGGAGAAGATCCTGCAACCCAAATTGGCTGCCAGCTTTGCGGATGCACAAACGGTAAGGGGCAAAATAGCCTACAGTGAATGTCTGCACATGTCGAGAGAGGAAATATCTGTAAATCCCATATTTATCATAGAAATTGTCACAAGGTTCAAAAGAAATTAATTAAATTTAGCAAAAAATTTTGATGTTTGTAATGCACACACTTCAAGTTTGCATTACAAACATGAACATTTTTGGTCATGGCTTTCAGTGTGATCAGTCCTCGTTATTCTTTAAACATAGTTGCCTTTGTCTTTTTAAATTTTTTTTACTCCATGACCTAGCAGCATAAGAGGATGACCGCTACAGTTAGAGACAATTTCTGACTAGCTACAATAGATCACATCACAGAGGTAGTGGGTTACGGTTAGGAAATATTTATATAATAATTGGTAAAGCACAAGCCAACAAAACGTATTCATGATATTTTGTCGTATATACCAAAATCAACATAGTGTATTTGAAAAATGTATCAAATAAAAGGGTGTATACACAGTTATAAAGTCATGGTGTGGTACGATATGCTGGCTCATAGTGTTCTGTAGCATACTCACTTGATGACAATACATGGAAATGCTGAGTCAGCCTGCAGTCTTTTACTGTGCACAGATGCACAACAGAGACACTTTCCTTCACATTTCTGCAGATTGAGGCAGGCCAGTACTGCACTTTTGTCATCTCTTCTGATGGCTCTGTTCGGGCCTGTGGAAAGGGCAGCTATGGCCGCCTGGGCCTTGGGGACTCCAACAACCAGTCAACGCTCAAGAAGCTGACCTTTGAACCCCACCGTGCCATCAAGAAAGTGTCATCATCCAAGGGCTCAGATGGCCACACGCTGGCTTTTACTACGGAGGGTGAGGTCTTCAGCTGGGGTGACGGTGATTATGGCAAACTGGGTCACGGGAACAGCTCTACACAGAAATACCCTAAACTTATCCAGGGGCCACTTCAAGGGAAGGTAGGGTTTCACCCAGCATTTGAGTGCAACTTCACACATGGTATTTTTTATTCATATATTATACGTTTAAATAAACTAGCGGTATATTTACTGTATATAGAAAAAGGATTTCACTGGGTGCTGCTAGATAGCAAATATTCCAGCACAAATCTATCAAACCAGATGGTGTTTTTATTTTTCACTTTGCTTTTTCTTTTGGTTGCCTTTTCCTGTTCTTTTCTGTTTTTTAAATGGGCATGAGACATTCAGTAGACGTGCTCATTTGGTGTTTTATTTCAGGTGGTGGTATGTGTGTCTGCTGGCTACAGACACAGTGCTGCAGTCAGTGAGGATGGAGAACTGTACACATGGGGCGAAGGAGATTTTGGAAGATTGGGTGAGTTCCTCATATTCTTGACCACAATGTTATTTTCAATTTAAGTCAGTCTGAAAATTAAACTTCCCCTTCGTCTCTTCCCACTGTGTATTCCTGATTGTCAGACCTCTCTGAATCAGCTGCGCATCTCTCAATCCTGACATGTTGACATGCCAGGATTGAGAGGTCAACATCTTGTTGTTGTGTGATGTTATTGTCTTTAGGTGGTTTGAATGGGGTGCTGATGGTCTTAATTTAGACGAGGAAACACTTTACATTCATATTCTGTAACTTGTGTATAAAGCCTTTTTTTGTAACACAGGTCATGGTGATAGCAACAGTCGAAACATTCCCACCCTGGTTAAAGATATCAGCAATGTGGGAGAAGTGTCTTGTGGTAGCTCCCATACTATTGCGCTGTCAAAGGATGGTCGCACTGTTTGGTCCTTCGGAGGAGGGGACAATGGTATGTAAACCCTTTTACAACATGACTTACTTTTGAGCGTCCTTTTTGAATGTGTGCCCTTTCTGAAGCCCTTTCTATTTTTAATAATACTGTAATTTATTTTATTTTTTAGTTTGTATAAACATGACTAAATTGTGACTCTACAATATACTCAAACATAACCATGCGCTGTTCTACAGGAAAACTAGGTCATGGTGATACTAATCGAGTCTACAAGCCAAAAGTAGTGGAGGCCCTGCAAGGGATGTTCATCAGAAAAGTTTGTGCAGGAAGCCAGTCATCTCTCGCCTTAACCTCCACCGGACAAGTAGGAGATCACTCTTGCATTAATAACTGTGACAGAATAAATGTTGTTTTTTGGAGAAAAATGCTCTTTCAAGCTCTTGAACATTTGTCCAAATAAAGTAATTTACTTGGACTTATACTTTCCTTTTGACTGCAGTTTGGGTATTGAGGTGATAGTCTTTATTTTTAAAGGTCATCTACTAATGTGGAATAATGTCACTTGTTTTTAGGTGTATGCTTGGGGCTGTGGAGCTTGCCTGGGGTGTGGTTCTTCTGAGGCCACAGCACTCAGACCTAAACTAATTGAGGAGCTAGCTACCACCAGGGTCGTGGACATCTCTATAGGGGACAGCCATTGTCTGGCCTTGTCGCATGGTACTTATCTCTATATTTTTCATGTTCTCGCCTTCTCATCATCTGTTCTGCTCTCTGCTCTCGCTGCACTAAAAGGAACACATTTGCATATTCTGTGGATCAGTGCTCAGTGTTACATGCTATATTTACTTCTGTCAGTCACATTTTTGTTTGAACATGTGAAAGTACTAAACCTAGTGTGACGTAATAGTCCTTGTTTAAGCTAATGCGGAGCTATGTCAATGTGTTTATTATATTGTCATAAATCAGCTCAGTGTATTATACATTATTATTCTGTGTTTACACACCGACATGTTTATAATTAACTACTTCATCTCACCATCTAGACAATGAAGTTTATGCATGGGGCAACAACTCAATGGGTCAGTGTGGCCAGGGGAACTCCACAGGGCCCATCACCAAGCCTAAGAAGGTTGTTGGCTTGGATGGAGTTGCTATTCAGCAGATCTCAGCTGGCACTTCTCATAGCTTGGCCTGGACAGCCCTTCCCAGAGACAGGTCAGTTACCAGTAGAGTAAATTCTTTCTGTAGTTCAGGCAACTGTTGTCACAACATTATAATTGCATAACGTAGGTCAAGGTGCAGTAGCTGCATGTGAAATGCACGGCAGCTCGGTTCATTCTGTTCGTGTGCTGACTGGAAATACTAACCCACTCATGATTTGTGTCAGAGAAAACGTGACACTGGATTTTGTGAAAGTATTTAACTGACAATAAGAGTTATTGTTGTAATTATTATGTGTGCTGTCATATTTGAATGGAGTCCTGCTTAACCTATAAAAAAAGGTGCATCATGTCTTTTGTGGATCTAAGTAGTGTTTCTTAAAACGTTGATGCTGTCTCTATAGTATGAATAGGTTTCATAGACAACATTTGAGCATCAAGTTTAGCATTAGCGCTGTCTAATATCGACCTATTGTGGCTCTCCAGGCAAGTGGTGGCTTGGCACAGGCCATATTGCGTTGACCTTGAAGAAAGTACCTTCTCCCACTTGCGCTCCTTTCTTGAGCACTATTGTGACGGAATCAACAGTGAAGTTCCTCCGCTTCCCTTTCCATCATCCAGGTGAGCTCATTCAGCCTTAAAGACCCTCACACTCAACGTAAATACAGTATGTATGTAACATTTGAACTGGGAGATCAGCTGTTAATTTTACTAGAGATGTTGTAGTTTGTTTTGAGAATTCTTGGAACTACTTTGCAGAAACACCAGGTCCTCTCTGATTGCTCAGAGTTGTTTCAGAGTGGTATCTCTTACATAGAATGTCTTTGCTGTATTTACACCAATGGGGTATCCAAAGGAGAGTTTAAAGGCAAAAGCGACTGCTGACCAAAGAGAAGACATTGGCTCCTCTCACGTTTGCCAAAAATCATCTTGATTATTCACCCGGCTTTTGGCAAATATTCTGTAGACTGATGGACTGCGCCTCGTTTCATCTGATGGTTTTCAGCTTCAGAACCTGAACGACTTCCTATAAATGATGTAACCATTCTTTCTGTGCTTTACCAGAAAATCACAAATGCTTGATTTCTGTCATTGTTGCCTCCACATAAAATGAGTTTGGTGGTGTGAATTGAAGTGCGACAAATGTGCTGTTGTATTGAAGCCCGTCTATAAACTGGAAATCACCGCTTTTAAAATGGCACATTAGTTCTGCCAGCATTATCATCATGTAGAATTAATTTTAGTTAGCAACAGAGCTGTTAGATGTAAAAAAACAGGTTGGCAAATACACTTCCGTAAATGGTTGGGCAGCCTGCTCAGGTAAAGTCTACACTGAAAATTTCAGAATTGTAAGATGGCTTTACCAATGTTAGAGTAATTTAATTGTATGTTTTTGCAGGGAGCATCATAACTTTCTTAAGTTGTGCCTTCGGCTTTTGTCCAATCACCTCGCTCTGGCTCTGGCTGGAGGAGTGGCCACCAGTATCTTGGGTCGACAAGCCAGGCCCTTGCGGAACTTGCTCTTCAGACTGATGGACTCATCTGTGCCAGATGAGATTCAAGAGGTAAGAGATGACACAATATCAACAGTCAAAAAAAAGGGACACAGACTTGGAGAACATAGCCTATTTAACATTAGGCTCTCTGCATTAATGCTACAATATGTACATTTTGTCATTTTTAATTTCAATATAAACACGATCTATAACATATCCTCATTTAAGGTTCTGTCAAGGTTTTGACAGAAGATTGGCTTCCGTAGAGATTCTCTGTTTTGTAACCAATTCCATGTCAGATCTTGTGCATCATAGGTGTACGCCACAGGCTTTGACCACAGTTTTGACACATCAGTATTTGTCTGCTGTTTATTGATTTAGTAACTGGATAAATCGGATTAGAAACTAACATTGTACAACGCATAACTGCTTTAACAGAGTAAAAGCAAAAAGACAATGAGCAAGCATAACGGTTTTGTACATTTTAAGGATTATTTTGTGAAATTCCAAAATGAATCCTTGACTGTTCTATTAGTGTTTGTCTTTGTGAAACTGTACTAAAAATTCTTGGTAACTTGTTCCTTTAAATCCATTTTTATTATGCTTATTTGATTGTGATAGAGGACAGTAAATCCATAACTTCCTGTCAACTGAATCTGCAATGTGTGGGTGTTTGTTTGTCCCATCAGGCAGTGATTGAGACTCTGTCTGTGGGGGCGACCATGCTACTTCCTCCACTGAGAGAGAGGATGGAGCTTCTCCACTCTTTGCTGCCTCAGGGCCCTGACAGATGGGAGAGTCTCTCCAAAGGACAGGTACCGGTGATGCACAGAGCTGCCTGCCTCATTTCTATTGTCGATTTAATATGTGTACTTCTGAACATCTTTGGCCTATAAAACTGTAACAATGTAGGAACCTGTCAGGGTTTATGCACTAGTAGAACAAATTAATTAAAGCCTGATTGCCATTTCAGGCTGTTTTTCTTTTTATAGTGTGTTGATGAGTGGAGGCATAGAGGCTATATTGTTATTTGTACATTTATATTAGTTTAATTTCATTAGTGTCATTTAATTTTAAAACAAAATAGGGTGCACTGCATTCAGAGGCCCTGTCTACGCTTTGATTTGCGGCCAGGATCAGGATGATAATGATTTCATGACCCATAAGTCTCCTCTTTGAAAGATGGTGACAGTTCTAATATGACAAAAACTGATGTCTAGTGATGACTGAAACAGCAGGATGAATTCAGAGCAATCAGGAATATTCTGTGTGCACATGCATCAGCACTTTAGATATTATTGTTTCACTATGCAGCAGGACAACCATCCAAACATGCAGCCAAAGCTATCAAAAAGCTTTTCAGGTCGAATATTGTCTGATTGAGCTGTGTTCCACTTGCTGAAGACCAGCTTAAATAGTTGGGAAATAGCAACCAGCTGGTCAGCTTCAGGTAGCATAAAGACTAGAAACTGAGGGAAGCAGCTAGCCCTGCTGTGTCCTGAGGCAACAGGAATCACCAAACGGCAGCTCTAAGTTTTTATTTAATGTGCTAAAACTAAAGCAATCAGTCACACAACTTTCGTATTAGGTTCAGTCTGTATTTTTAGTATAACTAAACTAACTGAGTCCAACTTTTCTTTCAAGACAAACTGGAGACATGTTTGTACATAGGCATGTAGACGGTGTATTGGCCTTATTTCCCCAGCTATTTACCTTTAATTACTCAAATACGCACTGTTGTCCAGTATGAGCTCATACTACATACATGTTTTCTCTCTAGTACTTTCCTGCATTAGGTCTCATTTCAAGTCTGAAATATTTGTCTCTGTGCCACAGAGGATGCAGCTAGACATTATCTTGACCAGTCTTCAGGACCACACCCATGTGGCCTCACTCCTTGGCTATAGCTCTCCTGCTGATGGCCCTGAGGTACTAACCTCTGGGCCGGGCTTCACAGCTTGCCCAGATCCCACCTACAGTGCCACGACAGGACACCCTGATACCCATCTGGCTGAGATTCTTATGAAGATGCTTCTTAGGAACCTAGGCTTTTATACTGTAAGTAGATTTGAGTAACTATCTGTTGTTATTGATTTATTGTGTCCCACACATACCTTAACACATCATTATCATTATTATCTATATAGAAAGGGCAAATGTTTTATTCAAAGAAGAAAATATTCAGTCATATATTCATTAATCATATATTATTGTCAAATTGAGAAACACTGACACACTTTACTGTTTTTGTTTCTTTCCTTTTGTTTCTTTTAATATTCAAGTGTTGTCAAAACTCAGCATTGCAAAAAAAAAAATCTAGTTAAAAAATGAAATTAGAAAACCAGTAATTGTTTAAATATGACGAATAAGTGTTACTCATTTGAATCCAGGTTATACAAGCTGAATTATATTATAATTAGATATTTTTTTTACTACTGCAATTTTCTTAATTTTCATTTTTATTACAAATTAACTAAGAGAATATCTCTCGTCTGTAACACAAGGTTGTTTATCTGATGTGTGTCTGTGTTGTGCAGGATCAGGCTTTTGGCGAGTTGGAGAAGAACAGTGATAAGCTGCCGCAGGGCACGTCCTCCTCTGACAGCAGCCAACCAGCTCATCTCCACCAACTCCTGTGCTCACTTCAAAAACAGCTGTTAGCATATTGCCACATTAACTCAGTGACTGAGGTACCGACATTCATCATGTACAGACTGTTCAAGCACATTTTCCTTTTCTTCCACACTGTATTACTGTATTGATACTTTTGTTTCTTTATTTAAACATCTTATTTCCGGGCCAGTATGATCACGTGACTAGTGCCTCCTTTGTGGGAATACATCTTTTTATTTTAGATTGCACATAGTTTTTGTGTCAGGTGGTCTTGCCACATGCCTTACCATAACTATGGGCCTGTTTATATGACCACAAACTGGGAGTAATCAGATATACTTCAGAAATGCTACAATTGGAAAAACCCTGGTTGACACATTTGAGTTCACTATCAATATTCTTTTGCATGTATGTAGTGACATTTCTGTCTCTTGTAAAACTTTCCGTCTTGTATTGTGGAATATGGTAACGTACACGGTATAATAAGGTAACAGGCTTTAAAATTTGCTTCATGCTGCTGCTTTCCTTCTTTTAAATCCTATGACAGTTTTTAAGCCTATCACATTATGCCATTTACATGATAATTTAGTAATCTGAACTTGGATTAGAAGAAATTGGATAATGATCAGATAGCATGCATGTAAACAGGCCCTGTGTCATTTTATATGTTTATCAAGTTGGATTTCATTATGTCTGACTGATAAACAACCTCAATATAAAAAATAACTTTATGTAATCTGTAATTTTTAGAAACATTATGATCTTCTCATTGTTTCTGCAGAACTCCAGCAGTGTGGCTTTACTCCATAAGCATCTACAGCTCCTGCTGCCCCACGCCACAGATATCTACTCCCGTTCAGCCACTTTGATAAAAGAGAGTTCCTGGAACGGCAACATAAGAGAAAAACTACAAGGTGACAATCAAAAAATTACTTTTGCTGAAAGCATGTTGCCTCTTTGACGCAATCAGATTAGCTGTTTTGTATTTATGTCTTTTCACTACTAGTAAAAAATAAAACATCTCAATTTTCATTTTGGGGGAAATATTATAAATGGACCTGCCCACATAAATCTTTTATATATATATATGTACTGAAACTTGTATATAATCTAGCCTTCTTTTCTCTGTCTCCAGAGGTGATCTACGTGTCAGCAGCAGGCAGTATGCTGTGCCAGATTATCAACTCTTTGTTGCTGCTTCCGGTGTCAGTGGCAAGGCCTGTGCTGAGCCACCTGTTGGACTTGCTGCCTCCTCTGGACCGCCTCAACAGACTGCTGCCTGCTGCTGCCCCCCTGGAGGACCAGGAACTGCAGTGGCCTCTTCACGGTGAGCATTAAAAAAGATGCAAGATGATTTGCATAAATCAAATGATCAGAATGCTTTGTACCGGTTGTTTGGCCACTGTGTCATTCGTGATGACTTTAGGAAACTATGTAATGCTACAAAATAATGCCTGCTTGTGAAATGTGAATATCTGAAAAATTACTATTCAGTCATGATCCTTGGGATTTATTGCAGCACAAGTCAAATGTTGTAGAGCTTCTAATATTGTACCTTTTTTATTACACCAAATGTCCTACCCTTCAGAATATCTTTTTTGTCCCTCTTCAACTTCAAAGGCACCTCTGACTTTGCTGAGCCTGCCCTGGGAATGTCTTTGCCACAGCCAGCACTCTCCTGGGTGTGGCTTGTGGACCTGGAGAGGACAGTTGCCCTGCTGGTAGGCCGCTGCCTTGGTGGGATGCTGCAAGGGGCCCCTACTGCACTAGAGGAACAAGATACTGCTTATTGGCTCAAAACACCCCTCTTCAACAACGGCTTGGAGATGGACATCCCACAGCTAGGTACAAAGTGAAGAGAGAGAGTACTACAATTGTTGAGTTTATGAATTTCAAAATGCAAAAATGTAATTTAATAGTCCCAGCAAGGGAAATTACTAGAAGATTAGATTAGAAGACCCCCCCTAATTAAGTTACTGAAATAAAATCATTATTAATATTATTTCATTAATTGAAATTAAACTGTCCTTTTTGCACTTTTATTACCTTATTTATTATGTGTCCATTGTTGTTTCCTCTGTAATGAATGTTTCCTAATTTGTGTCCTTCAGACACTTGCATCAGCTCATTGTTAGAAGCAGCACTCTCTGGTAATGAAGAGCAGAAGCCTTTTGACTGCACACTGCATCCTGACCTGAGTGTCCTGGTAGATCTGGCTCTTGGTTCCTCAAAAGAACCTGCCAACAGCCTTTGGATCAACATGCAGGACTATGCCATGAGCAAAGGTCTGTCTTTGTACCAGACATGTAGTGAATTCCATATCTAGAATAATTAGCCTTGAAATGTACCTGACAGTGTACTGACAGCACTCTTTGTTCTGTTGCAGACTGGGACAATGCATCTCTCAGTAATGAGTCCCTGTTAGACACTGTGTCCAGGTTTGTGTTGGCAACCTTACTGAAGCACACTGGGCTTCTGGGCCAGGCCTGTGGAGAGGGCAGGTACTGTAATATAATAAATATGATATCTCGGTTAAATAAGTCTACTGTATCAGTCTAAATTAAACATCATTAGAATTCACAAGTGTATTTTTATTTTCCCATTAGGTACCAACCATCAAAATCCCTTGCAGAAGTTTATCGCAGTGTTTATAAGGTACGAAACCGCCTGCTTGCCTGTAAGAATATGGACTTCATCCAGACTCGATCATCTTCACGTGAGAGGAGAGTGAGTAAACAAAATGCACAAACACTGTTGCATACACTTTCATACAATTCTGTATATCAACTTGAATTATACAGCAATTTGCATGTAGCTAAAGAAAGATGGTCCTTCCTTTTGCCTTTGGTAACATATGTTAACCTTCCCAGGCCAACACAATTTGTCAGTTCTCTCATTCATAGTCTCAAACACTTTCCTGGTGTAGCCTAATGTTTTCTTCTATAAGGAAATGCTTTCTAACAATTTTCATACATGATAATGTGTTGCTCTTTATCAGGTTTCAGACAATCAGGACTCTGTGGACATGGACCCTCAGGAGCACTCCTTCACACGCACCATCGATGAGGAGGCAGAACTGGAAGAAAGAGCTGACCGAGAGAGGGAAGAGGGCCATCAGGAGCAAGACGATGAAGAAGAGGATAGGGAGCATGAAGTAATGACCGCTGGAAGTAAGTTCATCATCTGCCTGAAGTTGTGTGTTTATATGCTTTTGGTATGCTAATCATTTTCAACATTAGGGCCATTATTATTAGTAGTAGTAATATTACTAGTACTAATACTAGTATTATTGTTGTTGTTATTGGTATTATTTTTTTAAAACTGCATGATTGACAAAGTGTGTCTGTCATAGAGAGTATAGGTAATGACCAGCATAAGTGCAAGAGGAAACTGGAACTAGGAATTCAAGCTTAGTGGCAGAAACTAATAATCACTTTGAGTTAAAGCAACTAAATGTCTGTCGCAATCCTCAGTGCACGACTATAGTCGTTTGTGCTGTTTTATGTGGGTGTTTTTTTTTTTTTTTTTAATGATAGGCTGTGTATCTCACTATCTAATGTATCTCACTATTATTAGTGTAATTTATGCAGTTTTATGGAAACACTGTAACCAAAACATTGTGAAGCATACGTATTACCTGACATTAAGTAAGGAGAAGGCCATCACACTTCAACCTTGGTGGAATACACAGATACAATACAGTAAAGTTATTACGTATTGATTTCATGTTGGTTGCATTTGCATGAGTTTTATACTATGTTATACCTCAAATGACAATCGCAGACACAGCGTCTGCTGCCATTAATTCTTATTGGAAATCTAGTGGTGTCATAGGAAAGTTGAGAAAAGTAAAGTTCTTTTGTTAATATGCTGTGATTGAGTTCAGCGACAGCTGGGTTAGAGCCAACTGGAATCATCTTGTATTCTCTGACATGAATGAATTTTACAAGTTTATTGCTTGTATTTACATGTACCAGAACAGGAAAAAGAATTGAAAAAGAAAAAAAGCATGTACATAAACATGCTCAATTTATATTCATCAGTTTAGCATTATGTGGCTTCTGTTTGTGCTCTAACCCAGCATCTTGTGTTTGGTTGTGTGTGTGTGTGTGTGTGTGTGTGCATATTGCACAACACAGAAATCTTTCAATGTTTCCTCTCAGCGCGGGAAGTAGCTCGCAGTCGGGACAGAGAGCGGGCAAGCAGCAGCACAGGCCTGGGCTCTGGCTCTGTTTCCAGAGGTGGAGGCGTAGGAGGTGTAGAGGATGACACCATTCTGTCTCAGGAAGGCAGGAGGGAAAGCACGGGTCTTCCAGAGGGCCAGGACCTGTACACAGCAGCCTGCAACTCAGCGATCCACCGCTGTGCCCTGCTGGTGCTGGGTGTGAGCCCTGTGCTTGGTGAGCTGACCAAGCAGAACCAGGAGGAGGGCCAGGCCCAATCTGGGACACAGGAGTGTCTAAGCTTCATGACGAGGTCAGAGAACATAGAGTCAAAGGGGAGGATGTAGTGAAATAAAACTCAATGTCCACTGATGCATAGATTCTTTCTTTCCTTGAATCTTGGTGCTGCAAAAGTAATTTATTGGGGTGAGATGGGTTCCAGCTGGTTCCTGGCAGAATCACATTGTTTCATTAGCTAAGTTCAGTGTTACATTTTTTTTATTATAGTTCACATTTAAAACATGTACATGGCTAAATGACACAGTCAATACTAACCTAGAGTACTAGGTAGTAGTACTTACCTAGAGTAGGTAAGTATTGTAATTTTATCTGCGCTGAGGTTGCCATGTCCACTAATAGGAGGAGAAGCATGAGAACAATCAGGCCTTTTTAGATTAAAATTTTATTGATACCATTGACTGATCTGTGATGTGTTTATTCATGTAGGAGTGAGAGTCTGAGTGCAGAGAGCCGTTCGGTGCAGAGCAGCCCAAGTTACAGACTGATGAAATCCAGGAGTGAGTCGGACCTCTCGCAGCCCGAGTCAGATGAAGAGGGATACTCTCTGGTAAAGCAGGCATACGCATATACGCATACATTTTCAGTGTTTAAAATGTGCATTCCATGAGCTGACAGATGGTTTTTAAGTGATGGTGGGCTTTGTCTCTTTTTTGCTTTAAGAGTGGAAGGAGAAATGTTGACCTGGACTTGGCTTTCTCTCATAAAAAAAGAGGTAAAGTAATTTCCAACGAATCTGACCAGTGTTGTGAGTGAAGGTCTTTACACACTAGAGGCGAATTTCCATGCGTGTCAAAATTTTTCAAACCAGAACTTGTCAACGAGCCGTTTCGTATCTATAACAGATTTTGCCAAGTGTAATTTTACCAACTTTTCACCATTTTCAGAGCCAATCACACTGCAGCTTGCTGTAATGTAACTCAAAAAACATTAAACAAAAAGGATGGACTAATGAACTTTATGCATTTAATAATAAGGGATGAATATCAGACAATGAGGAGGATGGCTGGAAAGCTGTGTAGTGACTGGCATAATGACACGTTGTTGTACAATGAGGGCTGGATTATTTTTTACCTCAGACACATGGCCAGGTGCGATCATAATACATTTTTGTCTCTTCTAACAAGCAGTGAAACTTTCTTGACACTAATGACGAACTCAGATCTTTTTTTTATTAATAATTTTTCTGTTCATTGGAGTGATCATTGTTTGATCTGAAATGTATTCTTGTGGTGCAACTTTTTAGAGCCAGTAATTGTGTTCACCGGTTGGGTTAAATGTATGTGGTGTGTTCAGTTTGCCATTTCTCCAAAATATTTACCTTGCGCTTTTATCTGTCGCTCCTGATGTGTAAAAACCATAGGAATGATACAGGTTTGTCTGTGTCATTTTTCATGTGTTACTCTTGTCTCTCTGTCTTTTGATTCCTGTGTGGATAGTTTATTTGCTTCTTTTGGGGCACTTGAGCCCCAAGCACAAGAGGAGCTTCAAGCAAGTAAACGATGGCATGTTTCTTCCTCTTGTTAGCTCATACCTCCATGACTGTGATGCCCCCATTCATTTCTCATAAAGAGGGCCTTTTTTGAGCTTGGACACTTCACATTGTACTTGCTAAACTGCCAAAAGACTATTACACAGACCGTTCATTCTTCAGCTTAAAATATTTGTTACTACAAAATGATGGTTATTTCTTGTGGAGAATGTGATGTGTCACACTGAAGAGATTTCATGGAGCTTTAAAAAAATCATCAGTACTGATACCTAAACTTCAGTTTAATGGGAATGCTAGCTCCGGATACCATTCCACTTTTCAACTGCAGCATTTTTCCTCAGTGGGTATTAGAAACTCCCATTATATATACCCATTATAAATGAATTCATAATGGCTGACGAAGGCTTGTGCCTGCATGAAGAATCAGCCTTTGGCCATTTGATGAACTCTTACTACGTGATCAGGCATTGCTCTGCATTGCTCTTAAGCAACATAGTCTATCCATCAGGAGTTATCTTGCCGATGAATGCATCTGAAAAGTCCCTCTCCCTCATCTCCTATTTCAGGCTTACTCCACAGTTCACCGGACTCCCTGGCTGAGTCCTGGTTCAAGGCCAAATTAAGTCGCCAGCGGAGCTACAGCTCAGCGTTTTCCTATGAAGAGTCAGAGCTGGACCTGAGCCGCTCACTGGGCATCCATGCGCTCATTGACAACATGGTCAGTTTTATCAGTGGCGATGTGGGCTTGGCTCCAGCCTTTAAGGAGCCAGAAGAAAGTATGTCCACCAGTCCACAGGCCACTATCCTGGCTATGGAGCAGCAACAGAGCAGGGCAGAGGTGAGGGGATGTCTTAAGATTACTGTACTTTTTTTAGCAGTAGATCAGAAATATACTGATTAGTTGCACTTTCAAAAACATATTAAGGGGTTGTATTAAATGCTTTAAAAATGTTCCATCTCCGACTTTTCATGCTATTGACTATTTTGCTATAAATATAAATTGTAAATAGTCAGCAGGTATGTTTTAGTAAAGTTTAATTGAAATGAAGTGTCTACATGCCAACCAGCAAACAGTGTATGTCTTTAAGGTTTATATGCAGCTAAAAATAGAATAGAGTAAAGATTGCGTGTGCTGTATCTGTGTTGTATCTCCAGCTGCGACTGGAAGCTCTCCACCAGATTGTGTTGTTGATCTCCGGTATGGAGGAGAAGGGCAGCCAACCCGGGAACGCAGATCGATCCAGCAGTGCCTTCCAGTCTTCCTCACTGCTCACCTCTGTCAGGTTGCAGTTTTTGGCTGGTTGCTTTGGCCTCGGCACAGTGGGCACTGGAGGGCTGAAAAGAGAGAGCGTGCAGCTGCATCACTACCAGGTGCAGTATGAGGATACTCATAGGTTGATACAGACATACATTTTTTTATGCTTGTTATCATTATCATGCCTTCTGTGTCTTTTAACATGCTGAAAAAATGTGTCCTATTTTTTAGGATGGTATCAAAGCTGCTAAGAGGAGCCTCCAGATGGAAATCCAGACGGCAGTCCATAAGATCTATCAGCAACTGTCTGTCACACTGGACAGAGCACTGCAGGCTAATAAACATCACATAGGTAATACAAACCAGTACTATGTGTATGGCATAGTGGCATAATTCTTTATCTTTAGCTCATTGACGTTTTCAGGTAAATGGAATCCTAGGATCATTTTTTGATTCTTCTTTTAAAGTTTATGTGTATGCTAGGAGACATAAGCTGGGAACCTCTGTAGCCAGTTTGGATCAAATTTATTTAATAACCTGAAAAAAACAATATTTCTGTGTGATACTTTTGCCAACAGTTTAACCTAATGCTTTTCTCGCTCATTTTCCTCTCTATCCCAGAAGCCCAGCAGCGCCTCCTGCTGGTGACTGTGTTTGCACTGAGTGTTCGCTACCAGCCAGTGGATGTCTCCCTGGCCATTTCCAGTGGGCTGCTTAATGTGCTGTCTCAGCTGTGTGGGACAGAGACTATGCTGGGGCAGCCTCTTCAGCTGCTACAGAAACCCGGAGTGTCCCAGCTCAGCACTGCTCTCAAGGTCGCCTCCACACGCCTGCTACAAATACTGGCAATCAGCACTGGGTAAGAGATTTAGGAGATTTTGAGGTACTGGAGTCACTGCAACATCAGAACTTTCTAAATGTCAGTTAGTGTAAAGAGAAGATTTCACAACTAGATGTGTCTTTGTAGGACATATGCAGACAAACTGAGCCCCAAGGTGGTCCAGTCATTGTTGGACCTGCTCTGCAGCCAGTTGAAGAACCTGCTGTCTCAGGCAGGAGTTAACCCTCTGTCTGACCAAGAAGACAACAAGCATGAGGACATTGCAGACTCTGAAAAGAAAGACTTCAGAGGTGATAAAGAAATGATGTTATTCATTATTAGAAATGATTCGCTTTATCTGTCAGTTTTAGTTGCCCAGTGAGGAAGACATCCATTGTTTTTGCTAAAACATGTAGTATCCTGTTCTTTCAGATCAGATCACACTTCATGACAAGTTTTGAGTAAATGTATAACCAAGCAACATTCATTATGTCTGATTTGCTGATTAGCTTTGCATTTGTTTTTTAGCTTTGATGCGTAAGCAGCACACTGCAGAGCTGCACCTAGGAGACTTCCTAGTCTTCCTCAGGAGAGTGGTGTCTTCCAAAGCTATTCAGTCCAAGATGGCCTCCCCCAAATGGACTGAAGTGCTGCTCAATATTGCTGCACAGAAGTGCTGCTCAGGTAAAACAAGCTTTTAGTGTGTAACACAACTGAGATAAATGTGTACTTTATCTAGTTAAAAACTACCTGATTAATTATTAATCATTGTTTGCTGTTAATTCTAGGGGTCCCTCTAGTGAGAAATCTAAGAACGCGACTCCTGGCTCTTCATGTTCTGGAGGCTGTTCTGCCTGCCTGTGAGGCTAACATGGAGGATGACCAAATGACACAGGTCATTACTGTGCTCTGTGCAATGCTTGCTGTCAACAACACCTGTGTGGGGTTGTAGCATATAGAGTGACAAATAAGGCATTGGTCTTTTTGCCTTTAATATATAATCTAATATAGAATCTATACGGGCTAAACCTTTAATAAAACAGGCTCGATTTTACTCGGCAAGTTATTATATTTCACCTTTCTTTAGGTTGTTGAGCGCCTGTTTTCCCTGCTGTCTGACTGCATGTGGGAAGCTCCTGTTGCTCAAGCCAAGCACTCAATCCAGATTAAAGAAAGAGTTCAAGAAATCAAACTACAGGTGTGTAAACAGCCTTCATCTCTTTATTTATTTTTATATTACACATATATTGTGTCTCCAATGTCTTAGATTGTTTAAACGAGTCTCCTTTATCTACAGGGAGAGACAGAGGAGGAGGATGAAAACCTTCCCATTCAGGAAGTTTCCTTTGATCCAGAAAAAGCTCAGTGTTGTGTGGTGGAAAATGGCCAAGGCCTGACGCATGGCAGTGGGGGAAAAGGCTATGGCCTGGCCTCCACTGGTATCTCCTCTGGATGTTACCAGTGGAAGGTACAATAGTGTTGTACATCTTAATAAATGGCACAAAAATGTCTGCCTGTTTGGTTCATTTCATATTTTATTTCCCTTTATAGTTCTACATTGTGAAGGAGAATCGAGGCAATGAGGGTACATGTGTAGGTGTTTCACGATGGCCTGTGCATGACTTCAACCACCGCACCACGTCAGATATGTGGCTGTACCGGGCATACAGCGGAAACCTATATCACAATGGGGAACAAACGTTGACACTTAGCAGCTTTACTCAAGGAGACTTTATTACCTGTGTCCTGGACATGGAGGCCCGAACAATCTCTTTTGGCAAAAATGGAGAGGTGAGATACAATCACATGTACATGTAGTGAACGAACACAGTGTTTTTAGTTTGACTTTTACAAAGTTATAATTAATATGGGTCCTTTATTGGTCAGTTAACCAAAATAAAAGGAAAGGGGCGATCCATAAAAGAAATTGCACCACCTATAGATAACACAGGCCATGTTCTGTCTTGACCTACTGCTGATCTGTGACTCCACAGGAGCCGAAGTTGGCCTTTGAGGATGTGGATGCCACAGAGCTTTATCCCTGTGTGATGTTCTATAGCAGTAACCCCGGAGAGAAAGTAAGATTATATGTATTATATTAAAACTGAACTTTCTGCAGTGTTGTTAGGTAACCGTAACCCTAACTGTCTTTTTTTGGTTGGGTGGAGTGGGTGGGGGATTTATTTTTGACTCGAGGTTTGGTTACAGTATACATGAAATTTATACATTTACATAACAGATATTCTGCTTGTTGTTGGTTGTGTCTAGGTTAAGATCTGTGACATGCAGATGAGGGGAACACCTCGAGACCTCTTACCCGGTGACCCAGTCTGTAGCCCCATGGCCACTGTCCTGGCTGAAGCCACTACTCAGCTGATACGCATCTTACATCGCACTGACCACTGGACCAATCGTATCAACAAAACAATGATTGGGCGACTACACAAAATCAAGCCATGCTTTAGAGAGTCATCCAGTGCATCTAGTAGTGGTGGCGGCCAAAGATTGAAAAAGAGTCGTTCGGTGCAGAGCCGCGAGGAGCATGATGCTCAAAGAGAAAGCCAAGAAACCCCCATAAGGACGGAGGAGGAGAGAGGTCGCCATGGACGGCAGCATGGCTTGGGGGAGTTGTCAGAGCACCACCTTAGAACGCTTTGTACTGAGGTGTGGCCGGTGCTGGCAGTGATCGGGGGTGCAGATGCAGGCCTTCGTGTTGGTGGGAGATGTGTGCACAAGCAGACTGGACGACATGCTACTCTACTGGGCGTGGTGAAAGAAGGCAGTACCTCAGCAAAGGTGCAGTGGGATGAAGCTGAAATCACCATCAGGTACTGGGTGAAAAAGTTTTGTTGTTTCCACTTCATTGTTCTTTTCGTATATGCTGCTATATTTAGGGGCTGCATGATAGCTCAGTGGGTAGAGCAGTCGTCTTCAAACCCAAGGTTGAGCGAGTTTGATTCCCAGTCCCACCAGGTTACATGTCGAGGTGTCCTTGGACAAGACACTGATACCCCGTATTAGCCCAGACACGGGTCTAGCAGCTGTCCAAACAACAATTTCCCCAAAGGGATTAATAAAGTATTCATTATTATTAATATTATTATTATTATTGCCTGGTATATTTTTAGTAAACATTTTGGCTGCTAATGCTGTTGGGAAGATATGTGCTGAGGTTCTGAAACATAATTTTACATGTTGTGTGGTGTGAAACGACTAAAAAAACCTGTTAATTCTTAAACCAACAAACACAATTCTTGGTCCACCAGTAGTGCATGCATGATGTTCTGCTTTTTGTGGTCAGTCGTCAGCAGGATGGCCATAATGTGGTTAGAAATGCAGATGGAGCTAAATGTGATTGTTGAATACTTTCTTACTGTCTTCTGATATTCTCTGCATTAGCCTTGATTTTCATCATATCTGCACGTCCAGTTTTCCCATGCTCTCCTTTATTGTTTTTGTGTGTTTGTCTTCTTTTTCATATCTTTATTTTGTATATCATTATAATGACAATTATACATTAATGTATGCTTATAATGATAATTATACTCCTCTTTATTGAGTGCCTGACTAGCTAATTTGTTGTCAAATATTTATTGGCTTGCCCTTTTTTATCACTAATAATCCAATAATTGTTTTGCATGACCAAGTAGATCATTGAAAGGCATGAAAATATTTGGTCTCGTACCATCACGTTCCATCTTTTTATTTGTCTTGCATGCTGTGCTCTTTCTCTCCTGCCCTTTCCCTCACTTTGTGTTTCCTTCCCTTGTCTCTTTTTACTCTCCACTTCCTTCTATTAAAGCTTCCCAACTTTCTGGTCACCTAGTGACACCCCACTGTACAACCTGGAACCTTGTGAGCCGCTGCCCTTCGACGTGGCTCGTTTCCGTGGCCTCACTGCCTCACTTTTGTTGGACCTCACCTACCTTACCAGCATTCATGACGAAACTACCGCCAAGCTCAGTGCAAGACGCCATGACAAGAAGCATCGCAATGCAGCATCATCAGGCCATGGGCCGACCAGTAATGAAGATAAGGCAGAAAATGAGGGGCACAGCCGCATTGAACAAAAAGATAATGGCGGAGTCTCACCGGGAGCTGCTCCAAATACAGTGACCTCTGATCTGCGTGTGTCGCACAGCCTGGACGAGGTCAAAGCACATGTGGCACCCAACTCAAAGTCAGAGGGTGAGATTTCATCTGTGGCTGGTGGTGGGGTAGGTGGGAATGAGTCACTTTTCAGTGCAGCATCTCACACTCCTTGTGAGGGCAACAGGAAGAAAGGCCATGAGCACGCCTCCCGGGGGCATGAGCCTTGTCCTCCTTCCTTTGCCACCCAGTCAGAGATCCACGCAGTACAGCTGTCTTACCTATACCTGGGAGCCATGAAGACCCTCAGTGCCCTGCTTAGCTGCAGCAAATATGCTGAACTCCTTCTTATACCAAAGGTAAAACAATTGTTTTCTCATACAATTGTAGTTTGAACGTGTTCAGTCACATGATTAGAAGAGCTGCTAATTTGCTTTCTTGCTCAAAGTTAGCATAAAACACAATTAATACTACTCTCGTATGCAACGTTCAATGTCATTAACATAATGTAGTAATAAATTATGATGTCACATAGTGAGTTGTAATGTAAAATCCTCAGTGATTGCCTTAAAGGAAAAAGTATTTATGTATGTAAATGGATAAATTAAACCGGAAAATAGAACACGCAGAGATAATCTGTGCTCACATGAAATTGAAATTGACCTGTTCTCTCATCTAACATCTAGGTGTTACCAGAAGCAGCACCCAGTGGGCACAATGCCGATTTAAATGCTAGCACTGGTGGAAGCACAGTTGCTACCTCTCCAGTATGCCAGGAGGAGGTGGAGATGCGAGCGGCTCTGCAGTTTCTCATGCGCCATATGGTGAAGCGGGCAGTGATGCGCTCTCCCATCAAGCGTGCCTTGGGCTTGGCAGACCTGGAGAGGGCACAGACCATGATCTACAAGCTAGTTGTGAATGGACTGTTGGAGGAGTCCAGCGGGGGGAAAGTCAAACCTGGTAAGTACTTTACAGATTAGACATTTTACATTGTAGGTGCTGACTACTTTTATTGCTACTGTTTACATATACATTTGGACAACAGCAGGGTCCTTACTGTAGAAATATTTAGCTTTGTCTGTATTTTTGTGTTCATCAGGAGTGAGAAGTGAACCAGAGGGTGAAGGGGAAGGTACAGAGGGTGAACAGTTGGCACAAACTCCAGTCACCACCAGCCCCTCTGCCTCCAGCACCACCTCCTTCATGAGCTCGTCGCTAGAGGACACCACCACTGCTACAACACCTGTCACAGACACAGAGACTGTCCCTGCCTCAGAGTCTCCAGGGGTCATGCCTCTCAGCCTTCTCAGGTTAAAATAGATTGGTGATAACTTGTGTTGTTGGCCATGTTTTCTATGCCTGATTAATAAAAAAAAACGTTTATTCAAATGCTTCTTTGTTTTACATCAGGCAAATGTTCTCCAGCTACCCAACCACTACTATGGTTCCGACCCGTCGAGCCCAGACTCCTCCTGTGTCCTCTCTGCCGACTTCTCCGTCAGATGAAGTTGGTCGGCGACAGAGTCTGACCTCCCCTGACTCCCAGCCCTCCAGACCACAGAACAGAACAGGTACCTGTAAGTATGCCAGATTATCCTAAACGTTTATGTCTCTGTTGTGCTTCTGCTATACTCAGAATGTCCAGTAAAACTGTATAGTTTTGTGTCTGTTAACTTTAATATCAGAACATAGACATAAGAAATACATAGAAATAGACATACTACATGCTCTTACCTCTATATTTAAACATTCATCCCATGTTTTAGAATGATTTCCTTTATAATAGTTCATGTTTACTCCAGCTCTTTCAGATCCCAGCAGCCGGCTGTCAACATCACCCCCCCCTCCCGCCATTGCTGTGCCTTTGCTGGAGATGGGCTTCTCCCTGCGCCAGATCACCAAAGCTCTAGAGGCCACTGGTCAGTCTTTCAAAAATTCCCCTGTGTAGATGGGTGCAGTTGTGCATTTTTTGCAGATTATTTAATCTAACTGCAAGTCAGAAAGCTCAGAAGTGCTGTAAAACAGTGTAGTAGTAAACTACAAATGCACATATTATTAAATATTACATAACTGTAAAAGTACAGCAATGGGTAGTAGTTATAATTTCACAGTCTTTCAAAGTATGCATTAGCATTTTACCTGAAATAACAGATTGTCGACCCTTGAAGATTGATTCTGAGCTAATATTGTCATATGACATACCCCAAATTTGCTGACTATATGATATTATATGATAGTACGGTCTGATTTGTATTCCTATTCTCCTCAGGTGCTCGAGGAGAGGCAGATGCTCAGAACATCACAGTGCTGGCTATGTGGATGATAGAACATCCAGGTACTGAGGATGAACACGATGAGCCGCACACCAGAGTTAGCGGCGTCAGGGGTGAAGGGTCTGACTCTTCCTGTCCAGGTGCAGCTGCCTCTGCTGGAGGCAAATCTTTGGATAGGAGCTCATATCTGTGCTCACCTGGAGACATAGCCAGTGCAGATGCATCAGAATTGGAGGAGGGCTTCAGTGAGAGGTAGGATGTGTCACAGAGGTTGTTCATAATTATGATCCAAAGTAGAATACTGTTAAAAAGTTGAGTAACAAAATTAGCTGTTTTTGCACAGAGAAATATTCAATTTGTTCCTATGAAATGTTGACTTAATTATTACCAATAGATAAGGATTGTAACGATGAACATATTGACTATGTTGTTTATTAATAGAATCCACACCTAAAAAGAAGAAACTTATTTTATGTAATTTGTAGTACTGAGGCTCTTGAGCAAGACGCAACAGCCTCCAATGGTGCCCCCCTCAGAGGACGTTCTGCTGTCGGTAGGAAACACCGCTTTGACTTGGCTGCACGGACACTCCTAGCCCGTGCGGGTGAGGATTTTCAACAGGCATATTTGACCTTTTTCATACTAACTTAGTATTTACTAAGTAAAGTATAGATTTACCCCACATAATAATAAACATTCTTTTCCTGCAAAGCCGGACTGTACCGCTCGGTGCAGGCCCACCAAAGCCAGTCACGGCGGGAGGTCTCATCCCTTCAACAGCAACAAGACCCAGGTGCCCTTTACGACTTCAACCTGGATGAAGAGCTGGAGATGGACCTGGATGAGGAGACAATGGAGGCCATGTTCGGGCAGGACCTTGCTAGTGACACGGACATTCTGGGAATGTGGATCCCAGAGGTATTGGACTGGCCAACATGGGTGTGTGTGACTTTATGCTACGGTCAGAGGGCTGCCATCACTGCTCAGTTTTTTTTTGCTGCCGCGCTCTAATTGTCACTAGCAGTAAACTCATCTTCTGCACGCTAAAATGCCAGCGTTATTATGAGGCACTCTCTTTTGTTCAGTCACACTTCACCTGGAAATGCGCTCACTCCTAAGTTAGACTTAACATTTAGATAAAACTGTTGCTGTTGCTTGGAATTGATTGCAAAGCTGTTTAATTCTAACATAATGCATTGCACGAATGCTCTAATGCAGGGGTGTCAAACTCCGATCCTCGAGGGCCACAGTCCTGCAGGTTTTCCAGCCTGCATGTTGCTGATTACCTGGTACAGGTGTGTTTAGTCAACCAGCAGCTGTAGGTGTAAGGTTAGTTGGAAAAAAGGCAGGACTGTGGCCCTCGAGGACCGGAGTTTGACACCTGTGCTCCAATGCGTTTCTGAAGCCTTATGAGCTGATTTGTGTTTGTCGTGTAAATACGTGGTTTGTCTTAATGAATGCATATGGGCGTGTCTGTGTGTTTCTCTGTATCGCCTCGCAGCATGTATGCGAGACAGACGATCGAGATGAAGTGGTGGTATGCGAGTTGTGTGAGGCTAATGTGGCCAACTTCAATCAGCATATGAAGAAAAGTCACCCAGGGTGCGGCCGCAGTGCCAACCGGCAGGGCTATCGCAGTAATGGCTCCTATGTAGACGGCTGGTTTGGAGGAGAATGTGGCAGTGGAAATCCCTACTACCTGCTATGCGGTGGCTGCAGAGAGAAGTATTTAGCCATCAAAAGCAAGGCTAAAGTTCCAGTTGTGGAGAGGTATGCACAAATATATTTTAATAGACAATATAGATTTAAATGTTTTTGTGACCTACTTATATGAATGCTGTTAATCAGCATTTTATGTAGATGTACTGCTAAGACTTCCACATTGCCTTATTACAATATTTTATTATAGTGTAAGGACAGTACCATACAAGATGCCCCAGAAATAATGGTTTTTGACACATTTTTCAGTATGTGAACTTTGTCATGTGTGCAGTATTTTGTATTAGCGTCATAATTAAACAAACTTAAACTGTTGCTGGTGCTCATGTTATTTTATACTGTGTTTTTATGCAGGTATAAGGGACAGGCTCCTGACCTCCTCGGAAAGCAGGACAGTGTCTATGAAGGTGGCGCTTGATCATTTTAAATTTAGTGATGTAATGTTTCCATAGTGTGAATTCTCTATGTATACCTGACTTATGTTTGCTGTAGGGTTTGTTTTGCTTCTTGTCTTGCTTTCTTTTTTCTCATATAGTCTGTTTCCTCTTCCTTTTTCAGAGGACTGGGACATGCTTGATGTTGACGAAGATGAGAAGCTGACCGGTGAAGAAGAGTTTGAGCTTTTGGCTGGTCCATTAGGTCTAAGTGAGTCTAGGATTGTCCCTGAAGCTGTGCAGTTCCCTGATAGTGATCCGCTGGGGGCCTCCATTGCCATGGTGACGGCCACCAACAGCATGGAGGAGACTCTCCTGCAGATAGGTGAGGTGGAGGGTTAGATTGTTCTTATTATGTGTCTGTGAAGGTTCTCAGTCATCCAGGTCATGGTTATCTCAAAAAAGGTTTCTCCAATAGCAACTGGACTTGTAGGTTTCTTGAGGACGTTTCGCCCTTCTAACCAGAGGGCTTTCTCAAGTCTGACTGACTGGTGTGAGGAGCAGGTTTACAAACCCTGTGGAACCCTCAGGTTGGTTATTGGACGTCATCTGTGGATTGTCCTCCCCTCTGGTTTTCACAAATGTTAATGTGACACACCTTAACTTAGACTGCCTCTTTCACATCTCGTTTAAACCAATCAGCTTCCCGGTCTGTTTGTACATAGAAGAAACCAAACAGCAGCTCCACAAACGCATGGCGCAACACAGAAGGGCCACCTCATCAGGACCGGACTCAGCAGTTCACCTACATCTGAAAGACAAGGGCCACTCGTTTGAGGACAATCAAGTCAGAATCCTAGACCGGGAAGCTGATTGGTTTAAACGACGTGTGAAAGAGCAGTTTACTGCAAGATTGAACGACCCTCGTTAAACAGGGGTGGTGGCCTCAGGCATAATCTATCACCCACTTAAAATGCCGTTATTTCAACAATACCCAGGAAGCTTAAAAGTTACTCACACCCTTTCTCAGGTGGTCACATTAACTTATGTGAAAACCAGAGGGGAGGACAATCCACAGATGAACACCAATCACCAACCTGAGGGTTCCACAGGGTTTGTAAACCTCACACCAGTCAGTCAGACTTGAGAAAGCCCTCTGGATAGAAGGGCGAAACGTCGTCAAGAAACCCACAAGTCCAGTTGCTATTGGAGAAACCTTTTTTAAGATCTTATTATGTGCTGTGTCCCATTGTTTTAGCCCTTCACTCTGTAATGTTTAGCATGTGTAAGAGCAGCAAATAAAGTGTGTTTATGTTTAGGCTGTCAGACTTCAGTGGACAAGAGTTCTTCGGGCAGAGTCACACTCGGGGAGCAGGCAGCAGCTCTGCAGAATCCCCATGACCGAGTGATGGCACTGAGGAGGGTTACAGCTGCAGCCCAGGTGCTGCTAGCTAGAACCATGGTGATGAGAGCCCTGTCTCTGCTATCTGTCAGGTAGTCTTCATCAACACCAAACACACGATTACAATCGGAGTCATAGGGTTGAAAATTTGATTAGAAATAACTTTACAACCTTCCCACACCTCCATCTTTCCTTTCCTTTCACACAGTGGCTCAAGCTGCAGCCTTGCAGCAGGCCTGGAGTCTCTTGGTTTGACTGACATCAGAACTCTGGTCAGGCTGATGTGCCTGGCAGCAGCTGGCCGAGCTGGACTTTCCACCAGTCCTACAACAGGTTCCGGCCATGCTGAAAGGCCCCGTGGGGCCACAAAGGCTAGCAAACCCATATCTTGTCTGGCTTACCTCAGCACAGCAGTAGGCTGCCTGGCTTCCAACAGTCCTAATGCTGCCAAGCTGTTGGTGCAGCTCTGTACACAGGTACACAGCATGGCTCATGAGCCTTACACCTACCTTCATCTACTTCTGTGTAACGGCTTCGTTGAGCTCAATTCTGGGATATAATATTTAGTTGATCAGATCATTGATGAGTAGAAATTAAAACTGTGAATCTTGCTCTTCCCTTTTTTTTCAGAACCTAATTTCAGCAGCTACAGGCATGAACCTGACTACAGTTGATGACCCCATCCAGAGGAAATTCCTGCCTAGCTTTTTGCGTGGAGTGACTGAGGAGAACAAGCTTATCACCTCTCCCAACTTTGTGGTCACCCAGGCTTTGGTGGCTTTGCTTGCAGATAAAGGAGCCAGACTCAGGCCTGCTTATGACAAAGCTGACATGGAGAAAAGAGGTTTGTTGACTTAATAGAACAGAAGAAAGCAGTGAGCTGTTTCCATCATCTGGTCATTGGCTGCTATTATATGTAATAATTATAGATTTTTTATAAAGGTAGTTTTTTGTGGTAAGTGATTTTGTAGTCTGGTGTCCATGTAGTAGTCTGATACTGCATGTGTAATCTTTCACTTTGGGTCCTGAATCATTTTTCAAAAATGCCAACATTGGCAAAGCAGATAAATTAAGATGATTTCTTTTGTAATCATTTTGTTTTTGTTTTCCCTATAATTTATTTTAGTATTCTGTTGTTCTGTTCTGTATACCAATATTGCCAATGCTTTTTAAGCATGTTTAATGTAATGGCAGTCTTTTATACTGTGTTTAATTCTAAAATAATTACTGTGTATTTTTGTAACGTGATTTCCGGACTATAAGGCGAACCTGAATATAAGAAACTACAGATTGGTCCATATATAAGCCACACACTACTATAAGCCGCGAAGGTCCTGCGAGGAGGGGATTGTCGGTACAGACAGAGATGACTGTTTGGGAACACAAAGCGTTTGAGACACACAATAAATCTTTCAATTAATCATTCACATTTTTGACGTGGCCAACACTGCTTACAGCGCTTGGTGGGGCAATAATGTTAAATGGCTTAATTTAATATGTTTTTAAAAGTGCTTGTCTGACACTAAAGGTGCAGTAATGTGGCTGTTTACTGTATCAAAATAACCAGCAGACTTTGTCAGTGTCAGAATCAATCAGCCTCTGAACGCCTTCTTCAGTCATTGTGCCGTTTTCTTTATCATCATCACACAGCAGTCCAGCTTTAACTTAAAAGCAGCATCATATGCACTTCTGTTTGTTTTTCATAATGAGGGTTTGTGCATGGACACTTCCTTGGCGCAAACTGTCTCGCTCTGTCTCACACTCGTTCTTGTACTGAATTTGGGCTTGACATTGCGCCCCCTAGTGACAGTTAGCTGTAAAAACCAGCCGCACCGTTGAATAAGCCGCAGGGTTCCAAAGCAAGTGAAAGAAGTAGAGGCTTATAATCCAGAAATTACGGTAATTGATGTAGTATTTTATTAGTATACAGTTACTGTTCACACAGGGCACATGCTTTTTCTGGCTTTACACTTATTTTCTATGTGCACTTAGGTCACTTTGGGTTTTTTTTATGTGCTTATTTTTTTTTTTTGTTTTGTTGTTTTCCCTCTCTAACTACCTGTGTCACCTTGTGTTTCGTGTCGAGCAGGTCTAATTGCGCATTTATATGCCCATCCTTCCCATAATCCTTCCGCTGTAGGGCCTCTGGAGCTGGCCAACGCTCTGGCGGCCTGCTGTTTGTCTTCAAGACTTTCCTCACAGCACCGCCAGTGGGCTGCCCAGCAGCTGGTTCGCACATTGGCCGCTCATGACCGTGACAACCAGAGCCGGCCGCAGACCTTTGCTGACATGGCAGGGGACCTGCGAAAGTGCTCCATCATTAAGTTAGAGGCTCATCAGAGCAGAGTAAGCGGGTTTTCTTATCCTGATTTTATGTCTGACTGACTGTGTTTTTGTTTGACATCCAGTGTTTCTCTGTTTGAATCAGGTCATCACCTGCAGTTGGTGCAGTAAAAAAGGCCTGTTGGCCACCAGTGGCAATGATGGGACAATCAGAGTGTGGAATGTTACCAAGAGCCAGTACACCCTCCAGCAGACCTGCCTCTTCAATAAAGAGTAAGGCCTCAGGACATTGCATGTCATGTGTTTGATGTTCAGAAACCTGTGTTGTTGAGAAACCGTGTTTGTAGGGAAATAATATGAAAAAGACGATTACGCCGCTACATTGGTTTATGGATTTTAATATCTGTAGGTCATTGTTTAGATTCTCCAGCCTGAAAACTCTTGTCTTACACATTTCCTGTAACAACCTTTTATAATGATGTGTCCAATGTTTTGTTTTTAGCTTTTATCTCATAGCCGAGCAAATGAATCCGTGCTGCTTAAGTGGGATCAAATTTTCATTTGTTTCATTTGTCTGTTTTCTCTTGTTAGTGATGGCTCAGAAGAGGGCATGTCAGGTTTGGGATCTCCCAGCGATCCTTGCTTGTCTCCTCTGGCCTGGAGTGTCACTGGAAAATATTTGGCCTCTGCTATGGAGAAAATGGTCAACATCTGGCAAGTTAATGGTAAAGATAAAGATTTTTTTTGATGGGATCTGAAAACATACAAGTTTAAAAAGCATTGTTTCCCAGCTTGTTGCTGGCGTGTCTGGTCCATAGAATATGAATGAGAGGGTATTAAGATTTTACAGCTCCTATTAAAAATAAATATGCCTAGGGACTGGATGTGTTCCAGTCATCACTTCCGTCCTCCCACCACACACCCTACAGTATGCACCATCTGTCCTTGGCCACTTTAAGTCTCCTCAAGGTTGAAAGCCAACAATTCTTAATAGCTTTTTATGAGCTCATTTTCTTTGGTATCTTTGAAACACTGACTCTTTATATGCAAATGAAACTCACAATATATATTACTGTTTTTATGTACACATCATTGTGTAATTGGGTTAAACCACAGAAATTGTGTCTCTTTAATGCTGTTTACAATGTTTAATAATAATTATAATGTCTAAGCATCTATTCTCAGGGCAGTGAAATGACTGAGATCCTTTCTTCTCCTCTCCTTTAAGGTGGCAAAGGCCTTTTAGATGTGCAGCCTCACTGGGTGTCAGCTTTGGCTTGGCCTGAAGAAGAGGCAGAGTCCCTGTGGTGTGGGGAACCCAAGGACATGCTGCTGGTGGGACGAATGGATGGATCCCTGGGACTCATCGAAGTTCTAGATGCTGCCAGTATGCACTGTATCGAGTTGGAGCACTGCTACAGAAAAGATGGTACAGTTGTTTATTCGTTTTCTTTTACGTGATTTTTATATGTGATGTAAATTACTGCTCATTAAATTCTGACATTTGAAATGTAGTTTTTGTGTCCTTTATCATTAATTGTGTCTCTTTATCCTCTCTCAGTAGCAGTGATGCACATTGCCTGGTACAGTGAAGACAAGCCTTTTGCTGTGGGCTATGCAGATGGCAAGCTGCTGATTGGATCCAAAGAGCCCTTAGAAAAGGGAGCCATTGTGGTCATTGATGCACACAAGGTGAATTTAGCATTATTTGTAATCTGTTCCTTGAATAAATGTCCTAAGTTTATATTTAAACTAGCAGGATTAGATAAATGTTCAAAGCTACAGCTCCTTTCATCACAAAATTCTTTGTTTTTCTAGGAGTCTGTCACCAGTATGAAGTGGAGTCCTAATGGTCAGATCTTGTTGACCTGTGCCAAAGAAGAGACAGTGAAGCTATGGGCCAGTCAAGACACTCTGTCTGATTCAGAAACTGGTTCTGGCTGGCACTGCCTCCAGAGTCTTAGACACCCATCCCCGGTTAACGGTGTGGCCTGGTGCCGCCTGCCTGGGCCTAAGGCCCAAAGCATGCTAGCCATGTATGTTATTCTGTGATAATATGGATGTGTATATGCTGCTTATGATGTGTTTTCCTCACAGCCACACCACAGGTCAGATCTTCCTAAATTTCAGTCAAGTAGCTTTTATAAGTCGTCATCTTTAGGTTCATTCCTCTTGAAATTTTTCTTAGAGAAATTACCTTTTTACTTGATTATAGACAGCTGTGCACTCTCAGCTGTGCATTTAATTTGAAGAATGTTCTCTTAGCTTCTGCCATAACAAACAACACAAAGTCTTCACACAGGTCATTGCCCAAGAACGTTAACACATTTTTTACGAGAAGTTTGATCTCAATCTCACATTGTAACACAAGACCAATATTTCCACTGGTTTCGTAAGTTTTCACATTTTTCTGTGTTTCAGATGCTGCCAGAATGGGTTGGTCTCAGTCTGGACTGTTCCTCAAAACATCTCTAACTTCCCAGAATCTTGTTACTCTGACTCAGAGGGGTGGTGGGAGAATGAAGCCAAACCTAAATTCATGGTATTTCTATTCATTTCATAAATCATTTTTTTTTTTCTTTGATTGAATCCAAGTTTTCTTCCCAGATATCATCATTTAAATTAATAAATGCAAGTCAGACATTGAACCTATTATGTGCATTTGTTACTTTACATTGTGACATTTAGATTTTTGATACATATATATTGATGTGTGTTTATATATAAATATAAACACACAGAGGAACATTTTAGACTAGTCAAAAAATGTTTCAGCATTTTACTGTGGTTATGTTGCAGTCCTCTCGTTGGTCAGATGATGGAGCAACATGTGTTTTCCAGCTTAAGGGCCACATCACTCCTGTAAAGACTCTGGCCTTCAGCCCTGATGGTCTGGCCTTGGCATCTGGAGGAGTTGGAGGCCTCATGAATATCTGGTCCTTGCGGGTAAGACGTTCCGCACACAGATGCATCAGAAAACACCCAGGTCCTCTGTAAATACGGAAGCTACGCGTCACGCAGACACTCGCATGTCTGTGTAATATATATATGTATATATAAGTAAAATGAACAAACAAGTGACTCGTACCGGCGGCTGTAGATCACACTGCTGTTTATAGTGACGCTGAACACCTTCCCATTGAAGTCATTATATTTGTGTATCCATTAGGATGGGTCTGTGCTCCAGACGGTAGTAGCTGGCTCAGGGGCAATCCAGAATATTGTCTGGATCCCAGATGTGGGTGTCGCAGTCTGCTCCAACAGGTCAAAGGTAAGACCACATGATTCTTTTTTTCTCGTGGTAATTCATAAAATGCATATATATTTGGTGGTCGGCTTAAAGTGTGTGTCTCTGTCTGTGTCTGTGTGGTGGTCTCGCATTGATTCATTTCCAGGATGTACTGGTTGTGAATTGTTCTAAAGAGTTCATGGTGTCCAACCATGTGCTGGCCACTTGCCGCAGCGCGCTGAAGAAGCAGGGTGTAGTTGGCCTCAACGTGGCTCCGTGCATGAGGGCCTTCCTGGAGAGACTGCCCGTCATGCTTCAGGAGCAATACGCCTATGAGAAGGTACGAGGACATTTACAAGTTTCACCACAGTGATGTTTAATTGTCTTACAGCACCTCAATCCTTCCTTTCATTTAGTCTTAGTTTTCTTTGATATTAATACGCTGGAAAAGTGTTTCATTTCTTGGTTTTTAGAGGAGTTATTCAAACAAAAACATTTTATTGGAGAGCCTGTCACTCATGGTTTCTCACCGAGCAGTCAACTGACAAGTTGTACAAAAAACGTATAGCAAATTATTTTCAACATATTTTTATTGTGATAAACAGTGTGTGTCCTCTGTCAGCTAGTCAATCATAAAGCATGCACTGAAACCTGAAAAAGAAGATGCCTTGAGAAAAGCTGGTACAACAAACTAGTTCAGAAAAATCAAATACAGCTCCAAAGCAGTTTGGATTAGATTAGATTAATAATCTACAGCAAGTTGGATTATTATTCAAATTTCAGTCATTACTGATGTCGTCCTTTCTTCCCCAATTTGTAGCCTCACGTTGTATGCGGGGAGCAACTCGTCCACAGCCCCTACATGCAGTGCCTCGCCTCCCTTGCTGTGGGTCTCCACCTGGACCACCTCCTGTGTCGCCCCCCTGTGCCGCCTCACCTGCGAAACTGCCCGCCAGAGTCTGGAACCACCACCTGGAGTGCCAGTGAGTGGGCCTGGTTGGACTGCTTCTCTACAACCGTCAAGACGGCGGAGGCTCTTGCTCGAGGTGCCAGCTTCCCCGAGTCCTTCTCTGTTCCAGACCTGGAGCCTGTGCCCAAGGATGAAATGGCTCTGCTCATGGTGAGGGCTGCTGGTGCTTGTGCAGCTGCATTCACTGTAACTGAAAATATAATGAACACCTATATTAATTATACCTTTGCACTGTGTTTGTCTAGGACAATGGTAAATGGATGTCTGGTATGGATGAACAGATCATGTCCTGGGCCACCTCAAGACCAGAGGTAATTTAGATTGATGCCTAGATTGGCTGTAATAATTGGTTTGTCTCTGTGTGTTCTGCTCAGACTAAAGGTTGACACCTGTTTTGCCCCTGTTCATCTTGTGTGTTTGCAGGACTGGCACCTTGGAGGGAAGTGTGATGTGTATTTGTGGGGTGCAGGGCGACACGGTCAACTGGCAGAAGCTGGCAGAAACATCCTAGTTCCAACCACTGCCCCATCATTCTCTCAGGCACAACAGGTACACGCTCAATAATCATGTCTTTGTTTACTATGTGCGCAAAACACCAGCCCTTTACATTTAATCAAATCCAGAGACGGAGTGAATGCGTTTAATACACTATAAAAACAAAAACATAAATGAGGAAGCCGGGAACGCTGCAGGTGTTCCTCATTATTTTGTTCTCCATCAGCACAGCTCTTGTCTTTCTTCCTCCAGGTTGTGTGTGGTCAGAACTGCACTTTTGTGATCCAGCCTAATGGGACAGTGTTGGCCTGTGGAGAGGGCAGCTATGGCCGTCTGGGACAAGGCAACTCAGACGATCTGCATGTGCTCACTGTCATCTCAGCTCTTCAAGGTGATGCCACACATAATGTTAGACAAGACGTTTAGATCAGAAAATCGCTGCGCTTTCTGTTTGAGCAACCTACTTCTTTAATAATTTACCTGGACTCTGAAAATCTTGTTCCTCTTATCCTCAGGGTTTGTTGTGACTCAGCTGGTGACTTCGTGTGGCAGCGATGGCCACTCTATGGCTCTCACCGAGAGTGGCGAGGTGTTCAGCTGGGGGGACGGGGACTATGGAAAGCTGGGCCATGGGAACAGTGACCGCCAGCGCCGACCCAGACAGATTGAAGCTCTACAAGGAGAGGAAGTGGTGCAGGTGAGTCTGTTTAAGAGCATAGTAAATACATCAAAAGATACGTACTTTATATCCTTTATGTCAACATTTCCTATGTCCCTACCAGATGTCCTGTGGGTTCAAACATTCAGCAGTGGTCACAGCAGATGGGAAGCTTTTCACATTTGGCAACGGTGATTATGGCAGACTGGGTCTGGGAAACACTTCAAACAAGAAGCTACCAGAGAAGGTCACCGCTTTGGAGGGCTACCAAGTTGGACAGGTAGGACACAAAAGTATTGTTAAGCCATAATGCTGGCTGTCAAACGGAGCGTTATCGCGGGACCATATGTTTAAAACCCTGAACATTATAAAGGTTTGGTAAATACAGATGATTAATAGCTTGAGATGATGTATGTGTGCGTTCTCCTCAGGTGGCTTGTGGTTTGAACCACACTCTGGTTGTCTCTGCTGATGGAATGACAGTTTGGGCTTTTGGTGATGGAGACTATGGAAAACTCGGGCTGGGCAATTCCACAGCCAAGTCTTCACCTCAGGTACACACTGTGGTACTGTGAGCTACACAGCACCTACATTAAGATGTTCATCAGTGGAACTAATTCTAGAGCATGCGTTTTTTAGTGATTGTAATGTACTTTGTTATGTTACTTTATTTTCTATATTGAATTCCTTAGAAAGTGGATGTGCTGTGTGGAATTGGCATCAAGAGAGTGGCTTGTGGAACACAGTTCTCTGTGGCCTTAACCAAAGACGGCAAAGTGTTTACATTCGGCCAAGGTATGCCACATTTTCCTTTTACTGATTTCTATGCGATAATAATTACGGCTGGAACAATTAGTACATTGACAGCAAATTAATCAAACAATGTTTCCAGTTTATTCATCATTTAATAATTTTTTTCTTCTTTCTACTAAACTGAGAATATTTGGTTTAATCTATCATTTAGTTTTATTTTATAGACTAATCAAAGAAAGAAAGTAATCATTAGATTAAGCAATAAAAATGCATTGAAATTTAAACCTAATAATGGCAAATGCAGATACATTTGGGTAGCTGTGTTTCTTATTTTTTGTGACGACGGTGGAGGTTGTTGATCTAAGTTTTGTTGCAGTAGTTTCAGAATTCATATTTAGAGGTTTTATTTTTCCTTTGACATATTAAAATATGTATATATTTATATATATATTATTCTTTTCCTGTGACAGATCGCCTAATTGGCTTGCCAGAGGGCCGAGCCAGGAACCACAACCGGCCTCAGCAGGTGCCAGTTCTTTCTGGGATTCACATCGAGCATATTGCTGTTGGAGCTGAGCACACGCTGGTGCTGTCGTCCACAGGAGACGTTTACACGTGGGGCAGCAACTCAGAGGGACAGGTAACCTGCTGCCACACACTAAACCCTGACTGAAAGGTTGTCAGCCGCTCTCTGTGGTAATTCTACTAACAAGGGGACAGCAAAGGCAGTATTGATAGATAGATTTATGAAAACGTCTTTGCCAGTTCTTGAAAAGCTTCATTTAGGTCAATGCTGCCAATTGTGTGCAAATAAGGTCAGACAGGTTTTTACAGCCTTTTTTCCACTTAATTAATAAAGTAATCTTTTATAATCTGAATTCGTCATTTTTTACTGCATTTCATGACTTTTTGTATGCTGTAAATGTGTAGCTGGGTCTGGGCCACACCAACCATGTACGAGAACCCACCCTTGCTACAGCTCTGCAGGGCAAAAACATCCACCAGATTTCTGCTGGACGCTGCCACAGTGCTGCATGGACAGCTCCCTCGATGCCGCCCCGAGCACCAGGTTAGACGCACAAACGCAGACTACACGTGCTAACACACATAATACCACTTACTGTCATTTTTCTGCAGCCCTACTGGTATAGCTAGTAAATACCAGACAGCAGGCATCATCATTGTTTTGTGAATAAACACTGAGAAAGTTTAGGTGTTGAGGTTGGTTTGAAAGCTACTCAAGGCCCACGATTAAGAAATATGAAGATATCCGTAAAACTGTTTTCATATAAAAGTACAATATATGTGAAAAGAAACTAAATGTTCTCACATTTAGTTTTTGAACAAACAAACCAAATAGATATAAGAAATCACTTTGTATTCTTTTTTTAATTTATAGTAATTGACAGATTCATAAAAATGTAGAACTGTTATACAGGTCCTTCTCAAAAAATTAGCATATTGTGATAAAATTCATTATTTTCTGTAATTTACTGAAAAACATTAGACTGTCATATATTTTAGATTCATTACACACAACTGAAGTAGT
>JAUMHF010000017.1:15976759-15988396 GCA_032359275.1 Microctenopoma steveboyesi
TAAAATATATGACAGTCTAATGTTTATCAGTAAATTACAGAAAATAATGAACTTTATCACAATATGCAAATTTTTTTTAGAAGGACTTGTATTTCTGAGTCAGATATAGATTTTTACCATTTCATCTTTTCTCTCATCTCCTGTTCCTGCCCCCCCCCCCTCACACACACACACACACACACACACACACACACACACTCACACTCTGCCCTCCTCTCCCCATCCTCCCTCTCGTGGTCCATCTCTTCCTTCCCAGGCTCATCAGTTCCTCTCCAGCTAGGTCTACCACTGGCAGTACCTCCCCAGTACAATGGGCTTAAAGAGGTGAGCATTGAGGCAGTAAGGGCTCGTCTACGCCTGCTCTACCATTTCTCCGACCTCATGTACTCCTCGTGGAGGCTGCTCAACCTCAGTCCCAACAACCAGGTAGGAAGAGAACCACAGCAGAAATGCAGGAAACTTATATTTTTATATTTTTTAAATTTTATTTGACACTCATTACATGACTCTTTACATTTGTAAAAGGAAAGTTTGCATAATAAAACCATTACCTTGAGAACTTGTTGGACACATGCTGTGTTACAAAGGTGAAGTTTCACAGGCAGGCGAACAGGGAGACAGGGAGAGGATAAACTCCCATCGAGTTTATCTGAAGCTTACTCGTCTCGAGTAAGCTTCAGATAAACTCGATGGGAGATGTAAGATTGTAAAACCCACACAAATTTGGGGGAGGAATGGTGCATCTTGCACTTTATTGGTCAGAGACTTTAAACTGGTCACATCGTGTACTTCTTTGGTATGTAATTGTGATAAATGTAATTCTTACTTTTCAGAGCTGTACCTCCCACTACAATGCTGGTACATGGGGAATTGTCCAGGGCCAGCTGAGGCCCCTGTTGGCTCCCAGGGTGTACACCTTGCCTATGGTGCGTTCCATAGGCAAGACCATGGTCCAGGGAAAGAACTATGGCCCCCAGATTACCGTCAAACGAATCTCCACACGGTCCGTATCTCACTGTGTTTGTTGTTGGTCCTGATTTGACAGATTTGACTCAACTACTCATTTTTGTAACAAACAAAAAGACACAGAGAGACCTGGTCTAAACCTGAGAATCACCCAACACTGATCCAGTCCTCAAGAAACACATTTTCTTCTGTAATTATAAGTCACTGGCTGGCCTGATTATAATTAGGATTGAGGCTGAACTGGGTTGGGCCCCAGTCACAAGGCGTAGAGTGGGATAATTGGTGTGCAGTTTCCCCATATTGAAAGAGGAGTTCTGTGCTATTGGCTCTGACTTAACTACAGTGCTGCTAGCAGTAGGTCAGCACATATCTCATTACAGGTCTTTGGCCGGTGCTAATATAAGGGTGATTTGTTATCGTACACTTTGGAAAATAATGAAACAAAAAAGAAATTTCTCTCCGTTGGACACTGGACATTCAGTTAGCATGTTCCCATAAAGGTCAGCGCAACTTTAGTTTAAGTTCGGTGCACTGCTGCTTACATACACATGAACAAACACTGTATTGTGCTTTATTATAAAGATGCCATTAAAAGTCAGAAACACATACTTTGAGAACTATGCACAGTCAGAACATAATGCAGAAGCTTCTCTTTGTTGCTGCTCGACCTCAGAAGAAAGGCCAAATGAAAACTACCACAGAACTTTTTCCAATGATCCCCTAAACGTTTTTTTCTTTTTTTTAACTCTCAATGATTTTGTCACATGTTGCCTTAGTGTTTATAAAGACTATACATTTCTCTTCTCTTTTGCTTTGTAATCTCCAGGGGGCGGAAGTGTAAACCGATCTTTGTGCAGATTGCACGTCAGGTTGTGAAGCTGAACGCCTCAGACCTTCGGCTGCCCTCAAGGGCCTGGAAGGTCAAACTGGTGGGAGAGGGAGCAGATGATGCAGGCGGGGTCTTTGATGACACCATCACAGAGATGTGTCAGGTATGAACAGATTGTGATCTTACACAAGTTATTATTATGTTTCAGAGTTTTACTGGATGTCATAGGACACGGGGATATTTATTTGTGTTTGGTTTATGTGTTTGTAGGAGTTGGAGACGGGAGTGGTAGATCTGCTCATCCCCTCCCCCAACGCCACCGCAGAAGTTGGTTACAACAGAGATAGGTAAGGAAAACCATTACCGGACATCTAACTGTTCACCAACATGTTTCTAATACACTCACATATGTAGGACAGATTGCATCTATCAGAGGTATAACTAAATGCATTATTTAAGATTGGATCAGATTTTCAGGAATCTGGTTTGTTCCTCCCTTGGATCCTTGTAATTTTTTTCAAGGTTGTACACGGCTACAGCCCCCTCTTTCAAAAACAACCTTGAACACAGGAGTCTCCTAAATACCAATTCTAATGTAGCTTCTTTCACTGAACTTTTAAAGCTTCTAATGGTTTAACAGCCTCTTCACAAAGTACTGATACAGCATAACCCAAGCCTTAAAATGGTAAAGTTAAATATTAATATATAGTATAAGATTTCAATTGTCCTGCCCAGTTGTACTGTAGCATTAAATGTTTACTTTCGCCTGTCCTTTCAGGTTTCTTCTCAACCCTTCCGCCTGTCTGGAGGAGCACATGCTCCAGTTTAAATTTTTGGGCATCCTAATGGGCGTCGCCATCCGCACCAAGAAGCCCCTGGACCTACACCTGGCTCCTCTTGTGTGGAAACAGCTTTGCTGCATTCCCCTGATGTTGGAGGATCTGGAAGAAGTGGACCTCCTCTACGTGCAGACACTCAAAAGCATTCTTCACATTGAAGACAGTGGCATCACCGAGGATAATTTCCATGAGGTGGGAAATGGATGTTTTGATGCTAAATTAGATGATGTTGCTTTATTTTAGTTGGGATAATCAAGCTGAGTTTCTATGTCACTTCATTGATTGGGTCATGTTAACTGATTTCTTGCTGGAAGCTTGTTCTTTCACCTGCCCTTTCAGTTTTAGCTGACACTACTTCTTAATGTTGCAATTAAAGTATAGACATTTGATTAAGTTTGTGTAAACTGATTCACACCATCCTGTAGAGTCAAACTTCTACATCTGTCGCCATTTGTGTTGTAGTCAGATTGCTATGAGAAAGTTTTTTGCATCAGTTGGTCAAATCACCCACCAAGGAGGTTTATAAATAAGGCCTTAAATCTAACCAATTTAAACCCATTAAAACAAGGAAATTGTGCCATTACTTTAGAGTTACTGCATTATGGTATATAGAAAAAGCAAATATCACAGCAGCAGTAAACGTATAGAGACAGGATTCACAGTGCTGAATGTAAATTTGTCTTTGGCTTCATCACACTGTGTTTAAGCTTAATCACAGGCTGCTGCAGCAAAACAAATAGTCACGGTTAGCATTAATGTCTTTGTAATTAAAGGCTCACAGAACGACGTTTACCTCTCCTCAGCCATGTGGAAGTTTGATCCTTCAAAATCACATGCATGCTGGGAAAGCATAATCATACGCTTCTTCTTATTTAGTGCTGTGTATGTAACAGGACACGCACCTTCTAAAACGTCCACAAGCAGTCCACAGAATATTGGCCCCAAAGTCTTGATGTTTCTGAGCAAATGAGCCTTTTGTCAGTTTTGGCAACAAATTCATAAATACTTCTCACAGCTCTATATCTAAGTCCATTTACAGAGTCAAACATGACTGAACAAAACATAGCTCCATATCACTGTTCACACACCAAACTAGCTGAGAAAACGGTGACTAATGTGACTGTCTCCACTTATAAGCCTTTTGTGAGCCCTGCTCATCCCTGGGAGAGGAGTACACACTGCTCCACTCCCAGGGATGGTAAAACCTCGGCATGTCTGTGGGTCCAGTCATTACTGATACAACTACCCCGACACTGTGTCAGACCACACAGCCGTCTCTACCCCACCCAAAACCCACAGATTGCTCCAAAAACAAAGCGCTAACATATTCTGGAGCCCCTCTTTTGTTCAACAACTACAACCTCACACAACCCCTGCATGGTAAAGCCCCGGCCTGCAGGAATGCTAGGGCCGCTGTTGATGCAGCATATCCTGCCCGGTGGAGACTTGGCCTCACTCCCAGGCTTGTAGAGGAGAGACGGGGGTGAGGAGCCACGATTCTGCCACAGCCAGGTCCGCCAGCCAGGCCAAGGGAGGAGAGGAAGGGGCTGCATCTGCTGCTTTGGCATGAAAGGAAGGCGTGTGGGGGAGAAAGAATCTCCCCGTTTGCATTTTCTGCTTTTTGTTGGCTTTAGTTTTAGTTTCCCCAGGCGTGTTTTTAACAAGTTTACAAACTGCCAAATATCAATATTAGTATTAAATTGATAAGTCAACATGAAATGTATCTCAACTGTCGCTCAAAAGAAAACTTTTATTGACAGATTTGGCCCAGAACATTGTGAACTGCTTTCATCCACCTTTCAGATTTTCTTTGTTTTGGTATTTATTTATTTTTTATATATATATGTGTATATTATTATTTGTGTTTGTGTGGATCTTTTCTGGTCGTGGTTCTTTTAGTTACTTTTGAAGTGAGAGCAGCTGTAACAGGGCAAAACTATTTCCATCTGGGGAGTTTTTTTTTTTTATCTCAAATCTTCAGTAAGTTAAATGTTTAAGTTCTGTCATAAAGAACAATGTTTGTTTTTTCAGATGATTCCTCTGGATTCCTTTGTCGGGCAGAGTGCAGATGGCAAAATGGTTCCCATTATTCCAGGAGGAAACAGCATCCCTCTCACTTTCTCAAACAGGAAGGAGTATGTGGAAAGAGCGATTGAGTACAGGCTGCATGAAATTGATCGACAGGTAAGACTCTGACGGCAGCGCTGTAGATCTTTGTTACCTTAAAACATCTGAAATACCAAAACCCAAGTAAAATCTGACCTGGTATTTTGGAAAATAAGAAAAACCTGCTTTAGGACGAACATGAGAACCATTCTGGTCCCATGTTTGTTTGTTTGTTTTAGGTTCAGTGTCTGGGAGACTTCAGGGGAAGGTCACAGAAAAGTGTGAACAGATCAGACAGAGACATGAGCGAGACATTTAGTTTTTGCATAACGAACGAGGAGTGTAGGTGCATGTCGCCTCAACCCTAAATACAAGCGTAAACCCTCCCTTCTCTGTGCTCTCGTCAGGTGGCAGCGGTGCGTGAAGGCATGTCCTGGATTGTGCCGGTCCCGCTGCTGTCGCTCCTGACAGCCAAGCAGCTGGAGCAGATGGTGTGCGGCATGCCCGAGATCTGCTGTGACGTACTGAAGAAAGTGGTGCGCTACAGAGAGGTGGACGAGCAGCACTCGCTGGTGCAGTGGTTCTGGCAGACTCTGGAGGAGTTTTCTAATGAGGAGCGAGTCCTCTTCATGCGCTTCGTTTCCGGACGCTCAAGGCTGCCCGCCAACACAGCCGACATCTCTCAGAGGTTTCAGATCATGAAAGTGGATAGGGTGAGTGACTCGTGTCTAGGTCTTGCATGCTGGGCATTCAGTGTGCTCAGATGTAATGACAGTGAACTGTGTAGTATATTATCACTGTATACTGGGGTAAAAAAAGCAGCACAGGTGGGCTCCTTTATATTTCTAGTCCCAGTAAATACCTAGAGAAATTGAAAACCTGTGGTGACTCCAGTACATCACTGCTAAGCTAACTGTATTTAGGACACCAACATAAAATGGTGCAGATCATCTTCTGTAACTCTGGAAAATAATAATAAATGTACCGAATGACTGCAGATTTTCATATTTGTTGCACCTTCCAGTAACACCTAGCAGCTGTACAGGTTTTTATGACTTTCTCTGTGTGTGTGTGTCTCCTTCACAGCCGTACGACAGCCTGCCCACCTCTCAGACCTGTTTCTTCCAGCTGCGCCTGCCTCCGTACTCGAGCCAGGCCGTCATGGCCGAGAGACTGCGCTATGCCATCAACAACTGCCGCTCCATTGATATGGACAACTACATGCTCTCCCGTAATGTTGACAACGCAGAGGGCTCTGATACAGACTACTGATGCTGGCAGTTGCACATGCGCACATATTAGTAGAGTCCTAGGAATGACCAGGCACAGACTGACTTCTGTCTGAATGCCGCACAAAGATGCATCTTCATCATTGCACCAGTTGTAGGGAATTTGGCAGATCTGCCACTTTTTACATCAGTTTTATGTACTTTAAACAGCACCGATTTCATTTCTCTTTGTGGTTTATTAGCAGTTTTTAACGACACAGAAATCCACACGAGAAGTGCATTTAGTGTTCTTTTTTTCCCCCCCTTTACTCCACATCCCATTTTCAGGGTTGCTGCATGGAGTTTGTGTTTGTTTGGAAATGTGTACAGAATATTCAAGCAAGTGTCGGAGGGAAAAAGAATATTGTACATTGTGTAAAATGCTTCATTACAAAATGTTTTGCATAATATCCATATTTATTGTTTTCACTGCCTATATCACCGTTCCCACAGCATACAAAAAATGACAATAAATGCTGCATAATTGATTTGTTGTTCTGCTGCTGAGGTTCACTGTTTGAAAAGAGTTCTGAAAGCAGACATCACATTTATTCCAGAAGTACAAAACATCACAAAGGCCGTCTTTCAGGGTCGAGTAAGTATATTGTGTGGAAAAAACTATGTACATAAAGCAAAATATCTACATGTCTAAGCAGTGTTCATGCTATCTGATGAAGATGGCAAGAGCTGTTGGTTAAAGGATGCGTTTGACATTTTTTACAGGTCTCGCGCCACATGTAGCTTCAGGCCCGTCTGTCTTCACAGGGCGAGTTCAGGTATCGAGTATAGGTCACTTGTGTTTTGGCAGCTGTCTGTCACACACAAATACTGTGCTGCAGTTATGCCTGCAAGTGACCACTTGACACAGTATCAACCTTTCATAGTAGAAATCTCATGTATTCGTTAGAGAGCTGATATTTGATGTCCCCGCGTTGGTTGAAAAGTAGTTCAGATCATAAAAAGAAAGGGGACAACACACTGAGTGCTCACTGCACCGTGTACAAAAGTGTAAACTTTTACTCCCAAGCTGTCAAACTGAATGAATGTGCATTTTATTGCTACTTTAATTTTAGTATGAAATGTTCTTGTTTTCTCAGCTAAAGCAAAGAATATAGTCTGATAGTCACATCAAGATTAGTTCGTTCTCCGATAAACTTCCAGGACAAAGAGACCCCTGTAACTTATCATTTCAGACTGCTGAAGCCTCATTTCATATATTCATCATTTATAATCTCATTAAGAAGGGATCTTTTCATAGTCTCTGATATTACTCAAAGTGCAATAATTCTATTAATGGCATAATGAGAATAAGAACCTTTCATGTTGTGAAGGGTGTTTTTGGTCAGCACCCCTTGCTGCTCTGCACCTACTGTGTACTGTATACAGCTACGTAAGAGACTGCCGACCACCAGGTGGTTTTAAACAGGTCGCTGTAAGTTTACTGTTACTGTCAAGCAGCCTGAAACTCCAACATGCACGGAGTAAAAGATGACAACCGTGACCTGCGAACTTAAAGCTGTTCCCTGTGAATCAGGAACATCAAACTGCTTGTTGATCAGAACTGTTCTGTATAATCTAAATCACTGTCGGTGCATGTTGTTATCACGTGCTGTTTAATTGAACAATTTCAAGCAAGTCGTAATTACAAAATTTACTTCGGATACAAGTATTTGAATATTGGAAAAATGATTAGGTTCAACTCAACATCTGGAAAAAAGGGTTCAGTTTGAAATTTGAGATTTAGTGTTTTTACCCAACAGCAATGATTTGTGAGGTGGTATTAGCATGAGGTAGAGGAATCATTCAAAAACCTCAAGAGAAGGTAACAGTCAAAGTATTAAGTCATGAAAACCAGCTCTCTGTTATACCTAATGTAATGTGCTTTCACTCATATTTAGATCCATAAATACCGTCAGGTTTAAGTTTTCAGAAACCCTCGGAGTTCATGATTCCTTCATCATTTTTTCACTCATCCTTTTGTTGGGGAAATATCCCAGTAACTGCCCCCCTCGTTTTAAACTTTGGACTCATTAGAACATATCTATCCAACTCAAATAATGAGAAAAAAAATACTAGACGAACACATTTTCATAAGTGTCCTAAAGGCAGCTATCGTCAAACCGGTCGTCTTTGTCACTTTCGTGCTCTTTCTGCTCCTCCTGTCTGACCGCTAGATGATCGAGTGTGGACTGTAGAAGATTCAGAAAAAATGAAACATGCTCTTCATCATCTACATCTTCACACTCTGTGGACAGATGAGATTCTGTCCTCTGCAGGCAGCCATGACGACCAGCCTTCATCTCCCACAGTCCTGGGAGCAATGATGCTCTCCTTTGCCTGCAAGAGTCTTTCCAGACAAGGCGAGCTGATCTTAAAGGGGAGTGGCCCCTGGCTCAGACGAGCGTTGGTGCTAAGGCGTCGCCTGGGCCTGGTGTGTGAGTCAGTGCTGGAGGAGACTGCGTTATCCTGGGTCACTTCCTGGCTGCAGCAACTTGGCAGAGGGGAGGCGGAGGCAGCGGGCTGGTAGAGTGTTGATTCAGGAGTTTTCAGGGAGCAGATGGGTGACGTGTGAAGCCATTTGAGATGGGTGGAAGAGTAGGAGGCTGCTGCCTCTACATCTGCGGCGCAGAGACACACTGGAGAGGATGGAGGAAGGGAGACACTGCTATGATGCTCCTGGAGGGAAAAAAACATTACAATGCATTCAGTGCTCAAAGTACTGCAGTTACAATTAAACGACAGTATGCAAGTTTAGTCTAATATTTTATAGCTCTTAGGTTTTTTTTTTCCAGGCGTACTCCTCTAACCAATCAGAAACATCAGGCTAGATTTAACTGCTGAAAGATGGCAGTGTCCCAAAGTGTATGCTAGCAAGCTGCTGATTTCTGCATTATCTGAGATGCACATGACAAGGATGTAGGTGAAGGGTTAGGTGGAGCATAACAGATCAGCAGGGAGAAGAGGGAGGAGTGGAGTGGTTTGTGTTTCAGTCTCGTGCCTCAGCCCGATTTCTTTCTTTCTACATCCAGTCAAAAATGTTTTGTTTTTAAATACAATATTTATAGGACCACGCAGCCTCACTGAACAGCATTAGTAGAATTTATCAGCGCTTTATTCAAACCTTATGTCAGATGAACTACAAAAACAAGCCAACTCACAGGAGCTGCTCCTTCAAAAGTTGTTTAATGTCAACACAAACTCAGTTTTCTCTCTACGTTGTTTAAGTTGCCCAAAGAGTGCAAAGATGACAGGATTCATGCAACTCTAATCAATAAGTCGTGTACAATGAGAAGTGATGACTTCTCATAAAGTAGAGTCAATGACGTGTTTTCCTTTTGTTCCTTCGTTGTGATGGTACAGCTTCACTGTTCAGATACAGTAGATGTGTTTGAGTCTGAATTCTTGTTCATCTGCCAAATGGGGAGAAAGTCCCTCAGCATCACCTTCAATCTTTCTCTTTTATTGATAAAAAACAGTGTTGTATGAAATGATGTCTTGCGAAATATCCTAAAAAAAAGTCCCAGAAATGTTGTTAAATAACACAAGTTGGACCAGGAACAGCTGGTTGGTTTTAATCTGGGTCTGAGAGGAGACTTAAAACCAAAACTGTCTGAAAGTGGCAGAGAAGGTTCTTAAAGCCTTACAAAATCAGTTACCCTGATGAATTACTTTCACAGGAACGATTTGCTTGTTTTGCAGATATTCCAGTTCAGTTGAATCCTTCTGCGTCCTCAGATAAACTTAGTTTGGCAATTTCCAAATGTGGATTCATCACATTTTTTGTGTTAGGTCGCTTTGGTTTTCCTGTCATTATTTGACCTCTACTCAAAACCGCGCCTGTTGCTTTTGGAAATCACCAGTAAAAATACCTTCACTGTCCTCTTCCAGGATTTGGTTGCGTAATCTGATTCACGGCAGCTACGTGACCAAGAATTCAACTGGTCCAACCACATAAACAGTAAATCAACTTCTTAGTGTCCAGGATTTTTATCTTTGTTATTTTTATGGCTTAAATAAATGATTTATATTACATTTATTAATCAATTTTAAATCAATTTTATTAAACAATCAACAAATATATTCAAATATATTCAGTTTAGAATCTAAAAATAAAAAGCTGGTCAATATGTGTGTGTTATAACACTACTGAGAATTATTTAACTAATTAAATCAAATCAAATCAAATGTATTTATATAGCACTAAAAACAGCATCCTGTTGACCAAAGTACTTAACATAAAATTCAAAAGTAGATAGATAAGAGGAAGACAAATTGAGCAGTCAAGATTAAAAAGAACATAATTGAGAATTATTCACAAGGAGAAATATAATATGGGGGTAGCTAAGAATCAAACTACTGTTCAGTAAAAGCCAAAGAATAAAAATATGTTTTAAGCTGCGATTTAAAAGCATTCAAGTCTGGGGCTGTTCTAACATTCAGAGGCAAACTGTTCCAGAGCTTTAGGGCAGATACAGCAAATGCCCGATCACCCCAACGTTTGTATTTAGCCCTAGATACCGTTACCAAAGCTGAGTGATCTGAATGGTTGGTGGAGTTGCAACAGTCCACTTTAATAAGATGGAGCCAGCTCGTTTATGGCTTTAAAAACTAAAATCAACAACTTAAAATCAATTCGAAAGCGAACTGGAAGCCAATGGAGAGAGGCCAGGACCGGGGTTATATGATCACGTTTTCTTGTAGTTGTTAGGAGACGGGCAGCAGAATTTTGCATCTGTGTGTATTAATATTACACATATTTACCTTTTGCTTCTTTGCTGGAGCGCTGTCGCCTGTCTGGGACAGATTTGGTTTGATATGAGGGAACCAGCTGTGAAGCATTTCTTCCATTTTCAGTATAATACCGAAGAAGCGTCCACTAGAGGGGAGAGAGACAAGACTATTTTGAGATTGCTGCACTGGAACCATTAAGAAAAGTTATGCAATATTCCTATTACATGTATGATTTTTTAAAATAAATAATACATTTAAAGCCATAACATACTTGTTGTCCACAAGCTGTCAGAGATTAACCATCAAGCAGATACTGTACACCACTATCATTCATTTGGAGAGGTTTTGTCAACTTGTGTCTAAATTCATTCTTTTTAGCTCAATTTCTGGTCTCAGAAACTAATAAATAGGCTTAAACTCACTATAAACGAAAATAAGCATGATCATCGCTACCAGTAACACATTTCATTTTCTTGAAATGTCAAATTCAGTGTCTGTATATATATATATACATACACATATATATATATACATACATATACACACACACACACACACACACACACACACACACATATATATACATACATACACATACATACATACACATACATATATACACATACATATATATACATACACATACATATATACACATACATATATATACACATACATATATACACATACATATATATACATATACATATATATACACATACATATATATACACATACATATATATACATATACATATATATACACATACATATATATACATATACATATATATACACATACATATATATATATACATATATATACACATACATATATATATATACATATATAGACACATACATATATATATATACATATATATAGACTGACATATAT
>JAUMHF010000017.1:15988496-16057265 GCA_032359275.1 Microctenopoma steveboyesi
ACACACATATATATATACACACACACACACACACAAAGTATAACAAGTATTAGTTGGAGTCCTACTGAGTACATTTAAGTACTTTATACTTTGCACTGTAGTGGCTGTTAAGAAACAGCATTTTGGTTCAGCCTGTGTATTTTTCAGTAAATACAATGCAAAATGAAAATAAACCTGGAATCTTGAAATCTCCAATCCTGTACCTCAGCAGTGTGCTACGTATACTACCTGAACAGATGCATGGATAATGGATAAAACAAAGTGAACAATGAGCGATGTGCTGCTGACAGGATGAAGCAACGTCATTTGTTTCTTCAGACTTTGAACTGAATGAGACTTTTTTACAGCAGAGGGATTTTTAGTTACAGATTACAGAGTCAGAGTCGAGCTGCCCTGCAGCTCAGATGGCTTAGGGATGTCTCGCCAATGGCCATTACATAAGCCTTATAAAGCCTCTGCCAGCACATTCAGCACTCGGGCTTTATCTGATTGGTGGACAGTGTGAAATAACACAAAGACAGAATAAATAACAAGGCGGTGAAAACCCAAACTGCAGGCGGATCTCTGCGTATGTGCACTACTGTCCATCTGTGTTACTCTATGAGACCATCCACACACACACACAAGCATAATGATCATGAGGGCAGAGGAAGACAACTAGAGCATGTTCAGTTCCACATGAGAAATGTGACTGCAGCGCTGCTTTTTACACACACGCGCGCACAAGCTGGAGCCCACACGTGGCAGCGGGGAAAGGCCCCCGTTCCATTCACAAGCTAAAAATAGAGCAATAAGCCCTGAAGCAGCCTGCTGACTCGCCGCCATGAGATGGAGTTAAATAATGAACGACTTCAGTCACATCGCACACACCACCCCTTCTGATGTCATACTATACACACACGAGTGACAAAAATAAACATTTGTGCACTGTAATACAGTCCAACTGAATAGCTTTGGGTTGGTGGAAGAAGTTCTTGGGGGTTTTACACAAGCAACAGTACAGTTTAACGTACTGATCTTAAGATTAGGCACGATGTTTCCAGTCTTATCATCAGACACCATCAAAAAGGGATCTGCAACATGAAAAAGATGCAAACACACCACCTCCTAAAGTCCTAAAGAAGTGACGAGGAGTCCCATGACAGATGGTGTGTGTCGCTCACAGAGACCTGATCTCAACACCAAGCAGTCAATTGGGGATTTCACACACTGAAACTAACTAAATCCAATCTCAAGTTGCCGGGAACAACCAATCTGTGTTTAAGTGTACAGAGAAGTGGTGCTGTTTTAAATGCAAAGTGTCGTTACAGCAAATATGTATGTAATCTAGTATTGATTTTAAATATTTAGTAACCTTCTTTTTAAACTGTACAAGTAACTGTTGTTGATGCTGTGTAAGCAGAGATGATTCAACACTAGAATAAAACATTTCATGTTTCACTAATGTACGATTTACTACAGTGAGAATCTTTTAATTATAGAGAACAACTAATGTCTTGATGCTGTGAAACATTCGCATTAAACTTATGAAAACATACACATAATTTTAATTATTTTAAATCAGCTGAGACTGAATGTCAGCAGATACATATGTCACTTATCACTGTAAATGCCCCAGCTAACACTGAAATATCTGCCACATTTGCCACCAGAACAAATGCAAACCACCAATTCATTCTTGTGATACTGCCTCCTAAACAAGATTGTTGTGGTGATCTACGACTCACACCAGGACATGTGCTGTTTAAATCTTTAGGGCACATTTTAAGCCACTCGCTGCATTGCTCTATGTGTGGGCCAGCTCAGAAACACTTTGTTTTATGTGATAAACTACAAGAAACTGTGAGAATGTAAAATACCAATGACCTGAGCTTTGTGGATAACAACGCTCACCTACTGCTGGGTCATCTTACAGCACATGAAATCTCATTAACAACAACAACACAATAGAGGTAAGAACAAAAGTTGAAATGTAGTTGTTTGTTCTCCTTGTTTGGTTTGTGTCGCTCCTCCTATGAACAAATATGTTGATCTTCAAAGACACACTTTCTGATGTGTGAGCTGGTCCATTTGACTCAGCCTACAGGTTTTCTGTCTTTCACTTAGCGGACAAGTCTTTAATAAAGCCACAAACATCTATCGATAAAGAATCTCACAATCACAAGCATCAGTGTATCAGATTGATTTTATGACTATCCAAACTTAACTTTATAATTCTGAAGTAAAGAACTGTTGATAGGTTGTTTGGGTTTATAATAGAACCCAGATTAACACAGCAACCTCATAACCAACACAGACTGTTTTGTGAAACTGATTTTCTCTGGATATTTTTCCTGGTAATATTTTTCGTCACTCTCAGACGAGATTTAACCTCTTTACGTTTCTGTCTGTCAGCAGGTTAACTCAAAAACATCTGAATGACTAATTTGTGGTTCAAAGCCCAATTTAGAAAATGGTTGAGTCTAAACGATAATACTGCCAGCTGGGCTCTAGTGCTGAGCTATAAGTATATTTAAATGAAGAACATTTTTATTTAAATTTAAAAGAAACTTCACCCTCAAGTGTATTATAATTGTATATGTTTCATACAGTGGGAGTGGCAGTGGTGCAGTTTGTAGAATAGTCACCCAACGACTCTACGGTTGACAGTTTGCAACACGATTACTCCTCGTCAAATATTAAAGAGTCCCTGGACAAAACACTGAACTCTAGGTACCGGTTCCCAAGGTGAGAATTGAGGAAAGTGGCATCAGGAAAGGCATCTGGCATGAAACCTCTGCCAAATAAATGTGCAGAGCATGATTCGCTGTGGCCATCCCAGTGGGACAAGCCAAAAGGAGGAAGAACAAAAGATGGTTCAGAGTCTAAACAGTGTTAAGTCGTACTGCAATCTTATGTGAATTAAATTCCAGATTCATCAGAGATCTTTGGATCTTCACAGGAATTTAGAGTGTCAAATATTGTTGCTGCACAGAGAAGCATGTGAATGCAGTTCACTGTATCTGCACAGTCCTGATAAAGCCAGCGAAGCTGTAAGTCACAAAGAAATGTATTCAATACCCTTCTAATGTTTTCCTGTAATTGTCAAACTTCACAGGGTTAGCTGTACGTTTCTGTGAGACACACTCCACCCATCTGGCATGAAACACTAAAACAAGCCCTAAAAATTAAGATTGAGACCAGCTGGAAACAGCTCAATAACATTTGTCTCTTCAGGCTGTCTGAAGTTACACAGAGTTACATTTCCCATCTGTGACATTACTGGAGATTGTAGAGAGTCCAAGAATGTCTGACGCAAAAAGACTACACTTGTTTGTATGAAAATGTTTTTGAGCAACACCAAGTACATCTGGTTTAAAGATTTGTAATTCAATTTATTTTGGATTGAATAAAAACAGAATTACCTCTTTCTTTTATATGATCTAATCATTAATCAATGCCTCATAAAAGAGGATCTTAGAAGACCTTTGTTGTTGATTTCCATGTAGTGGGAGCATTTTGTATGTGTATAAATGGAGACCATTTTCTACTGTGGCTGCTCTCTTTAGAAGTCGGCACGATCAAATGTTTCTCAAATGAGGGAACACATACCTCCTAGAACAGGGGTAGGCAAGTTCGGTCCTAGGGAGCCGCAGCCCTGTTTGTTTTTCAACCATCCCTGAACTTACAGCTCTGACTGGCTGAACACACCTGATCCAGGTAATCAACAGTTCCTGCTCCTGGTTAACAGCTGGAGGGTTGGAAAACAAGCAGGGCTGCGGTTCTCTAGGACCGAACTTGCCTACCCCTGTCCTAGGGTACGTAGGGACAAACATTAACATAAATCGCATCCATGTAAAATTTATAAATCATGCAGAATAAAATAGGAAAAGTTGTTTTTCATTTGTTCACTTCTTTGAGGCTTAGATTTGGTTACAGTGCTTTTCAAAATGCTAATTGTGACAATGAAAATCCTATTGTTAGAATACATTGCAATGCTAATTATGTAAATTCTGCTGTACAAAATGTTTGAAGTGAACAAAAAATCATTAATGAGATCAGATAATAAATAACATGAGGCCGTTCAATCTGTTTGATAAATTCTATAGAAAAGTGAACTTTAAATTACTTTTGCTGTGATTTGGCGCTATATAAAAACTAATTTAAATTAAAATTAACCTTCAAGATGGGTTTTTATTTTATTTCAATGAAATATTAAATTAACATTTATATTATTATATTCTGTTTAATTTACCTCCATAGAAAGATTTTTGACATATTTAGGCATGTGACAAATAGCATCACCTGTCAGTAGTTCATCACTGTAAAAACTAGAAACATGGTTGAAGCAAAGCAGTGATGCTGCTGAGAACACAGTCAGGTGCTAAAGTTAGAACTGACAGGTATTAATTCTTTTTAATGGAGAAATAAAACTACGTTAAAACTGGACTAGCAAACACCTGGTAGGCGATGGACTAGGAGTCAGACTGGTTTAGAACCTGCAACCTTCTGTATCCCAGTCTGACGCTTAATGCACTGAGCTACCGGGCCTATATCCGAGAAAGCCCTCTGTAATGGAAGGGTGAAACTTCAACAAACCAAACAAGCTTTTGGATAAAACCTGTTTGAGTTCATATGAGCTGGATGACTGAGAACCTTCACAGATATGTCACATGTTGAAACACACAAATGAATTGGCGTTGCCGTTCCAAAACCTTTGTATCAGATCAGATCCAACATGATTAATGAGAGCAAAATGTGACCATTGATCTAAAGCAAAAGATTTTTAGGCATATATCAGATCTCTTCTCCAACACTCCTGGCTGTTTTCACTTACAGTCCAACATGTGACCGCCTCTCTATTGGACTACCAGGGGAACAAAATGGTCTCACACATAAAAGGGATTTTTCTAGCACGTTATAGTTTCCACTGCAGTGTACAGACAAGCTAATGTTGAAGCTGCTTAAGTTCGGTATTTACCCCATATTTGGATTCTGAAGGACCCCCATTATTCTCTGGATACGGTCCATTGCAACACTCTCTTGAAAACTGCTGAGACCTGCGGGAGAAAAGAGAAAAACATGAAGACAGGAGGCACGTGACTGTTCAGCACACCTGACCGCTGAATCTAACCACAAAACCAATAATAAATTTAACTGCTATGCTGTTGTGTTCATCAGCCTTATTCTTTGATGCCTCAACTGCACAAAACCACAATCAGCCACAGCCTGATTCACTTAAAGCAGATCATCGGCGTCATTAGATTTGCGATTTCCTTCCGTCTACAGCTACCTCCTTCCTAGAACCTTATAATCATTTACAAATGCTGTTGTAAGGACTTTGGTAATCAGACTATCAGCACAAGGGTTTTACACGCTGGATGAAATGTTAAATACATGGACTAGACGGGTGGTTTACTGGCAAGAATGCCACAAACATTTGGTGATAAAAATAGTTTTTGATATTTAGAACAACACAAATGACTGGTAACATACAATAGAGGACACAAACTCCCTTCACTTGATGCTTAATACATCCCGCCCCTCGACAGGTGCCATTGTAACAATATACTGGTATTAAATTTGCATGTCACCTAGTTTTAATGTTGTAGTTGATTAGTGTATACACACATTCACTGTTCATGGTGGATGCTACTGACTCTGATGATCCCCCTTTCACTCCAGCGCCACCATCAGGTTGATAATTGTAGTTTAACTAAAAAGTAATAAGTTATATTTCTTTGCAGTTAAAGGAATCGTAAGGTCATGCTAGATTCACTTTCACCATCCATCTAAAGCCCCACTATATTCAATTTATTATCAACTGAGGCAAATGAAAGCAACAAATTCTCACATTTGGTGAACTTGAAACAGCTCTGGTTTGACATTTGAAAAAAATTACAGAATGAACACTGGTTAACTGGCTGATGAACTAATCGCTGCAGCTCTATTTTTTATTCAGTGTTACAGGAAACTAAGTTTCAACTTGTGGTGCCAGACACTTTTTACGTCTTTGCTGCCCACATATTTGGCACAGTAGCATTTACGTGCAAAAACGAGTGCAGACAGTCATTTTTTACCCTCTGAACTGTGTGCACAACAGACCATCTTTGATCCAGTCTTTTATCTCTGAAGCAGTCTGAGTTTAAAACGATGGTAAATGACGCGTGAGGCCTTTGATCCTTTTTTCTCCTTCCACCACTGTAATCTTCAGTGTGTGCCGTGCCTCACTGAGTCTCTTATTCTGGATATTCAGGTTCAATTATTTCTAAATAAACATGTATTCACTGGGAAGAAAATATATTTGAACCACTTGATTTGATTTTTTTTAAATAAACAATATGCAACAGAATGTAATGAATCATTGTAAGACTTCTGTTTTCTAACAAATATGATAATTAGATATTTTATAACTTTTGTTATATATGTTTGCAGAGTGGGATTAATAAGGGAACAAGTTGATCATCTATCAGTGTATCAGTCCACACCCGGAGATATTTGCATGAAACCTCATTTATTTTCCTTTTGGCACATTAAATAAAGCGTAATCACCAAAGACGACTGTTTAAATCTGTTTCAAACTTGTAGTGATTAGTCAGACTCCCTGTTTCACTCATTTACCCACCATCTGTACCAGGCTATTGAAATCAATAAAACACTGCTGAACAGAGCATTTATGTCCAGTGTATATCTGCTGTGAATATGTCCTGCTGACAGGTGACCACTGTGTGTGGATTAGATGGTATGACGTCCCAGTCAAAGTCAAACTAACTAACTAACTGAAATGTTGACATATTTTTGATTTAACTATTAGCAGGGATGTGCTAGATCAGTGATTGTTACAGCCTTGATGAAAATAAAGAAAGAGAGGTTAATCCTCTAGGGACCATGAATGCAACATCCTGTTAAACTCCTTTATAATAACCCACTTTCCAATCATCCTAAGATGAAACACATCATTTTTGCATCTTTAACCATTCATGTGTCCATTAACACACCTGCCGTGAGCATAGGAGAAAACAATAGAAGCAGGAATTACACACTTACGTTCAGAGTACCTGCCTGATCTCAGGCCCCGCAGGATAGACGACAGAGGCTGGATGTAGCACTGCAGCTCCATGCACTGTGAGAACAGATAATTGAGTTAACTATCATGCTACCAGCACTGCACCACATAAAGTGCCTTCTAATAGCCCCTTAAGTGTACCCATCCACAGCAGAGCACTGCTTATTGCTTTTCTGAAATGACTACAGGATTGCACATGTCACATAATCACCCAGACCCCAGTTAAGTTAATGAACAGTATGTGTTTGTGTGTTAAAAACCCCCAAAGATGTCTTGATACAACAGCGTGTATTGCTGTTGTTGCACAATGTTACACATTGTCTGAATTATTTCCTCGTTTTGTCGAGAACTTTCCATTAACAGCTGACAGAAGTTAATGAGGAAACTGATAGCAATCAGTGAGTTCACACACAGCTCACCAAGCTGTCACACTGCCGCCTTTGTCCCTCAGCTCAACTCTGCACCTCGGACAAACACGACACCCAGTAGCAGGAGCCTGCCCAGCACCATCAGATCCTCATACACAGATCGATATCACCAGGCTGATGTCAGTACATGTGCACCACTGTGACATCTAGAGCACTTTACTTGTAGGATACGCAACATTTCCCCCAACACAACGCCCCACACGGTGATCACTTACATTTCTCATACTGATTTCCCACAAACTATTTAACAGCCACTAGGCAGGCATGACATGGTGAGCTTTTTGAAGATGACAGAGGAGCTTAAAGGTTTTCAGAGGAAACTGTTTTTCCTTCTGCGATTCCTCTTCATGATACATTTCAACAAGTTAAATTTAAAACATCTTTATAATTCTACACAGAATTCACTTTAACACCAGTTAAAAGTCGTCCCTGCTTATTGTTTTTGTGTACATTTAGTGGGCAGTGAGAGAGAGTGAGAGAATTTTCATGTTACATGAAAAAACAACAATGTGTGTTCAAGACCCTTTTTAGACAGGACATGAACTCAATTGACATTAGTTTCAAACACAAAATTCTAGCACTAAACTCGTTCAGTTGCACCAAATGCATTATTTGCTAAACCTTAGCTAAGTTGACTGTAATTGCATTACTGTTGTAGAGCAAAGTATCTAATGTGCAATGTTTAATAATATGAAAAAAGAGACAATGAACAATGTTCCTGGTCCAGAGTAAGAAACACTTCCTCGTGTTCTCCTATCATTACTCATGGTCTTTAATTTTCGCTGAACTATTGTTTAACTGTGTCCACAACTGGACAATTAGGGGAGGATAATAAATGCTATAATGTGAACTGAGTGAAAAGGAGTGTCAGCTGTTGATAGAAGACTGATGCCCATTGTTTTGTTAGATAAGCACGTGTGGTTTAATATCAGGCTGTGTAAATATGTTTGGCCATGTAACATACAAATGTAAGAGGTTCTTACTACTCAGGTACTTTTGTCTCACAAAACCAAAATCTCTTCTCCTGGCACTTTGTTTTTAATCTCTTAGGTATTTTGCTTGTTAACTGCCTCAAGGTCATCCACTGGCCTCTATTTTCCGCTGTGTGAAACCCACAGGCCGTATCTGAAACGTTCTGACATGCTCTGTGTTTGTCCATCATACACTCTACATACACTCAGCCTAATTAAACCACTCACCTTGTGTGAGAATAATTGATTTTCTGTGTCTGGTTGGGGCTTTTCACAGAGTCCGTGTAAACGACCGCTGTGTGCTCTCTTCCTGGCGGACTGATACTTTGACTCCACAGAAAGTGTCTGCTGCGTGCACGCGGAGGTAAATCCGTGAAGTGGACTGAATGCCGGCAGCTGTCGAGTGACTGGAGAGTCAACGCCTTCATCTTTACAGTCACAGCAGTCACTCCTGCCCCTGTTGTTCTCTCCAAATCTGAAACAGCTTGTAGGCGATTTCCTTAAATATGTGGTTGATAATGACACTGATGATGACGATGGTACTGGTAGATCCTCGGATTGCTGAGGACTTGAAGTCTTCGGGCTGTCGTCATCCTCATCACTGGCGAGCCAGTCAATGGAGTAATCCGAGTCCGAGGTCGACATAGTGGAGCTAGATTCTCAGCCAGCAGAGAGCATTACGGACCTGCCAGGCAAACACAACACTTAGCAAACATCAAGTCTTTGATGAAGTATTTAAAATGTGAATTCAATGAATGTGCCTTTAATGACTAATACAAAGACACAGATATGATTCTGACGGTAGGTGTGATAATGCTGCACATTAAGGATACATTTGACTCATGGTAAAATCCACAGTACTTTAAGTTTTAGAAATCCCAATGTTGGCACTAGATACCGACTATACCTATATATCAGATACATTTGTGTAAATCTAAACATGTAGGAATGGTGGAGGTTTTCAGAATTATGAATACATAAATAAATCTAATATTAAAAAGTATTATAAAAAATATATAAAAATAAATATTCAAAAAATTGACTGACTCTAAGTTTGAAAGCCTCTTACATCTGTGTAGCAGTATCCCATACAGTATACTCTGTATAAACTCACGTCAGCTTTTCTGTGAAGCCTTATGATGTTTATACTGGCTGAAATATTCAAACCTTAATTTCAATATTTTGTGGTTTCATTCTTACACATATTTTGTCATATTTAGCATCTTTAATATAAAGTTTTCTGGACCAGAGTTCAAGAGGTAAAAAAGAAATTAACAGGGAATTTTAAATGGACTCCTGACACACACCTATGTTCCTTTTGTTTTTCAAGGTTAAAAATATCTTTTAGAAAACTCAGAAGTGTTCTCCACACACTCTCCATGATGTAGTAGCTACCGATGAGGACACTATAGTCAAGTCATCTGGTAATGAGCTTGTATTTCTAAGCCAGATTCTTTGTTTAATACAAACTAACTAATTTTGTAATTTATCAAAAAAAATCGCCACATTCTGGTTCGACCTTTCTTCTTTTTAATATCATTGTTAAATAATAATATATGATATTTCCTAGTGTGAACAAATTAAATGATCAACAGGGAAATACAAATGTACTCAGACTGTCTCCAGCAGACCTTCACTGCTGACAGTGTGTGCAAGCAGCATTTAAATGAAAGCTCACTTTTATTGTCCACTATTGATCAAGATGCTGATTAACAGGACTCTTCTCTGCTTTAATGAAGTGATCAGTTTGAGACTACAGCGACTGGATCATCAAGCCACTAGATTAAATAAGCCTCCTCTGCTTCTTCCAAAGGGACAGGTCGACCAACATTATGTAAGAAAAAGCATCCAAACACATGGACCCGTTTCCCTCGCCTGTCAGTTCACATGCAGACACGCTGCTGATACAAGTGGTGAGGCAGATTCACACATTGCCACACGTCTGAAAGCTTCAGTTTGAGAAATTGTGTGTCGGAAATGCGAAAAAACGACTTAAGAATTTGCCCAAAACGAAGTGGAGAGAATTAACCAGCAGATGGCATTTTTATACCCAACTAAGCAGCCTGACCTGTGCATTGTGCGCGGCGCTGGGCTGCTTTCCAACCCACCAACATCTCCTCCAAAGTGCGCCTTTTCTTTTTTGCGCAGCAGCTTCTCACGACCCCCTCACAATAATAACGACCCATCACGACTTCAGGTGAGTTGTGAGAAAGCAGAGAATCGCCACTTACCAGCAGACGAGCTCGTGCTTCCCGTCCGGCTCGGTGAGGTAAGATGATGGGCTGAGAGCATGAGAGCAGCAGACGCAGGAGGGCGGGCGGGAGTCCCCATCCGGCCCGTGCAGCCTCTCCCTGGGCAACGTGTCCGCGAGGGGCGGGGCACAAACCTCTCTCCTCTCCGCTGGTCTGCGCTGCTCACCGCCCCAGTCAGTGACGAGCACACACACACACACACACACACACACATGCAGGAAACGTCCCGCACCAATGTGACTGGGCCGTGACGAAACACCACGCACCGCGTCACCGCCTTCAATTAATCTTCCCCATTGGATCAGAGCCGCACTGCAGCACGTGACGAGCGGAAAGTCCAAATAGCGCTGCGTTAAATAACTCTTTTTTTCAATTGTATACCGTACTACAGATGAGAAATATATACGCAGACATGCTATTCTAAATACAAATACAAGGTACGTATGCTTTACTTACATACGTGTTCCCTTTCTTTACGTAACTTTATGATTCTCACGGTGGCAGTTTTATAATTTCCCAGACATTCACAGTAATAGAGGAGAAGCTATTCGTTGATTATTTTAATGGATTGGCAAAATAAATGTGAAATAATGTTGATCATTGATTAACCTGCAGAGATGAGTCTGATTTCCTATTTGCTTCTTCCAAACAGGTGCTTCTCAGGCCTGGTAGCTCAGTGGTTAATGCAGAGGGCTGGGATGCAGAGATAGCAGGATCGATTCCTAGCTGCAGCACCCATACACACCTGGTAAGGTAGATGGGGTATTCACTGAGTGCTGCCTGTGGCTGCTTACTGCCCCCCCAGTGGGGATGGGTCAAATGCAGAAGACAAATTTTGTTTCTGTGTCACATCCCAGTGATCTGCAGTAAATGAGAGCTGCAGGAATGTTAAAATTAAGCTGAGTGGAAAAGCATATCTTTACTTTACTTTGCTTGGTGGACACTTTTATCCAAAGCCACTTACAGGGAGCTAGCGCTGGGTGTCTGGCTCAAGGACACACCTGGTAGGGGATGGACCAGGAGTCAGACAGGGTTAGAACCTGCGACCTACTGCAACCCATTGAGCTACCAGGCTGGCTAGTATCTTTATATGAAGATTAGTAAAGAATTTACGGGCTCGTACTGTGACTCATCAGCAGACCAGCTCTAAAATATGCACGTGATCATATGTGTATGTGTTAGTATCTTCAAATTAATGCAGTGACATAACTTATATCATCTAGAGTTGGCTTCACAGAGTCACAATCCAATTGTTCGCTGCAATAAAGTGTTTAATGAAAACAAGCCTGGCAGCAGTACCAAACAGTGCAGGTCTGGTACAGAGCTGAGTGCCAAGAGTCGTGGTGATCTTTAACAAAAGATCGAGTTTCTACTTTCACATCAAAACATCAGGGCCCACGAATAAGCCAATAAATATTATGTTATACTGCTGCCAAAAAAAGTGATAACACAGAGAATGGATCTAATTCAATCCACTTTATCAACGTAGCACCACTTGGAGTCAAATGTAGTTTCAATTTCAAAACATTTGACTGTGACAGACTTGTCTCACAAACAAGTAGTGGCAGTGGAAAGATCTTTCACTATCAACAACAATGCTTTTATTCAACTCATAAACAAATCAAGTAAACCAGTGGTGAAGGTCACCTTCAAAAGCATCTCAAGTGGTTTGGCCGTTTGTTTATTTAAATCAACAAAAGTTTACTGTAGGGGTAAAAGTAAAATATTAAATAATATCTTTCAATTCAATCTTTTACTCGTCAGCTCTTTGATCACAGTCTTCAGCATTGGTAAAGCACAATTCTTGAAACCTCCACCCACTTCCTCCAAACCTTAACCTTTAATCCACTGTTCAACTGTTCAAAAGCAAACGCCGTGTGCAAATCACAACCAAAGCCACTGAGATTATTCTGCAGCATCATGACTTTGTGTAGGGTCCTGCCAGACGTCTATAATGGCACATTGGCCAATTATGGTCTGTCTCTTTATGGGGTGGCATGATAGCTCAGGAGGTGACCGAGGGTGACAGGTTCTATTCTTAGTCCCAGGAAGTTACATGTTGAGGTGGTATCAAGACACCAAAACCAAAAGTTGACAGAGACAATGTTGATTCCATCAAAGTTTTTGTCTCACATGTCATTATTGTGATGAACCATGAGCAAGCAAGGGGAAAATTAACTTACTTACATATACAGCCAGTGATAATGACGTACAATACAGTAGTTGACTGAATTTCACCGGTAGTGATTGTTCTTCAGATGAACTCTGTGCACTCTGCAGACAGCTGGCGCATTAGAAGCATTTCTGTTTCATCGTGACTTGTTTAGGAGGTTTTGTGGAGCACATTTTGCTGTCAGTGTTTTTATTACATCGTGAAATGTGTTCAGTTCAATGGAACTGTGTTTAAGGTTTTGAAAAACAAGCAAACACATTTTTCTAATTTTATCTATGTACCTGAACAATGTTTAAGGTTTGATTCGAAGAATGAGTTTAGGTTTATGAAGAGTGTTTTAGCAATTGTGAAAAACTGTAATAACTAAGGAAAAGCCCTGGCAGCTTTTAAGCCTGCTGACATGAATCTGATCAGTGGACTTAACTGAGCTCTGTGTTGATTCCTCTGCTCTCTGGTGGCCTCCGGCCCCTCACCTCTTATCTCCACTTATTTTTCTCCCCAGCATATTGAGCCTATCAGTAGTCCATTATATAGCCCGCTTTTACCCTGCAATGACTTGCATTTCCACTCAGCTTAAGACCACTGAAACCACAATTGTTCCACTATCTTATATCCTGTCAGTGATAACATTATACTGGATAAAAGGAAGAAAGTCAATCTTGAACCTTGTCGAATTTTTCAACAATGAGCCTATACATTCAGCCATTCACTAAAGTATAATAAACAATGGATCCATTTCATTTTTGTAGTTATTGGAGAAGGGGGAGCATTTCTGTAGGATATTCACTTGCGAGTGCAAACAGAAAACAAGTGGTGGAAATAAAAACATCTGGGCTGTTAAACTAACCAACCAGTGTTTTTTATCCATATGTTAGTCATAGTGTTTGTGCTAGTGTTGAATATTTAAGTGCAGCTGAGTCATCGGCTGAGTCAGAGAAATTATCCAACTACGTCAATACATGTTATTCATAAAGTGCTGCTGCTGTAGCCTGTTGCTATTGAGGCTGTGGAGCTGTGAGACATTTCACCACAGATTTTAGATAACAATTCAACACTGTGGTGTGCCATTTCATGAAATTCATTTCTATCTGTGTTGTAATGAACATGAACATGTCCTATAAGTAACTTTTGTTCTATTATATACTTTAAATTCTCATGTAGGAATCTTTTTAAATAAATTAACATAAATATCTCGTAATTTGTATTATCAAGCTTACTCAACTTAAAATTTCTATTTGCTCACTGCTCCCCCCAAGGGGGGATGGGTCAAATGCAGAGAACAAATTTCGTTGTAACATGTAAAAATGTGTCAATGACAATAAAGCAAATTCTTCTTCTTCTTCTTCTATTTTTATTCTAAGACCTAAAACAATTCTAACCTGAATATTTTACCTGAAAATTAAGAGTTCACAGAACTCCTTCAATTAAGTTGAATAACTTATTGGGACAAAAATGAGCTGGGAAAGTTTTAGTCTGTGTTCAGTTTATGAAATGAAAACTAACTGTATTTATATTTAAATAGCAGGAATTCAAATTAAATTAGATTTGTAAATTTAGCAAACAAAAAAAATCGAAATCAAAAGACGCATGAAAAAACAGAAACACAACCATAAGATCCTCTACAATCACAGAAAAATCACAAAATACATTATTTAGTTAGAGTAATATCATGCAGAGAACATAACGTTGCTACATTGACTAGTATAAGACAGATCAGGCAACGATGTCCACGGGATCAGCTGCTTCCCGAAAGACTTCAAATAAGAGCAAACTGATATATTCGTGTCACACTAATCTCAGTATGAGTCAGTCCCCGTCTGTGTGTGTATGTGTGTGTGTGTTGAGAGAGAGAAACGCTCAAACCACTTTTGTCCCATTCATCCGTAATTAAAAGGGATTTCAGCCGCAGCCCTCCTGCAGCGTCTGGAAGATGAAAAACCAGTGATCGTTGCTTTGTCAATGATGTGCACTAAGTGAAGTCGTGCGGGAGCTTAACCCTGAGGTGTAAACACACCGACCTACCACACTTTACTGAATGTGCGCCTCTGACAGCTTTGAACTGCCTTCTACCTGTGAGGCAGAACCTAAAACCGTGGAGGGACCTGATACAACAACAAGGAGATTCATGACCCGACTGTTGACAGACTACAGCTGATGCAGTAACAGTCACTCATTTACTGACATAGTTATGAAACACAAGACCTGTGTCCCAATTACACAGTAGATGTTATTCTTAATAATAAGAGTCATACTTTTCTAATGTTGTTATTTTTGCAGAATAACTTGAGGTTTGTTGTCGTGGTGAGCATTATCCTTCCAATCTAAACTATCAAATAAACCACTCACCACTCACTGACATAATGCAGCATGTGATGTATGTATGTTTGTATTTGAAACACAGTTACGCTTTAGGAAGATTTGTTGATTTACATCACATCCCAAAAGGCTAAACTGCCAGTAGCTGCTCACATCGAGTTTAAATCTTTGATGCTTGCCTACAGGGCTGTCAATGGATCTGCTCCATATTACATAAACACACTACTGGTACGTTACACTCCTGCGCTCTCTCTGGGGTCTGCAAATGAAAAGATCAGATCACAGTCGAGTCTTTTCTCCTTTGTGGTCCCTGGCTGGTGGAACAACTTGTCCTGCCCCATTCGACTGGCTAAGATTATCGCCACCTTTAAAAAACATTTAAAAACTCACTACTTCAAGTGAATCTACCACACACACACACACACACACACACTCCTATCATTGTCCAGCACTAACAATTCCTAAGCATGTTCTTGTCTTGACAAGTTAGGCCTCATCAAGGTCTCAGATTGTACGGGAACCGAATGGTAATTGCTGGTGTCTTCTCTTTGTAAGGCGCTTGAGATAAAAGCCTCTGTCAAGTAAAGTGAGGTAAGGTAAACAGAATCAGGACAAGAATAATACCTGTAAGTCATGGTGGTAAACAGTATAATATTACCTTTCAGCCAACTCTTTCCAGTTTGTGTTCTAAAAGCTGTGCAGATGAGTCAAACAGTTTGCACAGCAGAACATTGACTGCAGGACTGTGCCAACTATGAGTCAAAGTACTAAAGCTTATCAAGACACTGAACAACAGAGTTCACCTGAGGACTCTGGTTTGGTGTGCACTGTGTAAAATCCTGAAACAGTTATACATCAGTGTTGTTATACGCTTATTACCACAACAGCTTCTTGTTCACAGCAACATACTGGTATGGGTGAAGTACTGGTTGTAGAAGTAAACGTAGTACTAATATTATTAGAGCACTAATACAGCTGGAGTAACAGTGGCAAGAGTCCTAATCCTGTAGTAGTACTAGTAGAACAAATGTTAGTATTAGTATTAGTACTGTAGCATATTACCGTAATAATAGTGGTAGCACTGTAGCAACAATGTAGATTTTATTACTAAAAGTAGTAGTACTAGTAATAGGAGTATTGTTATAATAATTCAGACCTGGCTCAGTAGTAGTTCCTTTGTATTATTACTAGTACTAGTACTACTACTATTACCCCTAGTAGTACTAGTACTCTAGTGGTGATTTTTCCACTTCTGTCCTGTTTGTCACATGTGGAGCTTTTGCTCCTGTTGTTCAATGTCCTCATCACAATTTAATGTGTCTCTGTCAACGTCCCTGTGTGTGTATACTGTATGTTGTACTATGCTGCCCTTAGTCTCAACATGTGACTCTAGCTATATTTCAACACTCAACACAGTTATGTAACCATTTCCCCCCCCCTGGCACACACACACACCCCACCTCCAGCCTCCTTGACTCTCACGATGCCAAGAACAGTAAACGTCTACATGTGACAGGGTCTAAATTATGTCTGGTTGCATAATTTGGGGGTTGGCTGAGAGGTTCTCACTCAAGTTAGACTCTGTCAGCCTTGTGTGTTAAATCTTAACTGTAATTCTTAGAAATGGAGAAATGTAGGCACCAAAACTAGACGTCTATTTGTAATAATTTTTTTATACGCTACCAAATAAGTTGAGTCTTAATAAACAATAAACCAATGGTGCCACAATAATTCGAATTTGTACATTTTATGTGTCTGCGACACTGTATTACACCCTGAAAATATGTTTTTATGTAGTTTATAGACCTCATCATTCAAATATAACTACAACAAAACAGGAGTATGGTTTTAGAGTCACGCTAGCAGCTTTGTGTGTACTGCACATAGATACATGTCAACATACTCAGAGAAACCATGTTAACATGCTCATAACTATCAGATAGTCAACTGTTTGACAATGGAAACGTTTCATTTTTGTATGTTGTTAGTTATAAACCAAAATATTGAACAAGTTTAAGTCTAAGACTTGATGACTCACTGTGTGAGAACCATGAGTGTTTCATGCTAACTCATCACACGGTCGTTTTGGCCTGATCCAAAGTGGTGGACTGACAGACTTAAGGGCTGTATCAAATTTAACAAAATGGTGACGTTCCAACATTTTTAGGCAAGAGTGCTTTATAAAGACTTGTATTAATCAGGTATTAAACTCCTAAACCCCGAAGCCTATCATGACATGCATTTTTTATTTCTCTTTTCTATTGGGTCTAATTCTGACCTGATTAATGTTAAAACAAAGGATGATCTTTTTACCTGATGTAGTTTCTGAGAAAAATTATGTCCACAGATTACATATGTTTTCAATTTCGAAAAAACTAACTATGAAGTCACAATTGAGTAATGATGTGCAAAACTCAACATTTGTCCTGAGTAGAAAAACAGAACGAGAAACAAAAATTGTGTCTTTGAGCAACGGCTCATTTGAAGTGCTTCTAACAGTAGCTGGAAGATGTATGTCTATAACAAAGTACAAACAGTAAAAATATTGTGTCCTCAAACATGGATATCAGGCTCTTGTAGAGCAAAATTTGGTATTTTGGTCTAGACAACCCAAAATGTGATGTCCCCATATGTGGACGCCAGGTCCTAGGAGGTTAAGATTGATCCAGTCTGTGTTGTTAGATATGTCCAGTTGTACTGCACAATAAACTGAGCAAAGGCTAATTTTCAAGTTCATAATTTCCTTTATAATCCACAAAAGCAGGGAAATGAAACATCAGCACTGTTAAAGTTATGAGAAAACCTGTAACAGAATATTGAGATTTAACAGGCTGGTATGACCTACATATGGTCCATTCATATTTCGTGTTTGCAGCCTATGGGAAGCAGCTCAGCAGTGTAACCTTGAGTCTGATTGAGTCTGCCTGGACTTTATGTCACATGAAAAAAAAGTGTTTTATTTGCACTGGAACAAATATCAGACAAACTGTCAGAACATAAGTGAACATAAATGAGTGTTTCCAGTCAGCCTCGGGACTTTGGGTTGAGTTTCTGGTTTCTGTTTTTTCTGTTGCAGCCTGACATGTGAACATAGTAATAAGAGCCAATAAGAGCTGGTTTCATAACAACATGTAGCCTGATAATCAGACTAAACCATGCTGTTCAGTCTCATCTAATGTTTGTGTCCACTGTTTTCTGATTAGTCCTGTATAACTGTTTTTACTCAACACAACATTTCTGTCTCACTGACATTACTTCAAGCAGGAGTAGTATAAGCAAAAGACAAGTAAAATATGATAGTCAAATCTAAACAATAAAGGAAACAGTCATCAACGAGGACAAGCAGCTGTCATTACTGACTGGCTAGAAAACAGGTGATGGTATAAAACACACATCATAATTTGATGACTTTTAAAATAGCGTCAACATCCAGCAAATATCATTAAGGTTTTTATCTGTGACATTACAGAAAAGCATTGTTGAGTTCCTCCAACTTCTTCAAGATGTGTTTTGCTTCTAAAGACTATTACTGAAATAGTACAGCCGTTCATGCTGCCCTCGAGAAAGATAAAACAACAGAACTCTGAGCACTCTGTCTCGTGAACACTGGCACAGACACGGTCACTGTTAAGCTGTTATCATCATCCCGTTTACAAATCAAAGCAAAGCTTTTCGTTGTAACCACTGTATGTTTAAGCAAATAGAAAAGCACAAAAACATCGCATTTCACAAAAAATGTATACAGTGTAACCTTCAACTGGAGTAAAAACCTGAAAAACGGATCAGACAGTGGTTTAGTGGGTTTCATGACATGTCCTTTAACATTTCTGCAGTTATGCTTTGCTGGTGTGCTGAGTTTTTTTTTTCCCAGAACCTTTGCAACCCTTGGTTTGACTGATTTGTTGTGCTGGCTGGTCGGCCAACTTAGACTAAATACAAGGTGTCCTTGAACACTCCCCCCTGCCTGCTGCCGCTCTCGACTCAGTTTTACTACAGTAGCAAATGAAGAGGAGGGAAGGTGAAGCAAGCTCACGTTTTCCTTTTTCCTTCAGTGCACACAAATACCTGCCTGTAGACATGTTAGTGAGACATTAAAGTGCCTTTTAGCTGCACATGTTGCTTAGTTTTTAGGTCCTGTTGATAAAGAGGTTTTCCCCAGTAAGAAGAATGACTATATTGATTCAGACCCTTACATTTCTTTGATGTTATTATAACTGTATTTGTTTAAGCACGATTAAGATACAGTTTCTTTATTGCTGAAGGCTAAAGCTGGTGATATTAGATTTCTTGATTATTGTACAAAAATCAACAAAACAATCAGTGTATTGGTCCCGACGAGTCCAACAAATCTGATCACACTACTATGGTTATAGGAAACATTATGGACTTCATTACAGTTACAAGAAACGTATAACTCACATATTTCTTTATTGGGCCACATTGTTTTAACCAGCAGAAGTGTTGTGACCTTTAGATAAAGCGAGGCCGTTTTCATCTGTTTCCATTCCTTATGAGGTCAGTTGTGGTCATGGGTAAAACGAGCAAACCCTAACGTGAAATATATATATATATATATTTATATATATATAAAAATGAACCCAGTGAATAAATCATGATGCACTCATCTGTGCACTGTAATTATACTGATGATACGTATCTCAACAAACCAACATACAATATTCACCTAACATTAGCAGACGAAAACATTAGTTCATTCACACTTTCTTTTGCTATTTCTTCTTCTCGTTTTCTTTAAAATTTGGTTAATATGGTAGCAACATTTGGGTGGAGCTCTAAGTAATAATTTATGTTACAAAACACAGAAGAAAAATTTAACAGGTGAAGGTGGTGGAGCTTTTAGCAGGTATTGCTCCCTATTACCACCATATTACGTGTGATCATAAATGGCAGAAAAATCTAAGAAATGTTTAAGAGTAAGTGGTTCACTTGAGCCTCATGTTAGTACTAACAAAATGACTAAGACTACTTTCAAATATACAACTAATAAACTTCCTTTTCATTTAAAGGTATTTTTCCTATGTGGCTGCCTCAGCTTCACAGTGGACGACTGGGACAGTGGGCTGTGATAATATCGCCATCAAGTGGAAAATATCCACATTACAGCCGTCCTTACGCCTGTATAATCTAAAATAATTAACACAGTAGCTGTGTCATGAATTCTACTTTTACAAGGTCAATTACTCAGATTTTGTTAAACCATCAAAAAGGTGGTAATTCTAATAAACTTGGTGGAGTCAAACTGGAGTGAAAGGAGAAAAAAGTTCTTGATTTAATGCTGTTTGTTGTTCGTTGTGTCTCATAAAGTGTCAGTGAGTGTAGCAATAAAATATTCTTAGTACAGTATATATTCTATGAAATATACATGAATGTCCCCAGGGAAACAAAACAAATATATTTGATCTGCATGAATGCACTCATGAAGAAATATACAAAAACATATTTGTATATTTGTACAATTATACATGTTATGTATACAGCACTGTATATACTGTACTTTTGTACAGTGTATACAGCACTGTATATACTGTACTTTTGTACAGTTACAGCCTTTATTCTCCTGTGAGGGCACAGATAATTAGTCTGAACAAAATAAGAAAAAATAAGTACGGACTCTTTTTTTTATATATTTTTGGGAGAACCTCAGTCTGTAAAACAGTAATCATACAGTTTCTAATGCATTGAGTCAGCTCGTTGTCACTAGACATCTGTAGCGTGTGTTAGACCACATGAAGCTCAGTTATGTCACTTTAAACCTTGTGGACTCTTTCTAGGAATCATTCTTTAGCTATTCCAGGAAATGCTAGTAGTGCCAATACAGTGAGAGTAGACAGACACAGATCAGTTAGAAACATGCTTTGCCAAACGTGCTTTGCCAGGCATGCAGATTCAACAAGCACATGGACGTTTCCCTGTGCTTTCATTCCGACAGAAAATAGTGAAAGTTTTCTTTCTTCACTTGAAATTGTTAAAAGGTTGCAAAGAACTCACTGGCCCAGTTTTCAGTGTTGGCTGAGGTACAGAAATTACACAACAAACACACACAGAGACACACATGCCCACATACACACAGGCCCGACAGGAAGCAGTGCTCTGGATTCTGCAGTGCAGCAGAAACAATGATGCACTTCTCGTGTGCAGGCATGTGAGAGGCTGCATCTGTACAATGTGCCTCACAGCAAAACACTCACCCCATGCACCAGAGTCATATAACCAACCCAACATCTCTTACCATAGCAGGTTTTTATTTAGCGCTCTGTACAGGTGTGGGGCGTTTGTGTGGATTTACAGTTTTCATTTTCCAAGCTTAACTGAAGCTGTTTTTGTAACTGCATCGTAACTCATTGAGTGAATATTATATTTCTTTCTGTCCCTTATCTCCTACATGCAAACAAACAATGTCAAAGCTTGCAGAAGCGGTGTCCAGGAGAGACCTGAAAAGACAAAAAACATGCATTACCTGTGATTACGTAGATAATGCTAATTTACTTTATCTCGTATATTGAGATGTTTTTCTCTCTCATAACTTGATATTATGACCCTGCTCCAGTTTACTCCACAGTATCCTTCATTATTGCATTAAAAGAACACCCGGCATGGACCTCCTCAACTAAATGTGTGATAATCTAGCAGTAGACAGGAGCGATCGATGAAAAGGGAAATTTAAGTTTAGAGATTAGGGAAGAGGGAATTTCAGTAGCACTAGTCATTTTTAAAATGCAGCGTTTAAAAGATCATTGACTTGTTGTTTTTAATGATTTGTGATGATGACAATCTGGAATTCCATTTCATGGTGAAATATTCCTTTTAATGCTGACAAGTTTAGCAAAGTAGTTGAGTTCAAGTGTGGATGTGCTTCATGTAAACATACCTAACTTACTCCCCCGACTCGTTGGTGCTGAAGTAGCAGAATCTAAGGGAACAAGCACAACGTGTGAGCGTCACAGATCACATTATCTTTACGGGACATAAATGTGTTAGACTCACCCGACACCCTGGCCAGCTCAATGCTGTAGTCAGAGAACTCATGCCGTTTGCTCACAGAACAGACATGAACCCCCAAATCTTCCACTTTGACCTGCTGGATGATAAGACTGATGCTGCTGGGGACGTAGGTGATGGTGTAGCCCACGGTGCAGTTCTGGAAAGCTTTGTGTTTGATGTAGTGACACAGCAGCTCATTGTGTGGACTCCTCCACTGCACAGACAGCTGAGAGATGTGAGTGTGGTCTTCATAGTGGTATGAACATAGCAAAGTGACCTGCTGACCAGGCTGGCAGAGCACTTTTACAACGCTACCTGTTGACATAAGAACTCAGTGTCAGTGTTTTAACAGATGCTTTTCTTTCTTCAGTCTAAATGACTAAACCCAAAGAAGACAGCACCAACTGCAATCAAACGTTTACAACAACTGAATCGTGAGTCTTTCACATCGCTGTGGATTTTATCCTAATCTTCTTTGAATTTCTTTAACTCAGCCACATTAGAGGGTATGTGAGACAAGCCTGTGTGCTCTTTTTGGTTAACAGGCTCTTCCGCTGATGCCACCTTTGCCCAGTTTCTTTGTTGAGTCAACATTGCCGTTAACTGAGGCATGTGAGGCCTGCAGTTGCAGGTGCAGCTCTTTAATCATTGTTCTATTCAACTTTATGTATTTATATAGCGCCAATTCACAACATAAGTCATCTCAAGGCACTTTACAGTGTAAGGTTTAAGACCTTACACATTATATGAATATATTCAGAAAACCCAACAGTCCCACTTGAGCAAGCGCTGAGGCGACAGTGGAGAGAAAAACTTCCTCTAACGGAAGAAACCTCCAGCAGAACCAGACTCATGGTGGGCGGCCATCTGCCTTGACCGGTTGGGGTTAGTGGACGGAGGAGAGAGAAAAGAACAACATAGATCATAACAACAGCAAGGAGCAGCAGACAAAGCACTGGGCAGGTTGGGTGGACCAGCAACTATAGCTCCAAGGTCGAGGATACCTGAGGAGAGAGAGAGAGAGAGAGAGAAAGAGAGAGAGAGAGCACAACTAGGGGAGAGAGAAGACACAATGTTAACATGTAACAATGTCATGGTAAGAGAGAGCAAGAGAGAGAGAGAGAGAGAGAGAAAGAAAGGGAGAAAGTGCGGGAGAGAGAAGGAGGAGAGGAGCTCAGTGAGATATAGAGTCCCCCAGCAGACTAAACCTATTGCATGGACTAGTTTCTCAGCATTACTTTGAGACAGAATGCTCCTAATTTTAGCAATATTTCTGAGGTGGAATAAGGAAGTTCAAGTTTTATTTTATGTAGGACGTAAATTATATATCTTGGTCAAAGATGACTCCAAGATTTCTCACAGTAGTACTTGAGGCTAGTGTAAAATCATCTAGTGTAGTGATCTGACCAGATATCGCTCCTCTGAGATTTTTGGGTCCAAATATCATAACCTCACTTTTGTTAAGGAGTAGAAAATTACAGTACATCCAGGCCTTTATGTCTTTTAAACAGGCGTGAAGTTTCCCTAAATGATTGGTTTCATCTGCTCTGTGTCTTGGATTGTGTTCTTTGAGTAATTTTGATAGGTCAGCCTGCAGGGTTTTCTACATTTTGTTCATTTTGAGTCTAAATGTTTAACAGATATGTACTGCAGAGCATTTTGTTAATTTACTCGGGTTAATTATTGTTGTAACAAAAGTTAATTCGTAATGTCTAGTACTCCTTTTAAAACAAGACATGATATTCATTGCAACCATTTCTCGTCATAAATGATGATAATAAAAAACAAAAGTCTGAAACTTCATTGTAAGGGTAATTTATTTATTAAAACGAGTTTCAAGCCTTTTGTATTTTCTGGTGTTTCTGTGACATAAACAATTAAGTCTTAGAAATCACACTTATCTTCCCAAAATTCTGATGAATTTGTATTTCGTAAATGAATAAAACACAGCCGGTGGTTAGCTGTGACTAAGACCTTACATACCTTACACATCTGCAACTACACTGACAATAGTGTTAATCTCCTTAAAATATTCCAGTTATTAAAACCAGTTAAATGTGTAATCCAGACAATAACATCAGGTGATCAGGTGATGAAACAAACAAACACGCTCTGTGTTAAATTAAAACATTCAGAATGTAGCTTTAATGTGAAACTTACCTTTGCCAACCAGATGTGACAGAACCAGTCCAAAGTACAGTGCAGCTGTCCCAGTCTGTTCAAGAGGTGTTCTCCACATTTGGTGGCTTAACAGATTCAAATACTTACATGAAAATTACTAGAAGTGTCAAGATTGTGGAGCAGAAGATTCGGAAATGATTTCTGCCTCCTATCACTTTTGTTTCTCCAGTAATATCAGTTTACAAGCCTCTGGACTGAGTCTGTGGTAACCAGGCATCACGAGATTCCCTGTAATATGATATAATAATCAGAGAAACACAGCATAAAATGCTAAGTCCTTCTTAAACAGTACAAAAAACACAGTCATAGTGTCAAGAATTTGTATGTTTATTTAAATCACTCACTGTCTATGTCCCAAATTTAATTAACTGTTCATTTCATATTTTGGGGAACATTAGATCTATTTCTTGACTTCATTCAGATACTGTTAGCAGTTAGTCATAGCATGGAGGACATGTTCTATTTCACCTGTTGAGTTACGATTTTCGTGTTTCTGGTGATGAACTCACGTGGTGTATTTTTTGTATGTAATTGAAATTTTAAAAAACAAATAAACAAAATAAATACACTAGAAAAATGACAGAAGTCAGTTTAATGTTTACCAGTGCCACTGATGCAAATCAAATACAGTTTTCAAATACACTTCCAGTACAGAAGAAAATAAGTTGAGCCAGATTTCCACTGACAAATTCAACATAATTACATTATGCACAAAGAAGAAAACACAAACTGTACACCAGCACAGTTCTACTCTTTACATACACACACTCACTCAGTCTCATTTTGTGAAAATACATGAATTACAAACTTAAATACTACTTTAGTCATCTTACTTATGATACATTACACAAAGCTCTCCATCAATGTACAAACTGTACAAACAACATCACTTTTAAAAATCCTGACTCTGAATTATATATAATGACTTTTGAGTTGACAGTTGAGCAAACAGTGGGCCTCAGCAAAGATCTGAACGATCACATTCAATATGTTCCTGTAACGCTGAATGAATTCAGCCTTTCAAACTGAAACTAAAGACTGAAACATAAATAAATAAATATCATAAAAACATAATAAGTGCAGTCTTCAAATATAAGACTTTTTTACAAAAGGGTGTAATTGATTTAAAGAAATAAGTATTATAATGCTAAGAATTAAGTGTACATTAATAAGAAAAATGTTTTTAGTCATGATAGGGTAAGGGTTTTCTTATTTTGTTAATGAAACAGGACAGATGTTCAATAGGTGGACGACATGATTTTTAAATCAAAAAAACACGAACAGGTGGCTTTTATATGACAGCAGGTGAGAGTTTAACTTAAAACATGAGAAAACCTTAAGAAAAATAGTTCAAGTTGCTTAAGATTAATAGGATAGGAACATGTGTGCATGAGGTGTTGTCCGATGTCCATTGTGCACTTTCACATTTTCTACATTCCAGACATAAAAAAACAGATTCTAAAGCTGAACTGTTTTTCCATCCTTACAGGTCACTGTAATAAAATGAGTGCCGGCTGTCCATTGTACCAGAACTACTTTGTGTGGAACTGAGCAGGCTCTCCATGATCCTGAAAATGAGTAATCAAGGTAATGAACAGGCTCTAAGTCGTGCAGTGTGTCAGCTGTAGTGCCCGTTTCCTGTGGACAGATCAGTCCTGGACTGAAGTAATGTCTGTGTTGAAAAAGACCACCTATAATTCAGTTTGCATTTCCATCAGTGTTTAAGCACATGTCTTAATGCTTTTGAGGAAACACCGTAAACAGTGCAGGACTTGAGGCTCAGGTCATGGTTTACTTCCTGTGTGGCTACTGTGCCCAAAGCAGTGCCTCAAGAAGTACCGTGCTGCTGCTGTGAAGTACAGAGTGATGTCACAAAACCAACGAGACACATGAAACGATCACTGTACAAATACATTTCATATTTTACAGTTTTCTTTTCCTTCGGATTTTGTTCTTTCTGACAGCTGCTGCTGCTGATGACGTAACTGCATGTAGCAGTTACTGGATGCCTCTGAACAAACACATCGCGAAGACCATGGCGAAGAGCTGGAGAAATAATAAACAAGAATCACAAAGGGTTAAAAGCTCTTATTGATGAAACTCTACATCACAAACACAAAGACTGATAGCACCATAAACTAAAGTCAGGATTTTAGTTTTATTTTGGTAATAATCTATACTATTACTACAGTATTTGAGGCAGCAGGATGTTTTAATATAAAATATAGCAGTGTGGTGGAGTGATGTAATTATTTAGATTACTCTGGTGCAGAAATGGGGTTGTGTGGTTCAGATTAAATTGTTTGTGTTTAGCAGCAAAACAATCCCTGACCGGAACCTCAGCAAACATGTTCTTGTCCTTAGACATGAGTGAGAAAACACGGGACATACTTCAATCGTCAGCACCACGATAGCCAGAGCTCCCGCTGTGTAGATGTACATCTCAAAGTAGTCCACCATCGCAGAGTAACAGCCCTGCGTGAAGAATACAAACCGGTTGGTTATGATTTATATAACATCCTCATGTTTTCAAATTGTCCCACTGCTACTTTGACATGTCTGAAAGGTCTTCTACTGGTTTTCCGCCGCAGCACGTGTGCATTCCTCAAGCTCGACATGATGGGCATTTAAGTTTGTCAGAAAAACGTGTTTCATCTGATGACCTTGTTGTGTCTGAAGGCCACGCTGCCGCTCACACACTGCTCTACACTCATGTCTCCAGGGTAACTGTTCCTCTGGCAACAGGCCTCAGGGACCATCTTATTGGGGCTGAGGAGCCTGAAGAGGCTCTCCTCAAAGTCCTCAGGGCCACTTACACCACAGCAATCGAACTGTACAGAGAAACACAATGGGAGGGAACAGCAGATGGTAATCTTGTCAGACTGGATGATTTTAAAATAGCAACAAGCAAAAAGAAAAGCGGCAACAGGAAAATCACTGCTTCACCGTGGTCATGATGGCGTTCCAGGTGGAAGTAAAGACGTCCGTGTTGTTGTGACCTTGGTAGTGGCGTTTCAGCTCCCTGGTAAAATACTCTCTGGTTAACTGTACAGACACAAAAACACAGTTGTGTTGTGAAATTCTCCTTTCACCCTTTTGAATGATTGAGATATTTTCTAGACTGCTAAAAGCCCATTTATAAATTAGCTTAAAATGAATTTATCTTTAAAAACAAATCTGCAAAATGACACTTCTTCCTCGCCCCTCTTTTCATTGACAGATCTCTGTCAACAAACAAGCAGGTGATTTCTGCCTCCACTTATGTGAAACTGTCAAAGTGAAAACGGGGATTGAACACATGCTGTGTCTCACAATGATTCACACGGGGAACTAGGTCTACTGACAAAAAGATGCATATTGCAAATGCATGTTTCTGTTTATGTGCATACACACAGTTTTGATTATAAATCTGTATGAATGAACACTGAATGTTTTGATACCCAAACACAGGGTGTCTGATGTTGTCATGCAATAGCAGTCCCCATCCACTCAGAAAGAAGCTGGTTTTCACTGTGCAGAATGTGGATGAGTTCATTCTGAATTTATTTGTTTATTTTTTGTGTGTGAAAACTCCATATCATAGACAGACATGGCTGAAATGATCATTCAGAGCTGTATGCTTTAAAATGTCATGTCTGGGATTTTGGCTTTGACTGACAAGGTGAACTGATCTAGAAACAGTACTTACGTGCTCCCTGAAGAGGAAAGCCAGGATGGCAGCTGCCAGCTCAGCGAGGAAAATGAAGAGGATGAGCATGAAGAACTGAGGGAAGATTAATAAGATGTGACAGTTAGTGTATATAAAGAATAAATGTAATGTTTATTACATATTATTTTACACACTGTATGATGTAATAGATTAAAGGGGTTAATGACTGAGTTTTTCTGTGGTGAAATTAACATAAAATAGATAAAACCTGATATTAAAAATGGTGCTGTTGCAGTTACAACCAACTCCACCAGATGGCACACTTGTTTTAAGTTAATAAAATGAACGAAGAGGTTTGTTTTAAATAAGACCTGCAGGGATCAAAATACACATATGTAGCTAAGAACGTGCAATAGGATAAAGATGGTTGAAAATGTTTGAAGTTACCAAACATCCATTGTAAAAATGTGACCAGAACAACATCATTACACAACAGTTAATCAAACTCTCTGCTGATGCACTGATTTTCAGCTAAAAGTGGACGGAAGAACGTCAACATATTGACTGATTTTAGATAACTGCAGATTGGTATTGAACTGGTATTTATGCATATTATTGCAGGTAATTATAAACAATGGTCACAATTCTTAAGATTATTTATGTTACAGTATGTGTTTGATTTTCGTGTTGATAATTTTAGCAGCTAGTTGCAGCTGAAAGCAACAATGAAACCTCCACCTAAACAGTTTAGGATGATCACAGGGGGTGGGTTGAACTGGTAAATGTCTGTCTCAAACATATCAATTAGAGATATCTCCTGCTGACTTTAGAAGACTCACAAAGAGCAGGAGACATTTGTTTTCCCGGATAGCTCCACAGCAGCCCAGAAAGCCCAGCAGGAACAGCATGCTGCCCATGGCCAGGATGACGTAGACCCCGGTGAACAGCAGGGGATTGGCCGCCACAATCTCCCTAAAGCCCATTGGGTCCACCAGCACCCAAGCGCCGACACCCAGCAGGAAGGAACCACCGAGCTGGTAGAGAGATGGTTAATTATTCAGTCAAAATGGTGCCTCAGATATTTACTTATATTCACAACAGCAAACAAGAAAGATGCTGCATCTGCCAATCCAGCAATGCTCTTCTTCTTTTTGTGTCTTATCATACGCTTTGTGTATTTTTTTACCAAACATTTCTCTTCTCTACAAAGCAGAGAATGTGTTGAACTCACAAAGATGAAGAAGTTGAAGATGAACATCAGATACTTCATACAGCTGAGGCAATCGCCCTCCATGGCTCTTACTGAAACCTCCCCCTGCCCCTGCACACACACACACACACACACACACACACTTGACATTAGTCACAAGTGTTGATTAGTGCTATTCATTATTGTTCCATTATCCTAACTTCTTGTCCTTTTAAGGGTCGCTGGAGCCGATCTCAGCTTTCATTGAGGGAGAAGTGGGGTACACCCTGGATAGGTCGCCACAGGTCAGACACACAGAGAGTGACAACCAATCACGTTCACACTCACATTTGTAAGCAATTTAGAAACACCAATTAACTTTTAAGTCCTTGGATAGTGGAAGGAAGCCAAGTTCCCGGAGAAATCCTCCCGTAGACACCGGAAGAACATGAAAACTCTGTATACGAACTCTTTCCTCTAAGTAGCGTGGAATGCGAGCTGCCCAGTGGGCCACTTTCGGTAAGCAGAACTGGCGCTGCGGGATGAACCGAACTTCAATAGTTCAATAGTTCAACTACTTCCATGGTGAAGTAATAATAACCTGCAAAACTTCAAAGTATCGTTCTGCTAATTTCTGTATCAAAATCCAAAATGATACATGTTCAGGAAATCGGACAAACAGTCTAGTTTTTAGAATTTACTGACACATATAGTTATGGACAAAGATGGGTAAAATTTAAACAACATGTTGAGATATTGCGCCACCACATTATCTGACCATAGGTCATTCAATTGGAACAAAAACATGAATATTTCCCACAGTTACTTTTACTTTACACAAACACACCAACATTATACATTCCCCTGTAGCATGCATGGATGTTAGCTCACAGAAGACTGTGAAGGCTCGATCTCTACTCTGTGTCCCATCTGTGGTTGATATGAGTGTACACAAGAAGCAGGACGGAGAAATGCAAGATGACACATCGGCAGTAACAGTTTTTGTCAGTTCTGGGGACGTGACACTGACAGCCTGTCCCTGTGGGATCGTATGACACACGGAGGGATTTGGCTGGAGCTGAGGACGACGTGTTGATGTAAGTGGGGCTATCAGTGGGGGGGTGTGAAAAGGACCAACTGTGCACTTATGGTCTCTGATGGTGTTTACCAGTTAAAACTAACATAGTGCCACCTGTCACATCTAAAAGGGCAGTGAGCACTTTAGTTTAATAACTGCACATTTAATGAGGAGCATGACTAATCTCAGGGATTTCACTTATGTTCTCTCATTAACACTTTAAAGTGATCATGCCTAAAGGTCTTTACTTCTGATCAGCGCCTGTGTTTGGATAACACTTCTATGAAGTGAATCTGATTGATGCAGAAATTCATGTGTCACGAGTAACGAGGACAGCAAAACTCCAGAACATAAGAAACATACTATACAGAACAGAAATCAACAATAGACCATCAGTGTTATAGTAAGAGTATATACGATTAGTTTAAGTCGGGACATAAACTCAATTACAAACACAACGTTTTTTTTTTTTATAATAACTCCACACTTTCTTACATTTGTCACTGAGGACTGTTTTCTGTTGTGGCTTAAACTATATGTGGAGCTGCAGTATTTGGAACAGCATGATGCTGGATCAAAATAAACTAGAGTGGGGGTGATCATCCAAATGAAGGAGTGCGTCTTCCTGTACAACACTGTGGTTTATTAACACCATCAAACCACAGCCAGTTGTTCAGACATTCATGTTCTCCGTTTGACATTATACTTTTTCCACTGAGTAACATAATTTCCTTCATGCTCTTTTTAGTTATTGTTGGTGTTAACATAACTAATATTTGCATGCTAACAGAGGAAATTACAATGTTTTCAGCTTAAAGCAGTACTTTGTTTAAGTACAGACTTACAGTTGTCTATATCAGGCTTTGGATACACACACCCCATCCATATGGATAAGAAACATTCATTTGTGTTTTTAATTGAATTGCCAATATAAAATATATAAATTGTCTTACATACTGTGTATTTTAATGTGACTTCCTGAGTTGATCTCAGGTGTGAGATTTGAATACATTTAAGCTTCCTGATATATAGTACATACATAGATTTACTTTACTTTTGTTATTTATCTTCTATTTATATGTTTATACTTTCATATATTTTATATCTGTACTACAAAGATGAGAGAAACCATGTTTCAATTAACCTGTATTTACAATAAAAGGCTATTTGATTAATTGATTAATATTTGCAATAGGTTGTATTTTTAAATGATAAAAGCTGGTTTTCAGTATTTTTTGAGTGTGTGACATATCCTGGTAGAAAGAGTATATATATTTGCAACACAACACAAAATGAAAGTGGATAAATCAAAACACACAAAGCTATGAACAAAACTGTATCTTTTTCTGTCACATCATACTGATCTAATATCCCCAAATGAAGGGATCAAGTCTTAGACCAAAACAAGTGGTGCTACCAGGATGTTGCTCTAACCCCAGAGGTTTTGTAAACCAGCCTTCCTCAGATGCTCCCATTCAACACTGTCAACACTGTGAACAAGTCTTTCCAGCTTATTTACCATCTCAGCTTCAATGAGCTCTTAGCTTTGCAAATGTGTATTTACTGCTAATTTGACTGCTCTGTATGGGGCTTTTACTTTAACGAACTAAAATGTCGGGTGCTCTGCTCACTTCAATTAAACACAGGTTTTGTGATTACCACTGCACTCTGGGTAATTGCAACCTCTTTGGGTTATGTCAGGGTTAATAAAATAAGACATGTATGGAGCAGAATTTGTCTGTAGATGCACTCAGCATTATTAGCACATCTTTGTCAATCATTCATGTCAGCACAATTACACAAAAATTACAATTACACAGATAGGTTTGTCATTGTGAGCTAGACAAAGAGAAAAACACAATTATAAAGACTGGAGACTGTAAGAAAAAGCAAACGAGAATACATAAAAGATGTCAAAAGCACAACAAACATCGCAGCAATGTCAGAGAAAACATGATTACACAGTGCATTTATTGCAATCACCAAACTGCTGCTATAATTACAGACACAGAAACAGAGTCTTGATTAAAAACCAACAGTGGACATGAATAGAGCAACGGCTGTCACAGTTACAAGTAACCATTATTTAATCAACCTTCATTTAAATACTACAATTATAATTACATGATTACAATTGTAATAAAAATCCACAAACAGCAGCTGAAGAAGGAAAAACTATAAATTCACAGCAGCTGCAGTTTTGATCACAGAAACGTCTGGATGATCACGATGCGCATTAACACCAACAGGCTTTGTCAGAGTCAGATTCTCCACCCAGACAGCTCGGTGTGGCTGTAGGTGAACAGGTACACACCCCATGGACAAGTATCGACAACCTCTTTGTAAAGCCTTGTGTTAAAGCTACAAGTTTAACACTGTGTTCACAGAACAGCATTAGCAGCGGTGCTGCATTGTTTGCTTCTAACTGATCAGAGAATTTCAGCTAATTCTCAAAAAAAAAATAGCGGCCTGGTAGCTCAGTGGTTAAGGCAGAGGGCTGGGATGCAGGAATACTGGATCGATTCCCAGCTGAGTCACCCAGCCCATCCCCCACACCAGGTGTGTCCCTGAGCAAGACACCCAGCGCTAGCTCCCTTCCCCTCAGCTACCAGCAGCTCAGCTTGCCTTTAAGATGTTGTTTAACTGAGAACAAAGAGTTAACAACCTTTTAAATGATATTTAGTGTTATGTGTTTATCTGTGAAAATATATATTCCCTCCTTCCTGATATTTTAGCATATTTGTGACTTTCAAATGATTATGATCATGAAAAAAATGTTTGCTGAATCACGAAGATACACACAAAATGCTATCTGATGATTTCAGTTATTCCCTTAATGTTTATTTCAGAGAATTAAGAGAATAAGCTACTGCTTACAGAAGCTACTTTTGTGCTTTGTCTTTAAATTAACTGCTTTGATTACTGCTTTTGTTTGCAACTGTAATTTATAAGAGACACAGAAGATGGTTTCATTGTAAGTACATTATTAGTTTGGATGTACAGTACAATGGGGAAAAGTTTTTGTGTATACTTAGACAGTAGAGCTTACTGTAGATCAGATGTAACAGCTGTGGCTCCTTTCAAAAATAGATTTTGGGTCAGCTGGACAATTTCATGCAGAGAATGGCCACAAATAGTTCCCCTCCACTCTGCAGTCATGGGGTCTCACTCCGCTTGGATCAAATAATCCTGCATCTCACTGTTTCCTGTGGACCAACACTGGAGATCCTTCAGGTGTTGAGTTTGATCGGCCCACACTGGGACTTCCGGATTATGCAGCGTATGCGGCATGTAACACAGTGGGTAGAGCGGTCGCCGAACAGCCGTCTTCCAACCCTAGGGTCAATGGTTCGATTCTCATTCCCCCGGAAGTTACATGTCAAGGTGTCCTTGGATAGAGAAGACTTTGTGGAGTTTCAGCCACATGGGTGACCCACATTTTACACAGCATCTTTACTGGCATCTATACTACAACCACTAGCCCACAGATTTGTAGATGCTGCAAAATCAACATATTGCAGCAATCAAACAAGATCCCAGTGTGAATCCCCAGGCTTCCCACAGCCAGTCTGTGTAACTGTTTCTGCAGTGATTACCCACCAGTGACAGCACATTCTGGTCCAATAAATCACATTGTCACAAGGCTGGAAGGAAGTGCAGCGTATACAGAAGTGTGTTCCCTCAGTGCCCAAGAACTAGTGGACCTGACTACCGTCATCCTTCATCGCAACAGTGCTGCGGAGCAATGACGGGGCACAGTGGGATTTATTTGTTCTGCATCTGTGCATCAGTAATGAGGCAGCCAGTCAGTAATGAGTACCAAAACGTCTTTAGAAAGTTCTGGCAGATCTCAGAAAATAAGAGTGGTGGTGGTTTGTTTCCGTGTGTTTAGTCCGATACTGTGAATACAGCAACTTGTTTTTCATCTGATTTGTGATTCATAATGTTCATCCATGTTTTCAACATTCCTTCTGTGATGCAGTGGGTATCTATATGTAAAATACCATCTCATTGACACAAAACACCACCAATCTGTGCTGTTAAGATTATTTGTAGGGAGCCTGCTGATATTTAAAATATTTACTATCATTATCGAATCTCCTCTGTGCCACAGAGCGGCATTGTTGTTAAAAAACACACACAATGAACCCAACTGAACATAATGAAGAGGAGGTACCTCCGGCTACCCGACCAACCACAGGGCTGCACCAAACCATTTGTGCTTTTAGTCTGATTGAAAGTTACTTCAGCCTAATTGAAATCTTTCGTTTGGTTTGAAATGACTGAAAGAACGTGGATGGGAAATATAGGGAAGGGAGAAATCCTAAACAAAGCCATAACCATAAACAGAGTCAAGCAGGGGAGACCTGTGAATTATATTGAAGTGAAGGTGCTGTAAGCCTCTTTGAAGCATCTAGATTGACTAACTTTCCTTTTCTGAATGCTAAACAGGTGTGAAAGTAAAGAAGTGGAGAAGAAGCTCTCATGGGGTCAGCAGCAATTTCAGTTTAATTAGACAAAACATAAGCCACTTTAGCGAAGAAGTGAAACCAGTCTGTGACAATTTAGTGTAATTTCTTTGCTTATTAGCTGCAGCGTTGTCGTGGTCATGGTATAAATTTTATACAGTAAGAGTTTAAACACTTAACAGGTTGAACATAACAAGTCATATTATTTTCAAGGACAAACGATCAGGTATTCTTTTATAACAGAAGGTCTTTGGAGAATCTCCAACACAGAAGTTATATCAGTTGATGTTCTGGAAAGTAAAAAACAGGGGTTTGGGAAATGGCAAAGGCTTCAACAATATGGCTGAATTTGATGTGTTGAGGATGACGTTCTTCATCCAGCTTTTCTCTCAGCTAAACTGAGGTGAAGGTGATGTAATGCTATGTGCAGACAATACACACGAGGACAAATTGTACCTAAAAATAGAACTTAAAGTTGAGAGAATTGGACTGAATTATTTAACATTTAACTAAAATACTACGAGACTCTGTATCAGCAAATGTGTCATGTTTTAGTGAGTGCTGCTGGTACTGCTTTTCCAGCCTGTTGGTTTGGAGCGGTTATAAATGTTGACATGAGGAAGAGAGATGTGGTGCCACCTTCATCATGGTCAAAATCAGAGATGTTTTACAGGATCATTTTGTTTGTTCTTATTTTTTTTAACGAGAGGTCCAGATCTTTCCCTGCTGTACAGACTCTAAATGTTTGTTATGCAAAATGTTCTACTCCACTGTCCAGAAGTGCATCACAGAGGACCATCAACAGACACCAAATCAATCGTTTTAAACTGTCAATACAACTGACAGAGGTGACACATAAATGAAAGGAAAGGATCTTACAATGATGATGAAAAGTCACGAGATAATCTTTAAAAATCAGATGAGGAATGAGGGCTGAGCAGTCGAGCTCACCATCTGCCACAGTCACACACTTTCACGTTTGAAAGTGCGTTCAAGTGGGCATCGCCACATGTGCTTGTGTGTGCTTCACTGGGTGGTTCGATCTACGCAGCACACAGTGAGAATAAAAATTCTAATGGATGGATGGATGGATGGATGATACCAACCAGCCTACCGTGCTCCATAAATAAACACTCACTGCCAAACAGATTAAGGTAATGTTTTTCTATTCAAGTAGATGCAGCGTCAGAATATTTAACAGCACCAGAAGTTACCGTATTTTACGCCATATAAGACGCACTTTTTCTTCCCCAAAACTGGGGGGTAAAAGTAGGTGCGTCTTACACGGCGAATTTCCATCTGGGGGTCCGGGCTCGGGCGTATTTGCACACGTGCCCGGACCCCCAGATGGCCTGAAACCGTCTACTCACTGTTCTCTAGGTGCTCGCTTTCTGCCTGTCTCGTGCTGCTGGTCACGAATCGAGGCTTCGTTTGCGTCATACAACGCGCGTTAAACCGCAATTTTCGTTTGTGTTTCACACGGACTGTTATAATTGACGAGCATTCAACAAGGATGTTCAAGGAGGACAACGTGGGTCAGTGTTTACATTTTAAAACTGAGCTGGCGTAACCGGAAAAACATACAGACCTGGCAACATCATCTTTACGCGTCCGCACGTTAACCATGCGGAGCCTCGCGAGGTAACGTGACGTTAAAGAAAAAGACACACGCGCAATAAACAACATATTTCTACCGTCAGGTGTATGTAGAATTGTAGAAGTGTTTGTGCGTTTGGAAACATCGTGTAAAAGGGTCCATGTGAAAATCTACACAGCAAGGTTTCGTAACATTACGGCGCTAACTTTATTAATTATTTATTAATTTTATTAACTGTTCAATTATTATTATAACTATTTAATGTTGTTAATGAGAGTAAAGATTAAGATGTTATTATTCTTATTTCACACTGTATTAGTTGTATCTAATAAACTGACAGATGCCATTTGATTGCAGTTATACAAATTAGTAATCCTTGTAGGAAAAAGTCCTATAGCGTTTACACAGTGAATATCTATATGCTCCGGTCAGAAACACGGGACAAAAATTATTTCAAGATTTGGCAATACCAGAGTGTGAAAACCTTTGTGTTTGGTAACGCTGAGCTGAGTTCTAAACGTCTTTCCTCCCCTTCTCTTGACACAGTTTATTTCCTTATACATACAGTTCATTTCTGAGCGCAGGTTGGAGACATGAATCTATGGAAATGGAGACTTGGAACACTAACTTGAATGCTTGTTTCCCAAGCTCTATTTTTATGTTAAGATCTCTGTCCTCACATTCAGACATTACTAGTGATGATGTTTTATTCACTGCACACAGGAAACAAACTCTGGGTTGACTGAACTCTATCTGATCAGGTTTTCTGGAGTTTCCTAAGATCAGTAGTTCAGGGTTAACTTACAAGTTTGTTAAACCTACTTTCTGAAAAAACACTGTGACTGGATAAACAGAAAGCATCATACCATATATACCTGTTTAATGGCTTCAAATGTAGCTGGGTCTTCAGCCTATGACCTTGTGCTGCTCCACATCCGCTGCAGAAAGGAGAACAAAAAGTGGTAATTATGGTTGTATACCATAATAAGAGTGGTAAAGCTGAACAAGTAGTAGTGGTGAATTGTGGAATATATTTAGCTCTGAATGCTGCATTTAATCTCTATTGGCAGAAGTGTACATCCAATGTAGGTTAAGTGCACTGGGGCAAACACTTGCTACTAGCTGCTACAGTACCTTAAAGGATGACCGTGATAAACACTACACTAGCACGGCTGTAGACCAGAGTCTTGATTCAAATGTCCTCACCAGGCTTTCGCTCTAAAAACAATACGTTATTTCTACATAATACTCCTACATTATTCTATTGCATGTAGAAAACCCAGGCTGAGATTAACAGTATGGGGTCAACACATCAACTAAAACACATTGACATGCAAATCATAAACGTATTTACATATTATTTCCAGCCATGGTTCAAACGTTTTTCAAAGCACTTCTTCTAGACAAAAGCACAGAGACCACAGGCTTATAGGTAGTGTAGCTGTTTCTATAGCAACCACCACATGTGAAGAGAAATAAAAAAATCTTGCTGAAATTGTACTGTATAGTACATGTACATTAGGACACAGGAAGGGGAACTTTAATAAATAAATGAATTAACACTAATGCACAGCTTTTTTTTTCGTGCTACATGATTCACTGTTTATGATTCATGTTTTTTGTTTGTTTTAATAAGTGATTCAAAACCTATTCGAACTATTTGTCACAATCACGCAGACATGCAGTAAACAGACACATAGACAGACGAAGAGAGTTGTGACAAAGCAGAAGACCATGACAAACTGGTGTTTATTGAAGCTGAGGAAGTAAACTATTATTCACACTGACAATACTGCAGCAAAATTAAAACTGGACAAAGAAATCCCACTGTACTTAGGTTTTGTTTGTTTTTCACAGTCGACCAAGCTTTTGTTGAATATTCAATGTGACTACTGTCCCCTGCAGGCCACCACATATTGATCTCTGAGAGCTGATGACCAGGCGACTGTTTTCAGCTTATTCCAGGAGAAGAAACCAAAATAGATTTGGATCAGAAACCCACTAAACAGGCAGCTCCGGGATGGAGAGCATCTGACTTTTTTCTTTTGATGGAATAATATCATTAAGGGCGGTGATCCAAACTGAATTATATTTTCCCACAGGTCTGTCAAGACCCAGAAAATATTACTCTTTCCCACAAATACTTATCAATACACATGCAGACAAAGTAAAACCAATAAAACAGACTTGACAGCAATTGCCAGCAACAACCCTAGTACAACAACCCCAGTCACAGGATGAATTAAATATTTAAAAATACTAATTTGTGCACAGACATTTTTGAAGGACCCATTTCAAACCAGGGTAAAGAGTACAGACAGAAAATTACAATGTGTTAAATTTGGCACAAAAGGATGCGCTTATGTGGGAGCCCAACACTCCTTGTGTGAAGCTAATTGAGAAAATATGTTTTCAGGAAATTTAATTCACACGCTACACCTTGGCTCAACACCTATTTATATTATTTATTAAAATGAATGCAAACAATACAATTACAGTACAACAACAGAGTTTTCACAATAAGGAGAACACGCTAATGAAGCATTACTTTGCAGCACGAGTGCAAAAACAACAAATATATTAAAGTCAGGTCATGAATTTCACAGTGCAGCACAGAAATCAACTATATTGGGACTCCCATTCAAAAGGTCCATAAGAACATGGATGAGTTTGGTACGCTGACATTACTCTGATAGAACACATTTGTGATGACTTAGAGTGTAGACTGTGAGCCAAGACCTCTTATCCAACATCAGCGCCTGACCTCACAAATGCTCTCCTGGAAGAATGGTCAATATTCCCATAAACACCTCTAAACCGTGCGGACAAACTCCCCAGAGGAGTTGTAGCCAGTGAAGTTTGTATGTGTACAGACAAGCATCTAAACACTTTTGGCAGAGTAGTGTATCAAACATATTTTTGCAGTTCAAAAGTAATTTCACATTGTTTGTACACAGTTTCTAAAATAAACCATAACTCATAGTGTTTAAATTAAGCCAAACGAGCACACAAACTGGTATTAGGTCTATTCTTTTCAATCATCAATAGCAACCATGTCCTTCTTATCACTAGTAATACAACTATAAATGTGGTAAGTGATATATTTAATGTAAATCTTAGTGATGAGCATGATCTTGTGTTGCAATCCTGTGTACAGCTAGAGGTTGGTGCTGGCAGCTGTGCCGATGATGCAGGCCTGCCATGACTCACACATGTGGAGGACCCAAAATCTGTTGACAGCCATGCTGCCCACACATAAAGAAGCCCTGCTCCCTGTTTCTTACTTGTTCTGTAACTCAGTGTAAATCCGAGGAGCAGAACAAAATGCATATTAAATTATGCACCAACTGAACACTGACTCACTGAATGCCTCCCAGCTGCTGACGTGCTGCTCACACTTTGCCTTCTCTTAAAGTCTTAAATTAGGTAAGAAGGGATAGGTTCAAAAAACCGAAAGATCTGATTATATTATATTATTAGGATGATTTGCAGTTTTGGAGATATATTTATTGTTATATTGTAATTTAAGACATGAAGGTGTGTTTATTTCTAAATCTATTAGTTAATATGTGTCACATGATAAGTAGAGTATAGTACAGTATATATTTTTCACTTTAGCACATTAGCACATTCTCTAGCGAATTGTAGCCACATGTGTGTAGACAGAAAGAGCATTAACGGCGAGAGTAAGAGCAGGAGTCGAGACTGATGCCAAGACTCTGAATTGCTCAGTAACAAGCAAAGCTAAGTTTGGAAACTGCAAGAGTACTTTACTTTACTTTACTTTGCTTGGCAGACGCTTTTATCCAAAGCGACTTACAGGGAGCTAGCGCTGGGTGTCTGGCTCAGGGACACACCTGGTAGGAAATGGATTTGGAGTCAGACAGGATTTGAACCCACAACCTCCTGCTTCCCAGTCTGACGCCTAACCCACTGAGCTACCAGGCCACCTGGTAGCTCAGAAAAGAAAAAAATTACAACCAACATTAAAACATACCCAGAGCTGCAAGTACCACCACTCAGTCTGTTTCAAACAAAAAGTTGTTACCTGATTGCTTTAAAACCTGAAGAACAGCTTAACCCCTTATGGAGGTGTGATGAAAAGAGAATTATTCCCAATTGCTGTGAAGCGCAGACATCTGAGAGTGCTGAGCTGCCAGCCCACTGAGGACAAACCAAATCTTAAAAAGATGAAAGTAAAATGTCAAGCGCAGAGGTAGACAAGTAATCCTCCAGAGACCCAATTATACTCAAACCCCATGAGGTGGAGCAGCAGAGATGAAGAGTGAGGCGTCCACTCTCTTCAGCTGAACACCCTGCACGGGACAGTTTGTTCTTCTTCTCATCAGCCTCATACTCACGTCTATTAAATGCTGTTCACTAAGTCAAATCAATGCACCAAGTGTGACTAAAAGCTACATCTGGCTGCATCCTTCCCCACAGATTGTCTAACTCTCAGGCTGAATCCCAGAACAGCTCTCGTCTGACCAAGACCACACAGCGAGATTGTATTGTTGTAATTGCCCCGCGGTGCAAAAGAAACGTCACAATCATTACAGCTAGAGCCATCTGGTTTAGGTTTGGGAGAATAAACTCAAGCGTGTAGGGAAGAATAGTGTCTGCTGGTTTCTCTCAGTGGGTATATTCAGATTCTGAATCATTGGCTACCAAGTGCTAAGCGTGTGTACAAATGGCTTGGAGCCAAATGCTTTCTGTGATTGAGCCACTGCGTTACAGCTGCACCTCGTATTTAATAAACCGCAGTGGCTGAATTACCAAAGTACTTTGCTTTGGCAAACACACTGAAAGCAGCGAAGAAGCCTGCAAAGTTTATGGACAGTAGGGTGTTATAGGGATTTCAAATTGTTTAATTGAATTTAATTAAGTTCCAAAGCTGCTAAGTCGCACATTCGGCTGCATGATCACACAGTCATGACCTCTAGGCAAAAAAACCTAAAGTCAACGCGCTCATCTAAGTTGTTGAGATGGTTTAACAAAAAAATCGAATGGAAAATGTATTGTTACTCACACAACAAGTGCATACTCCTAAAATGACGTGAACAAATCAATGTTCTCAATAACAGGAACGGTTGCTGTCCACATGCCACATAACTGCAGTAGTCCTGCAGGGGCTTTGTTACATGGCTGTTACACCCCGATGTTTCTCTCCCTATTCTCTGAAATTAAAAAATCCAAACATAATCTTTAAAAAAATATCTAAATCTTTGAAAAGGCACAAACGTCCAATCTTCTGGCTGCAGGACTGAACACAGTCTCTCACTTATTCCTTGTAAAGCTGATGGTAATCAAGCTTTTCCTGTCCTGGATCAGTCAGAAACAATTATTTAGCTAAACACCCTTTTCCTCTCCAGTGCGTTTTTACCTGAGGCACCTTCACTTGTCTTTAAATGTTGTTATTAAATTCACTCTGTTTGAAAACTATATTAGCTTTGATATGTTGAATATGTCAAATTGGAAAATACACACAATCCAATAAATCCCAGTGCATTTTAAGCAGGACCACCAGAGAAAACGCAGAAAAAAAACAGTGCTATGGTGGAGCAGAGTTCAAGGAAGGGGTCACTGTGCGGAGGGCGGAGCAGACCATCTGCTTTTTAATTCAGTTTGACCAAATTTAATCTTGTTAAAACTAGAAACCATTGAAAGAGCACTAGAACATTAGCATTATGTGTCCACTGTGAGTTTGAAGAGAATAGGTTGTGTTAAAGGCTTCTAATTTAATCAACAAATCAATGATATAGCCCTGTTCCTTCTTCCTCTCTGTCAGATTGAGTCATTACTACTGCATTGTATACACACTTCTCATTAACAGACAGAAATCCTTCATGTGCGGCTTTCATGCTCAGTTTTTTTGTATAAACTCTTTAAAAAATAATAGAATTTACAAATTTTAATTTAGCAGCTGCACATTTGACTAACTGGCACCAGACCATTTTGACCTTTTTGACCATTATGACATTAATGTTGGTTACAGAACTGTACAGACATTGACCTTGGGCTCTGGAAAAATGTGATTTGGCTAGTTGATGTTGATGAATCAGGAGAAAAACTGGCAGATGAATTTGTAAGTGAAGGAAAAAACAACAACACTCTAATCTCAAATGTTTCTTTTTTTTGTTTAGCGACACCAGACACCTGCAGCATTGAACACACTGAACTCCAACAAACTATTTCTCTTTTAGTTTAACCTTGAAACAGTGTGTTGGGAGAGATGTTAACTGCCAGTCTTTGAGGATCACACACCCTGTGATTTCTCAGTCCTTTAGTCAGGCGAAGCCACCATGCTGTGATCCACAAATAGACTAAGTGCCTCAGTGCTGCAAACGAAGGGAAGGGACAGATGGACCTGTGGTTTCCCTCGCCACAAGGCCTGTCGATGTCCCCCATAGGCACATCCTGAACTTTCAGGATGTGGAGGTGTTGAGAGCAGCAGCTGAGCAGAGTGGAAGAAAAAGCCAGAAACAAAAAAGAATTGCTTTAGAATCTAAACAAAGGGAGTGGAAACGTACTCACAGCTTTACCCCTACTTGACTACAAAAACAGCATTTACATTCTCCTAATACTTCCAATTTACAGATACAAATACAGCACACACACACATACACACATATATATATATATATATATATATCCCTTCTGCAAAGCCAGCAGCTAGTATAACAGTGTCACTCATTTTACTGATACATTGTCAAAAATCAGAGTCTCAGACGCATTAGCTCTCGGAGCCGTGGCTCCGACTCATGACAAGTCTTTAAGTCCGTGTGAAAAACAAAATTGATTATCACATTTTGTCGTTTAAGTGGTTATCAAAAGCATTGCATCAAGGCTCAGTTACAGTCCTATATGAACACACTATACATTATAAACACATTATAAAGCATCCAAATGCAAACTGCATTGTGAGGAGGATGAATTTTGGCCAGAAATGAAACTGTCCATTTAACTAACTTTCTTATTGACGGCTGCCTCCTAAATGAACACTATGAACACCAAAGAGCTGTCGATATGTAACACGACTCTTGTTGGCACCACTGAGGTGCATCACAGAATTGTTGCTATCAGTTTTATTTTCATGCAGATGGTGCACATTAATGTGCCAACTGATATACACAAAATGCAAAGAAGAGGAGAAAGTCTCTCGATAGTCTGGCTGAGGAAAAGCTAAATCATGGGGTCAGTCTGGACTGCACAGATTCACGAGGTGTGAAAGTTGCACCAACCACGAGCCAAATGCTGGTTTGACTGTGCAACAGGCCTCTGTGCCAGGCAATCAACCCTCTTTTAGAGATTTTGTTTTGTTCTAAAACATATCTAGTTGGTAAATTGTCAACAAAGTATTAAGTTTTCTGCTTTTAACACACATTTATTCAGCTACTAAGTTAATCCATCAGAGGGCGCTGGACCTCCTGAAATCTTAGCTTTCTTTTTCAGCTGTCAGTTATCTGCCATGTTATTATCACACACTGTGTTGTGTCAATCGCAAACCAGAACCATAATCCCAACACTGTGAGCCTGAGGCTGATGAAAATCCACATACCAAATACTCATTTTGTTGAACACACCAGCAGCAGAAACCATAAAAGTAACGCAGCAACTTTTATCATCACACTGATGTCGTTCAGTGAAATCATGTTGTGGTCTGCATTTTTTTTACGGCCAAGTTGGTTACTTCAGGGAAATTTGTAGTTTGGTTTCAATCAAGAGAGAGGGACACTTTTTAAGGGAGGTCTGCACAGATACAAATAAGCCAGTGTGAATAATCTTACTCTTTCTTTTTACATTTTAAAAGGTTTTTAGGTGCATTTATTTTTTGATATGTATTTGTGTATGCGAAGTTGTTTGCTTCAACTCCTCCCTTGACAGGCGAAGCTTCCAGCTTCGTTATATTTACATTTTCTTACATTTGACTTGCTTTGTTGGGCAGTATAAGCAATTATTATGAAAATTGGGGGGTTTGCTGGGGGATTTGCTGATCATTGAACAACTCTAAGTTGCAGCCCAACAAATGACCATTTGTTCTTTGATACACAGCAAATGAATTGAACATTTATTAACATTTCCCCAGCTGCTTATTGGCATTTGTTTATTTACAGTTTTAAAAATTGTGTTACATACTATTATTTTTAGAATATATCAAGTTGCATAATTGTCATTTTAACACATCATTCACGCAGAGTGAATTATATCTTTAACCTAAGGGTATATTTTAAAACTCCTGTACCACCCTTGCTGCCCCTAGTCCGGCCACTACAGATCCGCCCCTGTCGATTGATGCAAACCCCACATAAAAGTTAAACATTAGGGTTAAAAGGTTATTATTTATTTCGGCTCATCCAAATCTGATCTAATTAGAACAACAAAAGTCTTTTATTGTTTACTTAAACCGATCTTGAGCATTTTACAGGTGAAAGAGACGACATAAGCCTTGATATCCGTTTTCAAATATTATAAAAAACTAGGCTGTCAGATGTTTCATGCACTGTCCTAATAAAAGCAGTGTGACTTTGACAGTTATTTGAAATCAGTTGAGAAGTTTTAACCCGCTGTAACTTACCGCACCCAGATGTGCCTCTCTGTCCAAATATCTCTTTTATCTGTTGTGGACGTGAAGTCGAGAGTCTTGTGATAAACTAATAAATCCAACAAACTCTTTTCCATCAGCGTCAACACCTCCTGCTGCTCAGTTACAGGACACAGACTCGACGCGCGCTGCAGGAGATGTCAGGCTCCTTTATGAACCAACATCAAGCTGCAGAGTGAGGAACACACGCCACTTCCGCTCACCATTTCACAATAAAAGCGCCACTAGACACGGGTTTTATAATATGACTGTAAGAAAAAGATGAAAATCCTCTGACATTTGTGACTATGTTAATAACTAAACTTTTCCACAGCCTGTTCATTTTTGGTATTTAAATTCGGTTTATTCACCTGTTAAGGGTTTGAATTTAGTTCAAATCAATTCACTTTTATCTCTATTGTACCAAATCAAATGTCATCTATATACTTTATTTACATTGTAATCTTGCAGATTATGTGTAAATGCAGAATAATGAGGAAAACCCATTAGGAGAGGAAAAACCCCTTTAACCAGACTCATTGTGGGGGGTTATCTCACTCGAGTGGTTGGGGTGAGTGGAAAGATGAGAGCTAAAAGAACAACAGGTAAATCAAAGACAATAGCAAGAAGCATCAGACACAACACTGGGCAGGTTGGTAGGACCAGTAGCTGCACACTAGATACTTTACAGCTCCGAACTGGGGATTCCTGCAAAGAGGTACAGAGAGGGGGACAAAGAGGAAGAAGCAGAACTACAGGAGAAGAAGACACACACTTACCTTATATAATTCTCTGTATGTTTTAGACACCAGAGGCTTAATAATAACAGCAGAATTTAAAGGACTGAAAAATGTAAGAAAGACCTGCAAAATTAAATATTGAATTGAAAACAACTGCATTACAGTGAAGTTACTGTAGATTCAAGATTTAAAAAGCTTTTCTAATCCCAGTGGAAAAATATTTTGGCATGATACAGCAGCTCTCTGTATGAAAGAGAAAGAAGAATCATAACCAGAAAGAATTAACACCAATAATCATATTTACAGAAAGAAATGTCAAAATAGGTCTTCAGTCATTATCTGTCCTGAGTGTGATGTAGTGGGGTCATCTGATTAGAAATATGATTATGATAGTTGTCCTCGCTCCTCGCCTTTACATAAAGGAGAGGTTTTACAGGTTGATTGCCACAGACAGAAGCAGAGCACTCGACATTAGGGAGGGATTGTGTAATGTTTCGGTGTGGACCTAATTGAGACGCCAGACACCGAGATGCACAGTTGAAGCGTTCAACTGTGCCCTCTGAGCCCTCATCAGGAGACACTCCTGATGAGGGCTCAGAGGGGAGTGAGCGGGTGCACGTGTGCACACTGATGCTACTGCAGGCAGGTCCAGGTCCGAAATCCAAAAGATTATTCTATATATCAGAGCAGAGGTCACAACACAGTTGACAGGTCCAGGTCAGAAATCTGAAAGACAAATTCATAAACCAGAGCAGGGGTCACAGGGGTCAAAGAACCAGGCAGGCAAGACTCAGAAAATCCCAGGGTCGGGCAGAAGGCAGGTCCAGGAACAGAAGCGGGTCCGAAAGCCAGAATCAAGGCTGGAGAGCTGACAATAGGGTCAGGGTAGCTGTTAAAATGTGCTGAGGGAGAACAGAGGTGAAGCCAATCAGAGGTAATGAAAACTTAAGTGAACTGTAGTGAGGGTGGATTAGTCAGGGGAAGTTACCAAAGTAAGAGCACGGGACAGAAAATGAAGCCAGGATCCTGACAGATTGTCATCGTCCTCCTCTCAGATACAATGTGTAGAGGATCGAGCTCCACACTAAGAACATAACCAGCCCTCCTCATTCATTTGTCCAGTCTGTTAGTGTCTGTCACCTTCACGGGGTCAAGGGACGACTTGACCAGAGGTCGAAAGGACTTGAGGATTTGTGTCACCAACGTCTTCACGATGTCTGAAGTCAGAGCCACTGGACTGTACTGATTTAAGACACTGGGACTCCTTTTTTTGAATGACTTTTTCCACCCTAGACGAACAGGCTCAAGTCGAAAATGTGTTGGAGAACACCACATAGCGGCTGGCACCAGGACCAGATGCTGAACAGGGCACAGCTCGTTTGGCTGTAATCAGAGTCTAATTATGACTCGTTGGCAGTATTACTGCTTCACCACTACAAGCATAACAGGTGAATCTTTAAATGGAGTAGCATTATAGGTAATGTAGTCCCTAGCTGTTCACAGGGACACACCAATTTTTTTATGAAACAGGTTCACAAATAGCATCTCTGGTTCGGATTTAAGGTTCAAGGTGCCTTTATTGTCAATAACTTAAAGAAACAATGTAACAAAATTATGTTATCATCAGCAATTGATGATTAAAAATCTCAAGCATCAATGAGTATGAGGATTCTCACAAATGCAACAAATACAAATAACCTCTACAGTAATCACAGTTTGCCCTGCTCGTCTCCTGATCTTGGATTTGTACTCTACTCAGAAAACTATGCTAATCTGCAAGAGAGAAATGTGGGAGTCAGTCACTCACATAGTGCGCGAAACAACTGAAGAATATAAAATGAGGGCAGAGATAAAAAGGATGACACATTGAGTCCTCTCTCCACTCATGCAGCTCTGTGTTTTCGCTTCACGTTGATTGACTGTTGCAGATGTAGTTGATGGGTGAGTGCAGCCGTGGCTCTGGGCAAGGTGACCTGCTGCTACAGTACTTGATCATTAGATGCTTTTATCAAGCTGCTCCTCACTGTGTAGTTTATTGGGATGTTTTTGAGTCTAATGTGTCACCGAGTCATTTCATTACAATATAAAAGAACAGTAATTTTATTACAAAACAACACAAATAGGTAATTGTCAAAAAGAAAATATGTGTTCAATTAATACGTAATGTTGTCATATCATATGTACTAAAAATAAATTCATTTCATGCTAAAATGATGTCTTTGTTCACATTATGCCACAGAAGAAAATTTGGTCTGAAAATCACTTTGCAAAAAGTCACTGACATGTTTGAACTTCTTAAACATTGCTACAGTTTTGCTAAACACGTGTCGAGAGATAAATGGTAAAGAGTTACACTCTAAGTAAATATTCTGCCATGCTTACACAGTATGTTCCTGTTTTTAACTTGAATTGTCCTGAAATGAATCCACAGATTGACCCAGGTGACCTTCTGTATGTACAACAGCTAAAATAAATGACTTTCTTTTGCCCACCCATTCTCATACTGCACACTCCCACAAATGCACAGAAAGATCTGTGATAAACTCTGGAGCAACAACAGCGACACGTGCCTCCTGTTCCTCTCTTTGCATGTGGAGTGAATACAACAGGCTCCTAAAAATACATAATTTTTACCACCTGAGCTTTTGTGTGAAAGGGTTTAAGAATACAGCCCACGCAGTTCAGTGTAATGGTAGAGAAGCATCGACATCCTCACGCTGCTAAACTGTGAACAGTACACCTCTGTTCCCTCCACTGACAGAAGAGCACCATCTGGCAGAATATGTTGAGGACACCAGGGAGCTTGAGTCTGTTCAGCACAATCAGGAACAGCGAGGAAAACAAGTGAAACCTTTACTCACCAACTCTCACTCCATGGGTGGTCCTGACAACCACATTTTTTTACTTCTGAGGAATGTTCACCTTCTTTCTCCTACATGTCGACAAACACTGGCCTGAAGTTTTGTTTGCGTCTGTCAGAGAAAAGGGTACCTGCAGTGGTTTAGAGGGTGATTTCTAAATAATGCAGCCGAATACCCAGTCTCACAGTGGGTGAGAAAGCCAGTCAACGGTAGTCAAGTCACAACACACCGCTCGATTTTGCTCATCTTAAAACAAATTTTTCAGTTTAGTTTTTTTCAGTTCAGTTTCAGTATCAGTTCACTCTGCTATATAACATTTTACTACTTCAAGCTACACAGCTTTATCGCTTTATTCCCTCTTATCAGTGTTGTTTTCAGATGCTGTAGACTAGGCTGTCTAAAGATAAAGCTAAAAAAAAGCAAAGCTAAAAGAATACTGGGGTTAAATGTATTAGCTGGCAGCAAACAAATCAATTCAATTCAGTTTTATTTATATAGATATATTAATCTGCTCTAATAGAGGCCTACTGATCAGCTGTACGATATCCTTTAGCAATCTAGTTGGGATGGGGTCTAAGAGACAATTAGATGGTTTTGCTAAAATAATTAATAAAATTAACTCTGCTAGATCTACAGAATGGAAGTATTCCAAGTAAGACTGAGATCCTAAGATCACGTCAGAGACTGCTGGACAGATTTTGTGCATGCCAGCTGCAGGAAGGGACTAGTCAATAGTTAGTTTACTTGTAAAGAATTTCATAAAGTCATTCCTGCTAAGAAATAGGGGAATACTCCGCTCAACAGAACTGACTCTTTGTCAGCTTGGCTACTGTACTGAAAAACCTGGGGTTGTTCATATTCTCCTCTATTAGAGACGAATAGTATGTAGTTCTAGCTTTACGGAGGGCTTTTTTATACCCTATCAAGTCAGGATTCACTAGAATTTGTGGAGCGCCATATCCTTTCTAACGAATATGTGAATTGTACCATGGCGCTAAGCTCCTCTGGTTTACTTCCTTCCTTTTCAGAGGTGCAACGGCTTCGAGTATTGTGCGCAATGAAATTGCAGTAATATCAATGAGATAACCGACCTGTACAGGAGTCAAGTTAACATCTGTTGGTCTGTTATATGTCACTGGATTAAAAGATATTGAGATCAGTTCTTTAAATTTGGTAACAGTATTTTCAGTTAAACATCTGCTGAAGCGGAATTTATTATTAAGATATTTAGTCTCCATTGTATTGAATTCAAAATTTATTAAATGGTCAGACAACAAAGGGTTTTAGGGGAACACTTTTAAATTATCAATTTCTACTCTATAAGTTACAACAAGATCGAGGGTGTGATTAAAATTGTGAGTGGGTTTATCTACATGTTGGGTAAAACCAATAGACCCTAAGAATTAAATGCAGTGCTGAGACAGTTACTATCAACATCTACATGAATGTTAAAGTCACCCACTATAATCACTTTATCTGTAGTAAGAACCAAATTTGATAGAAAGTCTGAGAATTCAGTTAAAAACAGTAAGGGACACGAGGACAGTATACATTAACAAATAGAACTGTTTTTTTACTTTTCCAGTTTGGATGTAAAAGACTAAGATTGAGGTTCTCAAATGAATTATAACTTTCTTTAGGTCTGGTGTTGATTATTAGCTTGAGTTGTAGGTTGTTGCTACTCCTCCGCCTCGACCTGTGCTTCTAGGAAGATGATAATTGATATGACTTGGGGGGTTCGACTCATTCAGACTGACATATTTATCCCGTTGCAGCCAGGTTTCAGTGAGAAAATCTAAACTCGAACACAACTCTAAATGAATGACACTGTTTCCGTCCATCCTATTTAAATGTGTCTAAACACACTGGATAACCAAACTGAATCACTTGAATCTTTCTAACAAATACAAAACAACAAATGTAATCGTTGTAAGAAAATACACATAATTTCCTTTACTTTATTATAATGTGGATTTGAGTGTTTAGGGGGGATGAACATTTTGTGTGGCTGCCAGGGCAGTCAGAAACCATCTGGTTATTAGAAAAAGGTATATGCTTCAGCCAGACAGCAGCTGTTTTTTGTTTAGAGATCAGCCATATCAGACCACACAGAAGTCAAACAAAAAAACATCCTGCATACAAATTTCCCTCTGATTTCCCACCTGCCACCCAGCATGACAGCTGGTCTTTCTTAAATCAGCCAGCTACTACCACTGAAATTGTCCTCTAAAGAAAGACATTTTGCATATATAAGAAAAACTCCCTGTCTTGTTGGTTGAAGACATGTGGAGCAGCGAGTTGTGAGTTACGTCAGTCGTGCTCTGTCTCTGTCCATTAACTCAGCGTGTTCCCCTGTCACATGTGATGGGCACCGCGATCCCACTGCAGGTACCTGATGTATGAACCCTGACAGGCCTCCGGAGGAGTTGCAAGCATGAAGGACTTCGGGAAAAGAAAGGTCGCCCGCCGGGGATTGGCAGAGGCAGGGGTAGATTTGTGTACGAGAGCTGCCGTTATTAAAAAGGATTGTCGGGGAAACGTTGTTAAATGAATTTTTAACTCTCTACTATTTTTGTTTTACATTCTAAGATATCGATTGTTAGGCACGCAGCATCACAAGACAAAATGTGTTTATATAACTATCAAAAGTGGTGGAATAGCAAAGATAGAAATGTCTGTCATGTTTTAGATACTTACACCACAATAAAATCACCCTGTTTGATTAAACCTGGATTACTAGACAACCGTGGGATGGTAAACAAGACATGCACACATGTCACACATCAGTGCTGATGTGGACAAACAAAAACACACACGTTACCGTAATGATGAAATGAGTTCTCCTTTGAGGTTGGAAAAACAACCAAAAAAAAACAACCTTCATGCTCGTGCAGATTAAATTGTGTTGTTCTGAAGTGTGATACAGCATGAAGAGGAGGATGTAGAGGAGGAGGAGGAGGAGGAGGAGGAGGAGGAAGAGGACTCCTGGGTCTCAGCACTTACAGAATAACAAACACCGTGCCTGCTGTTGGAAGAGACACCTGCGAGACCCCTTGGACATCGCAGGTATGTCAGAAACTCCAGGTGAGGTCCTCCATGTTACATCGTCCTCCTGTACTCACAGGACAAACTAAGAGCAGCGAGCGCAGATCTTAAAACCAAAAGGACAAAACAAAATTACTCATACAGCATTTCAAGTGCCAAACTATCACAACATAAGTGCAACAGCAGCCTCCAGTCAGATGGGGGTGTGACACGTCTGTGACAAAAACAACTTGTTAAGATTAGGTTGAGAACACGTCGCACGTAACACACAACTTAGAGGAGGAAAAAATAGTAGCTGAATGATCCATGTCCTCTTTATATTTAGCCATTGCTCACACAGTGGTAGCTGTGGTGACATTTTATTCACCCGCTTCACAGATGACACATGCAAATACAACCACAATGTTTGGTGGCCTGTCACTGCTCTCTCCTTCACACTTTTCCCTTCAATAGGCTATATGAACATTTGCTTCAGTAAACTAAAAACACAGAGGCATTGTCACTCAGGATTCACCCTAGAAGAAAACAGGATGCAGAGACAGAAGAGCGGGTTCACTCCTCCACGTTGGTTCCAACTGAAATACTGTCATCAGCTACTAAATGGCTTTCCACGCACAGATACTCACAAACCACACATGATTCACTGCACTGACTCTGACTCTGACTCTAAAGATGTTGTGAATTTTCCTGTAGCGGCGTCAGCAGGTTCAACTTTTTGGATTTTACTGAAATATCTTAACAAATATTGGATCGATTGACCTGAACTGTGAGAGCTAAATACCTCTTTTGGTGAAAAATGAAAACGTCAAGTGCAATGTCACATCATGTATTTTGGATAAGTTCATTAACAATGGTGCAGAGACTTGAAATCTGTGGTGTTAAAATCCAGTGACCATCAGCTGTGCATATCATACAGTACTATGGTTTGCACAGGGTGAATAATCTGATCACATGATAAGTGAGATTAAGCCTAATTTAATTCACACAGGGCTCACTGCGCTTTGACCTGTCATTCAAAGACAAATTAATGCTAAAATCAGTAACTTGTATGTTATGTGCTGAACACTTGAGTCTGCAGATAATGTGGGACAAAAGGACTTGACGTGAATGCATGAGAGCATTTAAACTGCTGCTGCTTGAGCTCTGAACGTTTTCAACCAGCAGAAATTAATCCGAAAAGCCTTCACAAGGTTTTAACCTCTTCAGCTGCGTCGCCAACTATTATGAAAGAGACGATGACCCCACACAGGCTCCAATCCATAACACTAATGACTTCCTCTCTGTGCATTCAACGCCCCTCATTGTGTGGCGAAATTACATTATGCTTAACATGCTTGATGATGATCTCACTGGTCTGGATTGTGGAGTGTGTGTGTGTGTGTGTGTGTGTGTGTGTGTGTGTGTGTGTGTTTGTGCCTGCAAACTTGAACAAGTAGACCTCTACATACAGTATATGCACAAACACAGATGAAATGTCCTGCCTGTTTCCTGTCAGCTGTTGTTTCTCACGTCTGTGTTGAAGGACGTCTGAAGCGACCGTGTGTTCAGATGCTCATACAAACTACACTCATCTACTGCAACATTATTTAGTCTTTTCCTCAGCAGCAGGTCTTCACATGTTACAGGGAAGATGGTAAGCTAAGCCTTTTTAATTGCAGTCATGGGTGGATTACCAAACACTCCTACTAGGCTAAAATATCAGGGGTCCCTGTATGAAGTGACTGTGGTTTTCTGTTTTGTGAAAATTGTTTACTGTAGCTCAGTTACAAGGCAAAATGGCCACAAACAAATGTCTGATGTAAAATAACCACACACAAAAATTACATCTAGAGAGACACAAATGACTATAAACAGAGTAACTAATGATAATAAACACTGAACCCTTAATTTACAGGGAAGTTATGTGCACTTATGGTTCCCAATCTGAGGAGCCTCAGTCATGTTTATATTCAAAGAGAAAAACTTAATTGTTCACATCATATACTCTCTTTAGTTTGTTACTCACCACAATCTCTGTTTCCTTCTGTATCCTCTGAACACTTTCAAAATAAAAGCATCGCTTACTCATTAGGCTTCTATGTGGAGTGAGATCGCCCACAAGTGGTCTGAAGAAGAACTACACATAACGTGCTGGCTGCAGCTTTACATTACTCTGGATTTATAATCTACATTCAACCAATAAACTAAACTCTATTATTAACTGTGTGACTTTTGTTACATCACTTTATCTTCATTGACAGATGTTTTTCCTGTTCCCATTTAGCACTTTTGTAATATTGAGTTAAAAAAGGATTACTGGACTTATTGAGATTAATATTTATGGCATTAAAACAGAGAACTGTAAAAAACAGCTAGTCTCTGGTGCTGAACAGCTAGTTATTAGTAATATCATAATAATTGTTGTTTGGAGTCTGTAAACACAAAACTGAGATTTGTGAACTATCTATTATAAAACCCTAGCTTGTTAACGTGTAAGAAAAGTAAAATGAAAATTCAGCACCATGCCATTAGCAAGTCTTTACATTGTGTCTTTGGTCTCCAGTAACCTCTGAGGAAAAAGAAAGCCTTTACTACATGCTCCACTGTGCTGATCAGTCCTGAACAGCTACAAATCAAGGAGACTCTTGAAGCCTGCTGGTGACAGCAGTGGAAGTAAACAATAAGCAAAGACATGGAGCCAAAACCTACAGAAAAAGCTATCTCTCTTCTCTGTGGATTTGTCTCTATTAGTGACACCTTTCACAATGCCAATGCTAATTTGATTTGATTTGCCCAATTTAAAATCTGGACAGCTACAAAAAACAAACACACAGCAACACACTGAAACCAGACAAACTACTATAATCAGTTTATTGGCAAAATGAAATAGAATGAATGTGAGTACACACTTATCACTAATCCAGCTACCTATAGTACCAGTCCATCTAGTTATAAACAGACATTACCTTGTGTCTTAGAAACCATTATAAGGTTAATGGAACATTTTATACAGACTGTACACAAGAAGAAAACAGATGAAGAATTGGTACATTATAAAAAACAACACAACATCTTGGCTGTTCAAATTGTACGTCAATGACTTTCTAATAATTGTTCTGTGTAAATTAGTTTCTTTTCTAACATGGTTCTCCTCCCAAAATATTTCTTCTACTTCAAAATGATTTCATGTGGATGTTACCTTAGTGCTTCGAAACATCTCACTCACTAGTTTGTTTGGGTTAACGTTGGTAGAGTATACGATCTTTATAAACATAAAGCTATCTTTTAAAAAGAAAAAGAAACAAAGTCTTATCTTTACTTTAAAGTTTTGGGTAATAAGTACCAAATATTTTCCCCTTTAGTATATAATTATTTCTATTACTTCCAAAACAAAATACTGACAAAATAAAATTAAAGAAATAAGAAAAACAACGTAAGAAAACCTATTTCTAAAAATTCGAGACCAGCTGCTAAAGAAAACACTGGCAGCATGTTTTTGGACTAAAACTTACACAAATAAAGATTAAACTTATATACAAAGTACTAAAAACATTTCACAAAAACTATAAAGATGGCATATTAAAAGAAAACACACATACTAGGTGGAAGAACCTTTTCTTGTGCCTTTATAGATGATACACAATTTCTCTTCAGATTTTTTAGGGAAACACCATGAGAGCATCATGTACCAGCAACACTGTAATCTGAGCCTGAGAGAGTGTATGAGCAGGGGCTGTACTGTACTATATTTCACTCATAACATCCACAGCTTCTTATTTTACCATGTATTTTCTTTGAGGTTCTCTAATTCCCTTATTTACAAACAATTTCAGCATCGCTCTCTGCTCCACAGTTTAAAACTAAAAAAGTCTAAAGTTCTAAAGTGCTTCAAAGACACTGGACTGACAAAAAAAGATAGAAGTGCCTCAAAAGAAGAATAATCCAATAAAATATAAAGCGAACACGCATTATTTTAAATTTTGATCCAATGTCTCACTAAATATAAGATAGAAACAACAGACTATTTCAATCTATCCCCTATTTTTTCTGTGAGTCTGTCCATTGACCTTTAGTACTTCGGCACTTTGGTGTATTCCTCTGTCTGAATGTTCCTGCACAGGCAGATGGACAAAATCATCCCCAGCAGCTGGAAAACAGGAATTGAATTTGATTTTTTTTTAATAACTGAGTCATTCACATCATTTCAAATCAGTCACATATGAATTATTACCCCTGGTTGTACCACAGTACAACATGTCTGGCTCAGACTTTTCTAATTTTCCAGTCGACAAAAGCTCCACCTAAAATGAATTCTAACAATATGATTGGGGTGGGTGTGGGTGGAGGCCAGCACTGCCCTACAAAGGCAGAGTGCAGTAACTACAGAGGCAGTGAAGTCTAGAAACAGAAACATTAAAATGCATCATTTATAAGTCTTTCATGTTATCACTTGTCAGGCTTGCTCTGCCTCATTAATTCATGAGGAAATAAATAAAAGTGTTTTGAAACTGTATATACAGTGTACGTTCTGACTGTTTTACCACACACTTCTGACAGAGGACACTGTATTCAAATACTCATGTTAATGAAAGATGATGCCACTGTACCTCAATAAAAGCCACTCCGAGACAGATACCCACGATGAACCAGATGTTGCCAAGGACCCAGCTCTCCACAATGGTAGAACAACCCTGAAGAAAACAAGGAGATTAACGCATCAGCACAGCAGAACAAAGAAGAGGACAACACCGTTTGTGAAGTGTAAACTGCTGAGAACAACAGAAAGCAGCATTTACCACATCATAAACGGGCCAGTCGGGTGTTTGAGCCTCACAGAATCCACTGTTGGAGAAGTTTCCAGTGGCGAGTGAGATGTTCTGGCAGGAGCAGGGGAACAGCAGGTAAGAGCTATTGATGACCACCATGTTACTGTTCCAGTCGTTGTGACGCTCCCAGCCACAGCACTCCATCTACAGAAAGACAGGACCACATACTTTAACAGAGGAGTTCTGCAGTGTGGCAAGTCTGGAAAAAAATAATCTAGTCTATTAGTACAAGCACAAGAATAATTGCTTTTCAAGAGTGTTCAGCTCTCCAGACAGGAATGAACACACTTTGTCAGTCATTATGGGTTCAGTCAATGTTGAGTTTGGAAGAAAAAAAATTAGACGATTTCCCAGACAGTAAATTAATATTAAGGATTTCAGAAAAAAACTCAAAACATGGTCATTTGCATAAGAAACTTACTGTTCTGATTCTTTTAAAACTTGCTTTAAGAAAACAAAACACGCTGTGGATGACTTTATAGAAAAACGCTTTACAAAGCTTGAATCAGGTCACAGATCAGGATTTAAACTCACATTTCTCTGGATGAAGTCCCAGGACTGCTCTGTGGTCGAGTTGGTGCCAGGATAGTTGTCCATCACCTTGCTGATGATCTTGTACATCTCATCATTCAGCTGAAAGAAAACAGGTTGTGCTGTTGAGAAAACAAGTCTAAGCAGCAAAACATTAATAGTAACTTTTTTAAACATATTTCCTCACTCACCTGAGGTGAAAGTTCTAACTTAACTTTGAATTGACAAAATTTTTATATCCGAGTTAAAAAAAGCGGCTCTGGAAAACTTTGTTGGTGTGTGTTGCTATTAACCACAGATTTGTAATACTATGTTCATTCATGTTTGTGGTAAGTTAATATGAATCCTTGAATCCCTGCTAAAAAACACAGAATGAAGATTCAGGATTGTGTCTGATGTGAACAGAACTTTAATACTAGAAACAGAGTAGAGTGGAGTTAGCAGTGTGCTAACTTCACCAAACGCTTCTCCAGAAAACTATTCTATTAACATTATTCTTTAGCAAACCTTCCGATTCAGACTAAGAACATCAAGAATCTGCTGAACAGTCTGACAATATTCGGAGGTTGTATCAATGCCACGGTTTCCGTACATTCCTGAATAATCAGGCTTTTTCCGTGACTTTGGAAAAGATGCCTCCTTAGCAGCCAGATTTGTGAAATCAGATGTTCTGAGCTTTAAAACGTTTCTAATGGGAGCCAAACACAACACTTTTTAGTGGCTCAATTTTAACTGTTGTTACCTTTATTTCCATGAGCCAAGACTTCAAACCTGAATACTGAGCCAGTCAGTTCTCCAGTGACACAGTTTTGTGTATTGGAAATGCAGATGTTATTTTTTGCTTCTTTAAAATACACACACACACACACACACACACAGAGCAGAGGTTTGCTTTAAACCTCTACTTGGCAGAGCGATCAGCTCTGAAGCATCCAACAAATGGTTAGAGTCAATAAGCTGCAAAGCGTTTGTATGCTGTAAAACTGAATTCCTAGATTTATTGTAGTAATTTATTATAATCAGAAACTTTATGCCGCTGGATCAATGATCATTTGAACTGAGACAGGACAATTTAAGATTGAACTCAGTGCCCTGTGTTCCAAATACCTTTACATATGGAGATGAGAGTATGAGTGAACACATGCTGGTAAGTTTTTGCTTGATAACCTTTTTGTTTAGTAAGTTTGTCAGTTTGCAACTGACCTTGGCCTTGTTTTTAGACAAATCTCCCAATTTACTGTAGATTCTGTATTTAAACAGCAACACTATTTTGTCTACATAAATAAAAATTCAATCCGAAGAACATTTTCAACATGCAGATCAATGATTGAAGAGTTAGTGTATCGAACACTTACAGAACAAGCTGTAAGTATAGACCTTGTGTGAGCTGAGTTCGACAGATCGAGACAAATCTCAGTTTCCAAGTCATAATTACAACTTAGATGTCGACTTCAACGGTATTTACAAGTCATAAAGTGGTAATAGGTCCTGTGTAAGGGAGATGCAGATGGTTTTAATTACTACAATCTACAGTGGCTTCCAGAAGTATTTCCATCCATTCACTTTTAGCACACTCCGCTGTGTTGTAGATTTAATATTAAACAGTTAACATTGACATTTCTGTACTCATTTTTTAAGGATAAACCTTTTGAGAGGCAGATCCAGAACTTAGTTTTGTCATTTAGATTTTTTGGTCAGACTCTCAGAGTTTGTCATTTCAGGCTCTTCTAATCTTTAGGGTGTCCGTTTGACCAGAATTCATGGAGTATACAACTATAGTTACATTACAGGACTGTAACTATTTATATTAATGTAACTATGTATATAAACCATATTTCTGCATTTTAAATAGTCCTGGATGTTCTGGAAAAGGGTTTCTTTCTAAATAATTCAAATACAAATGATAAAACTGTCAAATTTAGATTACCATAAGCTTATCCAGAGTGTGGTGGTTGCCAATTTACAGAAAATATCTCTGACCAGACAGTAGGGGAGGCTGCAACACCAAACGCTGTCAGTTTTGGTTTCGGTTCGCCGGTGTCACATGAACCATATGTCACCTCCTCAGACACTTGACATTCTCAGATAACCATTGTGTAAACATCGGCAAGAATAGAATTAGTTTCTGTTTAGATCACATGTTGTTTTCTTTTAACATTCAGGGCACATAGTTTTGTTTATGCTGGTATCACTGGTGTGAACACCAGCACATCAGAAGAAAAAGGTGGATTATTGAACCTGCATTTTCCCTGTGTTAAAAATCATCTGTTAACGTTTGCTCTCACCGTAGCTTCTAGGTGAGACTAACAAAGGAGGGAAACTCCCACGAAGCGAAGAGCTAGGTTGGAGGACAAATAAAGAAAGATCACTTACCACATCACTGTGGAAGTAGATGAGAGCGCCGGCTGTTATCTGAGCGATGAGAATCAGCAGGAGGCAGGTGAAATACTGAGGAGAGGAAACAACAGATGTGTTGAACATCAGTATCAACCTCAACTGTGTGCAGACGTTCTGTGTTTACCTGTTTAACCACCACTTTAACGTTAGGGTGGTCGTCTTCACTGTGACTACAGTAACATTTTGCTTGTATGTCTACTCAATAACTATAATGCTTCAAGTTAAATATCTCTCCTGTCACTTCTTGTTCCAATGTCCACTACACCATTGGATTAGATTTAACTTTATTGTCAGTGCACAAAGTACAGGTATCAAGATGCATATGTGAGATATGAGTGTCACTGTCAGGCATTTATCTAATGGGACTTGTTTACTGACACGTGTTAAGGGAATGTGCACAAAGTTAATGTTGTTGATTTTGAGAGATAAAAAATAAAAACAATAGCTTCATGTGCAGGTTTTTATCAAAACCATATTCACATTAATAATAAAGACCCATAAACCATGTGTATTCACGTTGCAGTCTCCGGACATTGTGTTTGCAACCATGCAGAGCAAGCTGCTAAGAAGATCATCTACTGATGAATGAATATTTTCCACATTCTTCCCATTATTAATTATATGAGCTACAAAGAGACTGAAAGATCTGCGGGCTGCATAGCTTCTGGTTATGGTTAAGCAGCATTTCCTCTTCTTACAAACGCCAGCTCTTCTGCAGATCGCTTCAAGTTCTAAGGTATTTTTTGGCTCTTTTATGCACACAGCAATACTAAGATGCAGCTGCGAGGGTCCTTCCGTCATTATGTTGTGGCTTAATAGGCGGCGGGACTTTGTAAACATAAATTATTTTTTACTATTATGTAACTAACCATGCATTAACATTAAATAGTAACTCATTTAAAATGTCTTTTTTACGTAAAACATTGCAGACAACTGTGGAGCCTAATACCACAATATACTGCAGCACAGTACCATCACTCACCAGGCCAAGCAGACATCGGATCTCATAAATGGCTCCCAAGCATCCAAGGAAACCCATGAGCATGGAAAAGCCCCCAACTCCAATCAGTGTGTAGCAGGCCACCTTAACAGATGTGGAGTTATCTAAAACAGAGAGAAAGTGTCCAGATAAGACTGCATTTTGTCCCAGCAGAGTATAATATATGCTGGCTATGAAATTATACTGTTTACTCTGTAGAAAACTAATGTGCACTTTATAGAGGTGAGGGGTATAATCTGTGCAAAACTCAACTTATTACTGGCAACAAATTGCATTAACTCATTGTGTGTTCATCTACGGACAACCGCATGCTGTTCATGGATTAAATTAAAAATATGTGGACTGCTATTTTTTAAACACTAAGTCACAATGCTGTAATACCATGTAAGTGCAATGTCAATCACTGATATTTTTGCCAGGGACTGGTAAATCATGTGATAATACAGGAAGTGAAGCCAAAATATTTTTAGTTTTAAAACAGCATGACTCTACAATTTCTAGAGTTACTTGATGGGTTTTGGGGTCATCTACACTACTTTACTCAGCAAGCTTTTGTAAAGTGAAACCAGAAACGCTCGCCTGTACTGCAGCATGTGTGATCATAAAAAAATTTATAGAATCAGACATGCAAATGTGAGGTCTCAGTGTTATACTTATGGTAAGTGATCGTGACCAATGTAATGCGGGAAGCTAAAATACCAGCTATAGCTACAATTCAAGGAGCAAAACGAGATCTGAGAAACTCCTTTTCAAGACACATAGAGAACTGAGACCCAGTTTCACTTCGTTCATTGACATCCAATCTGAAGAGTCTCACTATCAACAGAGCTCACCGTCCCTCTTTTATTCTCTGCTACATCTGGGTTAAAATGTGAGATAAGAAAGAAAAACTGTGTCAAATATCCTAGTTCTCTACATGAGGAGGACTCAGAGTCACCCTAAAATAGATTAGGTTTACGAGCAGGCAGCATACTGAAAGGAACCTATTAGCTCGTTGACGTCTGCCAACGCAGAGTAAACCCCCTGACACAGGCCTCGCGGCCTCGAGAAAACCCTGGGGAGTAGGATACCCTGTGGGCTCAGTGAATCAGGGCACACAGCACCGAAGCAAAACAAGGGAAATGAGTTTTAGGGGGGTGAGTGGTAGTGATGCAGGAAATGAAAGTGTATGTAAATATGTGTGTGTGTGTTAACCTGCAGGGCCCACAGAAACTAGTTCACAGAAAGAAGAAACAATGGAAAACAAAGGGTGACTATCATTCATTAAGGACAATGAGAAACTTTAATTCTTCCTGATATTTAAGCTGTAGATGATGTTTTCCCAAAGCTAAACTAACATACACTGAAGAGGTATAAATAAAGCACTGATCAACTTGCTATCGTTTGAATAACAGACACCATCACCGTTGTTCTAGTCACAGCATATTCCACGTTCTCAGCCACTAACTTAGTAAACGGGGTCTTGTTTTGCTCCAGTTGTGACTCAGCTCAGTTTCTGTACAGCAGCACCAGCACCAGCAGCTTTCACACGCTGCACCAGGCAGCTTGATGTCTCACACTCTAAACTAGTGAGCAGAAACACTGGCTGCGAACCATAACGGGCCCCTGGCTACGTTAATAAAATGTTCCACTGGGCATCAATACATCTCAAACCTAAATTGTCTACTGTACTGTAACCTCTGCCCCGTGTGATCCGTCTCATATGACTGCATCCCTAACTCACGCTATGAGTCCCCCCCCCCCCCTGCTTCGACAGACCGGTGATGTAGAGAGTGTGTGTGTGTGTGTGTGGTGATGAGTAAGGCAGTGAGCGCACTGGGCTGATGTGATGCATGCTGATGCTGGACGGAGCAGAAAGAGCCCAGTGTCTGAGGGGAGGACACCTGCATGGCGACCGCGGTGGACAGACAAATGTCCTCAGTGATACTCGCTGTGCTGAGTGCGAACACACACAGACGTACGTCTTCTCTCGCTGGCTGTCGCTCTATTACACTCGCTCAATGTCTGCATCAGCCCTTCTTCAGTAATCTCTATGCAGTGCTGTCTCGCTGACACTGCTCGTCTCTTTCCCTTCATTCTTTTGTGTTCTCTCATTCTGAAAAACTCTTACTGTTACCAGTTCAGACAGCACTAGGGAATAGTCCTTATGTTCTCTCTCTCTGTCACACACACACACACTTGTTTCATTTCTCAAAAGAGTTGGATTAGAAAATCGATATGGCAGAAGGACTGCGTTAGCCTAGCTTAATAGCCGAGTCAGCAGATTACAACTCACTAGATTCTTGTTTCAGTATTTAGGAAGCAGATTTCCATGCACAAGTTCACTATAAGCACTGAGGAATGTATATTAAGCTTCAGCGTGGAAATGCTGACCAAACAGATCAATTTCATAATGATCATACTACTTACAATCCAGATGGAGAAATAAATACAAAGAGACTTAAAGTACAAAGAAACACAAACAGTGCGTGTTATAGTATATAATCCCTGACCCCCGGAATACCTGTAACTTTATAATACTTTCTGCAGGGTAGTAACATTTAGCTTTAGCTTTGGGATTTGTCTCCAGGGTGGGCGAAGGACAGTGGAAACAACAGCAGAAACACAGTTTAGGAGTAGATGGTCGAGCATCTGCAAGACCTCAACGTGGAAAAGAGAAAAGAGGCAGATACTTGTTGTGGGACTTAAAGGGATTTCTTTTAAAAACAGTCCAGAGGACCAGACAGATGAAAAGACAGAGGAGAAAATCTGTTGGACACTTGTGTTTACCTGAAACACAAACATTCTCATATGGTGAAAAACACACACAAAAAAGTCCAAGTTCTGTTTTCTCTGAATTAAAGTGTAAAAATAATTTTAAGTTCCAATCAAGGCTCATTTTTAGAGCAGTAAAGAAGAATCTAATAATAATCTTCCGTTCCTATCCATACCTCCCACCTCCCATTCTGTGTCTCATTCTCCCACATACATACATACACACACACTCATAGACACACACAGAGCCAGACAACGCACGCAGCCAGAATCTGGCCCATTTCCAGCCTGTTGATCATGACTCCATTTGCAATGGCCTACATCAGCTCTACAAGGGTATGAGTGAGAAGAATCCACTGGAAATAATATATAGGCAACCTGTTTAGTTTATGCTTTCACAGAGTTTTCAGCTCATCTCAAAGTTACAAATAAAAAAGACCAGGTATGTGAAGAAGTAATCATGTCGTCTATACATGAAATCTGACACAGGGACTTACTCAGGACAACTGTGAAGCTCTGATTGTCCAAGAGGAGCCACAGTCCACAGCCCATGATGATGACCCCAGACAGCTGAAACACACACACAGACACACAGGTCAGTCATCAAACAAAAACCCTGACTCTCGCGGTTCAGTTTTATACTAGTGGTCTTTTACTGGTAAGTCCCGTTGTTCTTTATACCATTTCACAGTCACGTCAGGATATTGGCATCAAGTTGAGCCCTGCCTGCACAACTAGTGTTAAAATACAGAAAAGGTAGAGAAATATATAAAAGATCAAGTTTAAATGACATTTACATGAGGTGACCAACTATTTATTATGAAATATTTAAAGCTAAATTAGAGTCATGACAATTTATGAGTGACAACAAAAGCGTTCCTCTAGTTATAACGACAGTCACTGCCAATTTTCATCTCACATCCAAAGTCCCAACCTGAACTAGTCCAGTACACAAGTAAGCAACTACCCCACATTGTGTTTTCCTGCTGAGTCTTTCCAATCTCTAGAAACACAAATGCACACTGCTGTTGCCAACTAGCTCCTCGCCTCAGATCACAGATTTAATTTTCACACACGAGAGAAGAAACGAAAGTGTGAGAACCAATTTAGTAACTGGGCCACAAACTCTTGCACTGTGATTAGGACAGAAAGGCGTCATAATGAACAGCCAGCTTCTTGTCCTCTAAAGCTGCCAACTACACAGCAATGGGATAAGCATCAGACTGGGATGCAGGAGGTGGCGGGATCGAATCCAAGCAGTGTTGGAGAGGTGGTCACCCTTCTGCTGCTTCAGTTTCAGCAGGTCATGTAGGCTTCTTCTAGGGACAAGATTTTATTCTTTATCAGCTGCCTTACCGAGGCTCATCTTGTCCAACTCTAGAAGAGTCTGAGTGCTTTTAAACCTCTATTGCTGAGACTCCTGAGACTAACATTCACTTACAAGCAGGTTCCTTGATAATTAAACAATGCTCCAAGATTATGTTCGTTTGGTAGTGTATGAGGAATTGGTTAAGCTTAATGTAATTGGAAAGTCTCATTAAGACGAAGATCACTTTTACAAATGTGCATGACTGTTGACTGTTCTTGACTCGTAAAAGTGAGTCGCACATATTTACTTGTGTCACCAGATTTGTTGCTAACCAACTGATATTTTATGTTCAGATGACCTAGTTCTCTGAAGTAAAACTACAGCTATATACTTCACAATTACAAAGGGAAGTTACAGAGAAAAATAAAACATCCAGTGTAAATGTAAATGTATTTTGTAATATTTTGTGTAGCATCAGTAGTCTCACGTCAAATCACTGATATATTTTAAACTACATTTATCCAGCTGTGCAGTCAAAATCTATGGCATATCGGTACGACTGGTAATTTGTGCACTGGTGGAGGGTTAAAATAGCACAGCATATCGTCAGTAAGGAGCTATTACATAGATAACATTGTTGTCTCCAGCCTGTAAACTGACAGTGCTATTGCAGGGTTTGTTACTTCACATGCTAAGGTAGGAGACAAAAAATGTGTTCAAGTTAGACAAAATGGAGTTCAAAGATGGTTGTGTTACTGTTGTGTGTAATCACTTCCTCTGCCTCTGATACAACAATGATGTTACTGCTTCATGTGCCGGGTGGAAACAAAGTCTTAATCTGCAAAGAACTAGTGACAACAAAAACATAATACATTTGGTCTTTTTTTCCCCCCACAAAGCAGCAAAACTTTGTGTTGTAGCGGTCAAAAATCATGCAATTTAATTTCCCATAAACTTGGGGGGCTTAAATACTCACAAAGAAGATGACGTTGAAGAGGAACAGAAAGTATTTGCTCACTGTTACACAGCCTTTTCCCATTGTGCTGGATCTGAAAACATGAAACACAACAGTCACATTACACATCGACATGATCAGAGCAGCAGACAGCAGCTGTGAGGGAAAAATAGTTCAGGTGAGGTTACTGTGAATGAGGTACAGAAACATACAGTAAGCTCAGCATCTATGCACATTTGCACTGGGGATGAACTTGATGCAAACAAGTGCTGACAGATGCTGTAAGAACCGCAGACGTCTGTGGCTAAGCTGGCCCGGATGATCACGATCGGGGCTGGGGGGGCTCAAATCTCCAGGATTACACCCACAAAAACATACAATCACAACCTCAATCTCTGAGTACGGGAGGAGGGGCTTAAGACAAATCATACTCCCTCTGACCTGGTCTCTCACACTTTCTAACTCCCTCTGACTCAGAATCCCTTTCTTCAATTTCTCCATGAATATTTACGGAGAAATCAGTAACCAATACTGGCATCAATGGCAAATCAGGTGTTTATGTTGTGGGCTGAATGGATGAAATTACAATCAGCAGATATTTACTTTTCTTTTTTTTTACTCTCAAAGATCAACAATGGTGTAAAAAATCCTGTATCAGCCAGGCTATGTTTCATATTGTAAAATGAAATATTAAACGATACCACAACAAAAATCACTCAGCCTGAGTTTTCTCTATCCATCGCTGCCGTCTGCAGCATTATTTTTTCGGGTTCAACAAGTGCAACACTTGTTCAGGAAACTAAGATCAGTTATGATTTGTAGAGACTTGAGTTATTTCTTTTAGAAATACATTCATTTGCATTAGCACCAAACAACAAATATTTGTGAAAATATAAGGAAGAAAAAAAACGCATCCAACTTGATTTAACTGTGTGAAAAATGATAGTGATGGTCTCGCTGTCTGTGTTATTTACAGCAAATGCAGCTCGACATGAACTCCATTTTTCAGCTGTTCATTCTCTCCCACTCACTCCCCTCAATGGTGTATTGGCATCTTACTGTCCAATCTATGAAAATCTGGGTGAAATATAGAGGCCTGGCTCAATAATTCCGCCTGGCAGCGAAGCAATAGCGTGAGCACAGTGCCCCCGAGTCTGACCCATGTTCCCATCACTGCAAATGGGTTACTGTTACAGCACTGCCTGTGCCAGTTTAGAGAGTGACTGGAGTGGGGGTTCTGCAGGGTAACAGAAGGAAGAGAATATGCAATGGGAAAGACATTTTGGCAAGCCATCGCTGCAGAGCCAGATGGAATGTATTACAGGCTAGAAACAGAGCCGACTGAAGCCCTAACAAAGAGCAGGTCAGCCTGTTATGCTACACAGAAAGTCTGTAAACCTTTAAAAGTGACTGGCTAAGCATTTTTCAAAAGACAAAGCCAATACAAAGATTTAGGTGATTTGTAGAGTTACAGGATGAAACAGACTTTCTGCATTGTTCTATAAATGGACTCAATCTGCTGTGCTACACCCGACCCTATCTCTCCTTCAGGTACACCTATCCACTAATACTAATACTATCATAATATCGAATGATAATAATGTCATAGTAAAGTCAGCAGAATTTACATTATGTGGTTATATATTCAAATAATCTTGTAAATGTCTCTGCACAGCTGCCTGTGTTACTGTAATGAGTGTTAGTCACAGGAAGCTTCAGCAGCACCACATCTAATAATAATATTAAAAAAAAGTTGAAATGAAGAATCGATCACACACACAACAAGTTGAAATGTTTGTTAACAACCAAGCTACATTTTATCCTTCTCTTCAATAACTGACCTGTACACACAGAGGCATAGCAGTCTTTGCACAGACAAACAATGGGATTACTTGACAATAGGAAAGGGTTTTGGTAAACTTAGAAGTTCCACTGAGCCACTTTATGCTGCAGCTGCTGAACGAAAAGAAGCACCACTGCACCAGGAAAGCACACAATGTTCTAAATAATTTATTAGCATTAAGTTTCTTTCTAATGATATTTACGAAAAACGTTATCCACAGCTACAGCTTCTGTAAATCAAAAAACTCAAGTTTGTGCAACAAGTCAAAGACCAAAAATAGAAGGATGTCATCATTATTTCCACAGAGCACTTCCTGCACAGCCTTTAGTGTACTCTGAAGGCAGTAAATTCCATGAATATGCAAAAAGAAAAGAAATGAAAAGAAAACTTAGAATGTTCTCCAGGCAATTGCTAAACACAAACAGAAGCTCTGCAGGTCACATCTGTCTCGTCAAACGTTTTAATGCAGTTCACACGGGCTTTGAAACCAGTTTACCTGAGGTCAGAGTGTTTCAGTCTCAGATACTACTGAGCACTGAGTGCTGCAGTGATGCTCCAACACACACACACACGCTGAGCTGGTTTGTTGTTTCAGGGCAATTCAGAGTGAATCATTGCTTTTGCATTTGTTCTGAGCAGCGACGTGGGGGGGCAGAGTGAGGAGCTGCTCATCAAGACGTGCTGTTGCTGAAATATTTTAAGAATGGAATTTAAAAAGAAACCTGAATGAGATGTTGAGTCCTTGGGTCATTTCTCACCTACTTCTTTCTCTAAGGTTACAACTAAAGCGTTTTCGTGATCTAAAGTGTCACAATAAACATACACATTATAGTTCGGACTAAATTATGACTTTCGTGACCTGCAAGAGCAAATTTGAGGCAGCGATTTAGACAAGACCAAGCAGATTTGAGATAGGCTGCAAAGAAGTGAAGGGAAATCTTTCAAATACTGTAACTGTGTGCTGGGCTGTACAGCATCAAACGCAATTGCTCCGTCACATGGTTTGTCAACCTGCAGCTGTTTCAAGTAATCAGACACTCACATTATGATTTGTCATAGGTGTTGATAATAACATTAAGAATTGCATGTTTTTTTCCAGGCTACAGGGAATTACTAGTCGACCATGATTATCTCTAGGGGAACAGGGAAAGTGCTGAAATGCCACAAGGATAGCACCTCGAAAACATAGTGAAATATTGGACAGGATTTTCTCTTCAGCAATAACCACATTATAAAATCTTTCCTCACTAGAAGCAAATTTAAAAACCTGGCTACAAAAAAGGTCTGAATATTTGTGGAGTGGCATTGTTCCAAAGTTTATTCCATAACAAGGTTCATGTGAACATGAAGCTGAAACAGTCTTATAGTCACATTTTCATTTCTCCCTTGGTTTCAATCTCAACTGTAGTAAAAGTCCCTCTCATTAATGTCCCTCCTCCTCCTCCTCCTCTCCTCAGAGTGTCTAGTTGTACCAGGCACCACAAAGCTTCAGAATCACTGAAAGATGCAACAACAGCAAGTGAAACTAGACTTAGCAATTTCAGAAGAAATCGCGTGGGGGAGCATGATTGCCGCAAGACGCCTGTCGGCGTCTTTGC
>JAUMHF010000017.1:16067671-16110638 GCA_032359275.1 Microctenopoma steveboyesi
GAGAGGAGCTGCAGGCGGTTGGACTAGGACAGTTGGTGCCACGCTCAATGTGGGTTTAGGTTTTTGGCCACAAGATGGTTTGGCAGGTCCAGTCCTCTGAGGAAACACATCGAATGTAATTTGTCAGAAAAGTCCTACAAGAGTTTGTGGGGCTAAAATAGCTACCAGGAATAAAGGTTTAGCCTGATCCTTTAAGCAAACACGAAGAGGAGGTTATTAAAATGCCGATAAGTCACTTTAAACACAAGTGAAGCAGTAGGGCGCAGCTCCGTGATGTTACCTTTGTGTTCACTGCTGCAGCAGAGAAATTTGTGATTTCTCCAAGTGCAGCTCTCCTCGAAGCTGCAGTGGGTTTACCCATCTTCACTGCATTATCTGTGGGTGGGAGATGCTAAAAGAAAAGGAAGTCACGTACAATTATAGACAGCGTGCCGCTGGAGTGTCTTTGACTATTAACTTAAAGCTCAAAGCGCAGAGGAACAAAAACAGCTGTATTTGCTAGTCACGTTAGCCTGCGAAGCGAACAGCTGTCGCCTGAGGTACAACATAACACCGTAAAACTGCGAAATACATTTGACTCACCACCACGCGGACGTCCACAGACATGTTGAACGTTTTCAGCAGGCAGGTCAAACCGTCGCGTTAGTTAGAGATTTGCGATTGAGTTTAGGTGAGTTGTTCGTTCAGTCAATCAACTCCGACAAGCAAAATGTTTGCGAGAAGCTCCGTGAACACCGATTTCAACAGGTAACAACTGAGAGACCTTTTAAATAGCGCTCCGTCGAATCTGATTGGACACAGCCGTGAGAGGACGCTCCTGATTGGCTGAAAGCCTGAGGCGGTCAAAGGTTCAGTGTCAGTGATAATAAAACATAAGTCATTTGTTACCAAAACAATATGAGTAACTAAGAATTTCAAAGTAGGTTTCATTGTAAAACTGATTAAATATATATAACATATTCTTACAAAATAAATTGTTAAATAATTGTCATTCCACTGATATTTTATCAAACCTAAAATCTCCTTTGCCATATGTTTGGTTTCACCTTATGATGACTTTCATTATGTGGAATTCATTTACTACTCCTAATGTGTGTGTTGACACTGTTTACAATGATATATCTGCACATCATAAAAGTTTGGAATTCATATTGGTCTGGGATACAAACACTGAGACATAATCAGTAAACAGTCAATTAGCAGGCCCTGTGGTGGACTGGCAATCGTCCAGGGTCTACCCGCTTCCCCAATGACTGCTGGGATTGGCTCCAGCCCCCCACTCCCGCGACCCGACTTCGGATAAGCGAAAGATAATGGATGGATGAAACTTACTTAGCAGTTAGCATCTCTCCGTTTATAAACAGGAGTCCCAGAAGCTCAGTAAGCAGAATGTGTGTTTCTTAAACCTAAGATACTAATTAAGTGTTTAACACATAGTTTAAAAAACTATATCAATGCTTCTGCACCATCTTCTTGTTTTTACACATAACCCAAACATGGTGTTTTTATTGTGGTGGACCGGGTCAAGCATGGGTACTCAGCACTGCACTTGCATGTCCAGCAATACAATATTCCCATACTGACAGCTGTCCACTACAGCATTGGTATTATAAACACGGGGTCTTAATGTTATGGCTGGTCTATGAGAACTACACACAAAGTAGAAATGAAAGCAAGCATTAAGAAAGACGTGCTAGGTTTTTGTCATTTGTTGACATCAGAAATATAATGTATATTGACTAAAGCATTCAGATCACATTTTCTGAAAGATGCAGCTGCTTGTAAACCAGTACAACCATTACACTGTGATGTATCTAAAACGTTCTGACATGTCCAGGGTACAGACTACACACTAATCTTCATTCAATACACAGCATTCTTACTGAAAAACTAACAATATACTCAAACCAGGGAGAAATGTCAACTATGTGTGATCAGATTTTAATGCAGAGGAAAGGGATGAGCTTCTCAAAATGGAACGACTGAATCTGTTGGAAGATCTTGGGAAGCAAAAACTATTTTAGAGAACATTTTGATGTGTGTGTGAAAAAGTTTAATTGGCAACATATCAAAATCAAAACTGCAGTGTCATTAATATTCAACACTGCACATACCCCATAATGTTACCATGAGAATGTTTGATATACCATCTACTGACTATGAGTGTGTAGTGTGGATTTGGAACAGCTCTATTTTCAAATATTATAAATACCAAATCGAGGAGACCTCAAAACAGAGTCACAAAGAAACTTTATATAGTTTTCAAGTATTCAAAACTGTTAAATAAGTACAAGATGTGTTCACATGATTTACATATTGGGCAATATATGCACTGCCCATTTTTAATTCTCTTTACATGTTTCCCACTACCCACGTAACACACTAAAATGTCCGCAAACTATTCACATTTGTTTTGCCTTTTTTCTATTTTTTAAACTTTTTGAATCAATTGGAGATCTTGACAGCTGTCTATTGGACAAAGACCACAAAGACGGTACACCTGGAACAGTTTACAGTGTAGGGTGGAGACGTCCGACGAAGGGGAATGACAAACTGAGCCAGGTTGAGAACGGTGATTAGCTGCTGGTGATATGAACAGTACGTATTAACACAAGAAAAGTGGGTTAACATTCGATTTCTGTTGATCCCTTGATCTATTGGGCAGTTCATTTACTTCCACACAACACAAGTAATATAATACAGAAGGTCTGACACTGGACTTGTTTCAATATTTCAAGGGGGAAGCAGATGGCTTAGAATTTTCATCCTTGATCTGATTAATTGTTACAAATTTGGTCTAAATCTCAAAAATCTTTGTTAAGGCACCTAATGCTGTTGGATAGTTTGTTTGTTTTTTTACAATTTTGCAAAGTAAAAAAAATGTATATGTGATCCTGTGAATAAAAAAAATAAAAATACAACTTAAATAGGCTACAGATGAAACTGCATATTACTCATGTACTCATGTCTACATAATTTGGGCCTGTTACAATTAATGCTCCCACCATCTACAAAGAGTTAAATAGCACAGAAATTGAAACAGATGGTAAGGAAATAAAAAAGTAGCACCACCAAAAGCAGAATACATGATTCTAAGCTAGTAAGAACGTTTTAGATAACGTGACTTTCCTCCTCAAAATCTGTGCGTCGATGGACATCTGGTAACTTTAGGGCTGCACAACAGTCACAGTCATTTTCTCAGTTAATTACTTGTTTGGACAATAAAATAACAGAAAATGTGAAAAAAAAAGAACTGGGAGACATCTTAGTTCACACAAACCTGGTCACAGATGCCATTGATTACCAGAAATGTTCACATTTGAAATAGAGAATTTGACATCTTGCTTCTAAACATCTGCTTTGGTAAATAAGATGCGACGTTGGACTTTGGACAAATTTGGTAATTCAGTGGAGGGACAATAGTCTTTCTGTACATTACTATTAGAGATTTAGAAAGCATATAGGTAGCCTTTATGTGGATTTGGTTATGTTTTGATATTGTATGTAATTGTTTAAAAGGGTTGACCTGCCAAGTGTGCCATGTTTTCATTATACAGCAGTTCTAGAATTTCAGAAAGAAAAACTCGTTCATTTTACGTTTATCGCCTGACCAGAATTCAATTCGACCAACTGTGCAACACTACTACAAGTGTGACAACTGCAGGTAAACTAAATTCAAATTGTAGTACCACATGCGTGTTTTAACTCCTCTGTATTTTTGCCAGTAATCTTCAACACAGACTTGGGTTTGTTGTACGTAAACCTGTTTAGATGCCAACATGAGGAAGAAAATGTTTAATTTATGATTAAACTCTACAGAGACATGATTAGCAGATATGTATAACAGAAGACCACTGGCATAATGACAACATGGCACTGTGATCCGAATGAGGTGACTGGCTGATCTATTAATGCCTCTGGACTAACCACACCATACTGCAAGTTCAGCATGGTTTGCCACACAAAAAGTACAAACTATAAGACAAAAAGCAATAAAAACCTGCCTATGAGACAGAGGGGATAGTCACCATACTGTACACTTTCTACAATATTCATGTCCATTATGAATATAACAAGTGCATTCACTTAAAGGAATAGTTGAACTTAAAACAAATTCTTGTTTTTCACTTATGATCAGGCCAAAAACAGTAAGGACATTTTTGCTAATTCCATTTATCACAGTATTCAGACAAAAGAAACTGAATCTGTGACTAAACCTTTGCCTAATCATTGAAATTGGTCATAATAAAAAATTATACTTGATGAGCACAAATTAAGTGAATAACAGATTTGTTTTAGGTTAAAAGCACCCTCTAGTAACGTTCGTTCAGATTTTAAAATTTTCAGCAATTTTTATTTTTTTTTAATATTTTTAAATTACTGTACTTCTTTTACATCAACACAACAGTTGATTAGCGAGTCATCTTTATTTACACTGAAAACTGGGAGTGATGAACTCCACAGCTTACGCATTGAGCCTCAGAGACTGATCCTCTCTCCTCCTGGAGGAGATATCGATGTCTATGGAGTCTTTACCCACAATAAGTCGGAGTCGCTTTGCGGGAGGAAGTGGAATGAAATCGTCTTCAAACTCATTGTCGAAGTAGTCATCGTCATCCTCCTCTTCCTCATCATTGTCCTCTTCAGATGAAGGGTCCGCCAGGACCTTTTGGGTTCGATGTCCACCATTTCTTGCCTCCAGACTTTGAGCCATGTCCCCATTATAGGACATCTGGTCTGCCTTTGTCTGGGATAGTCTCCGCGCATCATCCTCTCTCTTTAGCTGAATCTTCAGCTTAGTGGAGTTACTGTGGACCACAGGGGCAAAGCCATTATTTAGTTTGGCTATGTAAGAGCTGCCTTTGTCCTTATCATGGTCCTTGCTGAACTTGATGCTGATTTTGCTGGAAGAAGCTGAGTTGACCGTAGAGGCAGAAAGGTTGGAGGAGACAATGGGATCCTTGGGATCATTGGTCTTGCTACTGCTGCTGTCCCTTCGCCGGCGGAGTGTCAATTTGGGGATGCCTGTGTTGTTCTCCAGGATCAGCTGGGCGTCATATCGTGTGATTGGACGCTTCCTCTTCACCTTGTCCTGTGACCGGCACCCACTCTTGCCCTTATCCCTGCGAAGGGATTTGCTGCCATTCGCAACCCCACTATAATCCCTGTGTCGGTCAGTGAAGCTCAAGAGCATGTTTCCACAGTCTGAGAAGTTAGCAGTGTGGCCACCAGCAACTGGCATGAACGGCTCATCATACGAGTCCTCACATTTAATTGTCCGCTCGGTCCTGAGCCGCATAAGCCGTTTCCGTGTGGTACATGAGCCTCTTCTGGCATAGCCAGTGTCTAGTGATGGCTGTTCCAGTCCTGCTCCATGGTGGAGATACTCATCCATATCAGCTGGCTCTGTTTTAATGACCACTCCACCAGGGACTGGGCTCAAACCATCCATAGCACTGGGCTCTAGCTTAATACCAGTTGCAGTTTCGTTAGCTTTTACAAGTGTCCTTGTGGACCTGCGAGTTCTGTACATCGAACACTGGCTACTCTCACTGCCTTGCACAACTGATAAACTGCCATTTTCCTTGGCAGCGTGACGAGTGAGGCAGCCCCGCTGACCTAGTGTCTGATGCACCAGTTCCTGTCCATCCTTCTCCTTCTTGACAGTGACACCTTTACACAGTGACACTTTTGAGTCCCTGAGACCCAGCTGGCAAGTCTCTCCTTTGGCCAATGTCTTAGGCTCTGCACCCCTCCTGCGACTCCGCAACTGGACTTTACTTAGTGAAGGCTTGGATTGGGATTTTAGTCTCTTTGGTACCCTGTTATTGTTTACACGACCTTGTTTTGAACATGAGGTAGTAAGGGCTTTTGACAAAGTCTGTCTGGTTTGAGTCCTGTTTTTATACTTCAGTCCTGATGAAGATGAGGATGACGATGACGACGACGACGACGACGACGAAGTTCTTTTTGTGGCAGCTGAAAGGAAAAGTAAAAACACATATTGGGTGGACAAGACTCAAACAATATTTTAACTAAAACTATATAGTGACCAACTCAAATACATGTGCCTACTGAGCACGATGGCAATCACAATGAGACAAGGCTTACACGTGAACAGGTAAATCTTACATTGATGAGTTTTTGGCATTTCCTGAGAGTCAACATCAGTGTGGGAGCCAACAGAGTGACTGTCTGAATTCCTGTTTCCTTCCCCCAGCTTCTTCAGTCTGTTGAGACGCTTATCTGTCTCCCGCAATCCGTACTTGCTGTTGATCACTGGCACTTCCACTGGTAATCCAGCTTTGGATTTGAAAGCACCAGTACCCCGTCTGCTCAACAAAAACAATAATAACTACTTAAAAATTAGAGAAATTTGGTTTAAGAAGCCACTGACTACACAGCTGAAAGGTTATTCAACTACAGCTACAATTTCCATAATCAAATCAATTGTGTCAGTAATTTTAATTCTAACATACAGAAAATACACTTGATTGTTAAATAAGAAGATAATGACGTTTTGGCAAACATAACACAAAACTATTTACAATACTGCTCTAAGGTATTATGACACACAAGTTTCACTTTAACATGTAATAGTTAGATGTACTACCAAACCGACAATATTGTCTTAATTAATGGCACGAATCATACATAAACACATACTGTAAATGTAACACCCTTAAAATAATTTGGATGGATTATTTATTGTTACACCTACCGTTCGCATGTATAGCATTCACAAAATTCATTGTTTTCCCCAAAAAAACCATCTCCATAGTAACATGAGATTTCCTCTCCTGGTTCAATGTCCCTCAAAACTTTCACACAGGCTGTGTCCCGTCCAGTTGATACAAACTAAAAAACATAATAATAAATGATAAAAACAGCAACAATATACATGTAAATGTCTTAATTTCCACATTGAACAGCAAGAATTTGCACAACAGAACCTTTTAGGAAATCTACCTTGCAGTTTGGCCGACAATCTGAAAAAGGGGAGACAAAACAAAGACATATTTAAAAACAGTATTCCAAATTCAGGCATGCGAGTATTGTTACTGTACTAATGAAAAACAAGGACTAGAGCACATGAAGACTAATACCATGATTGATGAAGGCAGCTGGTCCCAACCAGAGCTGCGCACAGTTCTTGCGGGTTGAATACATGACACTGAAGTCATTCTCCCCATGCCGGAGTAGCAAGTTCTCCTCACTCTCTGAAAGTTCGGCTATGCATCCCACCAAGTACTCTATCTTATCATTTCTTTTCCTACAAAACAATAACATGAGAGACGGTGAGTGCTAGTGATGGCAGTGTATTGACTGCTGCCGCTCTAATTATCATTTGGCAGTTTGTCCTCACCATTCTTTTGTTGCCACAATTTTAGCTCCATTTTGCTCTGATGAATAGCGATTACAAGGGAGAATCTCAAACCCACTGTCTGTAGCAAACATCCGCAGATATACAAATACCTGTGCAAGACATAAAAAAGTATTCACCGGATTTGTCAACATTTATGCAGAAAGAAAGACGAGCTGTAAAAATATTTTACATGTTGCTTGAAGAGCTTTTCTTGAGCTTTTGTCTTGTGGAGAAAAAGATTTCGGGACCAGTCTCCTGATGTCAAAGCTCTATAAGCTTTCTCCAAGTTGTCATGTTTCTTGAAACGCTCAATGATCTCCTTGAGCTCCTCCTGCCTTCCCTTAACTGGTCGAAATCTGCAGGGATATGTTAAAAGCACAATGTTAATAGAAAGAAAATATAATGTATGACTATGTACATCCAAACAAAAAGCTGAAGACTGAAGAGGCAGTATTATTATCATCAAATCAACTGCAATAACTCTGCTGACCTGACGTTCATTTTGTGAGTTTGAAAGCCCAGATATGGATCCAGGATAAGGCTCGTGGTTAGATCATCATTCTCACATAACTCCTTGGCAGTCATTCCCGAAGAGGGCACATAGCGTCTCTCTGCCTCTAGACTGGCTGCATTAAACCCTATTGAGATAAACAAATTCAAACATAGCCTCATGCTGAAGTATTTAAGCATTGACAAGTTTGGACAAACACGTTTCACTCACGACGGCTACATCTGCGATTCCTGGGGTGGGTTTTGTTGTGTCGCAGAGATGCCCTCTGTAAATGCTGAGAGCGTGTCTGGCTCTGGCTCACAGGTTGCTCGCTGGTCAACTTGTTTCCGTGTCGTCTGCCATTTAATACCATGTTCTTGGATTCGCCCAGCCACTTCATGCCCACAAGCCCCCTGGTCCAGTTGCATTTAGTCTCCGAGATAAAGAAACACTATTGAGTGGGGAAGACCAGGGTGTATAGATTGAAACCTAGGTGCAGAGCAAAAACAAAAAATAAAGAAATCAAAAACGTGTAATTAGTTTACAGAAAATATAGACATAACACAAAATGGACAGATGGAAGTATTGCCAAGTTAAATACTACCAAAAGAGGGGAAAGTTTTAGTGTGAGTTACAATCGCCAATTAATGCATTCTTCACAAATAATAAATACAATTATCGTTGTGAAGCACATAGGTATAAACATATAAGTGTGTTTGTATCAAAAATACTTTGAGGATTTACCAGATATTATTCATCAAGCCACATTCTAAGATAATCAAGGCCACATTCACACATGAAGGGCCTTGAAGGCAATTTTTCTCTGCTTGACAAAATATAACATCTGGGTAAAGGTTATGAGGAAGTGAGGTACACTCAGACACAGTTATTGTCAGTAAATATTCTACCAGTTAAAACATTTTAAGTGTGAGTGGTATTGCTCAGTTTATCCACTGGTGGCTTTTGTTGTTAGCTCCTTAGTAGGCTGGAAGCTAAGCATTGTTGAAGAAACAAGTTTAAATGAACCTGCAGCGTCGCCTAGTGGTAGCTCTGAATAAGGCGCTAGTTGACTGTCAAGTGCAACAGTATCGTACTATAATCTATACGTATAAAGTATTTCTTATATAATCTGTATACGGCGTGTTCACGTAATATACACTATATTCACATTAATATATACACGAAAACACCATACACCGTTTATACTTAATACCACTGTTTATACACATGTAACAGTTCACTGTGCAAAGCGTCGTAAGGGCCAGCATTTCATTTGTAATTGTTGCACAAAAAGAGACATTTTTAACCCAGAAGCTAAGCTTTGCCACATTAAAGAATATTATCCCTCGGGGATCGGGAAAAGATGCGGAAACCCGGAAGGCCACACCGGCAGCCGAGGCCGACACTGTCGGTTGTCGATCTAGCTCGCATTGTTTGCTAACAACTACGTCTCCCCACCCATTCACTTAGATAGCATGATGCTAACAACCAAACGCGATGCCAGGGATGTGGGGCCGTAGTGGTTAGCTTGCAACAAACGCCGGCAATATGCCACCATAGCAATTTCCAATCAGCCTGTCGTTGCTACCAACCACACAACCATTAGTAACAAAGCCGAAGTTTCACATAAAGACCGAAAGGCAATATTACAAAAATGGTGACATAACGCTCTCTCGAATGTAGTATTTAGCCATAGTATTGACGTTACAGAATAATACACCAATTCCTTGTCTTCACTGGTTACTGCATTTTCCATTAACAGGATGAGCGCAACTCGACAACATAAGGTCCAATTTATCAACAATTCATTCGTCGTTTCAAATGTACAAGCCTTTGTGGATTATCTATCGTTGGCGATAACTTCTCAGTTTGTGTTAGCTAGCTCTAAACTTCCACAGGGTGCTAACTTAGTTTCTCGTCAGCTAGCACGTCCAATAAACACAACAGTAAAGGATGTAATGCAGTTACCGTATATCTTAGAAACGATTTAACCTCAATCTAACTATCTAGACGTCCTTTCAAATATTCGATGACGGTGACGTTAGCCTATAGTTAGCTGCACACATGTCCCAGTTACAAACGTTAGCTAAGCACTGGAACACAGCAGCTAACACTGCGTTAGCATAGATTGTTTGATGTGGAAACCATCGGCTAGCTCACCAGGCTAAATCTATCGTTTATAAGCAAAGTAAAAGTTAGTTTGCGTGCCCGTACCGTTGCAGATACGATCCACTGTAGTTATCAAAGCGAGCCAGTGGCTTGGCACAGGTGTTGTTGTTTATTATAATAGAAAGCAGTAAAGTAGCAGTGAGCTCAAGGCAATCTCACGCGTTGGTAACGTTAGCGTTAAATGTCCCGAGTCGACAGCAGAAACACAACAACACACAGAATACTCACTAGTTGATTTTATAAACAGTCACGAAATAAAACACCACTTCTTCAAACAAATCCAAATTTGGCACGACACCCCTAACGAAAATATCACAGGAAACACTTTTCTTTTTTACAAATTAACATTAAAATTCAAGATGGCGGCCTATTACAGGCGAAAGGGAGAGGAGGGCGCAGCACTGCCATCCTCAAGAAAATAGGTCCAACAAATACATAACCGTTCTCATCTTTTGGGGACCGTAATGGGACACAGTATTTGAGTATACCCGCTGAAACTCGAAATGTCGACGTTTTAGGCGAGTTCTCGTAGCTTCTCTTGAGCGGTATCGAAAATCATTATCATAGTTTGTGCCAATAATTGTCGGATGTATACAAAAGTAGTGCTGCATAAACAAACCTCTTTACTCTTCCCAAAAAAATCAGCGGTAGTGAGATTAACGGTGGGTTCTGTCAAGCTTGTCATTAAAAACCTCCCCAGTACAAGCAAGAACAGGTTAACTTATAATCACAACTACAAAAAACCCTGTGACTTAGTCCTTTCTCTGTACTAGTAATTGAAGCCCCCTCCCCTTTACTGACCACTTGCAGATGTGCGTCCAGGCTTAAGTCTTAAATTCTTAAATTGTTTTAAAACTTTGGAAATTGCAAATATATTGCTAACTATCCCAACTCATAGATGAATAACTTGCAATCTAGATGGATTTCAGTTCAATTAAAACACTTTATTTGTCCCATTAACACAAATGGTTAACAAAATGAGAAGACTGCAAAATAATGCAAAAAATCAACAGAGCCATGCAAAATGTCGTCAAAAGATGCAAGACTACAAATACAGAAACAAAAAAAAATGCTTACATAATACAGAACCACAAAGAATTGCAAAATGTACAAAAGAGACTGAAAGGTGGTAACTATTAAAAATATTTATATATTGTTAAATGTCATTGGTTAATGTGCATGGTCCTTAATAAGTGGACAAAAAACTATTTGTCTGTATTTTTTATACATGTGGTATTTCAGCTGTTCGCAAGGGGCAAAGATGGTTTCTTTATTTGTTTGAATTTTATATGTTGGTTAATGGTTCAGTGTAATGGTAAACACTAATCAAGGGCTGATTTGTGAAGATTCATGATTCATGATAATATCATTATGCATTACACATAACGTGATTTCAATTGACTCTCAGCTTCAGAAACATAAAGAAAGAGAGTGTGTGTGTGCAGGTGGGGGAAATTGATTTGAACAGCCCTAGGGATAAAGACACAGGTACAGATAAAGTATTATCTATATTTACAGCACTAACTCTTGCCCATATTTTAATTTTCAATGAGAAACAAACATTTTGAGACAAAAAAACCCAAAGAAAATCTTGTAACATTGATACAATCTGAAATTTTAGAAAATATTTTTTTTGTCTACAAGAACTGACCATCATCTTAGGTGAACATAGTAAAACAAAGGTTTGTGGCAGTTGTTTCAACAATACTTTTCAATCTAGGAACTGAGGAAACTTTAGCATCCTGGTGTGCCGCCTAGAAACTACAAAAAAAGCTTGAACTAAGTGGGTGTAGAAATTGGCCTTTTATTGCATAGCCTAGCATATTGAGTGGTTTACAATGTGTGGGTTGCATTGCACCACTGCATGTGTTAGGAAGACACAGCTACCATGGAAACCACCTAAATACCTCCCCCCAGAAACGTTGACCTTTGTAATAAAGATGTATGCTAAGCTGGATGGCTGCCCAGTCAGGGTTTTTAATATTCATTTGTACACTGCCCATAATGCATGATGTGCTAAGTGGTAGCATGTTCACTTTAGTGTGGCCACTTGAATTTACTTTCTTGGTGGATTGTGTGTTTAATGAACATGATAATTAATCTTTATTCACTTCAGAGCTCATAATTTATAAATGCACTGTTGCAAACCTTAACCTTCAGAATCAGAAGCTTTATTGTCATAGACATAGTAGAAACAGCCATTACACTATGTCATGAAATTCTTATTGCTATATTACTCCCATTACTTCAGTAACAAAGAATAAAGGAAAAACTACATTATGAGATAAAATAAACAAGGTAATCTGTATTTGTTACACATACTAATTGTACTACAGATAAAACCAATGAAAGTACACATTTACAACAATAAACAATGTATTAATTAATCTTTCTGACTCAGTATGGATCTCACCCAAAATTACTGATGACACAAATCACCTTAATGTATATATGTGAAAACAGCTGGTCACTAAAAAATACTCTAACAGAAGGTTATAGTGTATTTGTTGGGGACTCATTTAACCCACAGTGTCAGGTATAAAGTTTATGTTTCAAAGTAAATTACATAGTGCATTGTTGGTGATGACCCAGTGCAGTAGTGATGATGGGTTTGTTAGTACTTTTTGGAAAACAATGGAGCTCTACGGCACATAGTAATAACAGGCTGTGAAGACATAAATAGCATTCAAAATATTTCAAGTATAGGGTACATTCAATTTATGTTCTCAGCCTGTAGGGAAAACTGACAGTTTAGGTAACTGTCACTTGTTGGTTTGTGTTTTTCATTTAACTTGTTATCAACAACACAAATACAGAATAGAATAGAATAAACCTTTTTTATCCCACAAATTAAAAATTTGGGTGTTACACAGCTCTTATAGCAAGAAGAATATAGAAGTAGAAAACACAGAGTAGCCCAATATACATAAAATATTACATGGTTTGTTTTTAGTCTTGCACAATCACATATGTGGATTGTTTTATTTGAACAATTATGAATTGTTTATAATTTTGTATGAGTTGCTTTTGAACTATTGCAGTATTAGTTATTATTTTCATCACATGATGTCGTTATAGTTGTTATTAATTAATTAATTATGTATGTGATTTATCTATCCTAATTTGTTATGTGCAAGGCCAACTTTATAAAGCACAGAATACAAAAATTCTGAACATTTCTAACGAGAGGGGATGGGTGAAAAGCAACACAAACAATACAAAAAACAAATGATTTAAAAATATAAATACTTTTTACATTTACGATAGAAGGAAATATATATGTATGTTTGCTTTGTTTGTGTGCAGGTGTGTTACCACTGATAATAAATACAGAGTTTATTCCTATTTGCATGGTTAAAAATGTTAAAAATGTTTATTATTTGCATAATGTACAATGACCAAACTGCAATCTGCTCTCATAAATAGCAAGAAATGGAAATAATAAACGAGGGTTTAACAGTTAAAACAATATCTCTTTGTTTATTAGTTTGTTTTAACAGATTTTTAGAGACTTTTATTTGAAACAGTCTAACAGAATATGAGTAATATAACAGCTTCAAAGAAATATCCACTTATACTAACAATTAGTCTAAATAGCATATTAATTAATATTAATTATGTTAAAAAATTAAAAATATGTAAAGCCTTACGTTACAGATGGACTAAGATACAAAATGCGCACAATGGAATCTATTTCTAAATTTGGAAAGACGGGTTTTACTTTATTTTGTGTTTTTATTTACGTAACAGCAACATACGTTACTCATACGTCAGAGGTCGAAGTTCAAGCGTGACGTAGGACGGCTCGTGGTTGGAAGATTCGCGGGAAATGTCCCAAAACAAATCGGTTCTAATGGACACAGGAGTAACTCTACATACAGATTGAACGTTAACCTATCGAATTTAACTTTTTGTTTAAAGGCCTTGAAACAACGTACACTGACTGTTCTCGGTGACTAAATATTAGACTGAAGGTGAACGACGTAACTAGCTAAATAAGGTAGCTCCGGGCTAACTGAAACATTGTTACAAGGCGCTAATCGGTTAGCTTCATACTAACGGTATCATTTCTCTCCGACTTCAAACAAGAGGCGACGACAATCGCTTTTCCGTGAACTACGATAAGGTTGACGGAATCCCTGGGTCAAACTTGTTAAGCGGTGACGGAAATGGCAGAGAGGCCAGAAGACCTGAACCTTCCCAACGCGGTGATCACACGCATCATCAAAGAGGCAGTGAGTGCAGACACATCAGACACTATTGATCCAGCTTCGTGTGGTCAGATTTAATTTAAAAGCACTCAGTTACAACAACTTAACAACTTAAATATGTTAGCATTGGTGTCTTCTAACAAGACACCTGTGGACATAATCTTTACAGCTACGATGTAACAAAGTACTAGTATTTACTCAAGTACAATTACTTGTACCAGTTTTTCAATTTCATGTTACTTTTACTGTACTTTTACTCCACTACACTTATTTTAACATCATTAGTTACTAGTTTTTTATTGCAGCATTAGCAATTGACATAATCACTGTCTTTTAACCAGGCACGAATGATAACTTTTTGTGTCTGTGCAGAGAACGGTAGTGGTTCAACAAGGAGTGCCATTTGTTTGCAGGTCATCACCTGCCTGGCTGTTCAACACAGCAGCACAGTTATTCTCCTGTTGTGTGGAAATAGACAGACAGTTGCAGTTCTATCATAAATATGAACCATGTTCACATTATGTCTTAAGAAGCTGAAGCCATCTATATTTAGATTTAAAGGAATGCAATGGTACATTAGAGGGCTGCACAATAATTGTGATGTCAGTCTGCTACATAAAAACAAAATGCTGCAATTTAAATGATGAGGTACATGAATTCGTACCAACTTTAACAGCTGACTAATGTGAGACTGGCTGCAGTGTGTTAGCATATAAATATAGTGCACAGTTAAACTAATGAATGGTTCAGTTGTCCTGTTTGACCACTGTGTGCATCACAGACCACAACAACAGTGGCCCAGGTGAGCGCATGAATGTCAAGTTGGGCTACGGTGAACTGGTAGCTAAAAAAACCCCCAACAACTTACAAACAAATTAAAACAAAACACATGTATGTGTGTCACACTGTAGTATAGCCCAGGGTATATGTAGGTACACAGTGTTTATCTACTTGTCCAGTCAGAACAGCACATTCTCACTTCTCCATCCGCCTGATCTGCTGTTATGTGCCGAACATGACAGTTGTCTCTGCCTTTGTTGATTAGTGGGTGGCTATAACATTGCTCTCGGGGGAGCTGACTTTATTTTCTACTTTGTTTTGGTTACACGTAGAAACCATAATGTATTTTTAATGAGAAGGTGATGAGTGACCAATGCAGTGTGAACTGCAGCAGTGAGTTACTTTTACTAACGCACCTCCAAAACCAAACTTCACAGTGTTATATCAACAAGACACAGTAACGTGTACCAGGTCTCAGGATGTCTGTATTATTACCTACATAAAAGTCTTCTCACATCAATCTCTCCATGCAGGTAACTTTATAACTATTAATTTGTGATGAATCGACCTGACTCAAAAATCAGTCACAGCATTCTTTAACGTTTGACCCATGATGATAAAGACGCAGAAAAACATAAATCTATGACATAAACAGACGGATGCCGTTGCAGGACTGCTGTGTTAAAATGCAATAGTTCTAGTCTGTTGTACCTAATAAATGGGCATCTTTTTATTTAATGACTGTGTCTTTTTGCATTAAATTTAGTTTGTACATAAGTAAATAATTACTTTTCACAGCTTACATGTGAATCCTGCAAAAAGGCTATAACTCCTCTGCACCGGTTGTTTTTAACAGCTCCCAGATGGGGTGAATGTGTCGAAAGAAGCAAGGAGAGCCATATCTCAAGCTGCCAGTGTGTTTGTGTTGTATGCAACCTCTTGGTAAGAATTAAACACCAATTTACAAAATGTAACACACAGTTGAGTATTGATTCATAAAATTCATTATGATTCAGATGGTATTATGATTAACAAGAAAAATAAGCATCATCTGATATTTTTTCTGTTAATCTTGTACAGTGCAAATAATTTTGCAATGAAAGCCAAAAGAAAAACTCTGAACGCGGGAGATGTTTTGGCTGCCATGGAGGAGATGGAGTTTGAACGATTCCTGGAGCCTCTCAGAGAAGCTTTGGAAGGTCAGTACATCAATGAATTTTTGCAGGTTTAAAGAAACCTACTTCTAGATAAGCTGTGGATTTACAGCAGTCTGAATTTGTAGAAATATGTTTGTGTGCCGGTGGGGGTAATTAAAAAAACATGCATTACCTCGCAGTTTACCTGTTAAAGTTTCAATTCTCAAAATAGGTAATAAGTAAGTAATATTAATTGACAGATTTACAATTGAAATTCTTTAATTTTAGAAAGAAATGAACAGCTTCTCATATCTAGCTATTTGACAGAGCCTAAATCTGTTGCTAGCATATTTAATTTGCTGTAGCTACCTACTATAGTTCTTCACAGATCACAGGTTCTTCTCCACACAATCCAAAACTGACTTTCAAAAAACCTCCAAAAACATAACATAAAATTTCAACAAAATAAGAACTGATTCAACGAAGACCTCAACACAGTCAGACCCATCCCAGGATAACTGGATCCAGCCAAACTGTACCAAAGTCAAAGAGACCTTTAAGGAAAAAAAACAATGCCGTCAGCAGCATAACGTGCATACAGTAATAATCATACAGACTATCCTCAATCGATTTGTATAAGTAACTAAATATCATTTTCCCACCTCCTGGACCAACAGCTTGTAACCCTATAAGGACTATCATTATTTGGGGGAGTAAATGTGATATAACCGATAACACAGGCCATAAAATTAAATGCAAATCTTTTATTAAGAGACATGATTTCTCAGTTAATGGTGAGTGTGTGTTTGTGTTTGACAACAGTGTATAAGAAGGGCCAAAAAGGAAAGAAGGAAGTGTCGGAGCAGAAGCGCAAAGATAAAGAAAAGAAAGCAGACGCTGAGAATGATAAGAGCAGGGAGGAAGAGGAGGAGGAAGAACACATGGAGGAAGAGGAGCCACCTGAGGAGGAGGAGGAGGAGGAGGTGGAGAATTGAGGACAATTCACCACAAAGCTCTGATGACGAGAACAATGAAATGCACTCCAGCAGCTCCTCTGAGCCTATCACTGCATGTGATGTTTAAGTGAGGCTTGGTCATCATAGAGCCGCCACGAGTCAAAGGTAACTACACAACAAATGAAACTGTGATGAGAGAGGTGAGGTCCAACTTTTTTTGTGATGTTGCAACTGCTGTCTTCCATCCACACACCAAACAAACGGACCCCAGACATAAAACCCTGCCCTGCATCAGATTTTTTTCTTAGTCAATTTTGTATTTTTTATACCTGCATCACATTTTTATACAAACATTGTTCTATAAAGACCAATACAGTAATGTGCTTCAACAAAGGTGATATACAGCTGTTGATAGTGACTGCCTCCATCCTGTGTGACCTAATACAAAATAAGGTTTTTAGTGAGTTGGAACATAAAGTGTGACCAGGACCTGGTTGAGAAGAGGTGGAGAATTGTCTGTGACACCTTGAAGTTGAGAAATGGAAGACATTTTTACAAACCCCTTGTTTTGAAGTTAGTTTAAGGGTTGGGTTTGTAGTTGTAATACAGTCTTTATACCAGACACGGTTTAAAATACACCGGACGAGCTAAAGGCAGTAAAATCTCAAGTACTTGTATTTGTGTGATGAAATCAAATGCATACAAAAGTCAATAAAAATAGTTTATAAAACAAGTGATAAACAGTATGTCGTACCCAGTAAAAATAGCTGCACTAGCATACATATTGTCTTGAGTTTTTGTGCCATTTATACTTTTGTAAAATTGTTAATGATTTGATGGCTGAGAATTTCAATAAACATTTTGTATACAAATCAGAACTGTGTTGAGTTATGACTGGCTGCAGACAAACATGACTGTACACAGCACCATAATTTGTGGTTGATCTGGGTGTTGACAGTTGGACATTTTGGCTCATTCAAAGGAAGTTTAAAATTTATCTGGAGGCGCTGTCATGGCAACAAGACGTTAAACCAAAGCTGCAAAAAACCCAGACTTATTTACACCTAGATGTGAACCTTGTCCTATTTTAACATGCAGAAGTTCAACTTCATTAGCTAGACTCAGATTTATTGAACTATAAAACAGGTTCTTAGTAGGAAAGCAGCAAATGAGGGTAAGGGATACTTTGAGAAACATTTCATGTGGATCCGTCATTGGAAACAGAACTCACCTCACTGGTGATGCCACAACAGCATGTTCTGGGAATATGCAATTGTAAATATGTACAACAGTAATGACAGTGGGAGAATGATGCAAAAAATACGTAGAAATGCAATTCCCAATTACAAAAATAGCAAACTGAATGTACTGTATTCTGGTTCAGCAGTGAACTGGCTCTCTGAAGGCTTAAACATGTAAAATGTGTTTGCATATTTCCATTAGCACAGGAAGTGTTGAACTATGTTCATTTGAGCCTCCCTGAATTACAGACATAAGGGAGAGCCATTTACAAATGCTTGAATTTGAGTATTTTTGTTCTAGTACTGCAAAAAAAACTTAATCACTGCAGTTTATACAATTGTTTCAGGTCAATGCAACATTGAGATGCATAGTTTTGTCAAACCTACAAAAATGTAGAGTTGACTAAAGATACCATTTGCCCTCAAGTATGATTAGCTAATGTGGATTTAATGATTCATATTTAGTTTGCATTCGCAGTACTATGCAGGAAACCACTACTGTAGCTGCTGCTATGTGGTTTATACAGTAAAACTTCAAATTTCCCCCATTTAAAAGAACAAAGACTGTTAAAAAAGGGTCAGCACAAGATGCTTTGTTGTAACATTTTATTTTAGTCCATTTAATCAGATGGGCACTCAACTTTGCCACTGTTGATGTCATCAATAACATCGTGGGGAAGACGACCATCAATTGTGCACCCAACGGACTGAGCAGTGCCGAGGATCTCCTTGATGGTTCCTGTGGAATACACAAGTTTTGCTATGTGTTAATTTCCATCTTAACAATGTGTGAAACAACCCATTAACCACGTGTAAAGCTCATTCAGGTAAGAATTACCTTAAACTGATGCAAGAATAAATTTGAATTCTGTGTACCAGTCTTTTCGGCACAGAGTTGTCCATTAGTTTGGGCAGCCCTGTTTCCTAAAGCTGCGTCAATCTAAGCCTCCACTGGATTATACTCAGTCACTCTGATAGACTGGCATAGTGGCGGGAGGCTAAACTGCAGTTTGTGTTTTACTAATCCTGTTCCGTTTTAATTGTACAACTATTACGATGGAATTATTCATTTTTGTGGTCTTACCGGAGAGCTCTCTGGCAATGGAGCGGTGCCTCATGAGGCGAGCAATGCCAACAATCTCATCAAAAGTGACACTTCCACTGTGCTTAACTAGAACAGAAAGTGACATGTAGTCAGACCGTGGCATTACTTAGTTGAGGGTCATGTTTGAAACACTACAGAAAGTCACTTACTGTTCTTAACCTTCTTCCTGTCACGAGGAGGCTCCTTCAGAGCCTTGATGATCAGAGCAGATGCAGAAGGAACCACCTCAATCTAGAAAGGGAAAGTTATTACAGCACAAGCCAACATGCATCATCTGGCTGTTCACAGGAATTTGTAAAGCTTATGAATCATTAAAGTCTTAAAAGTGTAGGTGTTCCCTGTATTTAAGTACATACCGCTGCCTGCCTGTTCTGGATGGTCAACTTGACAGTGATCCTCAAGCCCTTCCAGTCACCGGTGGCCTTGGCAATGTCATCACCAACTTTCTTAGGAGACTGAAGAGAAAACAAGTGATCACTTAAACAGCAGACTCCAACTAACTGAATTACAGAGCTAAAATGGGATGTTTATCCGTCCATCCATTAAATCTTATTTTAAGCTTTAGTAGCGTTCAATCTGTTTCATAAAGAAACCATGGTTTGTGTTCCAGACTTTTCGGCACAGAGTGGTCCATTAGTTTGGGCAGCCCTGTTTCCTAAAGCTGGGTTAGTTTGAGCCTCCACTGGATTATACTCAGTCACACTGTCAGACCAGCATAGTGGCGGGAGGCTGCCTTCGTTTCTGCTGTTAAGTTTTTTAAAGCTTACCAGGCCCAGAGGTCCAATTTTGGGGGCCAGGGCTGATGTGGCTCCGACTTCTCCTCCTGTGCACCTCATGTACACTGCAAGACAGTTAAACCACCAACTTGAAAAAAAACCACAAGTATGGAACTAATCTAAACACAGCCAGTGTTGAAAATACAGTTGCTCTCTAGATGACGGCTCATTTAGTTTATCATAGCAAGTGTTTTGTTTCGAGCAAAGTGAACATTGCAGTAAACAAGGACTCGTTTAAATTTAAAGAAAACACTGCTAGGTTAAAACAAGTAAAGCCAGTGAAAGAAAGCAATGCCTTTGAAAAACTTTAAGAAAATGACAGGTCTACTAAACTGTCACTGCAAACTGGCAAAATATACCATATATCAGTGGCAGGCCTACACTGCATTTGCCCAAGTACATTAACAAACGAATTACATTAAGGGACTTTTATCATACTTAACATCTAGGTAACAGACACCGAAAAAACTAATGCAAATAATGTTAAGTGTTATATTGAAATGAAACACGATCATAACCAGGGTGAAAGCTAAAGCAAATAATCTGTTTAAAGCAGTCGACTTACATCTTGATACGGATAACCTGATTAAGCTAACAGCTAGCGTTAGCATGGTCCCACGTGGGATCCTCTGTTATCAACCTTCACGTACTTAAGGTGTCGTGTAAAATCTTAACGCGATTTAACGACAAATGCTACATTACGCCCTCTGAACAAAACGTATTTCGGGGTCTTAGTCGCATTTCGTGTTCCATCTTTACCGTTTCTTGCCGTTCAAAGGCCGACAGCTATGGAGGCGGCCGCCACAGAACGACTCCATCTTGGCTGTGAACAAGCTTCAGCTTTTATTACTCACTTTACAATGAAAACATACCAATTTTAATCTCGTTGGGATCGAATTTGGGAGGCATGTTGCTGCTGTAGAGGTGAGCTCAGTTCAGCTTGGTTGGTGAAGGTGTCGGATGAACCCGGGTTCGGGACGACCGATTACTGTTGCACCGTCACCGCTAAGGGGAGAAAGAAAGACAGAGGACAGGCCGAGAGGGTATTTATAGCTCTGCCAACTGTCGCGAGAGTTGGAGATTCAGTTATCGTTTCTACGTAATGTCCATTATATAAGTGGGTGGGAATGTACGATGAATGGGTGTGTATCAAGGATGTATTGTGAGAATGTGTATATTATTATTTAACAAATAAAGACTGAATACACATTATAAATAAAATAAGATACATACTCAGGTAAGAAGATCCTGCTGTGTTGATATCTAAGCATGCGTTAGTAACTGTCAGCAGGCAAGTTAATTAAGCCATTCCACAATTGCAGCACGTTGCAATTCACAACACCTCATAAAAATTGCCACTTTTTGTTTCTCTATCGCCGCAGGGCAATTAAAAAAATTCATAGATGTGTAGTGTTATGTATCGTAACCTGTAGACTATAACTGGTAAAAGTAGTAATTATCAAATCTGCTGTATGTTACTATTATAAAATATATATTTGCTTGCATTTAATAGTCTTTGAGCTGCTCAGAGTTTTGTCTGTGGTAAAAAGTTATTTTCTGAACAGGTTCATGAACTCAGAGGAGGCCAAAGTGCTGCATGTGGGTGATGAGTGGATGAACATCCTCTGTAGCAGGATAATGGACCTGAAGCTGTTTGAGTGTCGCTGTAATATAAAAGTATTATGTCATTATTGTAATGTATATGACTCCAGGTCTTTGTCATATTTCCAGTTGCTGTTATTTATTTGATCACAGTTGTTGTGCAGTTCCTATGCAGACGCAGTGTTTTCCTGTTTGATTCCTGGAGGACTTTTTGACTCAGAACCTCTCTACAGGAATAGCAACAGAACACAAGAGGGAGTAAGTGGGTGAGAAGCAGAGATCATCACTGTTGTGCTGTTTAATATGCATCATGAAAATCTGTGAGAAAAGAGTCAGGATTTCACAACTCATGTTGAAAAAGGGTATCTATCTGCAATTTCAGAAAATACTCAACATTAATGGGAATGCCACAGTTGAATAAGCTTTTTTTTCTATTAGATGTTACATCATGTCTTTTGAGATCTAATTATGTGACAGACTGCTTTTTTTAGGTTTAGATTTTTTAGTATTATTTTATTTCTAGTTTTCTGTTTTGCTGAAAAGATGGGTGTTTCAATTATAACATCAGAACATATTGTAACTTGGTTTGTAACTATTGCAGTACAATATTGTCATGTTACCCAACAAGAGCACGAGGGAGTCAAGTTTCATTCCTGCAGAGGAGGGAGATGCACTTACTCTTCCATTCTCTTGTTTTTCTCTATGTGTGCACTCGTACAGTAAGAATATACATTGTGAGGACCAGTGTGATATAAGGATTTTCGGAGTGAGCAAATTTTTGTGTCCTGGTCCTCACACACTGACACACCTTTAGAGCTCTGTTTGAGCTTAGGTTAGCATTAGTAAAAGGGACAAGAATATAGCTGTGATTGTTAAGCTTAGTGTAGAGAATCAAGAAATGCATCACGTTAGTTTGTGGGTGCCCTCACAAAGATAGCTGTTCAAACACGTTTGTGTGTTTGTGAGTACAAGCAGGATATGTGCCAGCTATTATTTCTGCATAAACAACCTGTGAGCCTGAAGCAGAATTAGTAAGCCAGTGTTACCATCATGTACGTGTGCGTGGACACACACACACACACACACACAGAGTTTGGACAGCTCATTTGTTAAACTCTGGGGATTTATTTGATTTCAGCAGAGCTCTCCTCCATCTTTCCCTCCTACTTGACCTTTTCCTTGTGTTTTCCAATCAGCAGCTCTTCTCTTCTGGTCCAATTTCTTTGTTTTGCAATTCTCTCTATTGATTTCTTTCAAGCCTAGTCCTCTTGTGTCTTTTAAGTGGAATCAAAAGAGGGAATGTAAATGTCTTTGAATTCCTGCCCATCAACTTTATCACTAGTTACAAATCATAATCAGCTTCTCTGGGTTTTTTTTTAACTCTGGTTTATGAGGATGTCAACTTGTCAACTCAGTCAATGTGCAGTTAATTAGTTTAGTTGCACTTACAAACATCAGTTCACAAGGTTCAGAGTGTGTTCATTTCAGCACTATGTTCACTCTGTCTAGCTGTCATGTTCACTTCACTGCAAAACTCCAGGCACTAACACAAGGTTACCAGCTCAGCAAGCTATTACTTACAACAATGTTGGCACACTAGGTTCTCTTTTACTGTATTTAATTATTATTTTAATTAGGAAGTATCATACTGTGAATCGGAGGTGGACTGGCAAAAAAAAGCAGCCCATGGATTTACTGTCAAGCATCCTCGTTTCAACACACCAAAGTAAAACTGTCACATCTAGTTTGTCAGCAAATCATTACTAACCCTAATGATTACTGAACAATTAGTGGCCTGGTAGCTCAGTGGTCAAGGCAGAGTGCTGGGATGCCGGAATAGCAGGATCGATTCCCAGCTGAGTCACCGAGCCCATCACACATACCAGGTGTGTCCCTGAGTGAGACACTCAGTGCTAGAGAGCGCCGCCTGTGGCTGCTCACTGCTCCCCCAATAATAAAAACAATTCTTCTTCTTCTTACTGCCAGATCAGGGACGACACAAGGATTGAAAGACAAAACTCCAGGCACTAACACAAGGTTACCAGCTCAGCAAGCTATTATTTACAACAATGTTGGCACACTACGTTCTCTTTTACTGTATTTAAGTAGGCAGTAATTAGCTCCCCTGCCTTGGGTTCCTTGGTCTTTAGGATGTCTACTTTGTTGTTTAGATTCCTATATATTTTTATGACATCTAATTGAGTCCATGAGTTTATTGTTTTTAACAGCCTACAAATTGGGTGGTGGTGACATCCATTAATGCATTTAGTCATATTAAATGTAATATCTTTACTTTACTTGGCAGACACTTTTATCCAAAGCAACGTACAGGCAAAAGACTAGTTGTAGAGATACTACAACAAAGAGCCTAACTAATCAAGACAAAGAATATTCCTAAGTATCTAAAGATATATAGTTTAACTAATCTTCTTCTTGCTTGGTCTTTTTAAACAAAGTTAGTTATATGTGCTACCATTGATATTTCTATAAGCAACTTATTTGTGTTATAATGTTTATTGCACTTTATTGAATGCTGGTTTGTGCTTAGATGCTATGGCCGTTTCATTTATTCTAGTTTATTCCCATAAACCTTCCTATAACCTATTTTTAAAACTGAAACTTGGACCTGACCTAAAGAAACATAAGTAAAGTTAAGCAATTTTATTGACACCTACTTAGAAACTCACTAATAAGTAGCAACATGTAGCTTCCCCCTGGGCCCTAATGCCCGCCTCTACCTATAGCTGCCTAAACAACCAGTACACCAAAATATAAACCAAATATGGAAAACAATGGACTTGGTTTTTCACATTTGAAATTAAAACTAACTAAACTAAAACTAAACTTAATACACACATGAAATTAAACTAATGCAAGAATTGTTTTTACTCCTCCTCAAACCGTTGTAGCGGTGGCACAGTAAGTCAGCTCTTAAGGATACAAGATATGGGAAATTTGGGCACCATACAGAAAGCTCAAAACCTGTCAATGAAAATGTTACTCCTACAGCAGTCTTACTAAAACCCGGTTAGCAGCCCTCGCTACAAAAGCATCAAACATTTAATCAAATTTCAATAAACAGAGCACAGAGGCAAATAACCAAACATTACCCACATCAATCGAATTAATGCAATGTATTGTCAACAACAAAGCAGTTCAAATCGGTGTGCAACCATTATTTAACCAACCCAGACAAAAGAATGTTTCACTTTCATATACATCTTCAGGCATAGCCTTCAGCCTGAAGATGTATGTGAGGGTCCTTGTTACCAAGGGCTCACCATCTGTAGGTGCAGCCAAAAAGGTTGAGTGTATTGGGCATTGGCTGAAGACAGGAGCCTTGGTGGTCTGGATTTAGAGAAGACATTCAACCATCCTGTTAAGGGCAATTGAGTCCCGGTCTGCATTGCCAGCAGAAGGTCAGACCTGTTACCGGTGAGAGTTGGACTCAGTCAGGGCTGCCCTTTGTCACTAGTCCTATTTATAATCCTTATGGACAGGATTTCTAGGTGCAGTCAGGGCATTCAGGGGGTCCAGTTTTCTGGGCTCAGGATTGGGTCACTGTTTTTGGTAGAATAGGTTAGTAGATTGAGAGGCGAATCAGGGCAGCGTCTACAGTTATGCGGGCTCTGTATCAGTTTGTAGTGGTGAAAAAGAAGCTGAGCCGAAAGGCGGACTCTCAATGTACCGGTCGATCTACGTTCCCACCCGACCATGAGTAATGGGGTTTCCTCTGTTTCCTCATTAGGGTGTCCTCACCCTTAGAGATAAGGTGAGAAGCTCAGTCATCTGGGAGAGGCCCAGAGCAGCCAGATGAGGTGGCTCAGGCATCTAATTAGGATGCCTCCTGGATGCCTCCCTGGTGAGGTTTTCTGGCCTTGGAACGTCTTCCTTGAAGCTAGAAGAAGTGGCTGGGGGAGGAAAGCCTGGCCTTTACTGCTGAAGATGCTGCTCCACAATAGGTTTATACTTAGAGAAACTATAACATAACTGTGATATAGATTACTGATCCTAAAAACACAATAGACAACATGAATGCCAGACACTCATGCACACACAGTACTGATATGTTGAGATTCAAGATTCAAGATTCAAAGATTCAAAACACTTTATTAATCCCTGAGGAAAATTGTTTAAGTGAGCTAGTACCTCACTGATGGAAAGTTACATTCCCTGTTGACCTGCGCTTGTTCAGGTAGAAAATGTCAACATGTTGCTGCTGGTTTGTCAAAAATAAAAAACCTGTCACTGTATGAACTCTCTGTTCATACTCTCTGTAATGCTTTAATATTGCTAGCATCCTCTCGCCGCTTTTATTTCTGTCTGTGCAGATAGTTTCTGTTCATCTCATACACTGTCTAAATTAGGCCAAAAGATGTACTGCTTTATTTATTGATGAGTAAAATTTAATTCAACACCTACAGAACAGCTAGGGAACATGGGGTTTGCTAAGTGCTAGACTTTAAACTTTCACTTTATTTTACATTACTTTACTTCACATGCAGATGCTTTTGTTCAGTAAAACTTACAATAAGAAAAACCATTCAGGTCCTGTATGAAATAAAAAAAAACTTAAAACACACTAATACACACACACATTTTCACCTTACACAGCGACAGAGTGACAATGTGTGGGAATAAGTGGGGATAATATGGCAAAATATATTACTGTTGCAGAAAGAACAAATATATATATATATATATATATATATCTATAATATATACATATATATATATATATATAATATATACATATATATATATATATATATATATAATTATTATTTTTTCTAATATGATATAAAATGTCAAAATACAAAACAACTATTTAAGACGCAGTTAAAATGAGTACAAATAGCTTTAATTACATATGGTATTTGTTAATGACTGGAGGAAACATGAACAGTGTATTGGCAGTGTTCAGACTTTAATTCTTTAAAATGTTCTGTTCTTGTCCTGGTGTCTCTTTGAGTATGACTCAGCTCCATTTATTTCAGACAGCTGTAGAAAATTTCAAATCACTACTATCCCAGAAGATTGCCTTTATCCCCTCACCCATCTCTTCTCTAAATGCAACACTCCAAAGAGTGTTGTCCAGCATTAACAGTAAAGCTCAAATGGCCATAATGCTTTGAACGAGGCTTTCCCTGTTGGCAGATTCTTTTGTGGTTTCCATTTCACGTGTAGCATATGAATGAGAGCCTCCACTTTAGGACTGTATTTCTCCTTTTTGTGATGTACAGTACAGTAAAAAGTGATTCTTATACGACAACAAATACTGTTGGGGAGGTGCCTGATTGGACTGAGATTTTTTTCTCTGCAGCCTAAGGCAATGAGCTCAGATGTACCTTACACTACTTTCAGAGTCACAGAGAACGTCAGAGGTGAGAAGATCAAACAGCGCTGCAAGCGGTGGTTTGGCCCCTGCAGAGCCCTGATCTCTGCATCACGGAGGTAGTCTAGGATTATTAGTATAAGCAGACCTAAGACAATAAGAAAAACTGTAATATCTGAGTTGTAGACTTTTAACATTCAATATGACTCCATCTGTCCTTTGTGATTTGTATAAACATTGTATGTGAATTGTACACAAAGATAAGCAGGCTTTGTAATGGTCTGTTAAATTGACATGGAATTGCACTTAAGGTATTGCTCTCTGACATTTCTGCTGCCACCTCAGTACAATGGCGTTAAATAGAAGGAGCTTGTAAATTTTTTATTGCTAGTGGCAGCAGAAAACTTCTCACAACTTGGACAAATTAAACCAAAACAACTAACCTTAGTGGAAAGTCACTAATAACATGTTAGTTCTTATATTTTGATTGGACTTTTCACACATTTAACAGTCCTAATGGCTTTGTTTTCAGTAAGGTACACTGCGCTGACGACGGTGCCTGTCCACGAACCATCTAACAACTTGTAAGCTTAGTCGAAGGGCTGACAGGGAAGCTCGTCAATAACTGCAAAAGGATACCTGGCCTATATAATCTGATTCCGTTCTGAGGGCTTCCTCCATCTATGCCCCGCAGACTTCCCCTCTTTCTTCATTTCATTATGGGAAACAGGACACAGAGAAGAACAGCACAAACAAAGCCTGAATTCTTAATGAAGCAAAGCTCACATCAACATGCTGCGTTAATGAAATACAGTACAAGAGGACAGCCCTTGATAGTAGACTTTGGGAGACCTGATAAGGCTGGGATTTGAAGCACAAGTTAATTAACAAGTGAGGACTGTTTGTTCTGAATCAGGGGTGCGTTATCAGTTGCCCTGCTGCACAGGCCCCCTGAGGATTCGGCACAAATTGAGAGTGCACAGCAATTCCCCAGGAGTTAGTTTTAATTTCTTCTGTCAGGGAGATTCAACTGAACCATGTTAACCTCCAGCTCCATCAGGAAATTAAGTTGCAAAAGAGGTTTAACATTTCCAAACAAAATGAGAATCTAACTGTGGTATTTATGCTGCTCACAAACTGACGAGAGAAGAATATTTCAAATATGTGATCAGACAGTTTGTAGTGAGGAGATATCCCTTGAAACGTGAAGAGGTTTGTCACTGAAACATCTATGTGGAGAGTAAGGTTGTGGAGATCAGTGGTTGCTCCAATACTGTGCTTCACATCACTGGAATCACAACAGTAGTGTCAACGTGTTTCTGACATTTCTGAACTATAGTCTCCTGAACTGTTTACTATTTACCTAAGTTACTCATATCATAGTAAGGACACAATTTAAATATTGGACATAATCCATGTCCTGCTCTAAGTGGTATCTCCCCAATCTCTATTTGTGTAACTGTAACTGGGCCCACACTGGTGCATGTTTCTGTAAGTCATTAGAAAGCACAGACATTCATCCTGAATCATCCAAAAAGAAATGATTTCTGCAGCTCTACATGCGTCCCTGGAGATTGTACAACCCTGAACATTTTTGTTCTGACTGGAATACAAGTTCTTTGCTTCGCAGGTCATGCTGCGAGTAGTTTATAGCTGCATGTGACCTTTGTTGTCACGTATTTCCTTCTCTCTTTTGTCAAAGCCCTAGGGTGAAGAACCAGAGCTGACATTAAATGGAATTTAAGCCGTTTAAATCCTGACTGCAAGCCTTAGTTAAATTGTCTGCCTTTCTCTGTTAGTTGATGAAGAGGAACAATTTCAGCAAAACATTTCACAAACCTGCCTCAGCCCCACAGTGAAGGGAACCAATAGAAGAGGGGTGTCAAATTCAGTTCACATCAGCATTACAGGTGCTTTCAAAGGGCCGTTTGTAACTGTAGAATATATACAGTGGTCGACGCGTCCACATATTAAGAGTGGGTGATTGTTTAGAGCTGCAGGGGCATTAAAATTTAAGCAAAAAAAATCATCTGACTCTTATATCAGATCTTTTAAAAAAGACAATACACAAGTTATGTCTCTCGAAATCTCCATGTTGATGATGATAACGACAGTGTGCCACAGGCAATGCGCGCCGCTTGTTTATAAAAGAGGTCGCGTGCACGGCTGTTGTGTTTGACTGCTGCAGGTTGACATGATGTAATTACCCCGATGAAGCAGGAGTTCAGAGAACAATTAGTATGTTTTGTGTGAGGAACAAGAACTTTTCTTTTTATTAGCGTTCAAAGGAAATCGACACTTATTGCGGACAGAGATTTCCAGTGTTCATATGTATTAGGGATAGCCCCTACCGTGACATCACGTTGTCCCTGTCCCACCTCCAGCTCGCATAAATCATGATTGAGGATACAGAATATATTTAAACGAATTTAAAGTTTTTAGAAATGTGATTTGGAACAAGCAGTTAAAACACAGATATTCAGTAGTAAAATACAATATTTAAAAATGGTTTGTGTATGCTAACATTGGAAAGAGAGGGACTGGACTCTGAAATATACTTGATCTGTCATACAGGTCAAACACTAGAACACTGAAATCCACGAGACCCTGATGTGTAATAAATGCAGTTTTATGTTTAACCTTGAGAGACTCTCTGACTAAGTCAAGGCTGCAAGACAGATGAGCTTCATTCAGACTGTCATTTGTACCATCAGTTCTTGGTAACGGCTAATGTCGTGAGGTAACCTCTGGGCAATCTTTATTCATGGCTGCATGTGAAGCCTTCATTCATCCAGCTTCTATCCTGTCCCATTTTGTAGTGAGTTTTGTTACATTTTTGGCAGATTTTTTCAGGCAATAACACTTCCAGCAGGCTCCTGCAGCCTGGTTGTGCCCCAACATGCTCTCTAGTTTGCCTTCCCTCTGCCTCCCTCCTGCTCAGGGATTATCATGTAATCCCCGAAATTCATCAGCTCAAGAGGTCAGAGGCTGTAGTATTACAATTCTACAACATCACTCTTCTCTTAGATTAACGTTATTGTTTTAATTTGTGGTGTTAAAGAGCAGATGGCTTCCATTAGGGTATTATTTTAAAGTGTTTTTCACACCCATGAAGTGGCAACAGTTAAGGCAGAGGGACATTTGTCATGTATCAATGCACGCCTTGTTCTGATAGCTTACATTGAGTTCTATCAAAAATACAACTGCTCTAAGGTCTATCGGCTCCCCTAAATGATGAAGAAAGCCATGTCTATTTCATCCACTGGCAATTTTACATCACAGACCTGAAGCAAGTAACACAAAAGCTGTGATTACATCACACAGACCTTACTGATGTTTGATTTGTTTGGGGGATATACAAATATAGGATTAATATCTTTAAATAAATGTTATATAATAATGAATATGTGAAGTATATGAAAAGAGATTTGGGAATCCGATCATTTTGTTTTACTCTCATCATCTGATGACCCTTCAGATTTGTCTTGTAAATCTCTGGCGATTGCCAGTTCGGGAATCACAACCTTAGCACACAACCCCTGTGTGCATTTATCTCATCTAACTTTACTTGTGAATGTAAACGAAAGTCTATTTTATTTACATGCATTACACAATCTGTGTTTTCTATTACTCTTCAGATGCCTCTTTAATCACAGTTAGTGACAACATAAAAACACCCAAACCCTCAAGTAAAGGATTTAACAGGAAATGGATCCTCAAATGGAGCCTCGTTTCAAAACTTTGATCTTTTATTTGACATAGGTCAAACTGTGACAATCCTAGGTAATAAAGTGGAAAGAGGTCTAGGCAGGGTGGCATCCTCATTAAAGCATTTGAGAATCTTCTATATGTAACTGAAGGCAACAAAATATCCACAAATACACCCCGGAACTATTTCTTGTATTGTTATCTCCCCTCGCCCCCCACAACTGTAGATCCACCCCTTTGCAGGATACAAACACACCACAAATGACGTAAGTGACATAACAGTGTGTGGGTGCATGATAGAGACTGTTAGGGTTCAGAGTGTTTTTTATAAATTCTTGCTGTACCTGTATAACTTGAAAAAACTTTGTAAGTCAGGCTATGGTTGCCTTTTAATAAAAGCTTCATCACATCACATTTGAGAGAAAAATATATTTTACTTGTTTCCATTTGATTGTACATGTCTGTTGATTACTAAGGCAGATAAATGTGTAAACATTGCATGAACAACATAATAAGATGTTTTCAGATAACATTTTAGTTTTCACATATTGTTACATGTGTTAATGAGGTTTAAAATGAGATATTCTCATCATTGTAACAGAGCCTGTAGGATGGAACCTGCTTCATGTAAAATTATTGTATAAATCACCAGTGACATAATTGACAGTGCGTGGGTGTATTCTGTCCAGGGCAGCAGGGTGGTGCAGTGGTTCAAGAAGGACTCAGGTTCATATCCAGTGGTCAAAAGGTGGAAGAATGCAATCTCAGCCCATCCCCCATACCAGGTGTGTCCGTGAAAGAGACACACCAACTCCCTGGGCGCCCCCCGTGGCTGCCCACTGTTCCCCCAAACGGGGGAATGGGTCAAATGCAGTAGCCAAATTTTTTTGCAACATGTAAATGTGGTCAATGACAATTAAAGCTAATTACTATTATTAATATTACCTCGCCCCATTACAGCTATGCTCCAACCCCTCAATCAGGTGGTTAAGATAAGGGATGGATTCTTATGAAAGTATGTTTAGACATTCATGTTCGCTCATTCTTTTCTTATCATCTGACCTTTCATTTATAGATGGGTGACAAACCATAAGGAAACCACTGAATGCTTGTCCTATTGACTGAGGGAATCTGGTGACTGTGGAGAATATGATGCCGACATGGCTTAGTGGTTTTTATTTGTCCTCACAAGCCCTAGGTAGGTTTTTAATTCCACCCACCTAAGCGTAATCAGTAGTAGCTCAGATAATAATAATGATGATAATAATTATGCTGGATACATGTTGGCTAACTGTTTCAAAATTGTGGCCATGATTCATAGTTGAAAGGGCTAAACAGAAGGGTCACTGTAAATCAATACAAAGATGTTGTGATGAAATATAATTTACAGCTACAAATATCTCTATCCTGGTGGGCGTGGTCTCTTGAACAACGCCCCCATCCATTGAGCATGAGGGGGCACACAAGATGTCTTCACAACATAGTGGACAGTGCTCTCCACCAACATCATCAAACATTAAACAGGCCAAAGCACTGTGGCCGTGGAAAAGACTTTGTGACCTCTCTCTAAATGAACAAGTGGATCCCTAACCATGCTAACAAAATGCCCCGCACAGCATAACAGGACCCTTCACTGTAGGCTTCAGACATTCAAGGTTTCTCCTTTAATTTGTCACTCTTTTCATAGCTCAATTATCAGAAGTTAGTCCAGTTAGTGCAGTGCTAACATTGGGATCTACAACATGCTTATTTGGTAATACTGCATGACGGTAAAACTCCACCTATTCTGAAGTAAAACTGAGTATCACACACTATTGAGTGGAACTGTTTCATTATCTTTTTTACAGTGTAGAAGAGAGACAGAGAAAGAGAGAGAGAGGGAGAGAGAGAGGTGGGAGGGAGGGGAGGATGGTGAAAAGAGGAGGTGGTGGAGGAGGAGAATGGTCTTGCTGTCAAACACTGATGAAAACACAAGTGCAGGTTCCAGGAGGGCACCGCCGTTAGATAACCGCCTTTATTCTCTGCTCGCCAGCGGCGGGGACCAATGGAAGCGGAGCGACGAGCCGAGGGCGAAGCAACCACATCCATGTAATTCCCTCCAACTCACCAAAGCTGCGCGAGAGGCGACGTCTGCAGCAGACACACAGCGAGCCTGCAAACTTCAGAGTGGATGTAGAAACTGCTGTTCGTCAGGCTGACATCTGAGCATCTGTCTCTGCCGCCGCGACTTGATGTTCCCATCAATAATAAACGCAATGATGCGGGCTGTTTGGCGCGAGTCTTAATTCATGTGAAGCATCTTTATTATAGCTGCGGCTGAGAAAATGCAAAGGACAAATAACAAACACATTAAGGAGCCGTGGCAGACCACCTGCGTCCTTTAAGGTGAGGGAATGTTTTCTTTTAAAACTTTTTTCTCCTTTATCACACAGAAACTGATGGTCTACTTACAGAACAGACTGAGTTGTACCTTTTTATTTTCCTTTATTTAACCAGTCAAGTCATGTTGAGATCTATCTTATCTGATTTTCAAGACAGAGAGAGTCAACACACTCAGTTAGTACACAACCAGGCTGAACTGTCACACACTACAAAAATATACACACCACCAAAGAAAATACATCTAGTAAGATGCAAAAAAAGAGTGAAAATACTGTGTATTAATGGATCTTGGCAGTATTATTATTTTTATTTTACTGTCCACTGCTGATGGCTGCTCCACCAGGCGTGAATAGTTTAAATTGATTACAAATTCTTATTCAAACAGTTATTGTTTCTGCTGTGTTACTGACACAGTACTGAGGATGCATGCATGGCTTTGTGCAGCTCATTGATGTCATGTGTACTCTGGTGTAGGTAAATCTGCGACTGTACCATATGTCCTGTCTGTAGAAGTCTTACCTGCAGAGTGACTTTTAACTACAGCTGTGTGACAAATGTACTGGAATAGATGGAATATTTTTTTTGCCTATGTAATGTAATTGAAATGAAATATATATGTTTATTTGTGTAAACCAAATTTTGCCTCAAATAAAAAAAATAATAGCAAAAAATCAATATATATTTTATGGGTAGTTAAGGTAAAAATAGAAACTAATTTAGAGTTTAAATGAGTTTGGTTCTGCTGAGTGGTGGGTCGTAGAGCATTTTAACCATGGTGCCTCACCAGTGCCAATGACAGTTTGTGAGACAGACGCCATCAGAGACACGTCATTCAAGGTGTGAATTGGTTTAAAGACAGAGCAGTGCCAGGTCTAAGAGTGGGGTGCAAAGATTTTCTTCTTGGTTAATTTTCAACTTTATTGAACAATTACACATGCGCACATGAAAGAAGGCAACCCAGATAGTAAATAGTAAATCCAGTTCATAAGTGGGTTGTAACATGATTAGTAAATAAATTGATGAGAAAACAATGATCTAGTAGGGAAATAAATTACTTGACAGTTTTAAACTATGAGTCTGGCTTGTTGCCAATTTGCAACATATGGCCCAGTGGCCGAAGATGCTACTACAATAAAACAACATCACAGCCTCATCATATTCCTCATGGTAACACTCCAAGCCAGTTAACTGAACGCTAACTAGACAATTACATTCACTGAAATGTCAATAGACGTTACCTAATTAATTACTCCGCTAATATTCTGCAGCATTATATAATGAAAAATGAAAAATAAATAATAATGTAAGGACAACATAACGCACCTCATTGGCCACTTTAACATGCGGGGAGAGAAGTAAACTTGACGAGTCTTTACTCCAAAACTCTTTATTCTTGAAAACACAGCAACGTAACTTGAACACAATCCTCTGTCAACACAACACAGGTCTGTCTCTCTCTCTCTCTCTCTCTCTCTCTCTCTTCTGAAGTATGCCATGTCACTGACAATGAGACACTGACCTAACTAACACACAAACTTTGATTCCACTCTTAAACTACACATCTATCTTAATTTACATCACACAAAGTATGTTATTTATTAATATTTATTTATCACATTATTAAATAAACTCAAATTGTATTACTGATTCCTGACAGCAGTTACAGTAATCATTGTAATCATTTTTACACCCCATAGAAACAGGAAATACATCATACGACCATTCAGTCGTAGCAAATGACAGAGATAACACTACACTACACTTGAATGCAAATTATGTATAGTACTCACGGTCTGTATAATATACGTATAGCTTATTTACATTTTAATATTTTTCTAAAATAGTTTTTTGTGATTTATATCTTCTTCTACTTCTTGTGAGACTAGTGGGGCGGAATCCTAGTGCCCTGTATTGACAGGCCGCCACTGATATTTCCTACAAGAGCTCTAGTATAAAGTCATGCTACTCAGGCGCTACTGCCCGCTTGCTGAAATGAAGTGGAGGTTTTATTCATGTGAGAACATGCCAGACTCAGACAGACTCCCACTGAGTGCTACATGTGTGAAAAAACGACTTCACACAATATCTGGAACTGATTCTCAGTCTCCAGGCCCTGTGTGGCATTCCTATGTGAAAACCACCGAGGTTTAGAGACAAAGACAACTTTTTAGTGTATGTGTTGGGTGAGAGACTTTAATTGTATTGATGGGTGTCATATTGGACTCTACTGCTGTATAAGGGTTTGATATTAGGATGTAAAAACTGTTTGTCTGCCTATAAAAAAGAAATATAAAAACAAATTCAAAGAAAAAATTACACAGGTATCAGGTAATCTGCAGTTAATTCTGATTATCATAATCACAACCACCATCATCAAATGGCTGTTTAATAGTGATATAATTGGCTTTCTTTAGATTTAGATACTTCAGATTATACTTTTAGAAGGGCAACAGAAAGGTGGACAAGCAATATTTTGTATAGATGAGCACAATAATAATAGTTATGCACATTCTTGTCTTCTAGGAGTGATTTTTAATTGTTTAAATTTGGACCAATGATGAAGACATTTTTCCTGATTTAGAACAAAGAAACTGATTCAGTTTCCAGTAGAGTAAAAGGGATTCAAGTCATCAAGGGCAACAGTTAGGTAGAGTTTGGTGTCATCTGCAAAAGGACAAATGTTAGTGCTGGGTTAATTGGAATGGGTTCTGTTATTTGTCCAAACAGTAAAGCTCTGACACTGACAGACCTATTGCCAAATAATTTTTCTTGTTTTGTATTTTCATCCCAGCTTTTCTGTGGATCCCACTCGCAACCGTCTGTCAACTGGACGTGAACGTACCTCTTCCATTCTAACAAACATCCTGCAGCCAGTATGCCCATCATCAGCAATGCCAACCATGACTTCAGCGCCTACTCCATCAGCAGTGACGACAGCAGCCTCGACCGCTTCTTCACAGAGATTCCAGAGACTGAGACTATCAAGGGTGTGTATTTCCAGCGGGCCCAGCTGCTTCGTGACCCCAAAGCTTCATATGTGGTTGACCACACCCTGCAGGTGCTAATCAATGTTGGGGGAAATCGCTACACCTTCCCCTGGAGCACCTTGGAGCAATTTCCCCAGAGCAGACTGGGGCGCCTTCGTTTCTGTACTACCCCTGAAGAGATTGCACGACTCTGTGACGACTATGATGAGACATGCAAGGAGTATTTCTTTGACCGAAACCCTACAGCCTTCAGAGTCATCCTTAATTTCCTGGCTGCAGGAAAACTACGTCTTCTTCGGGAACTGTGTGCAGTGTCACTGCACGATGAGCTTGACTACTGGGGTGTGGACCCGGGACACATGGAGCGTTGTTGCCGTCGTCGAATGATCACCCGCGTAGAAGAAGTGGCGGAGCGAGAACGTAAGGAAGAGGAGTGGAGGCAGAAGAGGATGTTGCTGACGAAAAGCACTGTAGAGGTTGAAAAGGGATCTCGCAGATTCATCTGGATGCTGCGAGAAGTGGTAGAAAACCCTCACTCAGGTTTGGCTGGGAAGATGTTTGCTTGCCTCTCGGTCATCATGGTACTGGTCACTGTTGTCAGCCTGTGCATCAGCACCATGCCGGAACTCAGAAATGAAGAGAACAAGGTGAGAATGAGAACTTACAACTTACTATACATCTTGTTTAGAGAGGCATTTCTGATGTTAACATGTAGCGTAGCAAGGAAAAACATCTCAGGCAGAGTCAGAAGTTGCTCGGTATAACCTTTACAGTATATCACAAAAATAGGAAAGTAGTCACATTAAATATGTAAATAAACTAGTTACACTATTGGGACACTGCATCAATTATATTTCGTCACAAAATTATGTCCCCTTCAGTGTTTAGTCCTTTCTGTCCTGTTCTAATCAGAGATATGTATCTCTGTGTGTTGACCAACTATTTAGTCCCTACATGTCTAGAAATTTTGGGGAAATGTTTTTGGTTAAAGGCTGCTTTAAGAAAAATGAATTATAAATAAGGAAATGAACATTACTAGATCAGACTTATCAACACAGCACACGGTTGATATTATGCAGTAGTCTATCAACTCATTGGTATGTTGGAAATTTCAGATTACGTTCATTTTAATCTGCTGAATATAATTCCAACCACAGATTATTCATTTTTAATGTATCTTCCTTTCAGTTTTATGTTTGAGTTTTATTTCCTCTGGCGACATAACATACATGAAGAACTCGGGATAAATGTATTGATTTGACGCCTTCGTTTCAGCCTTTTTTCTCTAGTAGACAAAAGCCAAGGTTGTTATTTTAGCTTTTTTCTGTTTCTCTAGTATCCTATGTGTGACAACTATTCCTCATGTGAAGGTCTTTCTATTTCTCTGCTATTCATCATTGAGCTTTCAAAATAACAATGATATGAAAAAAAAATGTTTTTTACATTCCTCTCCTTACAACAAATGTTTAACATGCAGCTGCAAATAAATGTTATATTAACTTTCACTCTTTAAAAAAAAGAAAAACACACAGACACACGTGAAATAATTTTCAGAAGAACGTCAGGTGTGACAGCAAATACAATATCATGTTGAGTTTTTTTTAACACTTTTGGCATGGTGCATTAAAAAACACTCCCTCAACTGATTTTGTGATTTTGTACTTTAACTCTGGACTTCAAAGAAACAGCTGACACAGCAAAAGCATGATTTTAATTAACTGTTGCTTGTATGAATCACAATCGACTTCTTTGTTTGGAAAATGTAAAAGCTTAGTTTTTAAAATGTATTATACACATTCTTTGGAACTGGGATACCCGTATCCATATGTGTTATATGCATTCATATATATGTATACTGTATGTAACAGTATATTGTTATTTCTTTGTGTTTGTACAGTACATGTACTATATGTACAGTATATTGTGTAATGTTGTATTCATTTTCACCTGACTTTGTCCGACTGTGCCTGCAGGGCGAGTGCTCCCAGAGGTGTCACAGCATGTTTGTGGTGGAGTCCATCTGTGTGGCCTGGTTCACCTTGGAGTTTGTGCTGCGATTTGTCAATGCTCAGAGCAAGCTGGCCTTTGCCCGTGGCCCCCTAAACATCATCGACGCCATCGCCATCCTGCCCTACTATGTGTCCCTGGTTGTTGACGTCAGAGATGAGTCACAGGAAGAAGTCATCATGGGCGCTGGCAGAGGCTATCTGGACAAACTCAGTCTGATCTTGCGTCTGCTGCGGGCCCTTCGGATCCTGTATGTGATGCGGCTGGCTCGCCACTCTCTGGGTCTGCAGACGTTAGGACTGACCATGCAGCGCAGCATGAGAGAGTTCGGCCTGCTGCTGCTATTTGTCTGTGTGGCCGTGACCCTCTTCTCCCCTTTAGTCCATCTAGCGGAGAGCGAACTAGCACCGTTTGCTGCAGCTCAACCACACCATCGCTTCAGCAGCATTCCAGCCTCTTACTGGTGGGCCATCATCTCTATGACCACTGTGGGCTATGGTGACATGGTGCCGCGCAGCATCCCTGGACAGATAGTGGCAATGACCAGCATCCTGAGTGGCATCCTCATCATGGCTTTCCCCGCCACCTCCATCTTCCACACCTTCTCCCGCTCCTATCAAGAGCTTAAACAGGAGTATGAGCGGCTATGGAAGGAGGAGAGAGATGAGGAAATAGCTGCAGAGTCGGAGAACATTTGGTCCAAGGTTGATTTCCCACCAGATGAGCTTGTGTCTGTGTCTAAGGAAAAGTACGACAGGTTTATGTCAAGCAAGAATCAATCCACACTTCCAACAACAGCTTTCTGACAAACCAGAGCAGTCATTTTTAATTATTAGACATTTAATTATTAGACATGTTGACATGTTGCTACATACTTATGTCAAAAAGGTTTTATCCAAAGCAACTGGACTTCTTTCTGGGTTTCTTGACGACGTTTCACCCTTCCATTCCAGAGGGCTTGTTGCTTTGCATAAAACCTTTTTGAGATGAACATGACCTGGATGACTGAGAACCTTCTTACTTACTTATGCTTACTACTATAATTAAGTACGAGTATATTTAATACAACTCCAAAGAAATGTTATAGGGTGGGCACTCTATTACGTTTGATCTAATACACTGAGCTCAAAGTCTCCAGTATTTATCTGGTTATGTTAAACTTTAAACACACACACACACATATATATATATATATATATATATATATGTACAGAGCTACATACTAAAACCGTACTTAGTCAAATTATCCTTGAATCCGAATATACAGCATATGGTATTGAAGTATTTTAGGTACCTGCAAATACAGATATTGCATAACTGAAATTACCATATAGTCATTAGCACTGGTTATTGTTGCTACGAATAACCTCCACCCCTCACAGCAGATAAATAGAAGAGAAATTCAATTCAAATTCAATTTCATGCATTTTAAGCATTAGAATTGCATAAATACACAAGTCAAAACACAGGCCAAATTGTTATTTAGGTATTTATATATCGTTATATTTAACTTTTAACTTAGCAGTAGGTTGAAAGTGATTTAGTGCCTTCTCTGGGTGTAAATTTTGGGCTTGTTTCCCCTTTGCCCACAGGTTGTAGTTAAAATGTGCTTTATTGGACCTTTAACCACATCCAAAGCCATACAGGTGGAGAAATACAAAAAAGAAGGTAACAATACAGGAGAAAATCTGCTGTGAAAGGACAAAGAAAACAAGAACATTTCATGTCTGTGCAAGTACATTTTTCAGTGGAAATCAATGTTAAGAAAAGAATTAAAAAACCTACTGTATTCTGTGAACAATTTATAGCAGTTTTTAAGATGCGTCTATTTAATACTAGTTTGGTCCTTTAAATGTGCAGATCTATTCCACCCACCACTCGAATGTCTTGTAGCTTCTCTTGTCTCGCTGTCTGTCAAACCTCAAAGGCATTTAAAATAAAAACATGTATTTTACTGTTTCGCTTTAACTATTTTGTTTTGACAACATACTATATCAAGTGAGCTCCTTAATAAATACAGTGTGAGTTTGGACCAGCTGAAATGAAACCTGTGCATCACACAGTGGTAGTAGTAGAAAGAAGTACTGCAATGAAAGATTCACTAGAAATTGATTTCAGCTTCTAAGAGTTTGAAAAGAAGCTGCACACCTAAAGGGGTAAGCTGTCAGACGCCCGTTTACTGTTTTTGTATATGATCTTTGTTTTTATTCATCCATAAATTGTATTTCTTACCTTTTTCCTATCTACCTTAAAGCAGTAGGTTGGGCACCCATCTGAATACTGAACAGGCTTCTCAGTAGTTAATCTTCCTGTTGGATGTTTTACAAATAACACAGTGATCTGAATGATGTACTTATTGATGGAAGATGAAGTCCATGGTTCTCTTTCTATGCAACAAGTAAATGTTGGTGACTCTGGAACTGCACTAAGGAGTATCTTAATAACCAGTACAACAGCTTTGTTAGTGAGTTCACATGTTAGTGTGCACTTCACATGCATTCATTGTTTCTTAGTTAGTGTGGAGGTAATGTTTCTTTTATCTACTAACTCCTAGACTAAACTGATTATTACTAAGGAGGGATTAATGTATCAGAAACGAAATACTACAATACACAACCTTTCTTTCTAACATATTGATCATCAGAGGTATTTTGAGACACACTGTGACAGGATTCTTTGTATATTACCCCGCTTGTGTAACGTGTTTATCAAATGCTAAGCTGATTTGTGTGAATGAGAATCTCCACAGACATTTTGATGTTTAATATCTTTGTACATTTATTACATTGCTCATTGTATTGTACAGGCAGCAGTAAAACTATTTATTCTTCTACAGTTATAAAAAGAGATAAAGGCTTGCGACAATGCTCAATGATCTCCAAACAATTTCTACTGTTAAAAGCAGATTATGGCAGTGCTTTACAAAATGTTGGTAACAATAAATTGTGAAAGCAGAGGTACAGTCAGCCGCTCACAGCGGAGAACTGCAACCACATATTAGCGTCCATTCCAGAGGTGATAAAACAGTATTAAGAATAGAAATAGTTTCCTTTAAGTAGCCATAACAACAGCATAGCGGAATACTGTATGTGGAATGATCATAACTGAAGTCAAAAATCAAACATGTAACAGTTCTTTAACAATAAATCTAATAGTTTGAAACACAAAAAAGTAGAAACACATCCTTCCTGGAACAAATACTAGGAAAACGACTGTTCCAGTTTCTTTTCATACATTCGATTCCAACTAAACCCCCTCTCACGCAGACATCTGTTGTTGTCAACTGTGGTTGGTGTTTGAAGACACAGATGGAGCATTTGAAGGGCCTCTTTCTAGCTCTACAGAACGTCTTCAAACACTGTTGTTGGCACGACTACGTCCACTCGACCACAAACAATGGAAACATTGAAAAGTCTGACAGTCACTTGTTCCTGTCCTCCACCACCTCTTCTTTTCATCCATCCAACCTGCGCTGCCTGCTGTCATCACAGATGAGACTGTAACACAAACATCAGTATAGGTGCTTCAAATTCAAGATGAAAGCTGCACGTCTGACCTCCTCAAATGTCTAAAATGTCGTCACATGAATTCATTTTAAACCTTCTCTGTTAGAAAGATTGTAAATGTGTTCACTTTTGAACCCACTCTGTTTGGAATAGCAAACCTGCTGCTGTTCTGTGTCACTCAACTTAATGTCTGACAAACATTAATGTTTGTCAGCAGCGTCAGACAGATACTAAATTATTATAGTGTAGCTGTTACTAGTACCATGTTGTATTTCTACCTCAATGGTTTTTATTTATGATCACAGAACTTCTCTTACATCACCATTTACATAAATATGGTAATTTTAAATTTTGCACAGAATGTGTACTCACACAGTGGCTGTAGTGGGAGACTTTGCTGTGCCAACTAACAGTTAGTTAAATATGAAGTCGTTCCCCTTTGTGAGCACGGCTGACTTTTAAAATAAAGAGAGCACAACAACAGATACATGTGTGAAGCTTTTACTCGGAAAGGTGCACTACATCATGACATACTGTAATTTTCAGACACGAATCTAATGAATAAGAACTCAACTGTCTTTGATATCCACAGAGTATGAAATACTACTTTAAATGGAAACAGTGATGTACAGTAGTATCACAGTACTTTATTTACTAATCTTTAAAGACTCACTGTGAATTAAATATTATAAGAAACATTTTCAAGCTGAAACTTTATTTTAACTACAGTCATCCCAAAATGTACTTTTATGTACAAACAGGCTTTTCTGTGAAACCATCATCAACTAACATCTACCAACAACATACATGTCATACTGAAAATAAAACATCACATGTATGTGTAATAATGATAATAATAACATGCTTATTGATCCTGTAAACAACAAACAAAAAAAACAACATTTTCATTGTTTGTTTTTGAGCTCAGATGTTGTAGTGTTGTTAGCTGTCTTCTTCTGAAATTTTTTCAGCACAGACTTTGCCCATCTCTCCTCTGGATCAGTACAAATCTGTCTTTTCTCAGTTGTAATTCTAAAAGAATCAAACAAACATATATACTTTATTAAGAAGAATTTCAGTGTCGGTAGAAGAGGTGAAGCCTATTGTAACTCTACGCAATGTTCACAGCTCCCCCCTGTGGAGAAACTGCAAACTACTCAGTGTGAACCACAGTACTGTACTGTACTACAGTAAATGTACTGTTGATTTG
>JAUMHF010000017.1:16120066-16134922 GCA_032359275.1 Microctenopoma steveboyesi
AATGTTTATCAGTAAATTACAGAAAATAATGAACTTTATCACAATATGCTAATTTTTTTAGAAGGACCTGTATATAGTATGACTCTCTAAGATAGTATCAAGCATTGTGTGTGTGTATCCACACTGTAGTTTCTTTTGAACCAGTTTTACCGTCCAGCTATAACAACTAAAAGTGTATTCACTCTACACTCCTATACGTCTGTAAATATACAGTGATAAAGCTTTTTATCAAATGACGCATGTATTGAGCTGTTCATTAGGGTTTACCACTCTGAACCCATTGATTTCTTGATTACGAGCAGAGTTCCTGCAATGAGTTGTTGACACAAAATAAAAACATTTTATATTATTAAAGTTTTGACTGGAATTAACCAGAGAGATCATATTTCTCCTACACAGAGTGTAAAATCCTTCTCCACACATATGATCAGGCCCCATCTGATCTGAAAAACCTCCTAAAACCCTATTATCCTAGCAGAGCACTTCACTCTCAGCCGGCTGTTCTATTTCTGGTTTGTGTTTCCAGATGTAGAATGGGAGGCAGAGACTTTGGTTATCAAGCTCCTCTCTTGCAGAACCAGGTCTGAGATAAAGTTCAGGAGGCAGACACCCTCTCTACATTAAAACTGTCCTTTTTTAAAAAGCTTATCGTTAGTTATGACGCAAGTGACTCTGAACCATCTCCTAGTTATGCTGCTATAGATAGACACTGAGCTCCTCTTGTCTTCTCTCTCTGTCCACCATCATGACATCATTGCATGTTATCAACTTTGTGTCCTCGCTCTTTCTTTCTCTCTCTCTGTACCTTTCTGCAGGTGTCCTTGGTCTGTGTAGCTATGTTTGCAGTCCCTGGTCCACTCAACCTGCCCAGTGCTTCGTCTACTGCTCCTTGTTGTTATGATCTCTGTTACCTGCTGATCTTTTCTCTCTCCTCTGTCCACTCAGTGCAAAGGAACATGAGATGCGATCTAACCCACAGTGGGCCAAGTATCATTCAATTTATTCAGCTACTTTTATCTAAACTTTTATTGACAATGCTATACACCATCAGTATTGTAGTTATTCTGCCCTATAACTAATCTATGGTCACAATGGTGATATTACTGCTGCTAAGTATATTTATTAATTAAACTGTACATAAATATTTTTTTCAGATTGTAATACTGTTAATATTATGCTTCTAATAACATTTTCACGTCGTCTTTAATGGCTCCAGTTCATGCTCTATTTCACTACATTTTAGAGGGTAAATTGTACTTTTATTGCACTATAGTTAGTTGTTACCTTATCCATACTGTTACATATACACAACATACAGTATGATGTATGTATAAAACATGATGTATTATTGTAAATTAAGGCCTCTGTGTACCAACACATGTGTTTTTAGGTTACACAGTTGATAGACTTGTTCAGATTTATTTAAATTAGTTAAAAACTACAACCAAAAACAAAAAAGAAAGAATAAGGAATGTGCTAAAGGAAACCAACATTTTTAGTTTCTTCCTCTGAATTTTACATTAGCAAAGATCTGTTGTTTACTAAGAAATACAGAGCACGTTCATAGAAAGTCTGCAGAAGAGCGACGAGGAAGCAGAAAACGTGGTCACCAGTTATCCCTTGACATATAGTTTTACTTCCCTTTTATTACTGATTATGTTAATTTTTTCTATGAATTTTTTTTGCTATGTAAATTTTCAACTCTCCCTAACAGTTTGTCCTGCGTTCATCTGTCTGCACATGTGCTATGAGGGAAACCTTCCATGCCATTAAAATAGCTCTAATATCCCTAGATACTTTCTTTGTCCATCGAAGGCCAACACGCTGCCCCTGTACAAACGCACTTCTGTCATTGTTCTGTGATATCACTTTATATTTATCAGGTAAAAGGTATCCCAGTATGATATGGCACTTCTCTATCAGACATGTTTTAAAGGAAGGGATCTGGCTAAATTAAAGCTGATGATTTCTTGTTCAACTGTGTCAAACTGACAATCCTGACTCACTTGTATTTCCATTTTTTACTATCCACTATTACATTTGTGTGGCACCTTACAGACAGATGTTTCTCCAGACATTCACTACGAATCCAGATGTGACTCTATAGAGTAAGTTATGCTGGCGCCTCCCAAAGGCCATGTTTATAACTACTTTAAGTGAGTGAATGGAGAAAATCCAGGTGCCCACCAAAACTCGTAAAATAAAACTCCTGCATATTTTACCTCAGCTCCCTTATTTGTCTTATTTTCAATGAAACATTAACTTTTCTTTTATACCTCTAAAACATTAACACCTCTTCATTCAAGCATTGAAATTAAAACATTTAGATAAAAGGACACAGGAGGATTTGAAGTGGACAGTGTCCTTTTATTCAGCTGGTGATGGCTGAAACTAAACTTCCTGTTGATAAAAGTCATAAAATTATTTGACTGCTGTAGACCTTGCTTTTGTGCTACGGTGACATATCGACGGAGAGAAAAATGATAGGACCTTCTTTGATTCGGCTGAGCAGAGGTGCGTTGGTGGACATGAAAAGGCAAAAAACTGCAAGGGTAAAATTATTTGTGCAATTTTTCTAATCTTTTAGATAAATATTTATTTGACTAATTGCATTGTGGCCCCACAGCAATTGGTCTGAGGCCAAGTATATGTCTCTGAAGGGTTGGGAAGCTAAACATAAAGAAATCCTCCATCAGTATCCTGACCTTGACTGAGGGACCGTTTTGTCCACAAACAGGAAGATGGCCTTCTCGGAGGGCAGCTGGATGCGTTTTCTGATGATCCACATAAACTGAGCCACTGTGATGTCAGAGGGGACCAAGTACTTCCTCTTGTCAATGTCCACGATCTGTGATCCAGATACTTTCTCCACAATCACCTGACAAACCAAATGGAGGCATCAAAGATATGATTATAACCAACATGCAACATGTATTATGAAACACAGATCTCTTCAATCATTTCCACTTACCGGGACCCTGTCAGGGTACTTGTTGCGGATTTTGGCTGACTCCATACATCGATGTTCTGTAGGAGAAAAAAAAAATCAACATTGGTCTTAAACACAATGCAAGAGGCTCTTATTCAATACCTCCTGTCCTGTACTGACAGCAGGAACAACAGGCGATGGACAAGGATCAATATCTGACGGCTGCAGGGAGATTCGCAAGCAGTTCTTGTGAGATTAACATGCACTACGACTGGCTGAACCACAACACCTGTCAATCTGATCAAAACAAAGAGGTGACAGCATTTAACCATGCCTAAAAGATAATGCCTAATTGGGTTAGTTTCTTTTAAATGATATATATATATATATATATATATATATATATATATTATTTATATTTTATTTTTTTGTTATTTGACTGACAATAAAAAACATGGCTACAATATTGAAAGATAACAGCTAAAGGAGTGATTTTGCAATAATACCGGTTAATACCGGTCCCATCTTGTCCAACACGTCCAATATTATGACTACATTTGGCTTTTGGATGGCCGGTTTATATAAAATAAATTTGGTTACACTATCTTAGACATCACAAATATAGAAATAAACTCTTTTTAAGTTGATGGTTTTATTACTAAACAATTAATCAGAAGCTTGTTGTGTTTTGCAAAGTACACCTTACAATATACAAAGGAGATTTTTCTTTATTAACTGCAAAACAGGTCACTGAGCTAATTAGTATGTGGTACATACAGTATGTAGTTTAAAACCGGGCCAGAGCAATTGCATAAGCAGGAAGCAATGGGGTTTATGGGTAATGCAGTCCTTACAAGAGCAATAACACTGGAGGACAAGAGTCGACTGCCCCTGCAATGTTTTCATTTGTTAAAAGTGCTGCAGCTTTAAATAAAACATTAGATTCTTGGTCAATTAGCTGAAAATAAAACCTCTTTTATTTTCCAGAATCCAAGGTGATGCCTTCAGAAGCCTCATGAGTGAAGTAGAAACACACAAATGCCTGCTGCTTTCGCTTAAAATGCACTGGAACGATTAATGAACTCTCTAAGGGGATGTGGGGGAACCTGCAGGCCTCCTGCAACTGTGCCATAAACAACTTTCTTTATCGACCTGGTACCGCCTCTCAGGCCTCCAGCTTACGCCAAGTGGCGAGCGAGAAACATCTGATATTTAGCTGCATAAACCGACACATTTAATCTTCTTTATCTCGATGTTAGCAGCACCTCTCTGCAAAAACGGAGGTTTGGTACTTTAATGTGTTAATATCCACCATCAGCCTGAATACAGGTGGTGGTCTGGTGACAAAACCAACAAAACACGATCATTTGCTGGCTTACAATAACTGGAAACGCAATTTTAAAGGCGAACAAACCAAGCTGGCTTTTAAATTAGCTGACATTAACCGTTTACAGCTACATTTAACGCCTGAGCACTGTCGACACAGCTAGCTAAAAGCGCCCCCTCTTCTTCAAACAAAAGCCTGAAGGACAGGCCAGTGTGCGAGTCTGTGGCGTTTAAAAGTCGGGTTTTACAATCATTAAACGCCAAATTCATTACACACAGGACAAAATGAAAGCCCCCTCAGTCCATAAAATGAACATGCGTGGACATTTTTAATCACTCTAATCAAAATAACACCTCCCTTACCCAAGGAGTGATCCTCTTTGAACATCCATTTCATGTTTGCCGCTTCCGGACACTTTCCTCTCGATATTGAGAATAACAGACCCGAATCCAGGTTAAGTTGGAAAAAAAATTATTTCTTTGTGGTCTCCTTTAATTTTAACTCTTAAGTGAATGCGGAAATACCACAGAGAAGCTCCAGCTAAACAACAAACAACATCAACCCTCCTCCTTGGTCTCCACGAACCCGCTGAGCGCTGGCCCGGCCATGACGTCACCGCGGACTGTACCACTGCGCCGCACAGATGAGGGGGGGTCAACAGAGCAAAAACAGAGACGGTCGACGTTTCTACGCGTAGGTAACAAAGTTAACATTTAAATAAACTCGGGCGCTCTAAATGTATGTTTATTATTAAAGCCTCCACACACCCGAGTACATATGTGCTTTTTGCAAAGCAATTTATCTCCCATGATTGCCCGTTAAAAACCTGTGGTGCCACTACAGTTACCCCCCAACAGGACGTAAACATAACTGTACTGTATGGGGCACGGTCTGACCATTGAGTTTGAGGTTTTATCCAACTTTCATTAACGCTGTTTGAGTATTCAATAATTATGTATAATCAGAATTATCAGAAAACAGCGGAAGCCTAATCACAGTATTTGAAGGCAATGTCATTTTCGCTTGACCTTAAGTATACCTGTTGTTTTTTGCCACATAGGGGCGGTAGAAACAAACAGCAAAAAACACACTTAATTTACAAAGCTGAACAATTATAACATGCCATGTACTTTATTGTGACATATTTACTACAAGAAACCTCTTTGTGATGTATAGAAGCAGACATTTAATGTCTGTTCAAAGCTCTTTTGATAAGTAAAATGTTTTTGATACCAGGCATTAGATAGAAATAAGCTGAAAACGCTATGAGAGTGAATCAAGACAGACTAAATATTGAGCTGAAACTCACTACGAAGCTCTGTCAAGTCAAAGGATGCTGCAGATTTACTACCATTTAGAGTAAAATATCTGTTATAGCCATTTTAAATAAAATGAAAATGTGAAAGAAGATAGGGGAGAGGGATTGCTATTTGAGAACAGACACACAAGAGATAAAGTACAGAAAGAAATCATGAGGGTATGTCTTTCCATTTTGGATCAATTCATTTATTTTTAAAAGTAGAAATACCCGTACTCTATTAAAATAAACTGTCACATGTAAATATTCTGCTTACACAGTCTTATATTAGTACTGTCCGCAACTTTTACTGTAGTTCTTGACTTAATTACTTTTGTTTTTTGATTACCATCAACACCAAACTAAACATCCATTTGTGCATCAAAATAATACGTCATTGTGATTATTTTTATTTCAAGAAACATTAATATAACCACATGTTAGTGTAAAAGGTTTACATGTCTGGATAGATTTAAAGACACATGAATGAAGAGAAGGCTCTAGTTTGTGCAGTCCAATTTATTTCCCTTCTGTGGACTGCGCTTTAAGCTGGTTGTCAGGTGGCAGAGGTTTCCCTAAATGGTGTCCTGTAGTTATGCCGTAGGGCTCCGACTTGCGCTCCTCCTTCACTTTGGGCCACAGCAAGAACCCTCCCTGAAAACTGAGGTTAAACAGCTTACAGGGGGCAAAAGTCAAAGGTTTTTCTGCCAGGAGCCCTTTGAGTCTGGCTTGCCACCCCTCAAGCATTGCAGTTCGCACTGCAGGAGGAGAGTGAGCCGGACTCCAGAAGATCTGAGGAGCAAGAACCTGAAAGCCACAGAAGTGCAAAGTGCCGTTCTGAAAGAAACAAAATATAAAAGAGGAGCACATTAACTTATGTCAGTAGTTAACCACATGACTTGGTCACAGCACAACATATTTAACAAAAGAAAACAAGAAACAAGGAAGACAAAGGTTAGCTGCCTTTATGCACATGTAAAATGTTAATATGGGTTGTTGATGTTATCAGGACATGAGCAGTGGTACCTGTAGCGGCCACAGTGTGACGTTGATGTCTCCATTGATACCATCAGGCTGGAACATGGTCTGTATTGCTCCAGTGGTGAATGATAACATTGCTTTCTTATCCTTCAAGGGGAGAAAATGCATTGATTATATAGAAAGATAAAAACGGCAATACCATGCAATTGCTCATATTTTCTAACCTAAGAATGTGAAAATTAAGATTTTTTTAAATTAAAACTGTAGTTCAAAAGTCTTCACAGTAAAAAGTGCTAAAACTAAAAGTTATTATACAGAATATCTATGACTGAATTATAATTGATAGCTGTTGAAGATAATATAACTATTTTAATGAATGAAATAGAAACACAATTTTAAATAGTCGTTGAATATTTGATAGAGAGGTGATGATACAGACCTTGAAAATACCATTGTCATAAATTTTATCCAGGGTGAAAGCAAAACCTTGAGTCAGCACTCTGTCTATCCAGCCCTTCAGGATTCCAGGAACGCTGAACCAGTACAAGGGAAACTGAAAAATAATTCACATCCATACGGTTTTCTCTCATTTCATTAAAATTTGTCTATGTTTTTATTTCTTTACTCACTTTATGATCTGCTCTTTATTGTGAAGGTTTCTTGGGATTTTGTTAGAGAGCCAGAGTTATCATAGGAGGTTCATATTTTAACGTTTTAACATGCACAATTCTGACAAACGATGAAAAAAAGGAGCTGTCCCTTCTTTCTTTAAGCTTTGCAAGAACTAAATGGCCAGTGTGATATATTGAATCACTGCACAATTTTAACAAACAGGACAAATTGGAGATGCTGACCTGAAAGATGATGAGCTCTGCCTCCTCTACTTTGCGTTGCTCGGCTACAATGTCTTCACTGAGGCGACCCTCCATCCATGCATGCATGGTCTCCTCTCCATACTGAAAAAGTTCTGGTTTCTTCAGATCACCTGAACAGGGGAGACTATGTCAGAACTTCAGAGTGCAGCTGGGGAGGCATTTCTCATATTGTCAGTCTATGGCACAGAGCTCCTCTGGCCAACAGATCTTAAAAACACATCCCTGAAACACAAGGTTTTGACCAGAAACCCAATGCTGCTGTGACCTGAAATATTCACCGATAATGTCGTCCTCTGTGGCGCCAGCTTTGAAGTTCATGCCATACAGGTCGGACACAATGACCTTATATCCCTGTTTCCTCAGCTCCTGAACCGCCACGTCACGAACGGCTGCGTTGAATGAAGCTGCGCTTTGATGGGCATATACGATCAGAGCCGTCCTCTGAGCTGTAACACAAATACAGTAATGTTTTCCATCACCAACCACGACCATTCCCCATATAATAGGTATACAGCAGCACTTTACGACATGTAAATTTATTTTTACATGACTTTGTAGCCGTGTGCCAAGACCAAGGCATACTTAAGGCTAAATAAAACTAAGATGGCCTGAATGCACAGCTGAAGATTGTGGGATACAGCGTATTTTCTTTCATGTGGCGTTAAACCAAAATATTGTACTATATTAAAACCTGAGGCACTGTAAAAATAAGAAAACTGGTCACAATGACAATGTTTTTTTTTACTGCATTATTATTAATGAAGATATGTATTGATATAATAAGGACATATGTTATTAAAAAGTCTTTGCAACTGAGGAAGAATTTGTACTTTTGTCATTTGTGACTTTTCCCTACATTCAGGTTGGTCCAATGTCAGTAATCCCTTCAAGAAAACAGATGATTGTTTAAATGAAGAAATAATTTCTTCCCATCTCCACATGTTGACATTTGTCTGTAAACAGGCACAGTTTAATTGACAACATGCCTTAGAAAGCAATGTTTATGTATCTTGTCTGTAGAGTATTAGTAGGAAATAGAGTGTGTTTATGGTTTGCACCATCAAAGACCTGGCGTGGGAGAAACCAGTCTGTGCTTTCACAAATATTTTTTAATACATCTTGTTTTTGCTTTGCTTTGTGGAGCTTTTAATATCTTTGTGTTGAGTTACTTTTTTGTGCTAAAAGTACCTTAACTCTAAATAAAATTACTTAAAAAGTTTAAACTTGAGAGAATTATACGATAACTAAAATAAAGTACACCACATTACGCCAAACAACTTACTTTCCCACAAACACTTAAACAGATTCTAATGTTATTTTAAGTAAAAAAAATATTTTAAGTGTTAATGTACACAATAATTACACAACAACACTCAATATCATTAATAAAACATTTAGCATAGCCTTTGCTATAAAGACTATTTTATTGTCAAAGAGCAACTGTGCATTGCTGAAGTTTGATCATCATCATCATCATCATCTGTATGAAATTATGTGGCGACAAAAGCAAAAATCCAATTTCGGCAGAGAGACTTACAGATTTACAAATACAAAGTAAGAACAGCAAAGCAGTGGAGACTCACCCATGCTGAAAGTATGCTGGAGCCGTCTGATCTGTAGAACTGGTTCTCGGAGGCTTTTATAGATCCCGTGCCTTTGTTTGCGTGAGAAACATTGTTAGATCAGATATCAGAGGGAGCAAAGGTGTTTCAAAGCCACAAGCTGTCACACTGGAGGAACAAAAAAAATGCTGCCAAACTGTAGTGACCATTTAGTTCAGTGTTTTGAAATGGAGGAGTGTGTGTGCGTGCGAGTCACTGGTGCAGGCAAATAAGATTCGTTTCTTTTGGCCTGGAAAAGAATGTTTGGCCCATTTCCAAGGGATTGTCTGACAAGGTCATGTGGCTTAATAACCGCTTTAATCTGACTTAATTTCACCTTGTTAGACAAAAAGTGAAGGAAGGCGTTTTAGTAAAGCCTGAGCTGCTCAACCAAGTCCCCCGTGTTTAATGTCACCTTTCACCAGTTTTCTCCAAAAAAGGCCCTCATGACTAGACTAGTTGGTCAGCATTGCAAAATCTAGTAGAGCTGGAGAGAAAATCTTTGACAGTGAATTAGAAGTAACACAACAACAAGGCTGTTCTGAAGCTTTCAGTCACAACAGTTACTTACTCTGCAAAGTTTAAATTAATTAGTTTAATGTTTTACTTTAACTTGAAAGATAAAAATGCAAACATATGTTCCACGAAATATGTCTGATCAAAGTGGGGTGAAGTTTTAGATCAGACAGTGGTCTTTCACAGAAAGGTAATAATGGTGGGTACCGTAAGCAAAAGGTAAAGTCCAAGGACAAGCAGAGATAAAAATAAAAAAATAGAAAAAACACAAGTATGAAAGTATGGCTGGGATCACATAACAGACAGTATAGCAGTTTAGGTGGAGGTGTAGAAATGTTTTATGTTGGCTATGATCAACAGCTGTCACCACATGTGCATTGCAGCTTGCTGTGTACGAGCTGCATCGCTAAAAATCACTGATGCTGGCACCTGTCCAAAGTTTCTGCAAGTGTGCATACAATGGAAATGTGCAGACAATGGAAATGTGAGTGTCAGACGTTTGCCTGGTCTGATATCATATGGACAGCCAGAGGATTGTGTGTCACTTGTGTGTACTATCGGGTTCTTACAGCTTTGTGCATCAGACACATTTAGCCATCTATCTCAAGTCTGAGTCACTATTTTATCACTACACCGAATCAAAACGATTGCGATACGATGAGGTGATTAAAGTTACTCACAGTATGCCAGACTTTGGCAAGACGATTTTAAGATGAACACATCTGCCTGCCTTACTGTCTTTGACCAGCAGAGGGTTCGTGGGCACATGAAGCCAGAAAAGAGGCCTTGAGAAATGAACCATTTTGCAAACCAATTGGCAGCGAGGCTTCAAAGCTGCTCAAGGCCTCATCTGGCCATCACTACTGGTAAAAAACAAATCCCGAAACATAAGCCACTACCAGAACATCAAGGTATAGATAACATATAGATCGGAAAAGGCCCAGTGGAGAGTGGTTGCTAAAATGCGAGTGTAATAGTTTTGAACCATTTGCAGACCACAACCACTACTCCTCCAACTACTCATGTTACCTGGCGTCTCCTAGAAGCCTGTTGTGTTGTCCACAAGCACAGCCTCACAAGATGTAAATGCACACTTACCTACAGCACTAGCACCATTTATTTCAATTTAAGATGTAGTTTGGTTAGTGCAGAATCTAGTATCTTAGTTACAGCACTGTTTACTTAATTTAAAGTGCAAACATTTAGTTAACACTGTAGTCACATTAACTCCTTTTAGTTTATTTAGTGTGAATTCATTTTCTCTTTGTTGTTGAGTTACCTGATTGGAGTTTTCCTTCTTGGTGTGACAGAAGAGGTGTCAGAGGGTGAAGCTGGAATATATGCAGCAGCTGAAACAAAGGACCAGACCAACAGCTCTGAGTAAACAGGGGGGAACTGGAATTTCTTATTTTCACTACTTTGTGACTTTATACATTTATATATATGGTATGGTAGTTTTGGTCTGATTTAGATATTGATTGAATGAATGAGTATCAGTCACAGGAGGCCATGACAGTACTTGAGCCCATGCAGCTGTGTTCATCACAGGGCAATGTTGCCTCACACAGCTGAAAACTGAGAGTTTTCACAGGGATTTGACCTGATTATTTCCTGTTGTCACCTGCATGGAGATAAAGCAGGTGCACTCAAGACTTGACTAATTATGTGCTGAAAAAAATGTTTTTCAGTGTCCATGCAGCTGAATGTGTGTGTCCTTCCTGCCTGTTTTCAGCTCATGCACCTCAGTTGTGACAGTTTTGTTTTTCAGTGTGCCCTGTAGGCCCAGCTGGTAATCCAGACATGCAGCGGCCTGAGAGCACGCTGAATGGATTAAGGCAAATTTATCCTCGTGTCCAGAGCAGAAAGTCTGATCCTGTCATGTTACTAGATCTCATTATTTCCCTCTAGCATCATTAGCTTTTATTTAAAGTGAAATCTGTGCCAGCACCACAGTCAGGGTGTTTCTCAGAACCTGCTGAGCCCTAAGTCTCCGGTCGGCTGCACCACGAGGAGTAAAAGAAAATGGCAAATAATTTAAATTATCACTAAATACTACTAGAAGTATCTTAGTCATGGTAAAACTATTGTTTGATCAAGATCATTGTCATTAATAATAGTAAAATGGTTAACATACTATTTAAAAGATAAAATCCAATTCATAGAAGCATTACATTTAAAGGAAATCTGAGAAATTAATAAATTGGGTCATAGGAGTGCGAAAACATCTGGTTTCAGGGCTGGGTGGAATATTTGATGACAGCCAGAGAAACTTGCGAACAGAGGAGGGTTCATAGTAAGAAGAAGAAGAAGAATCCACTTTATTGTCATTGATACATTTTTTACATGTTACAACGAAATTGGTCCTCTGCATTTGACCCATCACCCGTGGAGGGGAGCAGTGAGCAGCCACAGGAGGCGCTCGGGGAGCTAGCGCTGGGTGTCTCACTCAGGGACACACCTGGTGTTGGGGTACGGGCTGGGTGTCTCAAATTGAATCCGTTATACAGAAGTCACTCAACATTATTTAACGTAACATAAATAAACTGTGGGAACACAGTTTTTTCCTTTAGGCTTTATGTACCAAACAAAACCCTTTACAAACCTGTGATGTTTTTTCAAATGAGAAACCCTTATATTTTTTACATATGGTTGGTTTGTGTGTAACATCACTACAGACAGAACAGTCTTATCTTGGCAAGTTATTTGGTAATTTACTGGCTCTGGCTCTTACAATGGTTCTGATTCTGCCTCTGTTCTGTGCAGCTGAATTCAGTTCATTTGAATATTATAGATTTGATGATTGCTAATCCGTGTATGTGCAGAGCAGAGAGAGAGGGAACAGGGAAAAGGCGTGCCAGAAATCACAAAATGCATACTTGTGAAGATTCTCTGGAAGTTGAGTCATGGCAACTTTGAACAGTGAAGCCCAACATCCAGACATAGTAATGATCTATGAACACCATATTTTTCCACTTTTCTAAAAGTTTCTATTCCAAAGGTTAGTGTTATGACTCAGTGAAGTTACAGCTTCCACTAAAAATGTCTGATTGCAGTGATCAGTTCAGTTCAACTTTTGATAAGTAATACTGGTGCAATGAACTCATAGGTGTGACTGGAGAGGTTTCTAAATTTTAATGAAGCCACTTGGGAATGAAGCCAGGTCTTGTGCATGCCAAGATCATTTACCTATTAGTTGAGCTATCAAAGACAACGCATTATACTGAACATGTCTTGATAATCTGGTGCAGCTGTTTCCACAGTGAAACAAAGCTAATTTACAGTGGTTTATAGGAGTAAATATAATTTGAGAGGTATTTGAATTACACTTACAATACATGATTTATTAGTGTGTTTAAACCCCAACTGTTTACAACAGTTGAATTAATCCTGATGCTATGATCATAGCTTATATCACCATTACAGATGAGAGAGCCCAGACAAGCACAGATCATGACACTACTTCCACAGAGAGACCTTGCTGCACTGACAAATAAATCTGCCAAATAACATGATGTAATTGTGACATACCAGCTGGTGAAATGTTGTGGTTAACACATTTCCCTTTATCAAATTAGCAAAAACATTTTGGACTTCCTTTATTTTTGTACAAAATAAAAGAAAAATGTACATGCAGCTGATAAAAAAATTAAAGGAAGCATGTTTTTTTTTACCAGGAAATAACCAAAAAGCTAATTGCATGGAGGTGGTTGAAGGGGCTGGAGGACATATACCATTCAGGACTGACAAGCCACAGCTAGCAAAATGTGATGTCCACATATGTGGACACCAGGTCCTAGGAGGTAAATAACGTTCTTTTGAATCTTGAAAATCAAGATCAGATACTATGGGCAAAGAAAAATTGAAAATTAGGCCTAACTCTAAGTAAGTCTTGCACATTTCACAACACATTTCTTGGTCATGTATAAACAGTTTTTACTTTGTTGCATAAATAGCACACACACTATCGCACTTGCAGAATGAATTTGAACTTTGAAATCTTAACTTAAGCATGAATTGAGCACTAACACACTGTCCAGGCCTCAAACACTCTTGGATAACACTGCCAATAGCTACACAGCAATGTTAATCAATGTCCTTGAAATAATCAAGTGAGATTCAATGAATCTGCACCCTGACACTACCCTACTTGGTGTCTTTCCAAATAAAGTTAGTTAGCCTAACGTTGATATTTTACTATGCAGAAAGAAGAGAACATATTGGTGCAGTGCAATTGTTAGTTTAGTCAGTTGCAGCTGAACTTAGTCTAAAATGTTGTTTAAATACTAACAAGCACATCACATTTTGTTTCATTTGAGACAGGAATGTCCAAACTTTTTGAAGTAGGACCAAGGCTGGTTACATGGAGAGTCCCAGGCATTTCCTTGTAAATTCTTTACAGTGGGATTAACTTACACTACCAGTGAAAAGTTTGAACACACATAGGAATCACTATGGTTTTCATAAAAAGATTGTTTCCATCATTGCAGATGCTTTTCTAATATGTGTGTATATATATATATATATATGTATGTATGTATGTATGTATGTATGTATGTATGTATGTATGTATGTATGTATGTATGTATGTATGTATGTATGCATGTATGTACGCATACACATACATGCATGCATGCAAATCAGTGAGGGCCCAAATAAATATTTCCTCCACTGTGTGTTTATATATATATATATGTATATATATATATATATATATATATTTACTGTATGTATATATATACTGTATATAGTGATATAACATTTGCATGCTCTCAGGATCCTTGCATCATAATTCTGGACATATGGGAGGCTCTTTCTGGGGATCCTGATAAGAAGTTCATTGCAATAATTCAGTCTGAATGACATGAAAGCATGAACAAGCTTCTCAGCATCAGGAAAGGGAAGTGTAGGGTGGAGTTTTGTAATGTTTCGTAAATGGAAGATGCAGGATTTACGTAGTATTTTATGAGTTTTCAAGGTTAGCTGATTCTTATAGCAAGATTGGTCACTGATGAAGAGAGGGCGATGTCCTGGCCAGAAATTACAATGTTAGTTATGGCAGGTAATTTTACCTGCTTTGGAAGCCTCGTCCATGCTTTTCTCTCCTCCAGGAAAGCACCGTGCTTTCCTGGAGGAGGTCCTACAATAAAGCTAATGGTGATGGAGATGATAGTATTCTGTAGAAAAGTGTGACAAAGTGGGTGAGAGCACACCACATTTGTCCCCAGTTTATTCATTTATTCACATTTATTTAACTTGGTTACAGTTTAACTTTTGTCAGATATGTTTGGAACTCTTGCTTCACTCACTATCCCGGGTTTGTTTGTGTTAGT
>JAUMHF010000017.1:16135022-16232748 GCA_032359275.1 Microctenopoma steveboyesi
ACCAGACTAGACCTAAACATTTTCATTCACTGCCTAAAACTAGATTAAGAGAACCCAGTTAAACAAACAAAATATGCATATTTTTCACACTTAAAAAACTGTGTGTGGCAAACATATGTGGATGATTGGCTTCAGTAACTCGTGTGACTCTCCTATAGCAACACTAATGTTTCATTCTTTTGTTAAGCTTCAGCTCATGGATTTGATATGTTACCATTTTACTGTAGAATTTGCTTCTACTAATGGTGTATGCCGCCACCATGTTTCACTGATGGGATGAGGTTCCTCTGGTGCATTTCAGTTCTTAGTTATGCTTCTCATTCAGGCAAAACCAAAAAGTAGAACATGGCATTAGGTAATGTATTATGTCATGTTTAATATGAAGTGAGTGTCAGTACAATAAATGTGAGTATTTATTTTCAATATACATTTTATATTTTATTTATTTGGTTGTTTTTATTGGGATCCAAAGTAAAATAGATTTTACCGCTGTGAAGGTGCCAGTGAAGTAAGGCTCTGCTTAAATGAACACTTATTTGATAGTTTCGCACTGTCTGGCTTTTCACAATGTATCATTGAAGCTGTGTTTTATTTTGTAATGCCCATAATTAAATGTTGAGTACATGTATTGGCTATGGGAGGGATGTTCTTATTTCTTGTTGTGTGCAGCTTGCCTCATCTGAAACAATAGTCTGTCCATGTTAATTTCTTTTTATTTGGAGCACACTTAAAAAAAAGAGTTGTTATTCTTTGTTATATCAACAGTATATATGTAAATATATTCTCTCTCATGTAAAAATTTAGAAATGTTTGTTGCATGCTGTTCAAATAGATATTCGACTAAATGTTAATGAATTTTTACATTTTTATGTTGATTGCTGTCAGATAACTTTCTCTTATAGATGAGGTTTTACAATAAAGTTGTCTCCTTTTTGTATTCTATATACCTGTTAAGATTAGTTGCATGTGTTGTTAAAATAAAATTTACATCGTACTAAATAAAAATCTGATTTTCTCAGCGTCTCTTGTGACAGACATTTATTACACACAATTGTCTGTTAACCAAACACTTATTCATAAAACCAGTTCTGTAGCATATGTCAGTGCAATGTACAAAAGGTCTGCATAACATTTTTGCATTACAGCTAAAAAATAAAATACTTAAATTTAAAACAATTATTAAATTAAAATAAAGCAAAATAACCCCTATCTATGAGAAACTCTGTGTATAGGAACACACAGCTACTTGTATTATTATTATTATTATCATTTTATATAACTCGTTATTGAGACGTGTCAACTACGATTCATCTGAATGAAATGAAACCACTGTAGATTCAGCAGAAGTCACAAAGACCTATCATCATCAACATTTTAATCATTTTTAATCATGTAATTCTCTTCATAAAAAAATATTCATACCAGAAATGTACAAAAAATACAAATTATGTGTTTTATAAACCACTGATGGTGTTATACTGCGCTTACAGATAAGAGAGAGAGGTTAAAGTAAAGTGGTATTCAATGGTAAATGTAATTTTCACTTATTTTGTCTCAACTGTTCTGGAACAAAAACAACTAACCCTAACCCTTTTATAGAACCCGTTATAGCAGTGTTATAAAGTGCTTTCTCTGCTGATATGACATAGCAGCACATCAAATACAGTAAAATGCACAAAAATAAATAGAAAACACCTCGAGAGTATAAATAACTGGATTGTATTTGTAAAAGATTTTCACAGTTACTTGATTATTCTGACTTGTACAAGGTATTTTTATCCCATCCCTCTGTTATTTTCCCTTCATTATAACACATCAAATAATGGTCTGTAGAAACTCACACACACACATACATACAGACATTATAGGAAACTACCTGGCGGATAAATATAATATTAATTTTGTATTAAAAAAATGACAGAACACTTCTTTATAGAATGTTCGATCCGAAGTTGGGGAGTGATTTTAAACAAAATGTTTTGAAATTATTTCTTGCCGTCTAATTTTGTAGAAACCTGGCATCTTAACAGGGGTGAGCACACTTTTTATATCCACTGTATTATCTCCTATGTGTTGCTACGAAATGCTACGACATCATGTAACAAGGCTTAGTTTACATCAGAAAAGTGGCTCCGTCTCTCTGGTTAAATATTAACCGTGACATGACCCATATTCTTCTGCTTTCCTGTTTTAGTTTCTCGTTATCGCTGTAAGGCTGTTTCAACATATCCAACCATTATCTGTAAAACCATTCCTCCAACACTTGTATCTAGGATATCTGTTTCCCTGTGCATTCACCAACCCTGTAATTATGGACAGAGGGAGTGGAGCGGTAATTGAGAACACACGTTTCTTATTGCCTTTCAATCTTCATCTTAACTCAGGTGTCGGATATTCACACTTGCTAAATTCTTAGCTGCACTGCTGACTTATGTTAAAGAAAATAGTGAATAATAATACAGATCAGCAGTATGGTCCAGGTTTTGTAAAGTCTTTCCAAATCCACACATGGTCAACATTGTCTTGGGTTAGGGTGGCTATCAGCCTGGAATAAACACAGCGGTTGTATTTCACAGAAAAGAGTCTAAAATAACCTCTGTCTGGGGGGTCAGTGGGCAGGATACCCAAATATTTCATACACATCCCCAAAAACACATCTTCAATGTAAAGAGCTTTAACATGTTTGGATGCCTCCAAAAGTTTTTTAGGGAGGTCCATAGACAAAACGTACCCCAGACCCAAAACATAACATGGGTATAGTAAGTGAGGGTAAACCTCCACAGGTACATACCACTTAGATCTGGGATCTCTCCGGACAGTAGCATATTTCTCCACAAGTCCTGTCATATAGTTTTCCTTTGGAGCAGTTAACAACATATTTACAAGTTTGGGCACATTTAGAAATGTGTCTGAGTCAATCTTCATGGCGTAGGAAGCATTGAAGCAATAGGAGTCCAGCCACTCGAGCATCACCATGGTTTTGATTGTCAGGTTCTTGTAGCAGTCCAGGAAGTCACTCTGGATCAGGTCTTGATGCTCTTTGCTCTCCTGCTGCAGCTGAATTTGAAGATTCTCTGCTTCCTCTCCTTTGTAACGCCCCAACAAAAAAAACAGCTTCACCACTTTGCCCAGTATAAGACTTTCACTTCCCCAGGTGCTGCGGATGATATCACGACGGGGCCTGTTGTTGGGCGCCACAGGAATAATTAAAACCAGGAACGGCTTCTGCTGCTCACATGCATGTGGCTCATTTATAATGAAGTAATATTTATAGGGGTATTCCACTAAATACAGTCCCGGAGATACATACGGAATTGGTGTTGCTGGCATTGTTTCATTTTGAGTTGTCTGCATATTTGCGTCCATCTCTTTTGTCGATGTGATATTTGTAGTTTGAAGAAATGGAGACAAGCTGATTTCAGTCTCAACCTGAGCAGCAGTTATCGGTTCACTAGTGCTGATGCTTTCATTTGTGAAAGAAGTTTCATTTTGGCTCCAACTTATCATGGGCAACCAGGATTTAGGGTTCCAATCAGGCAGAGTTTCTTGTAAGTTTGTGTTGTAAAAAAACAGTACTGCTGCTGACACCAGAATGAAGAAAAGGCAGTGACGCTGTGACCAGCTACACCATTTCCTGATTTCTGCCAGTTTGAAATAATGTACTTCCTTGCTGAGAGACATGTGGCAGTGAAACATGGTGGGGAAAGCACATACATTTCTCATCAGTGTTTTTGCCATCAAAGTATTTAATCAAATCATTTAATTACATAGTACAGGCTATAAACTGTAAACACAGGCTCTCGTCTGTTTGACTGCTTCACAGGCAACACATTAAATAGTGTTTTAATTTCATATCCATAACTTCTCAGACATGTTCCACAGCTAGGAGGCTTTAATGACCATATATAGTACTGCTTATTCTCCGCCTCGTCACTGGACAAGAATGCTTGAATAAATTCAATTCAAATTTAAAAAGTCAAACATACCTTTCTCCTTCTGTAGATAAACCACTTTTGAGCATGATGGCACTCCACGGACGATAGATGTAGGTTTAGGATTACACAATGTTGTTCCACTGGGGATTCAGGTGCAGATAGGTGTGAATCTTACTGGTCTGTTGGAACAGTTACTGGAGCTGAAACAAACATTATGATGTTTTTGCCCCAAGGTAGTCCTTACCCTGCTGTATGTTAACATCCAATGGCACTGCGAATTGCACTAGTTGCTCTGAGGAAGATTGTCCTTTTACCTTCAGCAGAAGCCACACCTGTGTTTGCTCCACCTCCTGGTTTACAAGTTTTGCCTCACAGTCTATGTAAAGGTGGGAATCCTCCAGAGACTTTGGAGACAGATCATAGCTCACCTGCTGCTCTTCATGACATAAACAACATATGTTTGTGCGCTGAATGAGAAGGCTAAGTGTGTGAAAGTACACAAGTGACTCACTAATCCATGGATTTAAGTGTACAGTTGAGTTCTGAGCATGATTTATTATCTTAATACAGTTGCCACTGTGTTGAAGTTCAAGGCATACAAATGATTGTTCCTGTGTGTTTATGACACTTGCAGGCTATGGCGCATGAAAACCTCATATTGGGTGGTAAGGAAGTAGTGTTTAGATTCTAAATGCAAATTATTTTTTTAAGTTTACTGATATTTCTTTTTTAAGTTGGGTAAACCAAATTAAAATGTATTAAGTAAATGAATAAAAATGTCATGTGGTCTGGGCAGACTGTTGCTATAGCACTGGCTCGCTGACAGAGACAGAGGCTTGGAGGGAGGGACCAACAGCTGTTCATTGTTTAGCAACAAATACAAAGTCTGAGTTTCCTGATATAATTAAAAGATACAGAAAAAACAACGGCTGATTAAATAAATCACTTCAAAAAGTATATCAAGATAGCAGCTGAAATAATCGGCCAGTAAATTAGCCAAAACTCACTTTGTGTTGAAGTGAACCAATATGCAAACCTTAAATTAATACTGACATATCCAGGTTGAGTTGCTAAAGACATAAACTAAACAAACTGCTTGTGGTCCGGATAAACCACTACTTGTGAAGTCTATTTCAGTCCCAGACTGAGCGGCAGTTGTCGGTTCAGTAGCACTGATGCTGGGGCATAGGTTTCCTGTATGTTTGCATTGTAAAGGCGCTGGTTGAAGTAGGAAGCTGAAGATATGTGTAGACTGGCTTAATTTTGTTTGGAATGAGATTTGTCCTAATGGTGTGAAATTGTCAGGGTATGAATAGGTCTTTCAGGCTTTGACAAAGAGAAACTCAGGTAAGAAAAGAAAATGCCTTATTATGACTATCAATATTTTGAAAGGAGTGGCTTTACACGCTGCTTCTCTCTAACGGGCTCAGTGTTTGGACTGCTTCCATAAACACAGTTTGAGAATATCTTTACACTTCCTGCTCTTTGGAAGTTTACTCCACTGACCGTGACACAGATTAGTTAGATCTCTTGTTTGAAACATTTCCTGTGAAACATGCTGTTTAAAAATGTAATACGATAGCTTGATTTTGGATCTGCTTTTATCATAATATGTCTGTAGCCAAAGACTATGTTTTCTCCCAGTTATTTGAGAAGCAAACAAACATAAAACCAAATTCCCTGGAAAGTAAATGTGCTGTAACTTCATCCACCCTGGATAAATATTAACCAATTTCATATTGTAATCTTTGCTTGTGGTGCAGCTCAAACCAAGTGGATGCTGTATCTGAATATTACACACAAATGTACTATGGTGTCATTTGTGTGTAAAGGTTAATTCCTATTCAGGTTTTTAAAACCCAGCATCCACAGAAAGAACACTGTTGTTTATCTTTTATAAACTTCACTAAATCTACAGATTTCTCCCTCCCCCGAAAAAAACTTCCACCATGGGTGACCGGGCCTTTTGTTCAGTTTCCCCACGACTTTGGAATGTACTGCCTGACAAACTCAGATTACCACAGACAGTGGGAAAGTTTTTAAAGGCCTAAAGACTTTCCTTTTTATTTTAACATTTAAATGTGTTAAAAGTTAAAGGCTTTTATTCTTTTGATCTAGCTTTTATTTTGGGGTTTTATATTTTTATATATTTGCAGCTCCTGTAGTGTTTTTAGTTTGTCTAAAAATAGAACTTTCTTCCCTCCATGACTTGCTGGATGTTGCTGCTATTTACTAGAACAAAAAATGGTTGTAAAACCCCCAACTCATTTTTTGCTATGCTTATCTCAGGCATATTTCCATGGAAGTAGAGCAGTGTGTGTGTGTGACCCATGGGAAATGTGACAGCCATGTGTGATAAGCTTTATCATGCTTCATTAAATCTGACTTCATGGGTTTTATTACATGTCTCGCCAGTATTTAAGAGACTGACACCAAACATTCTGAGCCCCAGATTTAAGATTGCTGTTCCCAGCAAATACCAAAGGTAATATAAGAATTTTTAAAACATAGGTAGCAAGCAAAATCCATCAACTGCTGTATTATTTAATACTAATAAACTCACTACATGTACAGCTCGGAAATGTCAAAATATTCTTGGTCAGTTCTTATTGTATTAGTTTGACCTAAGATGCAATGAAACAGTGATTACATTTATTTTTGGTGAGTATAGCTTTTTTGCAAAATGTAACCCCATTTTAATGAATAAGTGGGCTTCAGTTGCTCTACATGCAGCATTAAAACGAATCATTAGGACATTAAAAAGCGCAGTAAAGATATATATATATATATAACATTGTTAGATGATCTGATATGATTGACTAGCCTTATTACACATTGTGATTACAAGCGCAGTGACCTTCAGTTGGACTTTAGTTTTTTTGTATGTTGCAGGCCCTGAGCAGTCAGTGTTTTTTGGGCATACACTTAAATGCAAAGCAAAATTTGCATGTATTCAAAAGAAACCTTGCATGTTCAAATCCAAGAATAAACTCATGTAAGTCTGTTTTAAAATGAAGTATAAAGCACTTAATACTACTCAGTGCCTTATAAACAATGATCTCTGTATGAATGCAATGTCATGTATTAATGTCATGTTGTTTTTGTATAATATATAATGAAAATATAATGTATTCAGATTGTTTATTATGAGAGGGAATCATTGGTTAGCACAGACCTCCAGCACCTTGGGACTGACACTATTAGTCACTATCACATTCTGGTTCAGTCTCTCCAGCTGCTATTTTGCTTGAATGATGGAAACAGAAATAAGTGGAGAGGGGTGGACATGTTGGAACATGTGATTTTTGGGGTGGTGTGGGAGGAAAACACACTGAAGACCAGTAGGGCGGGGAATATATTATGTCTGTGTCTCTGTAGGAGGGAGGGAGTCAAATAAATGTCATTTACCTGTAAAGTGTATATGCTATAGTACAATAAATGCTATAGTACTAAAAATAAAGTTCAGATAATAAAATGAAGAACGGCTCATTTTCATAGCTTTTTGTGTTGAGGACTAGAAAATCTAAAAAAGGTTTTCAGAGCTGTTAATGCACACTATTAATACACTGTATCCGGAAAGTATTCACAACTTTTTGCACAATTTGCAATGTTCTGGCCTTATACTAAAGTGGATTTCTTACCTCACAATTCTACACACAATAAAAATTCTTGTGAAGTGAAAAAAAGTTTACATTTTTATATTCAAAAGTGAGCTCAGGTGCGTTCTGTTTCCGTTAATTATACTTCAGGAGTTTTTACAACTTGATTGGAGTCTACCTGTAGTAGGTTCAGTTGATTAGATTGTATTCAGATAAGCACTCACCTTTATATATAAGGCCTCATAGCTGAGAGTCCATGTCGGAGCACAAACCGAGCCGTGACATCTAAGCACTTGTCTGTAGACCTCCAAAACAGGATGGTAACGAGGCACAGATCCGGGGAAGGCTACAGAAAAGTTCAGGATAACTAACACTAAGTTTGGACCCACCAGGACTCTTCCTGGAGCTGGTCACCCGCTTATCTGAGTGAACAAAGTAGAAGGGTCTTAGTCAGGGATGTGATCAAGAACCCACCCTGACTGAGCTCCAGCATTGCTCTGTGGAGAGAGGAGAAAACTTACAGAATAGCAACCATTTCTGCAGCACTCCAAAATCAGTCACAGCTCATCTGGGTTTCAGCTGAGGTAGTGACTCTCTTGGTGTTTGGCAGGGTGAGAAGTATCATTAAGATCCTCCATATGGAGAACCATCATGTTTGGAAAAAATCCTACAGACCAGACCAATCGTCTCACTAGAAAACAGATATGAAAACTTAGATTACATTTGAAAATGATATGACATCCCTTGCCTGTTAGGGAGGGGTTGTCCTTGCCTGCCTGTTTGTCTTTGCTTTTTGCTACAGGGGGGCGGAGTCCAATTTGGTTGAGCAGGTGCACCTGCTCCCTGTGCTCTGAACAACCACATAAAGACCCTGCTGGCTACTGCCCCTCAGCTGCTGATTCCTTTACCTGCCACATCTTTTGTTTGAGTTTGCTCCACGCCTCATTCATACACGACACCTGCCATGCATCCACTCACATACTCACTGATACTCATGCATCATGTTTTGTTTTATTTAGTATTTGTTGTTTTGTATTTCCTTGATTAAACACTTAATTTGAAACACTACTCCTGTGTCTCTCCCACCTGTTTTGGCATTGCTACAAGCCAGTCATGACAATATAAAGATGTTAGTTTTTAGGTGAAATGTGAGGAATATTAACTGTATTTACATGAATACAAATATTTCAGTAATAGTCTGATTGAAAGTGCAGTCACTTTGTGCATGTCAAAAATGTTATTTTCTGATTCAATGCTTTGAATATGTAAACACCTGAACATAATTGTGTAATAATCCTTAAATAACAATAATAACGGGATAGTGACGATGATCACATTATTTTGACTCCTTCGGAAAGTAGGAAATATAATTATCTAAAGTAATAACAATAACAAAAAAAGTATATGTATATCCCATGATCTATTTTCCAACGATTCTTCTGCGCATTCGACCTCTGACGAAGGTTCCCTCCCCTCCGTTTAGCTTTGTACGTAATGACGCAGGGAGCGTCACTCACGCCGTACGGAACCGACGTATTTCTCACGTCATATCTTCCAACTCAACCACCGCTTCCTGGCCGGCCCAGGCAGCCGCCTCAGGCCCCGCTTCCTTGTGAACCGCTACCCCGTTATTACCACCACTCCCCGGTATTAACAAAGCAGACCTCCTCCGCTCAATCTGTGGAGCTGCCGAAGACATGAGAGGCTGAAATCCACAGTTCCTTAGCAGAAGTCCCGGGACTCGCTACTAGGTCAGTGCTTGTTTGAGTTGTTGTTTGTTTTGGGAGTTAAAGAGCTCACCACAGGAAACCACAGGAGTGAACTGATTTATATTGTCTTGGGAATTAGGAACTACAGTGTACTCTTTGCTCTACTGTTTATTCTCTCCATGGAGAATTCTGAATTAAAGGGGTCGTGTTTTTCCCTCGGCAGTAGTTGCATGTTAGTTTCAGTGATGGTGACTTGGGATGGGGGCTTTGTTCTGTGTTTGCACCCCTAGCATATACTGACAGTACCGATATGTATCTGTTCTGCTACTTTTTATTTTACAGCTCTAATCCATGGCCGGATTTACCTCTTCGTGAGACCTGGGCCAAATAAATAGTTGTTAGGCCCCCACAAACCCCCACCCCATAGACTGTGTGGGATATTAACACATTCTGATCAGGTTTATGACAGAAATTTTACTTTTTCTAACATTCGATTTGTTGGAAGTGGAGCAAAACCAGTATGTGCCCTCAAACCCCTACAGTATGTCATAGATATCTGGTCTCTGATTTCTGTAACCCTGTCCACACTAACAGACCTTTCTTTAATACTATGTTTTACTATGCCTCTTTCAAAAATATTTGATGATAACATAAACAATTTAATTACAAAGACCTTAAAAAATGCAGTAGAAGTTAGCACATGTGCTGTAAGATCCTCATCGTCATCATCATGTGCTTTGTTCTGCACAGCAGCTCTCCTGTCTGCTCTTGTAGACTGGTCCACAGAACCAAATACTATGGTGGTATGCAAGTACAAAGACAAGAGCAGGGCTGACATTAATATAATAATGTATTTAGGTGACTAGCGGGCAGAATCCTTAGTCTGGGAAAGTGACAGTGTAATTTGAAACTTGCTCAGCTCAGCTCCGTAAGCTGCAGCTGCCACTCCTCAGGCCATGTCACTTTCAGACTACATAGAGTTCGGAATGGAAATAGGCATTTGGACAACAGTCTTTTTACTTTTCAATTTAATTTTTAATGTTGGATAAAGTTCTAGCATTGTCTCAGTTGGCAGAGCAGTCCCAGCTCCTCCCAACCAGATGATGGTGTCCTTGAAGAAGACACAGAAATCCAGTAGGGCTATCTATCTATCTGAAGCTGTCTAACAGCTTATGTACTCCGGGGAATCAATAAAATACAATATGTCATTACATTACATTATTATTTTATACATGTTTTTGTAATTAACCAGATCCCAGTTCAGAATTTTTAGCCTGAAAGAAACTAATATTTGACTAAAAACTTCTAAGATGTTCATGAAAGTGGTTTTATTCTTCCTTTAATGATAAGACCACCAGCAACTTAATTAAATGGTGAACCTGAACAATCAGCTGCATGTCATCTCACTGCCTTGCTCTAATCTCATTAAATCAGCAGCAGATTCTGTTTGATGCACATCACCAACATCAAAAACCATATACCTATTTCTCTCTGTTCTGTTAGCAGCATTGTGGCTGGAGTGAGGTACGGCTGGAGCTTGAAACATAGCCGCTGTGGTGATGGTGTTGGACTCAGGAGAGGTCTTCATGGATCAGGATGAGGGTAAAAGTGTTAGGAGCAGCAGGGACCTCTTGGAGTCTGATGTCCAAGAAGATCCACCAAAAACTACCAGCACCTCTGCTTTGACACCTAGATCACCAGCCAAAAGGAGCAATGTTGGTAAAAAGGAGAAGGTGTCCCACAATGGACTTCCCGCCCAGGCAAACAGCTGCCAGCTAGGTAGGAGAAGTTTGTCACTGAAAGGTGGGACCACTCCAAGACCACCGAGGCCACTGCTCCAACGTCCCCAGGGCCTGGAGATAACACCACAGCACCTGCGAGGGACTAAGGAGCAGATGATGGACAGACGGATTGTTCAACCTCCTTGGCGCAGTGGCTTGGCTGTCCCCTCGCCCCCAGCTCGCAGCCTGACTAGCCCCAGTCTAGGAGCAGGCGGCTGGATGCGTCGCAGTGAAAGTACCTGCTCAGTCAACTACCCTCTTGGGCTTCGGGGCAGCAAGGGGCAAATGCGGCCTGCCACCTCCCTGCCCCACATAGCTAAAGGGCTGGGAAGCAACACAAAGCCTAACTCCTCCAGACCCTGTCTGCTTGTCGCGCTCAGACCTCTTAACTTGGCACAGGAGAAGCAGGCTTTCTTCCAGTCCGACTACAAGTACGAGCCCCAGTTTGAGTACACAGAGCCTGAGCCTAGGAACGTGCTGGACAAGTACAAAGAGGGCTCAGGCCTTTTCCTCGAACAGGTAACTCAGGATCAAAGCATCAAGCTCAGGGTTTATGCTCGTATGGTTGTGACTGTTTGTTGTACCGTGTCTGTTTGCAGGCGGTTGGAATCATGGAGTGTGTCCTGAGGAAGTTTGGTTCCTATGAGAACTTTGAAGAGGTGACAGGTGGCAGCATCCTCCCCAAGAGTCAGGTCTGGGCTGCTGTACGTAAATATCTGCAGAAAGAAGGCTGTGTTGGAGAGGTGAGTGCAGTGAGCAAGCTGTGATAAGTAGCTGTCTCTGAAAGGTTTATAACGCTGATGAGCATTTTTGTGCTGCGCCAATGCTACTGTTACATTAAGCTTAATCCAGAAGAAATTCAGCTTTATTGATAAGATGTGTCCTCACAGTTGCACAGAAAACCATTTAAAGCAAAAATAATTACTTTCTAATAATCTGATATTTGTTATGTATCTAATAATATTTTGTTTTTGATGTAACATAATAACTGCTTAAATTCAACACAAGCTATTGTGTTCAAATTGACCAAAATTTATTTCAACATAAAAAGATACCAAATAGAAAAACAGTGGAATGTTATATGAAAAAATACTAGTTACTTTTATTGATTTTCACTCTCAGCATTTATAATGCTAAGAGTGATATTTTGTGCTGTCAATGCACAATATATGAGGAGAGAACAATACACACCTTATAAATAACTTGAAGTCATTTAACTGGTGGAACGTAATGAAGTACATTAACTGAAATACTATAGTCAAGTACAATGTAATGGTACTGTGCTTTTCTTCATCAGATCAGTAATAAGTACTTACTGTACTTATACTAGTAGTTGGAAATATTGTACTTTTCGGCCACTTTTACACCCAGTTATTTAAATTAAACCAGTATTTTCACTAGTCAATGAGTTTCACTTCATTTCCCCCCAGGGGGAACTGTTCAAGCAGTTGAGACGGAGGTGATCTGTGTTTACCTATGTGTAAAACACCAGCCCATTCCTGCCCCTAGGTGTCGGCTAAAGTCACTATACCTGCAGTACAGTTTGTGTGATCTCATTCACATGGGCCTGCACACAGCAAATATGTGATATGTAAATGTAAACATAATGATGAGTTAAACATATGTATAGTGCAGCTCAAATCATTACCAAAAAAAATCAACCAGAAGTATTTACTTTGCACAAAATTTCAATGGGAAATATTCTAAATTGACCTGAGATTTTGACAGAGGTTTATAATATACAGTTCAGAAGGAAATGTTGTACTTTAATTGTATATTATGTACTATATTTATCTGATAAACATTACCTGACTGATCTTAAAAACATGCTCTAATCCAGTAACATACAACACATAGATAAAGATTAAATCTGGCTGGTTGGTTCCCAACCTATTAGACAGTTTTTGATATGTGTAAAGTGTTAGGAGTTCCACCAAAGAGACACTTCCCCTCTAAACTGCTCTTCCAAAGATATCAAATATTTCCCTAGACCTTAGCTATAAATCTGGACCTATAATTTAATAATGTCAGATACAGTATTACATAATTACATAGATGTTTCTGTGTTTTACAGGTTGTGGTGCGCTTATCTGATGAGCTACTGTCTCAGGCGGTGATGGTGGTGGAGAGCTGTCGTCCCACTCTGACCATCAACCTTGCTGGAGCACGGCAGCACTGGCTTGAAGGGATGCTGAGACATGAAATAGGTACACTTCAGGTCGCACTCTCACCCGACACACTGGCATAAGACGCAGGTCAGAAAACAGTACAGTACAGTACAGTACTGTTCAGATCGAAGCTGTTACAAAGACAAATGGTGAATCCATCATGTGTACGTCAAGATTGAAAAGTAGAATCCCTAGGATACATTGGTCTTAACAGAGTAATATCAGTAAAAACGTTGTCCTGTCAGTAACCTCTTTGGATTAATGTGCTAGTATGAATGTGAAAATGAGACACTGTTCAACTCCTTTAGACTCAGTCAGAGAAGAACTGAGGCGTATTTCTGTTTTTGATTAAAGGTGAAATATCTTCAACATCCTCAAGAAAGAAACGAACAGTACTTTTAGAAAAGGATGAATATACAGTATTATCAGGTGACTGTGGCCTGTGAAGCAAATATGTTTTTCCTCTCCTCAGGCACACATTACCTGCGAGGTGTCAACAACAGTCCGCAGCCATGGGCCACAACAGAAGGCAGGAAGCAGTTTGGCCTTAAACCTGCCAATCCCACGGAAGAGGGTCTGGCCAGTCTGCACAGCGTGCTGCTACGGAAACAGCCCTATCTTTGGCGTGCGGCTCTGCTGTACTACACGGTGTATCACGCCAGTAGCATGAGCTTCAGCCAACTCTTCAGTCACATTGCACGCTTCGTTCAGGACCCTGATGTCCGCTGGGAATACTGTCTGAGAGCCAAGAGGGGGCAGAAGGACACCTCGCAGCCTGGTGAACTAACACGCACGCACACACGCACGCACGCACGCACACACACACGCACGCACGCACGCACGCACGCACGCACGCACGCACACACACACACAGTGTGGTTTCTGTCCAGTACAACCACTCTATCACACTCTACAACCACTGTTGTCCAGTTTTTGACAGCACTGTGGTAAAGCTGTAACTTATACAGTACTGTGCTCAAGCTTTACCAGCAGTCAAGTGAGGATGTGTTTAAAAATTATATGTTGAATATTACTATTTATCCACCCTCGAAACTAAAAAAAACTAATTTCACATTTTTTCTAGGTGCTTTTATACTCTTGTATAATCCAAATCTTAGATGTAAAATGTAACTTAGTTATTTGTTGCACCAGTGTTGTGCTTCTCATATTCTTTACTATACAGAAAAAAACAGCTTTAAATTTAATGTAGTACAGACCTAACTATGACCTCAGTCCTAAACATCCAATTTATAATTTAAAATGTAAGATGAACTGAACATTATAAATTGTGTAGAACTCTGTATAATCTAATTTCAATTAGATTATACAGGAATAATAAACTAAGGAAATTAAATTTAACAAATAATACATTATTCTGAAAGTTATCAGTGTCACTATATAAATTTGTCACCACAGTTGTGGAACTGGAGTATAATTAAACCTCCTAAACATGATTAAAGGCTCCCCTTAGAAACCTTTAGTAGTGGGACAATGCAGGATTTATGCAGGAAAGTTTACATTGCAAATGTGTTGTGAAAAAGCAAATAAACTAAATATATTTTTGGGCGTAACAGTGAATTTAAAGAAAACTTTTGTTTGTTTACTTAAAAAACTAGACAGAATGAGATTCATAGTCAGAAAATCTGGTTTTGTATCCTAAAACAAGAACTTTTACCAGCTTGTCTTTAGGAAAATATTGACAGTGAATATGTCCAAGGAATTTTTTTACTCAAAATATGTGCATATAGAGTATTTCTTCCTGCCTCTAGTAGTTTTAGGCTTTTAGACTGCAGGTTTAACCTTCATCGATCAGGCAGTGGACTATGTAACCAGCAGCAAAGGAGCACTGACAAAACTTTTTCACCACAAAACACTTTAGAACCTTAACTTTGCTGCATGAGCAGTTAGAAAGCAGAGCAGCAGTTTGACAGAAAGGTGAAATTAAACCCAGACGTGTTCTGCTTTTATAATTTATGTTCCCTCTATGGTGTTTGTTTAAGGTTGCTTCAGTAAAGATCAGGTTTATCTGGATGGGATACTCCGGATCCTTCGGCATCGAAGGACCATTGACTTCAAGATGTTGACGTCTTTAGGCAAGGTCAGTGTCAGTACCTCCTAATACAGTATGAGATATGTCAAAGACCTTAGAGAACCTTATGGTGCCTTTTTAAGGTTGAGCAGGTGAAGCTGGTTCCACAGGAGAGGAGCTTGATAGCTAAAGGCTCGGCCTCCCATTTCACATCTAGAAACTCTAGGAACCACAAATAGACCTGTGCTGGGAATATAAGGCTCTATGAGGTCTTTAAGATATGATAGACCTGCAAGTGTTGTAAATGCCACTTAATACATAAATGTACTTACTTTCCACCACTGCTAGGCCGTTTATATTATCCAAAACTAAACGTCTTTACCTGTGCAGGTATCTTATGAAGATGTTGAAAGGCTGCGTCATCTTGCGGTGTTCTCCAGAACAAGAATCCCACACTTCATGCGAGATCAGGAGCGGTACCTGCAACATCTGGATCACATCGTCGCTGTAAACGAGCTGGACGATTCAACACTGCAACACCTGCTGCCCTGACTGTCTCTTCACCACCTGTAGCCAAGAAGGACTGAAGAATGCTGGTACAGTGACTGTATCACATGGTGCCCTGTATATCATTTCAAATATCCAGTATTACCAATGCTTTAAGCATTTTTTTTTATAAAACTTGAACGATAAGAACAAAAGGGAAGTAAACACTAACACCTCTATTTGCATTCTCACTTTTGTCCAATGCATGTCTGTGTGGCTTTTTCACAGTACAGCTACAGTGCGCCGTTCCCTTGCCTTTACTCCCTCTATGAAGTTACCTCAATACTGCAACTCTACGATGTAACCAACATTATCTATGTAGACTCATAATCACTGCACCTAACGCCTGTAAAGGACACTGCTGAGATGTCATGTACAGATTTAGTATCACGCCTGTATGTTTTATTTATGCAATTATTTAAGTGTTTTTTACTTTGAGAGAACACACTGAATGTTTCTGGTATAAGCTTTATACCTTTTTTGTTACATGACATTGTTTTATGCCTTAGATTGTTTGCATTTTTTAAAAGGACACCAAGGACACTTTTCTAAAACTCTGTGCAAGTGGAACCTGAGGCCATGATTCTTTAAAATATTAAGTGCCAGTGGACCCAGTCTAGTATTAAAGTACTCCCCAGGGAGGTTTTAAAATATCTGTGTTATTAAAAAGATAATCAGCTGTGTTGTGTATGTCTTAACAGTGTCCTTGGTGTTCATATCAATATGCTACTGTGATGCGACCTGTCCCCAAGCTACACTTCTGCACAGCAACCAAACTTTCTTTTGCAGTGTTAAAGGAACGGTTTGACAAGTTGGGAAATTCAGGCAGCATTTCATTTCATGCTGAAATGGAGGTGACAGGATTGATGCCACTATTGTGTGTATATAACCACTATGTAGCTTGGGATGATCTGTCTGAAATGTAAAAATCTTTCCAATTTCTCTCCCTGTTGAGGCAAATATTGTTTACTTAATATTTTTACGCGTTAGGGTAGAGTCTGTAGTTAGCAGAAACATGTATGTCCTATACATGTTTTTGGATATTACTACTGGAAATTTGAAAAATGACATAATTCTTTTATCCATGAAACCAGGTGATGATTGGTTTGTGTTTCCCAGTGTGAGGGAGCTAGTCCTGGATTCCGTTTAACCAGGCATTACCTGGTCTTTCCTACTTTTTTATTGAAATGTGCGAAGTTTGCCACTAATAATCTTAATTCGCGTGTTTTGTAACCCCTACAGGCATTATCAGATAGTGAAGATGTTTTGAAAACGTTTTTGATGGGACCCATTAGCTTAGCTAGCGTAGCAGTCAGTGACCAGTTATCTCTAAAATGTATAGGCGCTTTGCATTAAGAGAAAGCTTAATCGCACAAACCGGCTGTTTCCTTACAGAAGGGTAAATTGTTGATTTAACATAGCAGACAAAGCTACTTGATTCCCCTGCTCTTATTGCTAAGCTTTACCAAGAGGCTGTTGATTGCAGCTTCATTACATAATATCAATATAAATGAGCATATTTCCCAACATGTAATCATTCCATTAACATGTAAATAAAGTGCCAAAGTGGCATCTTAAATACACTGGGCTATTTGTGAAGCAGCCAAAGCTAGCCGTCGTAGTTGCATATCAAAATGTGGCAAACTGGCTGAGGAAGAAGAAGAATCCACTTTATTTTATCATTGAATACATTACAATGAAATTTCTCCTCTGCATTTGACCCATCCCCTCTTGGGGGGAGCAGTGAGCAGCCACAGGCGGTGCTTGGGGAGCTAGTGCTGGGTGTCTCGCTTAGGGACACACCTGGTATGGGGGGGATGGGCTGGGAATAGATCCTGCTATTCCTGCATCCCAGCCCTCTGCCTTAACCACTCTGCTATCCTGGCCGCCAGGGTGTTGGGGTGTTGTGGGTGTGCCTTTGATGGGTGTAGAGCTCATCTGCTTTAGCTAGTCATGTGTTTGTAGCTGCTTTTTACTGTGTCCGACACTTCACACTAAAGTCAGGGCATTCATTTTAGGCCAAGAAAGTCTGTGAGCAGAACCAGTCTAAAAAACATGTTCTATAGAAATGGATATGGGCTTGAAACATCTGGTTCACTTACCAGTTTTTGACTTCTCAAGCAAAATGTAAACTCTACTTCGGTCATGGGCTTTAAATATTTGCATTTGAAGGTTAATGTTCAATTGAAATCAACTGCTGTTTACAGTTTTCTCGATTTGGTAACCTCAGCCTAGATCTGCCTAAATGAATGCACCTATTTGTAATGCACGAATGTTGCACAAGTGTTTTATTTTCTGGAAACACCTTGAATTTCCAGTTTATTTATTAAAAAGTACACACACACTGTCTGCTTTGCTTCCTGATACACCAAGACAAGCACTGATGATCTCGTCAAACAAAGATGCAAACTGAGTAAAATCAGACAGAAAACAACTACAGAGAGACAAATGATGGCCACAAAGAGCTTTAAAATAGGTACAAAGAGACAAAACAAGTGAATAAATATGCAATACTGACACAGAGAGACAATGACTGAAAGTGTTTCATTTTAGGTCTGTGGGTGGAGCACCACTGATCTGTCTGAACTGGCCAAAAGAAAAGTAGAATTTCTGATCATTCATGAGCCAATAAAGAACCAACACATGTCAATGCTTTAAATAAAAATGGTTTATTCTCTTTCAATATAGTTTTTTTTCTATCCATAGCAGAAAAGAGCCCCCATGCCACTCAGTGCTAAAACCTGGAACTGAAACTCAGGTGACCACAGCGTCGTAGAGATAGACAAACGTCTTTACAGCAACAACACCAGCTTGAAACTGATCCAACAACAGTTTGCGTATTTTAAAAACAGATTGAGGTTGATGTTGGGAGGCAGGAGGAAGAGGGATGAGGGCAGGGTGGTGGGCGTGTTGGGGGGGGGGGGGGTGTCAGATCTGGATTGAAGGATCTGATTTGTGACTTGGGCCAAGCAGCGTAGATTCCCCTGGCTCTGTTTGGAGAAGTTTAATCCGTGCATTTTTGAGTATGCTGCAAAACTGACATCTTGCTCCAGTATGGCTGTCAATGTGGAGGCAGAGGTTTCTGCCACAAAAAGGTCACAAGTTGAGGTAACAAAGATACTTCCTGGATGGATTGAAGAAGAAAAAAAACAAATAGTGATTCCATTGTACTTACAACCTTTATATTTTCTAACTGAAACAAACCATTTTACAAAAAAAAAGATAAAAAAAACCCAAAACAAAATAGATTGACAATTGTTATGCAAACAAATAACAAATTAGCAGTTATTTTACAAAAAGAAACAAAAAGCAATTAACAAATAATAATGTCATTGTTTGGCCATATCAGAAGCTAGTTAGCCAATCAGAGATTGTGGATGCTGCAGACATCATCTTGTACCACTGCTTAAAGAGCGTGTCTTCCAGAGACTGGAGTTCATTTTCAATCCATCTGCCCTGAAAAGGTCTAACCAGTATTCATTAACCATTTCCATCATTCTTCCACCACTTTGCTAACTAGGTCAAACTGGTGACCTATGTTCATCTTCTCGCAAATTAAAATCCACCCATAATATTTCTATGCAACACTAATAGGAATATTTTACCTAGACAACAACAAGCCTAGTCAAAGTCAAAGAACTTCTCAGTTTAGCAGCAGATGGTATGGCCCCCAAAGAACCCTGATTTTACTCTGTAATTACATGGAGAGACAGAAGATCTGTGGCAAGCGGACAGGATCAACCAAACTGCTGAGTGCCTTAAAAAAATTGTGGGAGTGGACAAAGTGTGGTCACAGCAAATACTTATTTGTTTATTTTGTATGAAGTGATCAATAAGGAATATTTACTTTTGGTGTATTCTGTGTGAATTACCTGCTGTCTGATTATCATGTTGCATTTGAGCTGCTTATTGCCTTTGTGCCATCTGAATTGGCGTTTGCTTGTTCTTTCACCACAGGATCTGGGGAACAAATGTAAACTGCATTTTAATGCCAGGAATGAATGTAATGTTGTTTAACTGAAATTTAAATCTAGGCTTAGAAACCCCACGATTCATTGTCATCTAACTTTAATACAGAAGTGGTACCCACAGAAGTACGGGTGCTGCATGGCCTCGCCTGCCGTCAGCCTCTGCTGGTGATCGTAGCGTAGTAGCTTGTCCAGCAGGTCCAGAGCCTCTGGACTCACCAGGTGCTGGTTCTCTGACTGGATGAACTGCTCCCAGCGCTTCCGTGTTTGCCTGGGAACATAGGAACAGCCTTTATGAACTTCATAGCAATTACTCTTAAACAAAAAGAGCAAAAATGACTAAATAAACCAAATGAATAAATAAGCCTATAGTAAAGTCTATAATAACCAGAATTATGATATTCATCTGTACTAATCATTATTTGATGAACAACAAATCAAACTATAATGTGTCATTAGCAGTATTTCCTTGGCCTGACATGGGACCTGACACACAACAGCAGATACTGTTCTGACTGATTCGTTACGGTGTATGTGGCAGAGACGGCGCACACACATTTCTGCTGATTAACATTTTGGTTTGAAACATCCTGCTTCCATCCCCTGGTGATACTCACTGTCCCAGGAGATCTTTGAAACGGGTGTCCAGTTCTATGTGATATTTGTGCAGGTAGTTGAACAGCTCATCTGTGCCGAGGACCTTGGCAATGCGGACCAGCTAAGGAAAAAAAAAAAAGTTTACGTACGGCAGACAAGTATTACACAAAATAAGTAATTTATGTATCTTGGTTTTAGCCAGAAATTTGTATTTTAGTTTTTAAGAAGCTTCATTTATGACGTTACCTGATCATAGTTGTCTTGGCCATGAAAAAATGGCTCCTTCAAAAAGATCATGCTGGCCAACATGCAACCTAGACTCCACATGTCCAAACTATAGTCATACATCTGGGGGAAAACAAAAAACATCAAACCGTGAAAAAAAAAAGACAAACCATCAGCTAAGTGTTTGCGTTTTCCTTAGATTGATCCTAGATTTTGAGAAGAGTAGCAGGTACCTGATAGTCCACTAGCAGCTCTGGGCCTTTGAAATAGCGGGAGGCCACCCTGACGTTGTATTCCTGAGCAGGGTGGTAAAATTCAGCCAAACCCCAATCGATGAGTCGTAGCTAGAAAACAAAACAGGTCTCCAGGTTAACGTGCTGCTGCGTGGAATCATTTAGGGACTCCACCATAAAGCCAGTGAGTATCTAATCGCCATCATGGTAATTGTGCCTTACCGCAGGCAGCATCTTTCTTTAACTTTTTTATTTTCAGTAAATAGTTTAGTTAATTACGTCCTGCCCTCTCAAATCATGCTGTCTGAGAGTTTTAATCCCATCAACATACTTGGAGTTATACTTTCTCTCCTCTGTAGGCAGCAGCTGCAGTGTTTTATACCTGATGAGTCTGATTTGGTGTGTAGAAAATAATGAGTTTTCCCTTTTAATGAGCCTACATGAAGGTCAGGTAATGTGTGCTGGGCCAGGATTTCTTCCCATCGTGTGCACTGCTACATAGTGTGATTGAGCGTTGCCGTGCTTTGCAGATAAAAACTGCCAAAACTATGTAGAGAAAGAAAGTGAGCCACAGACCACATTAAGGACATGCAGAGACTTTTCGTGAAAAACTGTCACAATAAACCTGAAATGTGTGAATGCTAACTTGAGGAGCTAAATAAGTATACATGCTCATAGCCTAATAATAGACAAATAAAGCAGAGTTGCTAAAAAGTCGGGAGGCAAACGGAGCAGCACACGGTGGTTAGTTTTGCTTTCACATCATACATCTTGCTTAAGCTAATTAAAGCTCAAGAATGTGTGATATGGTCTGGCTGGGACTTGATACAACAATTTAAATATAGATTTTTTTTGTCATACTCTCATAGCAATTTTCTGCTTGCATCATTGACCACATATTATTGTTTTGCTACAGACTTCAGATTGCACATTTCAGTTTTATGGAGTGGTAGGAAGATTTTGTTTCTTGGCCAGGCAGGGTGGGGTTAATTTTTAAATTTACTTTAAACATTCACAATTAATTCTTATAATTAATCCGAGCTTAAATGCTACATAATTAGGTGTCACAGATTTAAAATGCCACAATGACACCAATTTCAGACACTGACTGGAGCACTTGTTAAATACAAAAAAATGGAGACAAAAAAAAAAAAAAAAAACACGAGAGAACAGAACCTTTCTCAGCTGGTGATCAATCATCACGTTGTGTGGTTTCACATCCCTGTGCATGATCCCCATACTGTGACAGTAGTCCAGAGCCTTAAAGAAAACACAGCAACACATTTAGTGCTGTAGATAACAATCATCTGGTCAGCACTGACTCTAGAAATAATTAGGTTTACTTGATGTACAGATTGTGAAGTTGGCTGCAACAAATTTTACAGTTAATTGAAAATCTTTTCACAACATTAGAGGTACCGTAAGCTAGATGTTTGTTTTTTTTTTACCTTAAGCAGCTCGTACATGTAGTAACGGATATCATAATCTGTCAGCTTCTGATAAAGCTCCTGTCGAAAAGAGAAAGAAAAATGTTAAGGTTAAAAATTGATTGGAATAATCAATAATATAATAGTTATTTAGTGTCAACAGTTCAGCCGGCCTCTGTACATGTACAACATTAACTGGACAGTTATGCAGGTTATTAATAATGGATATCAATGCCTTTACATGGATGATAACTGTGCTGGTAGTTCCGCATGTATGATTCTGGCCAAACATAAGTACCTTAAAATCTGTGTTATTGATGCACTCAAAGACAAGCGCTGGTGTTCTGGACTGCAAAGAGAGGACAACACAAGGCTTAACTAAGGAGAACAGCAGGTAGATGGAGATCATTATCACTGCATGGACACACGAAAAGTTAAAAGCGTGAATGGATTACCACTGCTGACGTGCCAACATGCAGTAAGGTGCCTGTAGGTTTTCAACTCACCACAGGGTCTTTGACTGTGTCGACCAAACGGATGATGTTGGTTCCTCCACGCAGGTTTTCAAGAATTTTGATTTCCCGCTTGATCTTCTTCTTCTTGACGGGCTGTGAACAAAAAGTTTTAAAATCAGCCATCATGAATTTAAAAAAAAGAGAGAGAAAGAAATAGCATGTTGTTGGTTTTCTGAGATTTCAGATCACATTTTAGTATTATCAGCAGTATCAGAAACACAACTAAAGTTCCATAAACACAGCTGAATTTACGCCCCTTAAACACAAGGGAGGGTTTGCTGCAGGACTGACACCGTAAGAAAATATAAATAAACTCGAACATTGCAGTATTATGTTTTGTGATACTGTAATGATCATGTATAAGCAAAGACGGCCAGATATGATACAAGTGAGTTGGATTACTATAGCCAGCAACGCCTGGTGCCGAGTGCTTCCATCTGATCTGATGTTTGAGCTTCACTTTGCAGAATGCTGCATGTTGTGTTTTCAGCCTAAAACATCTATGTATGAGTCTGATTTGTGAAATCAATACACGTGTTGGTGGATGCCCGCTGTAGCCAAGTGTGATGTGGAACCTGAAGCAGACAATTATTCAAAGAAAACTTCACAGTCACAGTTTGACTTTGCACTTTCTTTGAATTAAAGTTTAACATATTGATTCTGTGCAAACAGATAAAACCAGCCTCTTCTGCTTCCATTACTTTGAGAATATAGGCTTTACTGCATTTCATTACATGGAATGCTCCTTCCTGTTCAGCTGCTGCTTCTCTTTTGCAGCTTAAGATGCAGTTTCCTGCTGTGAGGGGGGGTAACTAAACAGCACCTGTTCATGAATAGGTGCAAAACTGTGCATTTTCAAGCAGAGTTTACATATCCAGGTTAACCAGCTCCGAGGGGAAATTAAGAGACTAAATTCCCTGTGAACATTACATTTGGACAATTATCCTGAACTAACTGAGTAAATAGAGAATCTAATAGGAATGAGTAATCACTGGGAATAGCTCTGTTAGATGGGGGGAAAAAGAAGAAAAGCTCCCACAGAGAGGAACATACTGCAAGGGGGCTCACCTTGAGGATTTTCACCACCACTTTCTCACTGTTGGTCATGTTTATAGCCTCAAACACTTCACTGTACTTCCCTCTACCAAGTTTGCGCACCAACTGATAGTTGTCTTGATTGCTAAAGAGGAAGAGTAAAAACATTCATCAGAATTAAAATAATGACCAGTAAAAAAACAAGAGCTACAACAACAACAACTAACGCATAGATTTTTACAATAGGATTTTTGGACATCAGTATTTCGGGATGCAACATTGGGTCATATCGAAACCAAAAGTGTATATGTAAATAAAATGTTACTGACTAACAGGACAGTAACAGTCAAATACAAAATAGAGCCCTAACAAAGTGCTAATTACTTTACAAAATAGAAAAAAAAAGTACATTTGAGGTGAGACGATTTCAGCATTAGCATAATTTCCCTATGAAACCAAAAATTGTGTAAAAAGTTTTGATGTGTTGAATAAGAACAAAGTTGGAATCCATTGCAGGATTGAATGTCAGCTGAAGGCAGACTGCTGACATTATTTTCTATATTTACATATATACACAATCTCTCGCTAGAATTGAAATATATACATTTGCATGATTTTATTTCCTCGTGTTACAGGGTAAAAATAAGTGATGCTTGTAGAACATAACCTAACCAAATTTTTATTTAATATATATATATATATATATATATGTGTGTGTGTGTGTGTGTGTATATGTATAGATAGATTAAGATTTATTGTGAAGTGTTGTATGAAGTAAAACGTGTGAGAGTTGTTTAACTTTGACCAGTGCATCTATAGAATACTGCAGTAACATATTTAACTGTACCTCCAGTTTGGCACATGTGCATCATAGTCCCAGTATTCTCTGTTCTTCTGTGTGTTGACATCGGTGTATACCCGAGCCTTGCTGCTGGCCGGTGTGGATCCGGGCATCGCTAGCTGTGAGGCTCTGTGTCGAGGACTGCCACCTCTTGCAGAATACTTGTTGTCTTGATACTGGAGGGCAATGCACCGATTCTCCAGATAATGTGGCTCTAAGATCCCTGTTCTGTGTTTAACATTGGCTTTAGCTGCTTGTGCCCTCTGATGAACAGTGTCAGGCCAGTCCGGTGCAGCTGTTGTGCACACTGACAGAGCTACGAGGACAGAGTGTGTCAAGCCCCTGAGCAGTACGTTAGGCAGAATGAGATGAAGACCCGCCAGCTGCAAAAAAATGGGAGATATAAAAATGCTAAGGCAACAGAATTACTGACTAAAATACCTTTATATAAAGGCTGGAGCTGATGAAAATACATGTTACAGGTACATGTACAACAATTAGTAGATATTAGAGATGTTTAGTTGAATGTAAACTGTTTGACATATGCAACACATATCTTTGTGAAAACAAAATCGAATTTACTCTCGTCAGACATCTATAAGACATACGTTTATTGCCATACAGAACAGGTGTCTAATGTGTGAAAGATAATTAGCCAGTCTAATTGTGTATGCCTGTGCCCAGAGACTACTCTATTCATAACATTTAATTTTACTGTTCTTCTCCACACAAACTACAAGAATTAAAAACACTGCTCTTACAAACAAAAATAGATTAACATGAAGCCTAAAAAAGTAAAAAAACAAAATAGATATTGCTTTTACATTTGTGCTACATTTTTCCATTTCAGAAATCTTTTGTACAGTTTCCTCGTCATCCAGATCACACGGAACCTGAACCAGCCCAATTAACACTACATTTAAACTGAGATTAACACAGAAAGACGAATCGTTCTTGTCAGACAGGACAACGTGACAAGTGTTAAAATTCTGTTCCCCCAAGAATCCTAAATTGTGTTTAGACGTCACGAAACGGACTTTCCGGGCCTTCTCGTCGGTCTGATAGAAACACTTCAGAGGAGACGGGAAAACGTTGATTTCGTTGGTGATCACCACTTTATCTTACAGTTAAACCAATTTTTGGAAACAGCTTAGCATCATGTACGACAATTTCACGTAATGCCGCCTAGCTAAGCTAGCAGCTAGTTACGATGACCAAGCTTAGTTAGCAAACATAAAATCATATATTCTGAAACTCCAATACAATAAAGTAGAAGCATATATATATATAAATCGTGTTTAATATAACTGTAAATAATACGGATTTATAAACAAGACACTCTGTATCAATGTCGACATCTGTAAAACAGTTAACGAGGCTAAAATTAGCTAGCAGGCTAACCTCGTCATAGAAACATCCGAGCTCAGAGAAAGTCCGCCCGACATCAACGATAGCTTAGCTCGTTAGCACCGGCGGGACATTTCCGTCCGTACAGCTACGAGTATCCACCGGATCTGAAGGTACCGCTAGCGTGTCTAATATCAGCAGTATCGTTGATTTAATAATGTTGTCAGATGGGTGGTGTTGGCTCGTTAGCAGGAGCAGGTTGGGCTTTCCTTTTGCGGTAAACATCCCCCGGAAGTAAACCGTTAAACACAGTGACCTGAAAACCCATCACGGAACAGTCGTCAGCGATATTAAAATAGCAATGGTAACGTAACAGAATGCATTTCTTTTATTTATTGCATTCAAATGCTAAACAACTACTTGTTGTTTAGGTTACGTTGTTCAATAGTAAAGAAAAGATGAGTGCAGAGCAATAAGTTAGCTGAAACTTTGTTTTTCTGTAAATGCTGTACGTAATCGTTAAGTAGTCTTACTTATACCTGAAGACAATTACATGTACTTTTTTATTCTACATATTTGCAATAAAATAACATTCAAATGAGGAATCTCAACTTCAAGTTGTTTATAGCCCTTTTTAAACATAACTTAAGTAATTGTAGTAACTTGTAACTTTTGGGGATCTTCAGTGTTAATTCATGCACAACAAAGCAGATATTCCTAGCACAACCTCAGCTACTGCCAGTTTATGCATGGTTAAAAAGGTAACAAACGGAAAAGATCAAATCTCCAGCCACACACAGATAATCAGTCATCTAGTGAAGGCAGAAATGAAACGTTTGGGAGACCGAATCATTTGGAACAATTGTTCCAGAAAACGACTCAACGCGTGATTCAAAGTGCAGGGTTTTCTTGTGTGTTTTTGTGTTTTTTCACAGTATTTTTATAGAAGTGAATTTTATCAGTATTTGAACATATAGGCAAATAAATGAAAGAGGTGCTTCTGTAAATTAAGTAAAACATTACAAGATGTAGACATACATTTTAAAAATGCACTATTTAGTTATATTTTGGAATTACTACAGCACTTTGTTTATTATCCCATGTAGGAATAAAGAGAACAACACCACCACATATTCGGTTGCGTTGCGTTTCATTGCATTTCAATTCGGGAGGCCGTCCGGGAAAATCACCCGCGACGATTCAAAACAGTTGGTGACGTAATGCTAACGCGATATGGAACAGTCACGTGACCTCTTGCGCTCGCAACAATGTCGCGAATCAGATGTTCCGCATAGGTTTCCGTACTTACCGGAACGCTTTTTCAATTCTGCCATCACTAAAATCAGCCTTATTATTACCAACAGGCGAAATAGGTCTAATAATAAATAATAATACCTCACGTGTCTCATAGAGCTTTGGTCTCACACCATTTAAAGTGCTTAAGGAAGGGCTTTTAATGTCTTGTATGCATGTTGTGGTTGCCCTCTGTACAGTGAAAGTACAGCAAACATTTAAACACAGCCAAACGTAATGTAATGTTTGTTCACACATGCCACCATCTCTATTTTTAAAACATCTTTTTAAGTATTACAACCAGACAAAACCTTGTTTGAAGTCTGTCCACAAGCTTAGAGCCTGCCAATAAACAGGTCTTCTGTTTTGGGTGAAAGATAATCTGCAGTCTTCACAGAGGTGAATGTTAGCTAAGGACAGGGTAAAAGCAATGGATCCATCATAAAACCAGAAGTACCACTAGCAGACAAGCACTTAAACCAAGTCAAAAAATCCTTAATTTTTACTCTAATTTTAAACAAAGGTCAAAATGCATGTAATGTAAAATGCATTAGCGGTGATAAAACCAAATGCACACATTCGTTTTCATAAGGGTGGTTTATTTTAACTGTATACAATATGAACAGGGATCTGTATTGATATCCATAAATGTAAATTGAACGCTTCATTACACTCGTTCACCCTCTCACAGGTTTTGTAGCAGACCAACGAGGACTTAAACCATGGCACACAGTTCCCATCCATCCCACCCCATTGGTTTCCACTATTATTATCTTTGTCAATAAAAACCCCCAAAACCTTCTCCTAAATATACTGCAAAGAGTGTACAGAATATGGAAATCCACACAGTAAACTAAAGTACACACATTTTTTTCAACTTTATTCCCATCATTACCCAACACAGAATTTGCAACTTTGAGGCTACTTTGATTAACCTGCTGAGCATCTGGTCTAGATCAGCAGGAGGCTAGAATCATGTGAGGTTATTGAAAGGCCAATTATTTTAAAAAATTAGTTTTGTTAGCTCTATCGCACAGTAACTAATGCAACTAGTTTGTGGCAAGTGACTAATTTAACGCTGTAAAGTCTTGTTGGGTCAAACCTTGTGACAATCTATCAGGAACTGAAACTAAAGTGCTTGCAAAATACAGCAAGCTCATTCATAGTGAATACAAAAGCAGGTAACATAAGCACTATACAGTTATCAATGTTTATATAAGCGTATACACACAATCTATAATATAACAGAGTAGACTATGCCATGAATCAGTAGTCATAAATATTACATTGTGCATGTTCTATTGCACATGTCAAGTGTTTGTATGACACGGTAGGTATAGGTTAGTTACCTAGATGTCATTTGTTTTAATACAAAGATGCAACAACACAGATTTGATAAGACACAGGCTATACATTTTCACAAATCCACTTGTTTTTTCCTTCTTCTTAGGAAGTTTTCCTAAATAAACCAAAGCTATAATACAACAGTGATATTAAAGAGTGATAAATATTCATGCACAAACAGATGATTCTACCTAAGATCTAGTATGTGAAAAGATACTGCTGCACAAACCAGCCGCTGAATATGGGTGGGTTTCGGCCATATTAAACATGAAATGGACAAAGACACAAAATGAGTGATCAGTAAAAAAGGCACATGGATTGCAGAGGAGCTTAACACAAGCATACACACGCATCTGACGACTGTCTGGAAGTTCTTGCCATCATTCTCAACAACAGACTCAACAGATACAAAACACACAATCACATGTACATAAGGTCCCACACTCGATACTAAACAAATCAAGACTTTCTGAAGACTTCTTCTGTTCTGTTCAAGCCTTTTCCATGTGTTCCAAAAATAAGAAGAAAGTTCTTAATCTCTTATGTCAATTTAGGGTCTTTTGCCTTTTACTCAATGAAGGATGAGGATGAATTGAGTCTTATTTATACTAAAAACCATTAATCATAATTAATAGGTGCATGTTGTAAGCTACAAATGGGAGAGAAGAGGCTGGCGCATTTTGAGGGCAAATGTCATGTCTGCTGCCTGAGACTAAAGGGCAGCCATTCATGGGATGCAAGGAGCCTCTGGGAAACTCTCGCCCTCAGCAGTGTGCTGGACAGTGTGCTCCTGCAGAGCTGTGAGGTCAACAAAACGCTCGCCACACCACACACACTTAAACTGTGTCTCCCGTGAGTGCACACTCTGGTGTTTGGCCAGGTGCTCGCGTTGCTTGAAGCTCTTATCACAGCTGGCACACTTGAAAGGCTTCTCCCCTGTATGAACTCGGCGATGGCGCTGCAGCTCGGACGAATACCGGAAGCGCTTTTCACAGTCGGGACATTTCAGTGGCTTCTCTCTGGTCGGATCACAGCGGTGCTGAACGAACTCCGAAGATGACACAAAGCGCTTGTCACACAGGGAGCATTTCAGTGGCTTCTCTGTGCAGTGAGAGTTCTGGTGGCGTTGCAGTGTTGAATTCTTTTTGTAACCTTTGCCGCATACATCGCACTTGTAAGGCTTCTCTACCTCGCCACCACATTTGTGCCTCAAGAGTTCCCCTGATTGGCTGAAAGATTTTTGACAGGATGCACATTTAAAGAGACTTTCCATACCATGAACCTGCTGGTGGTAAAGCAGGTGGGATGGTTGAAGGAATCCCTTATCACAGAGGTTACACTTGAAAGGGCGATCAGCTGGATTTTTGTGAGTGCGACGGTGGCGTACAAGTGCGTACTGCTGTTTAAAGCTCATCTGGCACTCCTCACACTGGAAAGGTCGCTCCTCAGAGTGGGTGCGCTCATGCTGCCGCAAGTCAGACGGGCGCTTGAAGCTCTTCCCACACGAACCGCATCGGAATGGTCTCTCCCCTTCTGGCTGGCATTGATGGTGCAGGAGCTCAGACGACTCCTTAAAGTGCATCTCACACAAATTGCACTTGAAGAGGTGCTCGCCTGAATGAGCATACATGTGTCGCACAAGGTGAGAACGGTGCTTAAAACTCTTCTCGCATACAGCACATTTATATGGCCGTTCAGAGCTGTGCGTACGCTGGTGGTGTGCCAGGTGTGAGGACTGGCTGAAGCTTTTATCACATGTGTCACATTTGTATGGCTTTTCACCAGTGTGTACTCTCTCGTGGCGGGTCAGCTCTGACAAGTGCCGGAAGGACTTATGGCACACCGAGCACTTATATGGCCTATCTGGTGCAGAGGCCTCAAACGCAGGAGGAGACGAGGCACTGATCGCAGCACCACCTGATGTCTCACCGGTGGAGGGCTGCTGGGGGTTGGCAGCTGACGAAGTTGGGGTGGCGTTTCCAGAACCAGGCCGGTAGGTTTTCTCACAGATGGAGCATTTCATCGGGTTGTTTCCATTGCCGTGTGAGTTGTGATGCTGAGCCAAGGAGGTGAGCAGCGAGAAGCCCATCTTACACACACCACACACAAATGGCTTCTGCTCCACCTGCACACACTGATGCTCCAGCAGATCTGTTGCTTGGCTGAAGATCTTCATACACTGTGTGCACTGGAAGGATCTGTCTTGGTTCACCATGCACTGGTGCTCATGAGGGTTAGCCAGGTGAGATATATCATGACCGCAGGCTCCACACTTGTGGCCTCTCTCACCTCCTACCTGTAAGGAGGGCTGCTGGGCTTGAACGGAGTGCTGCTGCCCATGCTGGGGCTGCTGCAGGGAGGCATCTGGCTGTAGGATGACTCCATAAACAGTGCAGCCTAGAGGGTTGTCAGTCGCCTGGGGGAGTGTGTGCACAACAGAGGGTGGGGCCACTGCATGTTGCTGCTGCTGTTGCCACGCCTCTGTCATCCTTCCACTTTGCCTACAGGGATTTAGTGCTCAGTAGATGAGAGATTTTCAGTGTCAAACTGTGATGAAGGTTGTGGGTTGAGAAATGGTAATCAGCACGCGGAGAGCAGCTGGGTGCTATATCTGTGTTTACACACGTCGTTTGAGATAGGTGGAAAAACCTGGAGGGAAAGAAACAACAAATAAAAAAAATGTGTGAACATTTGAGTGAACACAAAAAAACAATGAGAATATGTGAACTTCCACAGTTCCCAACATGATCTGTTATACAGTAAATTACCGTGTACAGAAACGTAAAGGACTGGATACAGTTTAGAAATGTACCACACGATACAATGATAATGAAAATAGTAATGATAACACTGAAACAGAGCTACAATATTAGTCACCTCGTAGACAATGAGTCAAACATTTTGAGGAGTCTAGCAAATGTGTGAAAAATGTACATACTAATGGATGTGTTGCTTTTCATTGGTAGACATCATAGCAAACGATACACATATACTAGGTTATGGAGTGCACATCCAAAGAAATGGCCTTTGGCTCTAATTTAGCTTTTGATGCTTCACAGATTGAAATCAGAGTCACCGTTAACTGAATAATTGTTAATAGTCAGTTGCAGCACTGACTGGCTGGGCAGGACATCTGAAAACGTAAACTAGGCCACCAGCATGCTACGAAGGGCGTTTATCACCATCGCTTGGTGTTAAACTGACCCAAACCATATGCGGTTATTCGTGAGAATAATGGTCAGATCAATCACTCAAGCAAACAAATTTTTAGATGCAACCCTTAGCTGAAACGAAGTACCTAACATTTGATTATGTTGGGAGGCCCAAAGCTTGTTCCTCGATAATTTAAGAAACACTTGTACAATTACGATGAAAATGCTATAAAGTATATGACACATAAGGTGGTGACATATACACTCGAAGCTTTTTCGTAAGAGGAAACTCGCCAAAATGACAGTTAAAATCAAGAAAAGGGCTCAGTCTATTTCCTGAAACGCAGCTCAGGCACGTAATGGTTGAATTCCTTATCTTAACGTATCTTTAAAAGTTACGAAATGCAAATATCTTTCCGACGCACTGTTTGTTGGTGATAGTGTATAAAGTGTAAATGTCTACGAGTTATTAAATGTAAAATACTTTCGGTTCCAGGATGTAGCGCTAGCTGTGATACGTTAGCTTGTCGGCTGCGGCAGTGCAGCTAACGGCTAACCATTTTAGCTAACCAGGGTTTCTGAACAACTGGACCTCCGAGATTATCACCAGTTATCATCCTACAGTAACGAATATCTACCGCTGGTTTCTGCGCGCAAACCAAAGCACACCATAACCCAACTGCGACTAAGGCGAAGGCGACTGAGGCGACGCAGCCTGTAAGCTACTATCGCTTCGGTTAAGATGCCGCCTTATGAAAGGCCACAATAACTGGTCTAAGCGTTTGATACGAGCCTTCATTGCAAACGGACCCCAAATCAAACTAGGCCTCCCCGGGGCTGCAGGGAAAATCAACCTCCTGCAGCCGAGCTCCGCACACATGTAAATAACATCGTTTGCCGAAAGAATTCACGATAACTTACGCGAGCTGCTTATCGACGCTTTACACTGCCGTCTTTAGCCTGAGGTCGACAAGCTTCGGTAAATTTGGGACTTGTAGGACCGGCGGCAGAGGGGATGCGGTTGAAGCCGGACGCCATCCTCCTGCAGACGGACGGACACCGGAAACCGCCTCGCAGCGAGCTGCTGCCGCTGCTACTGATACGGCAACACCATGCTGCAGGTATACTAAGAACAGGTAAAACAAGCCAGGTGGAAATTACTGCTACTAGAGTTTTTGTGAAGAGTATTCAAACAAACAATGGCAAAAACGAGCCCTTTAAGACGGTAGCACGTGTATTTCTTCTACTAGGCCAGTAGGGGACGTGTTTCTCACAGTCAGTCCATGTAAACACTGGCCTAACCCACAGCCATCGTTTTACCACGAGAATAAAACTCATTACTGATGCATTTAAGCAAATTAAGTACTTTTGAAAAATAATTTTAATAGTGAGGTGAAATCAGCACAAAATTGTTTTACAATATACACTTTAGAAATTAAGCTATTTGATTGATAGCATTCAAATAAAAACACATACAGTGAATAAATAAAGCATGTGGATAAGTGACAATTACACAGAAATCAAATGTGTATATCCGAGTGTGAGCAGTCAGTCATTTTTGTTATTAAAAGCTTAAACATTATCTAATGAGAGGCAAATCATTTAACGGTTAAGTTTTTAGCAGATGTAAGGGATCTGCAGGTTGAATAAGGGATGTTCTGAAATGTAATCGGGCACTTTTGTCTACCGCTCGTATTTTATAGTTTATGGGAGACACGTGCACATATAAAGATACATTGGGATTTTAGTCACATAGTGTTCATTTGGCACAGAAATGATCAAAAACACAAAGAGTTTAAAAACTTTTAATTTTGCTGCTTGTGCTAAAATAAATTAGCTTGTTTTTGAGGCAACCTGTCTGTCACAACCACACAGCTAATGGAGTTTCTCTGACCACAGTACAGAAACAGTTTATTATAAATTAGTTAGGGAGACATGTTTTTCCATATATGTTAGGTCTTTTATCACGAACTCATCTCCATCCAACACATTTGGGATGAACTGGAACAAGGATTGACTTTATCACCCAACATTAGTGTTGGACCTCATTTATGCAACTTAACAGGAGCAAATCCCTGCAGCCATGACTCATAAGCCTAAAACCAGAAGAGAGGCAAACATAGTTAGTTTAATAATCCACTTACTTTTGGCCATATAGAGTATTGTAAAATGAAATGAAATGACTTGAAAGATTTTCCCTGTAATTATGTTTTTGGTTACACTTAATAATCATTTGACAATCAAATATAAACATGAAAAATTACAATATTAGTAGAGGCAAGTCTATTCTATTCTATTCTAAAAAAAAGTCTACCTTACCAGAGTACAGGCATCTTCGTGCATAGTGGTTTAATTGTGGATTATTGAGAACATATACATAAAATATCTGCTTTTACTTACCATTTTACATGTTATTTTATTTGAATACAGGATGTACTAAATAGATGACAGACCTGTGCCAGCAGCTTGAGCGGCTAATCTTCTTGATTTGTTTCAGCTCTTCTGGTCAGAGTGGATAAAGATGGCTGGTTTCCAGTTTTACATATTTCGGTCATCCTGCCCCTTCCCACAGTGCTTTACTGCATCTTTCAGCATTTTTACAGTACATAATATTACATTTCATAAAAATCTCTCAACTAAATTTCACAGTCTAATGTTGCACTCCTAACATCAAATAGCCACCAATAATATTTTTAGTAGCTACTGTGCTCCTGAAAACAAAGGGTTCGGATACCTGGTCTATTATACTGACCTGTTTTTACATATTTTTGAATTAAAGTGTAATCCTAATGCTGTAGAAACATAAACATGCCAATAAACATTTTATATATTACGTTTTAAGCAAACACTGGTTTCTTCTATATTTTCATGTTGATTTTTCTTTCACTCCTAACCTTTGTGTGTTGTGTCTAAAAATATTTTGACTTGTACTTTGACATTTTGGGAAATATGCTTATTAAGTATGTCCACATGTCATAAAATAATTAAAGCAATAAAAAAATCCAATATTGTGTAGGAAGATGTCAAAATCTGTTGGCTGACAAAGTGCTCTTTCATTGTCATTTCTAGAAACTAATATTTGGAGCTTGTTGTCAGTATTTCCTTATAGACGTTTTGGTTTTCTAAAGTTAGAGACACATTTTAAAGGTTATTTTAGTATTTTTCCACTAAAGGTAAGTAGTTCTCTACCATAGGTAATGTGGAGAGGAATTAGACCTATATGTTCTGAAACTGAGTATTTTATTCGTTATTGGCTGTGTTGTAATTAATTAAAAAACACTTTAGAAATAGTCAAAACACCTAGCCTAACTTTGTCTAAAAATAACAAAAGCAAGCATCTCCAAACCTATGTACTTTATGATCCAAACTGAAACCCAACTAGTAAACAAGTGGTTTTACACGTGTAAACATGTGCACATTGTACATGTGCTAGTCAAGATTGTTTCACGGCTAGGCAGTGATGTGTAAATTGCTCCTTTTACTCAAAGTTGTGGTATATAACTTTCATATAATCTATATATCTCTCTAATATATATCTTTAAAATATAAAAATTTCAAAATGTATCCTATTGAGGAGAGATGACTGCATGATGATTATACCCTGAAGTGTTGGGCAGAGCATTGTGAAGCATAGCAAATGGTAGTAGAGCATCGCAGAGCAGAAGGAGAAGTGAAGCAAAGTGAACTGAATTTGATTCTCACACACCCACTAGCCTAGAAATTGCACACTGTAGCTTTAAAATGTTGAATCATTTGAAAGAGAAGTAATAATCACACCAAACTCATTCATTTCAAACATTTCATTATTTTCTCCACATTAACTTTGTAACAACCTCATAAACCAAAGAGTAAGAAAGAGCATGCTTGGGCATGCAATGATGTCACAACATGATGATCCCACTGGGTGCGAAGTATAAAACATACAGTAGCAGAGAGTTTCTTTTTATATCATTCATAAACTCAGGACATTTCAGTATCCAGTGAGAGTAAAAGCTAGCGTTTATTTTACACTGCTCTCCATGTCTCATGTTGCCTTGTGTTGCTGGATAAAAGAGACAAGAAGGAGAAACTCACAAACTGACACCAGATTGAGCAGGCTAAACAAACATGCTGGAAAAAATCTCATCCGGCCCAAAGAGTGTCTAGAAATGACACTGTAAAAACCTAATTTCTTCCCTTTTTGACTTTTCCTAAATGGGGACTTGGAGAGAGAGAGAGAGACAAAACAGCGCATGCCATTTCAGGGTAAAGAGGGAAGTTTATATGTTGGAGGGTCACCTTTCCTACGTTCAAGGTTATTTGTCTCCCCCCAGCCTGCCTACATGGGGTGTTTTATTTAGAGTCGGTATTAAATCAATTTGAGACCAAAAATGAATAAATACGAGGCACTCAACATTCTCTCTGTTTTGCAAACTGCAAAAAGTAACAAATTTGGATAATAATGACACATACACATATATAGTAGAATTAGTGGTTATAACAGTCTCAAGGCTGTACAAAGGGGCAAGGCTGAATCCTCATCATAGTGTCACCAGTTAAAATTTCACGTTTCATGTGTTTTTTGTGTGCAAATGTTTGTGTGGATTGACATAAAATTACATTTCATTACGTTAAATTAAGAAGATCCTCGAGGATTGGAATCATGGGTTTTGGCATGTGTTAGTTGTCGACATATGATCCATGAATCAAGCATGATTGTGATTCGGACAGATTCTGTGATTTAGTTTGTTGAGAGTGATTTCCAAATCTCTGCCAACAGGTGTGGTGACAAGAAGTGATAATTGGGATAGAGTGAGATGAAGAACAGTGATGTTAAAGGGATAGAAAATGCACTTTCAAAACCCCACACAATCTCATGCAATGGTTGTGTGTGTTTGTGTAGTTTGTAGTGGAAAAAGGAAACAAACAATGACGGAGCCCTTTTAAATGGATCTACTCTTGCAGCATAGTTCTGTATAGCGCATAGTGCGAATAGGGGTTAGAGACAAGGTGAATTAGACAGAGAGGGAAAAGGTTAAAGGCAAAGGAGAATTATTGTCTATGGGGTTTGGAGTGAAGTGTGTGGGTCATGCTCTTGGTTAACATGTTTGTTATGATAACCAGGAAACAAGGGTAGCTATATTCTTGTCTAGTGGAAAAATGGGCAAAAATGCCTGTGCCATCTTCAGTCCTTTTACCCGTAGGTGAAGGACATCCATGCATATATATGTCCCAATATGCCACACTAGTTTAAAGCTGCACTTTTTTCTTTCCTTTGACCATTATCTTTTTTTTTCAACCATTTCACCGTGGTTGCAAGCTTATAATAAGCATTTGAAACGGAATGGTGCTCTCAGAGAAATGGAAATGGGCTTCAACAGAGGTTAAAAGACCAGTAGCAACACTAGAAAGGCTTTGCTGTGTCCATCACTCTGGCAGCGGGCTCCAGTCGAATAGGCAGAATGTCTGTCTCAGTAATAATATACCATAGTTATCAGTAAGTCTTAGTAGATCATACCTGTATAAGCTTAAATAAAGAAGTGAATGAAAAGAATGGCTACTCCAATATTGAGTAAAATGACCATAACCACCAGAATAGAACTGGAGCCCTAGGAGACAAGAGAGGAGAAAAGAAAGGCTTAGTTCAGTTGTTGCATACAGTGGAAACAGTGCTATAACAATTACATGCAGTTAGATGCAACCAAAATATGGAAAATGGAAATAAGAGTATTGATCACGATTATATTACAAGTTGATCACATTTTGATGATATTTGCAAATGATATTTGCTGAAGCTCATTAAATTGTTTTTGGCCACAAGTTATTGCCCCCTAAACCTAATAACTGGTTGTGTGACCCTTTTGCAGCAACAACTGTAATCAAGCATTTGTGATAACATGCAATCAGTCACATAGCTGTGGAGGAATAGTGTCCCACTCTTCTTTGTTGAATTGTTTTGATCCAGACACATTGGAGGGTTATTGTCCTATGGCATAACCCAAGCTTGATGGTCCTGAACTGATAGCTCGATATTCTCCTTAAGAGGTTTTTAGTAGTAGAAATCAGGGTTCCATCAATTATGGCAAAGCAGACCCAGACCATCACACTACCACTATGTGTTAGTTTTATTCCACATGTAAAGGAACACACATATTGCAAAAAGATAAACGATTGTATCATCAGTCCATACATATGCCCCAAATATACATAGTATATATACAAAAGCTTGGCAATGATCAGTATGTTTTTTGGCAAATGCGAGACAAGCCTGGATATTTTATGACCTCCTGATGTCATAGTTGTGCTCTTGGAGTAATTGTTGTAGGCCAGCTATTACTACAAAGTTTCACCACTTTTACAAGTTTTCTCCATTTGTTGATAATGGCTCTCATTGTGGTTTAAAGTCCCAAAGCTCTGACTGATGATCTGAATTATTTAAGTGTGCAAATATGCCTAATATCTTTTTCATTTCACTGTATGTTCTCATAGTGTAATATCTGACACTGATCACACATTAATCAGTATCTTAAAGGATAAGTTTGAAGCTTTTCACTTTGACACTGGAGGATAGATACAATGATTGACGTAAGCATATTTCCAATAATTAAGATTATTAATTGTTAGTATTATTATAATCAGCAAATTAAAAAATTTACAGAAAATGTGTATAGATGTATACTACTGTCAGCAAACAGGCAGACAGACATGGGAGCTTAAACATACTCACTGAGTTTGGTTTGAGGATCAGATGCTCTCCTTCCTGCTCCAGAGTGATGGGCTGAGACTTTAAAGGTGGGGAGAGGGTAAGGTCCCTGTGCAGCGGCCACTCCTCCAACTCTGCCCCCACATTCAGGTTGTCCAGCATTTGTACCGAGTCCATTGATCCTTCTCTGACTGGCCGAAGGCCTCGAGATCGCAGCCTGTTGTTTTTGGAGGCTGGAGACTCCTGGTCCATCCCCCGAGATGTCTGTGACTCTGGACACTGAAGCCTCATATCAACCGTATAGTCATTCATCCTCTCCTCATCCTGCTCTGTGAGGCGTGAGTGGGCAGGGCTCCACCTAAGGGTGCTTTCAGCAGTCCAGCCCCCAGAGAGGCCATCTAGCCTTTGGTCAATTACAGCATGCTCATTTAGCTTGTGGTTGGAGGGGTTGTGCTGCTTTGGATTGTGGTTGGAGTAGGCATGCTCTCGAGAGTTGTAACTAGAAGAAATGTGGTCCTTTGCATTGTGATTAGGGGGGATATAATCTTGGGACTTGTGATTGGAAGAAGCATGCTCAGTCTTGTGATTGGACATGTTATGTTCCAAGGCCTTGTGATTGGATAAAATGTGCACCTGTGGCTTGCAGTAGGAAAAGGCATGCTCACAGGCTTTGTGATTCGTGGAAGAATTATCCCATGTTTTGTGATTGGAGCATGAGTACTCCCTTAACTTGTGATTTGAAGAGGCATTCTTGGAGGGCTTTTGGTTGGATAAGGAGTGGTCCCATGTTCTGTAAGAGGAAGCATACTCCCGGGACTTGTGATTGGACAAAGATTTCTCCCGTGGTTTGTGGTTTGACAAAGGGGCTTGTTCATGGCCATTGATTTGGCCCTCCTGCTCTTCCAGAAGAGAGGGAGTCGTTGAGCGGCTGCTGCCTCCTCTGTCGGGATACACGTCATCAGTCCAACTGTTAGCCCCTCCCCTTGGCAGATCTACCCCCCGCCCCTCAACCAGCACCTGGATCTCAGCACCGCCCTGATCATCCACGGCACTCTGGCGCATGAAACAAGCATTTCTGGGCCGATGGGTGTGCTTGAGCGGGCTGTGGCGCGGTGAGGTGGGAACGCTCAGCACGGGGCTGAGATCAGGTGTTATTACAGGCGGCGTGGTGTCCGGAGTGCACAGCTCTGGACTATCTGTTTCTGTGGAGATGACCTCATGGTCTTTGTCCTTGGCGTCTTGATGCTTGGGCCTCTGACATTCGAGCCCTACAAAAACAGTAGGAGAATAACACCAATGAAGTGATCTGGCACTGACCCATAGCAAGTCCATCAGACTTACAGTGTGTGTTGGTTTTATTATTTTAGAGAGTAGCAAAAGGAGTGAAAACCTCCATACAGACTCTGTCTTGTCTGGGCAAGAGAAGATTATGAAAATTAGTGAAAATGTTAACACTGGTTATAAAATATTTACAGGTTTTGAATTACTGTCTATCTGGAAATGTTTTTGATATCAAACTACTCAGTAATAAATAATTGCAAGTATGTTAACCTCTCTGAATGAGGCTTTTTGTCACACTGCATCTGATGTCCACTCACCATTCCCATATATGTGGAAGGATGGGGAGAGCTCTTTGGCAGCTATCCGGGCCAATCGACCCTCCTCAATGGCCTTCTGGGCCACTCCTTCAGCTGCTTCCGCCTTCCCACGAGCGTGGCTCATCCTGAACAGGACATTTAAAAAACACTTCAGTCAAACATACTTTGAACTTTAGGGGTTATTATTGATTTTGTATCTTCATAATTCCTTATTGTTTGACCCCTGTTCATCCAAATTTGTCCCACACAGTAAGTAAAACATTCATTCATTGCAGTTTAGTTCAAAAGCAAAACCTGATTGAGGCACTGTTACATCAGACTTTAAAATGATCTTACCTTGACATGGCAATCTCTGCTTTCTGCTTGGCAATGTCTGCGGCCTTTTCAGCAGCTTCTACAGCACGGTCCACTTTCTCTCTGATTTTACTGGCCCTCAGTGGAATCAGGTTCTTACGTTTTCCACTCACCAGCACATTCTGCTTGTACTTCCCCTCCTCCTTGGTGCCATCAGGGAAGGTGGTGCATCCATATCCATGTCTCTTGTTTGCTGCCCATTCACCTGCATAATGCAGGCCATCTGAGCGCTGACCCACGCCCCATCCAGCCCTCTGGTCGGTCCGCCACTCACCTGCATATATTTCAGTGACAGTGGCATCCACAGGGGCACCCTGCTCACTTTCACTGGCATTAGAGTGTATGTCAGATGCAGCAGAACTGACAGTGCTCATGCCAGCCTCACTGCAGAAGGAGCTCTGCTTGCTGAGCTGACTGGCCAGAGAGCTTTTGGATTCGGAGCGTCGAAGCTTAAGGCCGCTCAGTAGGGACTGACGGAAGCGGCCTTTTCTCTTCCTCTGCCGCTCAGCTTCACTTGGAGCTGTTAGAGCAAACCCACCTCGACCCACAGGGCTCCCAGCCAGTCCAGCCACCACTCCGTCTGTGGGTGTGGTAATGGTGCCATCCTCCAGCACAGCCGTAGGGCCATGGCTGTGCTCAGAGCGGAGGGAGTTTATGGATGTCCTCAGAGGGAAAAGGATGACGGCAGCCATGCCGTATGGCACACTCTGTCGCACACCATAGCCGTGACGCATCCCTCCCAGCCACTGGCCTTGATAGGTTCCTGAAACACAAAAACAAAAGAAGAGTCTGAGAAAGAAATTTGACACATGCTTGTGGGACATTCTTGTTGCTTGCAGCTAGGCCAGCAGGGTCTTTGGTACCTTTGGTGGGTTCACTGCTTTGGTGCAGACTGAATGTGGCTTCTGCATTTGACCCCCCCTTGAGCTCCCAATCCTACCACCTTTTGCATCACAGTCTGATGCATATTCTGTACTATCTGAGGTACCAGAAATATGTCAGTAGATATATTACAGACATTCAGGATCAAATATATGCTAACATGGCTATAGACTGTTTCATATTATTCATTTAAACTATCTTTTATTATTGCAGGACAGTCTATAAAGTCTGTTTAACACTATCACTTAAATTAGTTTTAATTGTAATTTACATTATAGAAAATGCCAACAATTTATGACAAGTAAAATATGTATTTATTCTTTTTGTTTGTATATGTTTTATGTTATTGCTGCACAACACCAGAAAGACAATATGCCAAACCAGGGCATATTTGCAAAACATGAGCTGTCAAAATGAATCAGAGGAACACTTTAAATAAACCTACAACATTTGGCCTGTTCTACGCTGAAAAGGAAACTGCCTAAACATATTAAAAGGCTTAGAATTTATCTAGTCAAGCTTTGCTATGCTGTTTGTCAGATTAAACAGCAGTGGTAGCCCGACAGTAGAGGGCGCTGTGGCGCCAACAATCCAGTCTCAAATGAAGAAGAAGAAGAAGCTAGGAATCGGGAAAATCATTTTTTTAAAAACATGAAAATTAAAATTAATTAACTATACATTATACAGATCACGAAAACTGTAGTTTAAAAATGTTCTCTCTCTATTTACCATGACTGAAAGATCGTGTGATGTCTCAACAAGGTTTTATCCAAAGCAACTGGACGACGTTTCACCTTCCATTCCAGAGGGCTCAACGTCATCAAGAAACCTAACACGTCCAGTTGCTTTGGATAAAACCTGTTTGAGACATCACAAAAGCAAAAAGTATAGGGGGGGGAGTACTCCTGTCAACTGTGATTGACTTGAAAACTAACAAATAGGTTGATGGTTAATTTCCTATTTAATTTCCCGCTGACCACTTTATTATTCATTGACTTCATTGTTTTTGGATCCAATCGAATGAATGTTGAGATGCCATAATCACAGCTTGAAATCATGAAATTATACTTATTTTAAAATGGGAGTTGTCCTGTTTCTATCAGATGTATAAACTGGTTTTCATGTGTTAGCAGTCTCTTGGGTCATTTTCAGCAAACGTCAGATGGAAGTAACTGTCGCAACACAGAAAGAATTATAAACAAAAAAATATATTTACCAGTATTCATCAATGTCTGTTTAGGGATCTGGGGGATTACTGCTGCATGTATGAGAAGAAGAAGAACAAAGCTTTTCTCCAGCGGGAGCTGTGTAAACTCTAATGAATTACTTCTAATGGTGTCAGTTGAGTTATGTGGTTTAGAAGTGAAAACATCTGAGTAGACCCCTGTAGTTCTCATCTTTACTATCTTTATTAGCTGCTACCCTCGTGACACACCAGAATCCCAGATTGAACTGATAGTGGTATTGTGTTGCATCATGTGTAATACAGGCACAATGTTTTCACAAGTTTCCACCTGTGAGGAATGTGAGGAATAAAAAGGTAATATCTCTGGTTTTATTACACTGATATTTTTAACCTTCCATCATGAACCTGACAGTGTTATAAAAGTGAAATTCTACATATGTGAAGGTCTTTAAAACACATTTCCATGAAAAGACAAATAAAACATGGTATGTACACATCCGTCTCTTTTGATGCTAAATGTCCTATTACCTTCAACTGTTAACAGCTGCATTGTGCTGTAAAAAGTCTACAATGTCTCTGATATTATCAGCTTTCAGCATGTGAATAAGTTCATTCAGACCAAGCAAATACTGAGTGTTACAAGAACCATGCTAAGATTTCCAGCAGCTCTTTTAAGATTACAGCTAACATGCTTGGGTATGACAAAGCATGACTACTGTTGTATAATAACTGTCCAGACCTCCTGAGATCACTGCAACAGGCATTACTTGCTGGTTTGAATTTATGTTTTTGTTGTATATGTCTGTAATGTTTCTGATCTCCTCAACCCAGTGATTGAAAAAAAACCAGAGAGGATTGTAATTTAATAATTACTATGATTATTACTTTCCTGGAAATGTGACATTGGGTGTTGGCTCCATGTCATCAGTGATTTGTTTGTTTCTGAGCATGGTGACTTCATAGTTATAGAGTGAAACATAAAATTCTTAATCATGGAGAGAATCAACAAGTCACAGTGAGACTCGGCTGTGAGAGAAAAATTTGTAATTTATAACTGTTCATGTTGTGAACTTAATCTTAAAGTCGCTTAAGTTGAACTTAAAGTCAGTAAAAAAAAATTGGATCTGTCTTAAACTGAATATATTAATATTCATAGTGAGGTTTCCTTTATTGTGTCATTGTGAGAATGTTAAGCACATTGACTTGGTTAATCCCAAACAGCACACCATGAGCATGAGCATGTAGTAGTGTTAGTATGTAAAGAAGAACTGAGGCAGAGTTACTGTTTGTCTTGTTCCACTGGAGCTGTCCAGGGTGCTGAAACAAAACCCTATTTGATAGAAATAGTATAAAAAGTTGAGAGATGTTTTTTTTCGGATGTAATCTGTATTTTTGCAAATGTCTCTATATATTTTCCAGATACAAATAATTCAAATAATTTGAATAAATGTTTCATAAGAGAAATAAATGTACATTACCACACTGTACTAACAGAAAGTTACAAAGCCTGAGGTAATTGGTTTTTCAAAGACAATTTTGCAGAGGCGTTACCGGATCTGTCGGACGAGCCTTCACCATAAAATGTTCTTCTATTTGTAACCAGCTCCTCAATTTCTCTTTGAAGGGAGACCTGCATTATTATCTAATGTTGCTCGAGCTGTGTTGGACTCAACCATTATTTCAGTTTATATAGTGGGTTCCCCTAGTGAGTTAACCTGAACATAGTGATATAAACACATTACATACATTACTACACAAAATTACTACGCACTTGCAAACTGGGTCACAGAAATTAGTTGTACTAATTCAAAGCAGGTTTTGAGTTTGAAGTGTTTCCACATGGGGAAAGTCTGTGTACTGATAATGGGCATGGCTGTCACACAGTGCAATATAAAGGAAAGAGAGCAGCTGCTAAAAACTGCAAAACCTTAAAAAGAAACTGAAGGGGATATTTAGACAATCTCTATTAGACTTGGAAAACACAATATACATTTAACCTTTGCTTTCTCTATGTTGATCATTTGTAAGTAAACACTGGCTGTCTGTTTAGTGTTTACTAAATACAAAATAATATAGTATAAAACACATTATGTATTCTGTATATGCAGTTTATACAGCATACAGTTAATTTTGTACATAGTCTAGGGTACAGCTACTTCTGTAAACAGAGCTGTCTGCGCTTCTGAAATCCAACCCTGTGGCTCTTCCAACCAAACTCAAGTCTCCATCGATTAATTCTTTATATTTTATCTTATCTGTAATTGCCAATGAATTGAGAAATATTATCAATCCTGGTCTTTTTAAGCCTCCAAAAACCACAGAGGTGCAAACTAAGTATTCTGTTTACTCAGATATGGCACTTAAGAACAATACTGGAATACTTTATGCTTTTCATTTTCTGTTACTTGATATTTCCACTGCTGTGTTTCAGAGGGAATTGCAAAACACACGTTAAACAACATTGTTGCAAAACCAACTGTATGTACTGTGTAGTAGTTAAACTTGCTACTCCTCAAGCAGCTTCACAGTAAAGTGCTGCTTACACATTGACACACGATTGTAAACAACAGAACAATATATTGGTCATACAGGACTGTATTGAACTGCACTTTTAATACTTTGATACTAAGAGCAGTACTTAAACTTGTTACATCTAGGCGTTCAAAACACAGTAGGTTTGCTCTTGCTTAATGGGTGCACATTTGGGAGAAATAACTTGTGTCTGACAGTTTAAATCTAATTTTAATGGGACTTTTTATATTGTGACATCGGTACTTTTGCTTCTGAGTATAGATGGATGAGGAGCTGCACCAGTACACGAGGCGTAGTTTGGCGTATGATATGGATTTATCATTAAGCAATCAACATTTTTAATAAGCACTCTGTTGATCTCGCGTCCTGCACATTTTTTAGGTTGTGGAAAATGTGTCAGCTCGTGCGTGCTAAATTCATCTGTCGGCGGTCTTCCACGTGAGCGGAAGAGAGAAACGGAGCTGTCGCGTGACGCAGTCTTTTTTTGTTATCTTCTCACATTCATGTTTAAATGGCAGGTATCTGGATGTGGCGGTAATGCCCGCGGTCTGAAGACGGGGCATCTACGTCCCAGTAAACAACCTCCACCTTTATTGCAGCACTCGCCGTGTTTTCACCCCACCTGCGTCCCTCATTGACCTCGCTCTCCATCATCCGGGTCCTGCACGGAGCTCGGAGACGGGCGGTACCGGCGTCGGTTATCAAACGGCCTAGATTACAAACCCCCGAAGTCATAAAAAAAACCAGAGACTGACAGAAGCAGAGAACCAGTTAGAGAGCGGGAGAGTTGTGAGCTGGGATCTGGTCTCTGGCGACACGCTGACCCGCTGCCTCCGTGCAGAGCTCGCAGCACACGGGGTGAGATGCAGAGGGCAGAGGGGTGTTTTTAGAAACCTGTGTCCAAACTCCAACCGGGAGCGGTGAAAATTCAACAAGGTTTCAGATTTCTAATATTAGACACATGTCCTCCTTTTATCCATGCGCTGCCTGTTTCACTTGTTTTCTTATAATCTAATAATAAAGGCTGGTCAGTGGGCCAGAGAGAAGGCGATCTATCCATGTGACACATCCCCTAATATCTTAATGTGGACATGGACTGCCTGTGAGACAAGCAAGACACGTAAAAGTAACCCTGCTCCACCTACATGAGAGCAAGATACCCAAACACCAATAGCTTTATGTATCTTTTTGCCCGTGTTTCTGACTCTGTATGTCTTTTTCCTCTTAGCACTTTTTACATGTTGTCTTCTGCTTTTTTGTCTAAGTTTGCGTCTCTTTGTAGGCATCATAAATTTGTTTCAGAAGTTACTGGGGGGGTAAAGAGGCTGGAACAGGCTCAGATTTTGTGTGTTGCGGGAAATAAGTTCTAGCAGTCTTACCACCATCAGAGTAGGTTTCAGTGCCATATCCGTCCTGCAGACCGTTGCTCCACGTCCCCTCATACCTCGCCCCACTGGCCGTACTCTCCAGCTGCCCGTAGCGACCTTTGAATCCCTGTGTCCATTCCCCTCTGTACTCCCAGCGACCCTTGCTCTCCACTCCAATGCCATGTCGCTTGCCCTGTGCCCAGGTGCCCTGGTAGCTATTCCCGCTGGGCCACGTGTACACGCCCAGAACCTCAAAACCGTGGCTCCAAGCTCCTGCATACTCGCCCTGACCCTGGGGCCCCGTGCAAACCCCTCTGCCATGGGCTTTACCCTGCTCCCACCCCCCGCAGTACGACCCCCCATCATCAAAGTCAAACCTGCCTCCAGTGGACATGCATGAAACAGGTTTAGGCAAATCCTTAGAATGTCAAGAAAAAGTCAAAAACGAGGGCCTGGTTCAGTCAGAAGGAGCAAGGAGGGAGGAGGCCTCGTTTGAACCAGGTAGCATGGAGGTGCAAGGCTTCGTCTTTTCCTCTCCGGCTAGTTTAGCATGTAAAACACAGGCTCCTTGTTTTTTGAATAAACGGAACACAACCCAAAGAGCATCACCTTACACTGGAGAAGCAATCCAAGCCTCAGCAGTGGATCTGGAGTGACAAATGCAGCTTCCGTGTGTGCTGCTTCCCATGGGCATGCAGGCTCAGAGTGCTTCTCATCTTCCTCCACCTCCACTTCCTCCTCCACCTTCCTGCTCCACACAGCCTCTTCAGCCGTGCAGCGGGGCGCTCCAACAAGAGAGGCCTAGGCTGTTCCAGCAGTCCCAGAGGCCCACAGAGCAGTGGCGGTGGTGGTGGCGGCGGCGACAGCGAACAAGCTCGGCTCAATCTGACATTACAGCATCCTCACATTCCTGCCGCACCGGCACACAGAGAAGGAGGCAGGACAGGGATGCAGCTGCACTCATGCGCCATTAAAAAATCAGAGGACCATAGAAGTTGAAGATATTTCTCTGTAGCATGGCCTGGAAACGAGCAATCCGGGCTTATGCTTAACGGTACACATCCATAACCACAGTAACACACAGGCAGCCTCAGCCTCGCACACACACATCGGCAGACATATCGGAGGGTGAATATCTCTTCGGTTCCTGTCAATTCTTCCCTCTTTCTCCTCTCTGCTCTGCTCTGATCTAAAGATGAGCCTCTCCTGAAGATGAGGATGTGAAGAGACAAACCTGAAGCAGAAAAATTTTCAAAAAAATCCCTCTCCTCCTTCCTTTGTCCTCTCCATTTTCAGCACTTAGCCTAACCTAGATGGTTGTTGTATCCACCAAGTCATCTGTCCTCTCTTGTTTTCGGCCTCGCTCTTTCTCTTTCTATCTCTTCCTCTAAAATCTGCTCATTACAGGACTGTTCCACCCCAGCCAATACCCCTCCCCCACACACACACGCACACACTGAACACACACTCCTTCTCTGAGCTCTTAAAGAGATAGAGACGGAGGGTTGGTGCGAATAGCTGCATGTACAGAGCTCACTGCTTTTCCCCTTTGGGGATATAGCCTGCTTCTCCTAATTATCCAGCCTCATTTCACTCTTTCACTCTCCTCCTCTCAGACTGAAATGTGGTCAGTCAGCAATCTCTTTCCCTGATAACTGAAGGTTTGTGAGCTCATTGATCCTGTGCTTCCCTCTCCTTAGCTAATTGTTGTAAGTCTTTTTCCTTGTCTCCAAGGCAAACCAATGGACTGTAGCTGTCACTTTAGTGATCTTTACTGAACACCTAGACTGACCTTTTTTAACAGCAAAATGACCAGAATATGTAACATTAGTTCACTGAAATATTAGAGTTTCATCACAGTCTAACAGCGAAGCACAGTTGGTCACATGGTTCCTATTTTTCAAGTCAATGACTGGAGCTTGATGGTATTGGAAATCTTTCAGCCACTGAACACACCATCTGGTGGATTGTATGGTGAACAGAGATTGGTGTCATATAACAAGGGACACTGACCCGATGAGCTAAACCTGCACTTTAACGCTGTGCCGTAGAAGTTTGCAATGCTCATCCTCTAGTCTGTTGTAGCGCCGGAGAGTCAAAAGCACAGTCATTTCAGCTGGCACCTTGCTCAGCGATTTAAAAGTCCAGCCTCTTTTAAATGGGTAAGCAATGGCAAATAAAAAGTTAATCAAGTATTTTACTGGCACTATTTATTTTTACATTTGAAACTGTCTATTAGTTTTAAATCAATTTTATTAATATCTAAAAACATGAATTCATATGCATTTTTATTCCAACATAAATGTATATTTATTGTTTTACATTTAATATAAAAAGTGTTTAACCACATTTCTTGTTGAGTTGCTATTTCCCTGAAGGATCATAATGAGGATGAGGTGTCACATACAGTATGTGATTGAAGCAGCATGAAGAGACTACATCACCAGTGTTTTTCTTCTATTTTTTCTCCTCGCTGTTCCAAATATGTTTTTGAGAATCCACCCTAATAATGGCGTGCCCTGTTAGTTCTTTATCATTAGCCTATCCGTGGTTGTTATCTCAGTCAGTTTGGTAATAAAACCACAAGATAGTAACGCCAACAAACCCTCAACTTAACCCTTCTCCACCACTGTTAACTTCATGTGACCATTTCATTTCAAAAGGGTTGACGCAGTATTTGTCTTTTTCCACGCTCCCACCTAGACTTTAACCCACTAATACATAATTTCTCTAAGCCAATATGTTGACCTTTGACCACAGAGGTCACAGGTCATCTGATGAATTGTTTAGACTTCGGTGGTCAAAGTTTAAGATCACTGTGACCTCCTTTATGTGTTAGTCTGATCAAGGGAATTTGACTTGTAAAATAATGTTTTCAGTGTTTATGGCAGAAACTTTATATTCAATGCAAATAGATGCTCGTGATATCTCCTAATTTAAATCCTGGTAATAGAATAAATAAGCTCATTTATTATTGTTTATCTGTAGGGGTTATACTGTGTAACAAATTTTAAGATGTGTTCACTTCAGTTTTCTAAATGAATAATTTTTTGTCATAATACAAAATATTTTTTGTATTAATGTTCATGCAGTTTTAATGCTTGCTTGCTAAGATCAGATTTACTGCTGTTAGATATCTCTGGTTGGAATCACATGACAACAAAAACAGTGAAATAGATGCAGAATGACGAAAGAGAAACAAAGAGACCACAAAGAAACACTGTGCCTCTGTCACATTTGAACATGCCTACAAAATACATACTTAACCATGATATATACAATATTGTTCTGTACGGTCTATCCCATTATGGCTTCATAAAGTTTGAATAATTTAGCTTAGTTAGAGGCAGCTACATATTATTCATTTAAGTAGAAGAAAAGGAAAGAGCTGTGCAGATTCTTTTATATTTTAATTGAGAAAACACTGAGGAAAAAAATATAGAAGCAGTGATGTCATAAAATGTGAAAACATGTTGCATGCTTGAAGATCACACAGTGCAGAAGTGAATTAACACCTCAGTTTGACACCTTCATTTCTGTCAAGAGAAAAAAATGTGCTGTGATCTCTGGGATAGCGTGTTTAAACCTTTACAATCATCACATCAGAATGCACGTCGGGGCATTATGACACGTGGTTGTGGTAGGTAGGTGGTTGTCACCTTGCAACTTGAGAACATTGAAGACTGTGACACAGATTAATGAGCTGCTGTCTGCACACTCTTCCTCACAATCACTGTGGCTGATGACTATTTTTTCTTTTATCTGAAGGAGGGTGAATGAAATGATGTGATATGATAAAATCGCTGATAAAAAACAAAGTGGCATAAGATCCTACAAAAACTTTCACATATTTTAACAACTTTTCATCTTTTTTTGGCTGCTCCCTTTACGGGTCGCCACAGTCTCTCTGCCTTTATCTCACCCTATTCCTAGCAAATGCTAAGAAATCTTTGTTTCTTTAGTATTTTGTTCAGCTGATGAAGTTCCTGTACTGCAGTCACCGAGGACCCATTGTTAATCAATATCACACAGATCTCTGCAGCACTCATGGGTTTAAAGGTATTTTTTATTCAAAATTAGTTATGCAACTTGGACCTGAAGCTGAAATAGTTACTGTACGTGACCTAACTTTCAGCTAACAAGGTGCTACACACAAATACTTCAGCTCTGTTTAGAGAACCAGTTGTGTCCCATGCCAGGCTTCTGTATTTAGTATATTCGGCATCTATAAACAATATATTTATATTGTTTTTGTAGCTATAATAAAATATGTGCTCTTACATTACACAACATTATCTACTTACAGCCTGTCTCATGTTGAGGACAAATCCAACTCCCGTAGTACTGTACACTGAAAATGTTGACAAGAGGAGCAGGAGACTGAATCACACCCTTCGCAGTTTGTGGACAATCCACTCTCCCAACTAATACATCACTGTCTTTCCTGCTGCTCTCACACCTGCTCAGCATGTTAACATCTCACTGCTTAACATTTGATTACACACTGGTTGCAGCATCGAGATGGTGACAAAACTCAACGGAACCTATGACTTATAGTCAAATGTATTAGTGGCGTGGGGAAAACTTTACTGACCAGGAAAGTAAAACAAGCCAGGGCTGACCCCAGATCTGAGAACTCTGCTGGAGCAGAGAGGGAGGGCTTTCAGATCTGGAGACAGTGGAAATAATGAGAGTCCAAAAGGAACTAAGGAGAGAGATGAGGAGGGGAAAATACAGCTACCGGAGGAAGCTGGAGGAGCAACTCTTGCAAGGTATCACTGGATGGAGGGGTCCAGAGACCAGAGACCAGGATTGAGCTAACAAGTTGAACCAGTTCTTTAACAGGTTTCACTCAGAAGCCCTCCCCTCCCCATCCACCAGAGCTCGTCAAACCCCTCTGCAACCCACCACAGCACCAGGGACATTAGCTGCACCCCATCTGCCCTCGTTGTCCCCCAACGGCTCTACTGCCTCTAGAGCGTCCTTATTCTGTGGAAGACATCCTGTGTCATGCCGGCCTGGAGAGCGCAAGAGAACTGTGGTAGTCTTTTTCTACTTCTCCAGTGACTCAATTGGAGAAGTAAAGTCGTACATTTTTATCTGTACATAAAAATTCTGGTTGCTTATGTATATGTAGCTACTTTGTGCCAACTGCCAACAACTAATGTACGTGTTATTCTGTCTTCTGTGAAATTTATTTACTTATTTACTGGGATAATAATGTTTTCTATTTCCATTCTATTTTAAAAAGTGAAATAAAAATTGACAGATGTAACCAAAACGGACACTTGGTACTTTGAACACACTGCACTGTGGTTATATGCCTAGACCAACCACTGAAATTGCAGTTTACATGCACAAGTCTGTCAGACTTGTATTCTAATAGACTTAAGCAGGAGTCCATGTGGATGTTTGTTCACGAGAACGTGACAAACAGGAAGAAGGAAAGCCTGAAAACATATTGCCTCCTGCCAGTGCTCTGGCTGGTAAGTCAATTTTTTTAAGCCTAGGCCTTAATGATTTGCTGTGGACGACAAATTAAAACCGAATATGAGTGTGACAAGCATTGATGATGATTTTTGTAGGGTTTTATTAATGTTTTAGATGATATTTTCAATCCATATAGTGAAGATGTTACAACCAAGTGTTTATTTGTATAATACCACAGTGTGATTTACAGGTTGGTAATAAACAGTGACAGTAACAGAAGAGTGAACATCCAATAGAAAGAAAGCAATACAAAACAAATCTCAGGGGAAGAAGTGAGTTTTTCCACCGTGGACTAAAGAGGAAACTGTTTAGGTGAGAATGTCGTGGGCCTGCTGCTCCACCAGCATGGCCATGTTCTTCACGTCACCACACCACAAGTCCAACTGCTCCTTCATACCTTTGATCTGAAACAGAGACCGGCAGGTGAGAGTCAGACTGGCCTCTGATGACGTTCTCCCTACATTAGCAGCTCTAAGTAGTATTTTTACCGTTATTGTAGCCAATAACTGTAACTATTTTAGGAACAAGTATAACATGAGAACTAACCTGCTGCAGGTCTAGAACTCTGGGCTGCACCCAGGTCATCTGCACCTTCTGGTCCACTTCATCAATGTTGCCTTTGATCAGGCCCACAGACAAAGCCTTCATGACCAAAAGCTCCACCTGTAGGTAACAACGAGCATCAGAAACTTAAATATCCAAATAAAATGTAAATTACACAAAGATAAGTTCTGTGCAGGCAACAGACAGTAAGTGAGCTAATCTGTTTATTCAGAATTTGAATTGATGACTGTCACAGTTGTCATGCAACGGACCTCATTGACAGGGATTTTGGCACTCTGAGCGATCTCAGTGAAGGTCAGCTGTCTGTGATTTGCAGGACGAGTGAAAGTCATCTAGAAAAAAAATGAGACATTTAAAACATAGAAGTGTAAAAAAAACACACTTTCTGAGGAAACATTTTCTTGGTTTGTTTGCGTTGATTATCCGCATTATTTGAGAAAGCCCTTATGCCTTGGATAGAGGCAGGATTCATTCCACAACAGCTCAATAATAAGACATATCTCTACCAGCTGCTCTCGAGGATGACTGCAGTTGGTGCGGTGCCACTGTTGTGAAATAGTTTATTGACTCTAGTAGAGCAGAATTCAATTCTTCATCTAGGACTTTGTCATCAGCACAATTTTGCATATTTAAATTTCCCAAAGACAAATACTGCATGATAACTGCACTGATTTACATAAACTTTGAATATAAAAACCTGCAGTGACCTTATAGAAATGATCTTATTTCACACCAAGTTTTTTCCATTTTCAAGATGTGACTGGGATCCCATTGTAAGAGAATGCAAATGCATGAAATTACAGGACCTGCAAGTGTCTCACTATCCCTCCTAGGAATTGTGAGACAGGTTAACATAAGAGACGAATACATTTACATACATATATCTACATGTATTATCTGCTGTGCCATGGGGGCAATCACTATAATTAAAGCTGGTAAAGTCTCCAGTTCCTCCTGACTTTGTGTTTTAAATCCCAACTTAATCCCTGTGATCAGGCCAGCACCTTGCATGGCAGCTCTGTCCCCATCAGAGTACGAGTGTGTGTAAATTAGTAGCAATGTAAAGTGCTTTTAGCAGCGACGGAGTAGAAAAAAGGAAACCTCTGAAGCTCTCCTACGTTTAAGTGGCAACAGGCTCAATTTACTAAGTCAATAATATTGATACATTGCTCTTACATGCATTAAAATTAGGATCAGAATTTCATCACACAGAATCCTCTTAAAAGGATGACAAAAAAAAGAAACAAAAATGATTTCGTACTCTGACACTTAACACATTCGGGCCCAGACTTGACTAGATGGCAACATCTTACCTCCATCACACAGAGCAGCTGGATCTTCTGCATCAGTTTAGCTTCATGTGCTGCGAGGTCAGGCTGAAAGAGATGACAATAAATCAGACAGGTAATAAATACGGTACGCAAACAATAATCACACACACAAATACCAATTCTTTAGTTTCCAGATATTCTATGTTATAGTTTTTGGAGCACACAAAGCACCAAATAACCTGAGAGTTGACATGTCACTTCAACTTATAATGTCTCAGTATATGTTGATATAAATACATAAATTACCTGTTGACCCCAGGCAGACTTGAAGCCCTGGAATTTCTCAACATTGCCTGCATTGAAGGCATATAGTGTATCAATGAGCCACTGCTTGTCTGTGTTCCTTAGAGACTCCAGCACGGGATGCATCAGCTGCAAAGACAAAGAGCAGATGTGGTCATGACTATGCTGGGAATTGAAACACGTTGAGAGAAATGCATTTAGTGAGACTCTAACCAGCTCTCCAAAGTTGTAAACTCCTTCTCCTAAGAGTCCAGCCAGGCCAAGGGTGAACGCCCTTTCCTGCTTCTCTGTTTCTGTGGAGTCAACAACCACTTTTCTGTCATTTCGTTTTTGACATCAGTGCACTGTGTTTCATCACAAAATCAAGTCCTGTTTGTTTCCCATCATGCTTTTTCCCACCTGGAAGGTCTCTAATGTCCACACACCCAAGGTAGCGCAGAGCGTCCTTGTAGTAGGAGGCGTGGTTTCCGACGATGCGATAATATTTGCTAGAGAGGTCATAAAACCTGCCATGGACCGATGTCACCCCGGGCAGGTTATTCAATATTTCCTCAACCTCTTCAATTATTTTCTGGAAGACAAATAAGAAAGAGGTGCCGATATATACGATATTCATATTTATAGTGCATCTGAACAGAAATAAGTTGTGTTTCTGTTATTTAGCCTCCACTTGCTGTAACAACATCCTCTAACATGATCACACAAAACAATTGTCAACATTACAATCGGTATGATGTTCAAAATGTGAGACATGTTTTACACCAGCAGCTTGTAAAAAAAAAAGGGAATTTACCTTTGTTGCAGGAAGATCATTAATCTCCAGTTTAAGACTGCCGATCGATGTCTTGCAGAGAATGACTGATTCCTCGTTACTTTTCACCTGGATCAGACAGAGACATATTAAAGGTATATAAAGAGATAGAAGTTTATGGAGTTTTACAACGATGTAAAACGATGTCTTTCCACTTACTTTCTCCTTGGTCTTTTCAAGAAAGGTGATGGCATCTTTAGGATCTAAAACACATAATTTTTCACATTTTTTATCACTGGCCAACCACAACATTAAGATTAATTTTCCTCTGGGATTAATGAAGTTTTCTGAATCTGAAAACACCACCTGTGCTGACCCCCGTTAACCATCTACAACTTATATTCTTTACTCCATCCTGTTGTTCTTACCTGGCATCTGTCTGGCAACATACAGTATAATCTCCACAAGGGACAGAGGATTGATTCTGTTAAGGAAGTTAAAATAATAAATTAGCATCTTGCAAACTGGACTGGTAATACTATAACTAGTATTACATGTGGACATAACAGTAAATGCTGTAGGAATTCTATCCCACCTGTGTTCAAAGTCACTGATGAAGTTTTCATAGAGCTGCAAGAAACAACAAAAACTGTCAGATTACAGAAAACTCCAGGTCTAATTTTCATTTGACTAAAAGTGATTAAAATCAACAGTAACATATTGACACTATTTATTGCTGATTTTCTATAGTGAGTATGTTTTATAGAAATCTAATGTCCTACTTGTGAATGTTTCTAGTATTATAAAACACATCTGAAAGTTTAAATTTACTGTCTCTTTGATCAGGGTCTAAAATAAACTTGTAGAGTCTTCACTCAGCTGTTTGAATAGTTCATTGTGATTTATTTGCCCAACAGAATACATTCCTGCATTTGGCACACAGTATGTGTTAATGTTCATTTGTGCAAAATATAATATAAATACACATTGCACAGCAGTGTAGCCAGTTTCTGTTGTGATTGGTGAGACTTCAAATAAAGAACATTAAACCTGATTTGTTAAATTCTCCTTCAGAATTACATAAACATCAACAGCTTAATTTGTGTTCATACCTTACAGGTGAGGCAGTACATTCTTTGATACACACATAGCAACCTTGGTGTTTTTAAAGGTGATTATATCCTCACTCATGGTAAAAGTAAAGAATAACATGTACATGGTGTAGTTACCTGTATGAGGCCATCTCCTGTTTTAAAGTAGGGATCTTTAACAAAGTCTGTCAGCTTCAGAGTTAACTGATGCCACAATCTGTTGATAAAAAACAAGTAGCTCCAGTCAGTGGCAATCATCAGTATATCTGATCAATTACCATGTACCATGTATCAGATATTAACAAGTTTTGCAGGGTTATTTCATGTTTTGTGGGCGGACAATGTGTTTGAGACATCTTGTGTTATAAGAACATAGGTGTGAAATGTGGTAATATACACAACAAACATCACATTAGATATAATTTGCTTATAAAAATAAATGAATACAGCACATGCCACATAATGCCTGCATGTCACCCAGTCTCTCTCTTCATAATAATTCTAAAAATTTATTATTATTATTATTATTACTACCACCACCACCACCACCATTACTCTGATTAATAAAAAATGTGAAACTACTCAAGGTGTTTTCAAACTATTACTATTGAAAACTTTGTTTTTAATTGTACGGGTTCCACATACAACTATCTACTTTTATGTGAAATTATAAACAGTGGCAAACTACACTTAATACTTGAATTCAATTGCTAACAAGCAACTAGGTAAAGGCGTGTTGTACATACAAACGTTTATTTACACTGGCCTAAGATCCTTGGTGTTGGATTGTCACCCCTAATGTGGTATTGGATTATACGTTCGAACATTACTATCAGTAGCCATGATTCAGCTCTGATTTAACTCAAGAAATGTACGGCTAACTTTAGCCACATCTGAGCTACATAGCTAGCACTAGCTCTGTGCGTGACTCAGCGTACAGTTCCAATGAATGAGCTAGCTGGCGTTAGCTAGCCTAGCACAAGCCAAATATATCTATGCTATCTGACTTTTTACCTTTTGTTGTACAAGTCCTCCAGTGCGTGCCACTTTGCCGCCAACTCTGGTGTGGAGCTGTTGCTCTGCTGTTGTTTGAGGTATCCGCCAACATCTTTCATTGTGGCGACAAACTGTTCTTAAATTTATTCTGGACCGATAAGTGATGTTGAGTTTTCCGCTAACGTCAGGTAGCTCTGTCGTGTTGTGGCTAAGCGCAAAGAATGATGGGAAATTTGCAAGGAAGGAGCTGCTGCGTTCACTGTCAGGGGGGTTTTGGGGTCAGGTTCGCATAAACAACTAACATAGTTACTGTATTCATGCATGTCAGATATTATAAAACGAGACAGTTGGGTTGCCTAGACTCTAATAGTTTAATATTGACTTGTGTTTTTACACAGCCTAATTTCCAGTGGTGTTTCGTGGACTAGGTTTAAACGATGTGTCATGAACGCGATATAATGCTCTGTTGGGTCTGATGGGAAATGTAGGAGGCATTCGTTACGCTAGTCAACAATGTTAGCTACGAGTTCTTTTCTCTAGAGTTGATTTCTTGTCTGCTGTAGACATTTTCATAATACGGGAGAGTTATGGCTTCTTTAGTGAGCGCCTCGTTAATCCCGCCTGTCAGACTTTGGTGTTCGTATCGCAGCTTGTGTTCAAGAACAAACAGGACGCTCTCTGCAAAGGGTTCGTAAAAAGACGGAGCTGCAATAACGCGACCAAGAATAACACATGTATGCCTCTGAAATGTCTTATTATATCATTTTTAATAGTGTTTGGCCTAAGGAGTCGGTGTCAAAAGGCAGGTGCTGGAGCTCTGTCCAGGTACTTCAGGGACACACTTCCCACCCAGACAACGTCCAGGTGCATGTTTGTCAAACACCAGACTCATACCACACGCGCCAAAGTAAATACAGGTTTAGAAATAAACTTTCGTTTTCACCTTCTCAAATGCAAGGTTTTGCTGATCGCCTTTTTGAACTGAACATATTTTCACTATTAACCAAAATATGTCACAAACATTTCACTTTATTAACCCGAGAGAGTGATCAGTCAACTTCAACTCACAAATGCATTGTTTATGATGTTTTACCCTTCTGTCTGGGTTTACTCTGAATAATCTCTGTGAAATGTGAGCTAAAAATCATTTTCAGCTCTTTCTCCCACTGTTGCTCTTCTTAGTGTAAAAACTGTCAACACCTAATGCTTTGCCATGTTCTTGCTTTTGTGTACTATTTAAGCAAAAAGTAATACATTTGATTGCTTTAGTAAAGCACTGAAAAATGTGAATGCAATTGTTCAGCAATTGCTGATTAGTCTGAAGATTCGAGTGCTTTCCCCCTTGTTTTTTTTTTTCCTAGAGACACAAATCATCTTTGGTTCAGTGGGACTCAAACACGTTTCTCTTGTGGTGGTGCAGCTGCAGAGCAGCACACCCTGGAGCGCATTGCCAAGAGCATCAGTGAACAGAAATATAAGAAGGTGTTGGTGATGGCCGGGGCTGGGATAAGCACACCTAGTGGTATACCAGATTTCAGGTAAAAGCGCACATGCGGTTTGCTGCCCTGGTATTGTACTGTAGTATTTCTACAAACCTGCATGAACAATTTCAGGTGTATTTATGGCTATAGTGATGTCTTTACTGCAGAAGATAGCGCTGATGCTCTAGCCCTGGCTCTAGGGGGACCAAATGTAAAATTACGACAGCATTGGTCTATTAACAACAAGGCCACATTTTACTCATTATTATTACCCTGGCAGTTGTCATTCATCTTCAAATTCATTGCTGGAATATTTGGGGTTTATTCCCTTACAGATCACCAGGGAGTGGTCTCTATGACAACCTGCAGCAGTATGACCTGCCCTATGCTGAGGCCATATTTGAGATCGACTTTTTCCATCAAAACCCAAATCCCTTCTTTGCTCTGGCCAAAGAGCTGTATCCAGGAAACTACCAGCCTAATCTGACACATTATTTTGTACGTCTGCTTCATAAGAAGGGTCAGCTTCTCAGGATGTATACGCAGAACATTGACGGCCTGGAACGATGTACGTATTTATATTTGTTAAATTACTACACATTGACTGGGTCGCCAGTCATAGTTATATTATGTGTATTGATTGATCAAGTGGCTGGAATCCCCCCTGAGATGCTTGTGGAGGCCCACGGTACGTTTGCCACCGCCACCTGCACCGTCTGCATGAGGAAATACGAGGGCGAGGACTTACGAGTGAGCTAAAAACCTAAACCCTATGTCTATTTATGTATTATGCAACATAAATAGAACAATGACAACATTCAATGCTTAAAAGTTATATGTTTTCTCTATTTTTCTCACGTTGTATCAGCCAGATGTGATGAGCGGCACAGTTCCTAAGTGTCCCACCTGTAAGGGCGTGGTAAAGCCTGACATTGTGTTTTTTGGGGAGGAGCTTCCAAAGCACTTCCTCAAGTACCTCAGAGACTTCCCACTGGCAGATTTGCTGATCATTATGGGGACATCACTGGAGGTGAGAATCAGCAGCTTTTTGTCATGTAATGTCTGTGTAACAGGACAAATTACAATGTGAAACTATACGTTAAAGTGAGAGGTAACATTAGAAGGGACCATACTGAATCTAAGAAAACCTCATTGAGGTTTTGAGAGTCCTGGATATGTTACCCGGAGCAGTGTAATAGAAACCAGAATACTGTAGCTTGCGAAATCTGAACAGGACATTTTGGCCATATTGAAATAAAACCATGGTACACCAGTAGTGCTGCAGATAATCGGTACTTAAAAAACCCAGTAGTATTAACGCCACCTGTGCTTTTCCTCCAATGACGGTTCAAATGTCTGCTGTGGAACTCTCCTATGTATATCATAATATAACAGTTGTATTTGTTAAGAGTTTATTAAGAGGTGACTGATCTAAAAACTGATGTTTAACTAATGGATTCCTGTATAGAGTGTTATTTTTCCTTAAACTAAAAGCTGCTGCTCATACTGTGTCCTGTAGGTGGAGCCCTTTTCCAGTTTGGCAGGTGCCGTGCGCAGCTCAGTTCCCCGTCTGCTCATTAACAGGGACCTGGTGGGTCCCTTTGCCTGGAGACGCCGGCCTCAGGACGTTGTGCAGCTGGGTGACGTGGTCAGTGGTGTGCAGGCTCTGGTTGATGCACTTGGTTGGACTCAGGAGCTGGATGCTCTGATGGCAGCTTCTGCTAAGAAAGTGAGTTTGTTTTGGTATTTGTCTCTCGGTGAACAAAGTACACAAACTTAGTACTCAAGTTTCTATGGGAATCTAATTCTGCGAAAAATATCTAATAATGACATAAACAATGTAGTGAAGTGTACGTTACTTTAAATGCAAATACTTTAGTACCTCAGAAGTACAGTAATAGTAAATGTACTTATCTAATCAGCTCTTTCTAAAACTCTAATGCTCATCAATCTCCAATGATCAATGTTAAAGTATTCCTTTAAATATATATGTGTTGTGTAACTGCATACAAAAAACTGAACTTAACTTAAAACGTAAGTCAATAAACTCACTCTGATACATTCACTTTGTTTCTGCTTTTATTTGTAGGCTGCAACAAAGGCGGAAGAGTGAGAGCATTTCACTTCACGAAGCTGGAGATTTCACTTTATTCAGATATAAAAACAGATACTTCTGTTACTGGGAACTCTTTGAACTAACAATGTATTATATGTAAGGAATGTCTAATAATAATAATAATCATTTCACATTTGTCTAAAACATTGGTAAGTGATTCACAGTGATGACATGGTGGAAATGTAGAGAGACATGTAGTTACCTTCTTAGTGATTGCCTTTGTGTGAAGAATAATGTTGTTTACTATTTTCAAACCAAGGATATAAGTATTTAGTAATTATTTAATTGGAAATAAAGGTTACACAAACTTTGGCCTTTTACACTGTTCAGGAGGAAGTCAGCTGGTTGATCACGCTGTTCATCTCAAACAGATGAATTAGTGTTTACCAGCAGAGGGAGCCAAATAATCTACAGAAATGGTTCAGATTCACAGGACACAGGTTTGCTTACAATAATGTCCATTTTTATGTTTTTCTACAACATCCTGGTAGTAAAACTTTTCTGAATGCCAGTCTTGTGTGTACACTATTGCCAAGTGGGTGTATCTGCTATATTTCCACCCTTTAACCTTGTGACGAGCAGAAAATTGATTGTTACACCAAGTACCAAATGCAGAAATGTTTGTGCGATTACAAACACAACAGTATCAATTTCAGTTTATTAACTGTTGTCAGTATCAGTCAGCATCAGTCCAACTTTGATATGTTTCCACTAATATCCAAGTTATTTATTTTAAACTGTCCTTATTTCAGTGCTAATGTTATTTTGTTTCAGCACAAACAGAGCTGTATGCTGATACTCTCTGATTTTATCATTGTATAATAGACTGTAAAAAACAGTTTATTAACACAACGCAGCAGAAAATGTAAGAAATAAAAGCCTTTGTACATTTCATGTGATCTACAGCTAAAAAGGATATTATGAATACGCATTTTCATATATTTTTCTCAACTCGTATTAAAATTATTTAAAATAATATTCTAAAACATAGTTGGTGTGATAAAGACTCTATAGGCTTAACATAACAGGATGTGTCGCTCTTGAAAGTGCATTAATGCTACAATCTCTCTACAATCATTAAATCAAATCCTTCAGGAAGCACCTAACATATATTTAATGAACGTATCCATTGACTTCTAAATAGCTGGTCCAATTCATCCAGCATACAGCGATGCATTATGCAGGTCTTTGAAAAGTCTGTCCCTTACATCAGAGAAATAACAGTGTTGAGATAAATAAGCTGGTGACGGAGGATTTAAAGGTAACATGCACAGCTGCAGGTGGTCAGGTCACATGAAGACATGTGCAGTGCAGCCAGTTTGCCTTCGCTTACACCACGTGAAAAACTGTGAACTGTTTTAATTTGCCATTTTTTCTTGCTGGAAACAATGTGACTCAGCCCTCACCCTGAGCTCATGTTTTTGTGTTGTTTGGGGGATTTAGGTTTGCAGATTATTACAGGTTTGATGAAATTAAGTATTCACTTCAGTTTTTTCAAGCCAGCTTTCACACATTGCTCCAATTTTCACCTCTCCTTTCCCCGCAGTGCTAAAGAACGTGTTTGTAGTGTGCTACTGACATCTAACAAGAAGATGTGTATTTCTTTTAACACAAGGCATATGATATCATCTCCTGCAAATAATTAATTATATATATATATATATATATATATATATACACACAATATGATGTTCAAAAACTGTCGATCGATTACCACAGAACACGAGTGACTAGTGGCTCAGCTGTTCCCCTCTGTGTTTGAGACATGCATTTTTATATACAAAATGCTAAATATAACAATATTTTTAAATTTCAGTTTGTCCAATTCTTTTCTTGGATTTATACTTGGACTGTGCCAACACACTTAAAATGATAAAAATGGGAAAAACATTATCTTTAGCACTCTGACCGTGTGAGTAAACTGTTAGTAGTAGTATTTATTTCACAGATGCAGGATCATTCAAAGGCCACTGTCAATGACCCGCTTTAATGGCAGTAGAAAGGGCTGTAAGGGTTGTGACTATTACATCATATTACATCACGTATTGAGTCTAACTAACCTGGAGCGTCATTTCGGCACGAGAACCTATTGAAATAGTTTGTTTGGCTTTGGTTTTTTTGGAGCAACATGCAGTACACAGCTGTGCCTGTTGATCAGCTGCTTATTGTTGTCAGTGTCACACTGACTCACTGGTAGCAGCACAGTAATGGAAATAGCAGATTTTCATAACATGATGTTACCACATATTGAGAAGGATGTAATGACATTGTGCAAACCCTAATGTCCAATTTGCACATCTCAGCTGGGTGCCTATTCACGATGTGTTTTTCGCACTTGGTGGTAGAAACATTCCAAGTTTAAATTACTTTCATTATATTTCTGAAGCAGTAATGTTGGTTACTAACCACTCTATTAAGCTATTCAGTCTTAGGGAGGCAGAAATTCTACACGGATCATCTTCATAAAAGCATGTATGGACCTTTGGGGTAGATTTTGTATATTTGGCTTTTGTACAGTATTCTGGAAGTAGTGCGACGGATCAACTGTGGCAGGCATCTGTAAACATTTAAACACAAGCAGATGCAAAACTCTATAAATGTGTTATGATTGTAATGAAATGCAGAATAAATAAAAATAAGTAGCACATGAGGAGCTATCTGCATGGTTCGTGGTTGCCTGTTGCTTGTTGTTTGTCATGCTTTTACTGTTGCCCAGGTGCTCTCCATCCCTGCATAACAGGGATTTTAAAAATTGAATCCACGCTTCTGTTTCAACCGGCTTAGCTCAAAGTGAAAGCTGAAAAAGTTCAACCATCAAACTCAAACTGAGCAGATTAGTTTCAGCTGAAGGAATACTCAAACACTTAGATAACACACTTTATTAGAAAGGTTTTCACAAAAAAACAGAGATACACTGTAGAATACAGTACAGTAGGCACAATCAGGAGCTAAACATACATAATGTAGTGACAGTCTGCAATGGCTGACAGGACAGTAGAGCTGAAATTTAAATGATCCTGCATCTGAAGACACTTTTAGTTTATACAAGTACCTTTTCTCCAAAACATTACGTGACAATAATGACTCTGATTTGTGATTCTGAAGTCACACTCTGGAAATTATTCACTTAAACTGCAGTTTTCATTTAAAGAAAGGGGCAGTGAAGATTGATGTGAATCTTTCATTGCCCTAAATTAATTTAAACAAATACTTTTTAACTTTCCTCCTGAGAGTTATATGAAAAATTTTGACCCAACTATAGCTGTTTAGTTTGAAAGGTTTGAAATAACTCAACACTGATGAGCTGTTTGCTGGTGGATTTTGTTGCCTTTGGGATAGTTCTGCCACATTAACCAGTAATTCAAAACATCAGTCATGATGCAGTAATTCTAGTTGTATTTCAGTATTTTACAAAAGTATGTGAAAAAAGTCAGAAGAAGGAATACATCATTCAAAATATTAGTTTATATTGTCAATCATTACAGACAGTCAAATGCTTTTACAGGTAAATTTCAAGCTTCAGAGACGCAGCCTACTCTGGCAAAAAGAACCCGGGCATGTAAAGAACCACGATACAGGCAGCTGTGACTGAGCAATGCAACATATGTCACCAAATGACATCTTTCTGCTAAACGTGACTAATGCGATTGTGGCTGTAGTTTCACATTTGCCATACAGACATGGGAGTGTTAACATTTCAATCTAACATTTGGCAAGAAAGGACGAAATGCATGTTTCCAAAAGAGTTGAACAGTTCCTTTATTCTCATATAAAAACAGAGCTTGTATTGAAGCTTATTCAGTCTTTCTGCTTCCTTCTGGACATATGAATTGATCCTTCAGGCAGACTTCCCTTTTGCTCTGAGCAAATCCTACATCCTTCACAGAAAGGGGCAGACCGTCACCCCAGCCAAGGTTCACGCGCAGTATACTCCAAAAAGCAAAGTGCAGCACAGATAAACAGACAAGAGTGTCCTTGCAGACATTAAACGGTCAACAAGCATTCTTCTTCAGTCACCCATTGACATCTTCAGAGCAGCTGTATGTCATTAGTCCTACTGCCAAACATTTGTTTGTGAGAGTATATTTTCACAGACACATTCAGCTTCTTGACCTCTGATTTCCTTCCTTTACTTTACTTGGGGGGAGCGAAATCTGGTGTCAGCAGCAGCTCCTGAAGCATTTCTTAAAGAACTTCCTGAATTCAGTGTTGAAGACGGTGTAGATGATGGGGTTGAGGGCACTGTTGACGTAGCCCAGCCATGTAACAGTGCTCATCAGACTGGGAGGGATGTTGCACGTCAAACACACGGCGCGCATCGTGTGGACCACGAAGAACGGAGTCCAGCAGAACAAGAAGCAACCTGCATGGAAATATGTACAGGCAAATCAGAGTTGGTCGTCACGTTTTCAGCTGTACATCTCTTTAAAACATAACCTCAGTAATTTCTGAGTGACAGGTTTACTGCAAAACATAAAACAGTAACACATAAACTTGTGTAAACCCGATAAAGATGCTCTCCCCATGTTTGACCTGCAGCTGTTGCTTGTGAACAGTTAAAACAGAATTAGGTATCCATGTGCAATGAGCTTGGAACATCTTGGAATCAGATTCAAAACAGAAGCAGCTAGATAAACAACTCACGGCCTATTATAGGTACCAATGCAACGGAAATGTTGGCCTTTTAGGTTAAAAAGAAAAGACGTGGAATGCAGTGTTCAGTAGATATGGAACAGACAACATACTTTTATCTGAATAATGCAACAAATGAAAATGTAATAGAGAAAATCTTGGGATTCAATCTAATGTTTTGTAGCACACCCTTTGTGGCGCTTTTTGTGGCTCCAAATGAGATTTTCGTGAGTCTTCGTTTGTATTAAAATCAGGCCATTCAGAGAACTGTAATATTTACTTTTTCATTCCTGGTGCTTTTAGTATATTTTGACAATCATATCACACACACCTCATAATGGTGTCCTGCACAGAGTCAAGTCAACGCAGCTCCATAAGATGAGTCTCTATGTTTCATAATGGGGATGATCTTCTTTTCTTTGAAAGCTTCTGACCTCCCATTTTATTTCTACATTTCAGCGGTCGCTTCCTGTGTTTGGTCTCGCTTCAAACAGGAAATATGCAGAATTAGGAAATAAAATTGATGTTTTTCACTGTGACTTGACAGTGTGACTTTTAATGATTCATTACCCGCCTGGGTTCATTAGGGACAAAGCAGAAATGTATGATCCTACTGTCTCATAATTCTAACTTGAGAGATTACTGCTCGGGGATGTTCAATAAATTTTGGATTTCTTTTACTCCCATTCCCAACAGATATAATTAATTTTAGCTCCACAGCTGCTACGAGGGTCAGGCTAGAGAAGCAACACTGGCTTCTATAAACTGAGTTTATTTTACTGGCATGTACTGTATAGAGATCCCTGTGTGACTTTTTAAAACACAGCCCTTCCTGATAACTAATGTGATGCTGCCAGATGTTTCTCTTCCTCTTTCTCCTCTGCCTATGAGAGCAAACAGGTGAGGTTTTGTTAGAACAGCTGAGTTGAAATTCATAACTCGACATAATAAGCTTAGTTTCCCTAATTAGTGAGGACTATGACGAAGTGTGTCACTGACAAAACTGAGGCAATTTGTCTCAGGTGTCGTCTCGTGTTGGTGATAAAATGCATCCTAGTGATTTATAAGCTTTGCGCTGAAAGGTTGATGGATGAGGTTTATATATTGGATGACTTTGCATAATATGCCAACAACTCTACTGTTAGTAGGATACATCAGTATTTTAGGCACAAAAGCCTGATGAAAACACGGCCATGTGTTGTTGTTCTGCCTTTGGTGCTTTTCAGGGGCAAAACTGCCCAGCTCCTCTGTATGTGGGAATTTATGCACCTGCAATAATGATAAATACAGTATAATCATCAGTGGAAGGATGCAAGTAAAGTCATCGCTCTGGATATTGGGTAAATTTGAGTGAGTAAAATAGTTTTTGTATATTGTAACACTCAACCGTAAGAATTAAAAATATGTTGAATAAAAGTTGGTTATGAGTCGTTTAAAAGTAAAATGCTGCTTATACAGTAATAATAAATACACTGTGCCTGATTACACTTCATCACTGATAGCTGCTGCCCGACAACATGACTTCCTCGAGGCAACAATGCAGAAGCACCCGACTGTCTCTGTGGATCCTCTAACTCAATGTTAAGCTAGAGTGATGCTTCTACCTGAAGGACGACAATCTCTTTTTGTTTCCTTAACTGTACTTGACCTATTATATTACTGTTATGATAATCATGTGCTAACGTGGTTTGTAAATAAAAATCAGTAAACATATTGAACGTAGAAGACCATTACTTCTGCTCTACACACCACACTATAGACCATGACACCGACTCACATGTGGGTGTGTGGAATCAGCGTGTGCTTTGCAGTTTGGGGCTTTATGCTGCTTGTTGTCATTAATTAGTCTGAATGGTTTAACAGTCTGAAACTTTTATTAGTGCCATATGTCGTAAAAGTAAAACACAAAATCTGCATAGCAAACAACTGTGGATGCTATAAATGTCCTGGTGGGTGTTTGTATAGTTCTGCTTTCTTTTCCCTGATAGGTCACCTGTATGAAACAGAAAACCAATCAGAGCAGATCTCCGCATGTTTTCCTTGTTTGTGTACGGACAAGCTGGTGTGTCTGTAATAGCTTGTGTTGCATAATAACTGGATTGATAACTTTACACTATACTAGCACGGCCTTAGAGAGACGGCCAGTCAGAACGTCAGCAGCCTCACTTTAACACAAACATTTACTGCAAAAGATGATTAACTGTTTGGTTTTACTGTAGGAGCCAAGTGTGTAACATGTCACAGAATCTTATTATATGTGAAAGAAAAATGAGGAACTCAAATGTATCTACAGAGCAGAAATTCTGTTGGGGATTCAAATGTGATTGAAGAGAGTTTGTTTATAATTTACTGTCTGATCCTGCTACTTACAACTGCTGCATTGCATTTTAAACAGAGTGGTGATTACCAGACTGAACAGTTCAAAACTCAAGCGACTCAAATCATTTTCCTGTTATTTCCTGCCTCATGAATAAACAAATAACTGCCATAATAAAAGATGCTTACTTAAGACTGGCACAGTTAACAGCAGAGAGAATAACATTTTTACTGGAACTTATTTTACATGTGGGAACTCATATATAACTCATATTAAAAACATGAAAGAAAAAAAAACCACTCTTTCACTCTTGAAAGTAACAAACCCTAAAGAGTCCCTCTTCTTCCATAAACACTGTCAGGTATTAAACAGACCTGTTTCATACATGAAATAATTGTTAGGCTGCATTCAGACCAGTTTGCAATGAGTTTGTCTGTATGAACACGACCTAACATAATGAGACAATTAAACCAGTGTGAGCTTACAATCCTGGTAAATTACTCTGTAACCTGAGCATCACATCTCTTCTGATTACATAAATTACATAATTATCAAAACAGTCAACAACTTTCTTCCTGCTGATATTTTTAGCATCTAATAAACCTTTAAACTCATGGATCTGGATTTTTCCCTATCAATGCAATGCATTTCCTTAAGTAGGGCTGATTATGGTCTGAACACTCGCTTTGCAAAATAAATTCAAACCACAAATGTATTGGTATTTAAATTTTTTCACTTCACCACTTCACCTGCATAACAATGCTCTATCCTCCAGTCTTAAGTTCCTCTTAAAATTCCTGAATCTATTTCAGAGACTAATCTGTCATTCAATGTCTTTAAAAACAAAAGGTAATAATTTACCTCCTTATTGTGCTTTTTGGTATTTAATATTAATTTAAATGTAGTGTAATTTCGCCTGACAGCATGTGTTTAGTGTTAATTTTATTGTAGTGTAATTGTCTGTGTTTTTTAATGAATAAGCACCACTCTGCATTTATAAACACCACTCCATGCGTCATCAGCGCCATGACAGTGCGCCCTGGTACGGTGGCACTGGCAGTGGTGGAAAAAAGTATTTGGTCTTTCCTGATTTGTTTTTTAAATTTCTTTGTGCATTTTTCACACCTAAATGTGATATGATCATCAAACTAATTTTGATATTACAGTCTGAAATAAGCCGAGATAAATATGTACAAAAAAGGGCAAATACTTTTCTACAGCACTGCAGGAACAAAGTGAATTATGAACTCTTTGGCTTTTGATATACCTGCCCCACAGACAATGTTGGACTTATTACCAAATTTAATTAAAATGTGTGAACTCATACAAACACAGTCAGTTAGTCAGGAGGTGTGTCGATCTGTATGTTGCCACAGAGAGAAAGATGAAGAAATGATACTCTCAGAGAAAATCAAAGAATGCAACCACACTACTACTACTGATTATGTAGCTTAATATAAAGACAACTTCATGTTACTAGGAAATGGCAAGGTTTTCTAGTTACCAGAACCTTACTTCTTGTTGAGCCTGTGAATTAAGAAGAGTCTCTGAGGTAATAAACCTGATTCTGCAAAAGTGGTGTCATCAGGGTTATCTAGGCTTGAGCTTTAAGACTTTTAGCAGACGCGCTGCGGTACACACTGGTAGCATGGACTTGGACAGATGGTGGCATTTCCCAGTGAGACAGTGAGAGACTTAAGAGACAGCTGAGTTGTATTTAACGCACAGGTAAGTGTATTTGTAGCTTGGAGACTGAAGGTAAAGACATGTCAGCCTATGCTACTTTCATTTTGCTTGCTCCTTTAATATTCACCTCCTGGTCAATGAGATATTACTCACTGGCAAAATTTGGGTCAGGGATAAGCCCCTTCATTAAGGAAGCCAGACACTCATAACCGGCCGGTAGTCATATGTGTATCCATAATCCTTTTTCTTTGAACCCTTTGCTGGGAGCAGACTCCAGAACTACTGTATTTCCAGATGTGGGAACATTTTCCTTCACTCTTGATAAGCAACACTGGGCTGGACTTTGGCAATAAATGGACCATCACTGTATTTTGCTGGTGTAAAACCTTTTCAGCTCTAACAGGAGGAGAGGTAGAACACACTCACCTACTACAACAGGCAGCACCCTCATTGCTTTCCTCTCCCTGCTGTTGATCTTTGCTCTCTTCTTCCTCTGCTGCTGACTGAATGTTACTGTAGGCACTGAGTTTTCTCTGTACTGTCGAGGATAAGGAATCTCCTGCTGTATATAGTCGTCTGTATCATCCAACCGAGACTGAGCCAAGTCCCTCTCGATGATCCTGGGGAGGGGCATGGGCAGAGGCCCGGGGATGGTCCCCGTCAGTGGAGGAAGGGCAGTGGCGACAGCAGCGTGCTGCAGCTTCCTGCAGGCCTCGATGCTGCAGCGTAGTTTGGCCTTACGAGCCTCCTCCCAGTGCTGAAGCCCCCGGAAAACCCCAAAGTAGAGCAGGACCATGATGGGGCAGGGGATGAAAAAGGAGCAGACGGAGGAATAAACCACATAGTTGTTGTCCTCCAGTTTGCACTCACTGGGGTCACGGTTAGGCACATTGTTGATGCCGAAGATGACAGGAGAGGCCACGGCTAAGGCCAGGAGCCAGGTCGCTGACAGCAGGATGAGCTGGCGATGGTCCACATGCTTACGGTTGTAATTTAGGGGTATGGACACGGCAATGAACCTGCAAAGCAACAAAACAAAGGTTAACACTACCACTCAGGAACAATGACTTATTTTTTATTCATATTACTCATTATTTCAGGGTTATTCATTAATTAGTCACAGGCTGTGTCTGAACGAGCACGTCTATGAGCACTAAAGGTACAACAGCTTTGAAGTGGTTTTTATTGATGTTTAAAATATAACACAACCTAATAATATGACAATAGACTAAAACTTAATGCTTTGTTTGCTTTAGCAGTGAATTTGAATGATCTGCCTACTAACGACTGCTTTTAAGTTATGTCTATAATCAATGAACTCGTTTGACCTTGTTTGTGCCAAAAAAAAAAACATCTGAAGAGAAAGGTAAAAATGTTTCCATAGAATTTACATTTAATCTCAGGAAAATCACCTGAATGCATAAATGTTCCTTTGATTTTTATTCAGGTAAAATAGCAACAGGTCCAGGTGCAGTTGAGATGTAGTTATGGTGATGCCACAGCACATGAGTAATGTGAGACGAAGTGGCCTTCACACGCCAACAAAGTAAGGATGTCATGAAAAAGCTTTCACTCTGCTTGATGTTTAAAAAGTTTTTTATTTCAGTGCATTTAGTGCCAGCTTCTGTTCCTATGAGCTCACGAGTGAGTATTTACCAACTGCACTTAAATGTTGTTGTTCTAAAAATTAAAACTGTAATCCTCCCACTCCCACCTCTGCGTTCTCTTTCCCTTCATTTTAGTAGCAGAAGCCAGTTCAAGAAACTTTCAACTTCCGCTCCTGTGAGGTCAGAGAGGATATTCATATAAACATAAACATACCTGTCCACACTGATGGCACAGAGGTTGAATATGGACGCTGTGCACAGCATCACATCCATGGTCATCAGGCCATCACACACCACCATGTTCAAGGACCAAACCCCTCCCTGGAACTGCACACACAAAGCAAAGCGACACACAAACACCTCCATATTAGCTGCCCCAAATCTCAGCGTAAATATCTGTAATCCTCTTGTGCTTGCGCCACCGCAGCTCACGGCTGAGACTAACATTCCTTGAGCGCGGCCCTTTCTCCTCTCCGACTGTTTTGACAGCTCAATGACAAATGTGTTTTTTTTAACTTTCAGACTTTCTTTTCATACCTAGCATGTGAACAAACTATCTGTGTGGCACTCAGTGGATTAACTGGCTACTACCACAAGCACGGTTAACAAGATCACGTATGTGGCTGATTAAGGACTTAAGGGAGAGCCTCAGCTTGGGCATCTCTGAGCGTCAGATATTTAGACAGGCAGTTCTCATGTAATACTTAAATAAGGGTGGCATTACCCCACTTAAATCCTTTAGTTGTGTGGAAATCTAGCAATTAATGGTTCATACCTCTTCTAATAACCGATATAAACCCCCCTCACTGCTCATTAATTAGTTCTGATCACAGAAATGGCTCCTCTTTGTTGTGATGGTTGATGATGATGAGTTTAAGCAGAACATGCTCCTCATCTCATTTGTCCAAATGCTGGCTGAGACACTGTAAATGCTACTGCCATGGACAGATTATGGGACTCTTCCAGGCAAGAGCCCCACACCCCAAGACCCCAAGAGCAAGACACAGAGACTAAAAACAATGCAGGTGATTTGTAGTCATGTCCCTTTGTAGTCTTGTTGCATCTCTTGATGGTCGGGTTTGCATCTCTTTGTGCTCATTCTATGTAGTCTATATTTATGGTCATTTTGCATCTGTCTGTGGCTGATTTCTGTCTCGTTGTGGTCGTTTTTCAGTCTGTTTGTGGTAATATTGTGTCGCTCTCTCAGGAACATTCTGCAGATGCTGTTTGCTGGTTGGAAAACTGCCCAACTTCAATAGGTTATTCAATTCGCACTGCAGGTTAAGCGAGGCAATGTGCCTAACCCTCAGGCCCCTGTGTTTATACCTTGTATGCCCGTTCAATATCGCATCCAAAGCTGTTGGTCGATTCTTACCTCTGCGTAAACGAAGAGCGGCAGAACCAGCACCGCCAACAACAGGTCCGCAAACGCCAAACTGACTATAAAATAGTTTGTTGTGGTTTTTAAAGCCTTCTCCAGATACACGCTAAGGCACACGAGCACGTTTCCCCCGGCGATGATCACAATCAGCAAAATCCCGAAGATAAGCGCCGGGAAATTCCAGTGTGCGCCCGCAGCGGGGGGAACAGTGTGGTTGGTAAAGTCAGAGGAGTTGTCGGACATGGTCGCCGGCGTTGCCCCGCGCGCCGCAGACTGACGGGCTCCTCGTCCAGAAGACAACGACTCTCTCAGGAGTAGTTTGCATCTATGAGCCGTGCCTAGCAGCCCTGAAGTAGGCAGGAGCGTCACAGGTGAAGTCGGAGTGAGCGTTCCCGAGGCGCGTTCAGCGTGCGCACTGAGCCCGGTGCGCTCCGCTCCTCAGACGCAGGTGACAGCGACCACATCAAGAGCTTCACCCGCCTTATCCAGTCCTCACTTCACTTTTCCTTTCACATATACTGGTGGTTGTATTATGTGAACCAGTTTCTCTAGTTAGCGGCGTGAACGAATCAGAAGGTAACGACTTAAATCCATCCTCACAAATCTCCTTACTGTGAAACAGTCACAGCAGGATGAAGTAAATCAGCTGTTTGACCGGGAAATATTGTCTAGTCTGCTTTCTCTCTCCATCTCTGACGGGTTAAAACCCACACATGTACAAATTGAATCTTTTTATTTGAAACGGTGTTTTAACGCAGCAGCAGGTGCTACGACGTCTGAATATCTGTCATCAGTAAGAGTCAGTGTTCAGTATTTGAATGCTCTTTGTGTCATCTGGGCCTCGGTATGTGTAGGTTTCTCCATCTCCCACAGAGGCTCCGACAGTGTCAGCAGAGCTGGAGGCTGATCCAAAAAGTGCGACAATAATTGACGTGTGGATGACGTGGTACTAACTCTACTGCTGCCTCTTTAGTTGGACTACTGTTCTGTCATGACTGATAAGAATATCTTATATACTATTTACACTGCTGCTACTAAACAATGACTTGGAGCTGCATATTAAGCAGATGAGGGTTGGAGTGAGGCAGGCATCACAACACAGGCTGGGCAACCTAAAGCTAGATGACTTCCCTGCTCAGACATTACAGACATAGCATTGTGTAATGGGAATCAAACCAGAACGCCAGGATGGGATTTTGCTTATAAAGGCAGCAGGTTTAAGGGAAGCCTGGTCTGACATGGTTGTTCAGCAGTGATTGAACATTCAGCATCATTTTTACTTGAAATGCATTTATTTTATGAAACTTAATGTTTTAACATGTGAAATGCTACATTTTGTATGTGAATTGTTGGCAAACCACTCATAGCAATGATATGAATTGGGTTCAAATCTATCCAGTCATCACACTGTTTATTCTAGAAACCACATGGAGCCAGAACTTCAAGAAGCAAATATTTTTATCCTACTGAAAAACTAATCTTAGCCATGAATTTGCCAACAACTGAGGGCAAAAAAAGCTTTTATTTCCAGGTCTAGTTTTCACCCCTCAATGTTATATTCAGACATCACATGCATAAGACAGCTGACAACTTTTCTAGCAACTGTTACTTTTGATCTTGGTGTAAAGGTGTTTGTGCCCCGGCTGCTCCTGTGGCATGAATATCATTAAAATTAAGTCAGCAGCAATTAGGTTTTCACATATCGTCACAAAGCCTCAGGAGGAAAAGGAGAGCATGAAGATTAGCACACATGCTCAGGCTAACAGTGCAGACAGCAGGGCAGTAAACTGAACCGAGTTTTTCCTTTGATTTACAGAAAGTCTGTAGGAATCATACTGGGACAGATTTTAAAAATGCCATTTAACATTTAAGTCTTTGTGTCAGAACGCTGCATGTGTGCATGAGTCAGATATGAAATAAAGGTTTCAGGTTATAGATGACACCAGTAAGAAGCATTTTGTAGATGTGCAGTCTCTATTTGGGGGGAATGTGCAAGTGGAAAAAATAACATATCATAAAAATATTTAAGTCTTTTAACCTTAATTACAACACATGTGTCACTACAGTAAAACTTCTCAGACATCCAGCTGAGGTTATCAGGAATTTGAGTTTGTGTTTTCTCTGACATACCAGCTACTTTACATAAGTACATCTGTTTCGTTCTCCATCTGTTGGATCATGACGCTGCCTTGGTAAAGGCCACGCTGTCTTCAGATGTTTGTCTGAAGACGTTTTCTGCTTGTGTTGCAGTGGGTGCTGGGAGTCAAACAGCAGGTACTGGTTCGTGTGGGTGGGCTTCCTGTACATTTCCATTTCACAGCTCTTTGATGACTGCACAGTCTTTCGTGTCTTTCCTGGTAAAGTTGACTAGTGTCCCAAAGAGCTGTGTAAGGACACCAGGGACTAGATTGTTCACCTGCACAAGACTGGGATGAGCCAATCTACAATAGGCAAGCAGCTTGGTGGATCAACTGTCAAACTTCCTTGACCTGGGGCTCCATGCAAGTTCTCACAGGGTAGAAATGATCTTGAGAACTAAACGGGAGGAACTGGATGGGGCCCTGAATCCTGAGCTTCATGGATTCAGATCAGCGTGAGGACTAAATATGAAGCATCACTGGATCTTCCATGACAATGATCCCAAACACACTGACTACATAAAAAGCATTTCAAAGTTCTGGAGTGGCCAAGCCAGTCTCCAGCCCTCAATCCATTAGAGAATATGTGGAAGGAGTTGAAAGTCTTTGTTACCTGACAGCCCCAAAGCATCACAGCTCTAGAGAAGATCTGCATGGAAGAATGGACCAAAGTAGCAGCACCACTGTGTGCAAACTTGGTGAAGACCTACAGGAAACGGTTAACCTCTGTCATTGTCAACCAGTTTACATTACAAAGTATTGAGGTGAACTTTTGTTATTGACCAAATATTTATTATCCGCACCATTAAACAAATAATTTCTACATTTATTTTTACAGCCCGTCTCTCACAGGTGAATTGAAAATTACAGACCTCTCTCATCTTTTTAAGTGGGACAACTTGCCAAAGACTTTTTTGCCCCACTGTAGTCATGACACTCTGACATAATTGGATTTAAGATGTTGTCACCTCCCACTGAGTTCCTTCAATGTTAAGCACCAATGTATCCTCTTTCACTGAGTCCCTGACACTTGACCAGTTTTTAGAGGTCAATCTGCCCATGAACGACCCAGTGGTGGCTTTGTAACCCTGCAAAGTAGTGATGAGATCAAAGATAAGGCGTTCATAAACAAGTAATAGTAAATGGCTGCTTTTCTGTGTTTCACTGTGACATTTAAATAAAGGTGGGAAATCCTCATTTTAAAGGGAAATAACAAAAAGGCCCGGGTGCTGTGAGACACTCTGATAAGGATGACTGATAGGCATGTGGGATAAGGCTAATTACTGAGGCACAGTGTGTGTGTGTGTGTGTAGAGAGCAGTGTAGTGGCTCCTGCAGTGTTCTTTTCAGCCTAATAGGATTGACGCAGCCTGACCACTGAATGAAGATTACTGACTTACCATAGTGGCTGCACAGAGAGAGGTGAAGTGGAAAATGCAAACAAATGTGAATCAAGATGAAGGAACTCGAAATAAAAAAAAAACACCTAAAACGTGACCAAATGTTAAAGAGTTAGAGAGTGAAGAAAAAAAAACACTAAACATTTTCCTCCATGTGAAACACTAAACCCTTCAGATTGTAGCTGCTTATGTCTCCTCCTCAGATGCCACTTAGCACCGAGGCAAGCAGCGCCAGATGAGCTCTCTGCTGACAAGATCCACGTAAATTCACTTTCACACTATGTGACTTAAATAATGGGGTTTAAAAAAAGAAAGCTTCATTTATTTATGATGTCTAATTTATGAGTCTGCCTGAATGTTAGAGGACAGTTGGTTTCATTTTGTTGTATTTAACAAAATATGGTCGGTGCTGTTGTTATATTCTGTATGTTTAATAACAGATATTTCCATTTAAGCAGAACATACTCAATGTGCATTTTCAGAGAAACAGCAACAGAAAATGCTGATAGTCTTAATCTGTAGAGTTACAGTCACTAGTATGTTTTCATCTCAGATTGGTTTCAAAATACAATGAAATATTTGTTGATCACCCCTCTTTCATGAAACTTATATAATGTAATATTTGTGATATTATTACAGTGTTCATGCACAGGTTCACTCAATGACCTGCAGCATTTGTAGGATCACACACCGTATCTCCCGGTAAGTGAGACGGGAGAGCAGTGACTGATAACGTACAATAGGGACGGCACCTCCAAGAGACCTGACTGAGATCCACCAGAAGAAACTAAATCTCAAAAGGCATAATAAACGACAGAGATATTGATAAAGTCGAGGCAGATTTCTGTAAGATTTTTATAACTAGTTGTTAGTTATTTAGCACTTGGCTCTGCTGTGGTCTTACTTTAGCTGAACTTACTGTCTGTAACATGATTGGTCGGGACATTTTCTGAGTATTTATCATTACTCATGGCCTGGTTTCACACATTGTCAGATCAGCTGGAGACTTCCTCTGACAGCGCTTTTCAGCAGCCCCTCTCATCTCAACACTTCTTCTGTTATGTTCAAACCACGTATCTCTGCCACATATGAGAAACAGGGCTTAATAAAGTGCTATAATGTAATAGACCTTAGATGAGCTTGAGAAGGAAGTGGTCTGTTACTTTGATAGCCAACAAGCCTTTGTCTGGTGTGAAGCTAAGTCTGGCCTTGTCTCCCTGTTTCTCTTCCAACATATGTCTTATGGCCTGTTGCACATTGCTAAAACTAATTGCAGGGCGATGTGCTGGCTGTTCTGTTTGCCTTTCACACTTGTTTCTCATATCATCCCACTCATGTGACAGACCTTCCTCCCATAATCCTGAGTGTGTGTGATGTCACGGGGTCAGACAGCGGTCAGACAGGTGGCTTATCCAACAATAATGATACTGGTGTAGAAAGAGTAACACAACTGGTCTGTGTTATTATGTCATGTAGTATTCTGATTATTTTATTAAGGAAAAGATACAGATACCAGGATGTAAATACACAGTTCTAGTGAAGTCATCAAGTTCATGGTATTTGCAAAAGTAATATTTGGGTGGAACTCATTTTAACTGCTTTGTGTAGGACTTTAATTTCTAATAATTCTTATTTTGTTTGTAAACGACCATGAGAAATGACCATCATAACTGCACAAATAACTAAACTAAAAATACCTTATTTGAATAATGGACTGACTCAGAGTGTAGCTCTTCAGGCTACAGTGCTAACATGTATATTCTCTGAAGGTTTTTGAAAACAAGGGCCGTGAGTCTCTCCAAGTCTCTGTAGTCATTTCAGAACAAGTGAGAAATTATTATTATATATATATGGTATATATTATTATATAGAGAGTTATTTAAATGTAGGCATGTTTACTGGTTACTTTGTTTGTCACATAAATATAAATATTCAGTTCCTTCTCATCAAGCTATTTTAATTTAGAATTGAAATAAATGATCAGTGTGGTAAATAGCTATGTAAAAAAGTATTTGAATTATGAAGATGAATATTACTGAAATAAATATAAATAAAGAATCTGTGTGCTTTATTGACAGCTCTTGCAGTGTGAGGTCTTGGTCCTGATAAGGTAAAAAGCTTCTTTTCCAGAGTGGGGGTACTTTGGCCTTAATCTTTGCCACACACTTCATGGACCTGAAGACTTGCAGGTCCTGGAGCGATGGCAGATTGCAGCCAATCACCTTCTCAGGTGTGCAAATGATACACTGCCGTCTGCTCCTGTACTTGGCAATAGAGGCAGGGTGCCAGATGGTGATGGAGCAGGTCAGGACGGGCTCAGAGATGTCATGTAGAAGTGCGTCACGACTGACTGTGGCATGTTGAACTTCTTCGGCTACGTCAGGAAGTACATCCTCTGCATGTTTTTTGTTAGGGAGCTGATGTTGCTGCTGTGGGGGCCCTGGGTGAGTTCACAAAGGGCCCCATAATAATAGCTGATCTATTTTAAGTTGCTTTTTGTGCATTTTTTGTATCGTTTTTTGTATCTTTAATTTTAAATAACTTCAACCAAAGACATCTTTTGCAGAGCTTTAAATGACTTTTGAGCTTTTTTTTTTACAGCACAGCATTGTTTCTGACCTATTCATAGCTCAGTCACAATAACAGGAATGTTCAATGAGAGGAACTGTTCAAAAACACAGGCTGGACCAGCTGACAGTCACTGAACCGAGGAGCTGCGGCTCCTCCTGGTGGTCAGAGAGGGATACAGATACAGCTGATGTGTAATACATGAATCAAACATTTATGAATAGGCTGAGCTGTTGTGAGTAGCAGCACATGCAGAACGATGTTAACATCTTTCTGAATTTTATAGTTTCACAGCAGAGATCAGTGTTCAGAAAACATATTAACGTGTAAGCTTTATAACACTGGGAGCTTGTTGTTCCCACACAGAGGACATGAGGGGTGAGACAGTAGCGTGTGTGCATGAGGTTAATGTAATGTATGGCAGCCTGGTGTGTGCACAGTGGTGCCTTGTCCACATGTGAAGCCATTATGTGTCCAAGTTTGTGCCAGCGTAACCTTCTGTCATTATTACTGTGTGAGAGGTCAGGCAGGATGGAGAGTGGGAGGAAAACATCTCTGACCCCTGAAAACATGTGGGATTATTTTCAAAACAGTAAAAGTATATTATTCAATGCATTTTCAGATACTATAAACAGGTATAGCATATGTTAAAAAACATTGCGTTACTTATAGAATTTTGTATCAGTCCACCACTTTGGTTTTGATTGAAACAGTTAGCATCACATAACTGTTTTTATTAATTCATTATTCTGAATCCATCACGTGGAGAACAGGTCCCTGTGGTGGCCACTGCAGGATTGATTCTGTCTTTAAAACTCCGACTGTATGTTTGGACTTGTGTACTGCCACAGGTGAGACATGCCCTTGATTGTACAGTGTAAGAGAAGAATCCAAAGACCTGAAATGCCTAAAATATTTGCACAGTAATGAAAATATTGTGTACATGAGACTTTCTGTCACAATCATCATCACCATTTTTCATGTTAAGATGCAAACTAAGCCAACAACGGTACTTTTTGAAGAGCATTTAATACGTGAGAAATGTTTCCTAGCTGGAGACATTCCTCTTCTGTATTCCTCCCAGAATGCATCAGTGCCACCAATGTATAATGACCATTCCAGCTAAAACAGATGCAAGTATTTTAGTGGGTGTCTGCAAGTCCTCTGCTGGCAGGGGCTTAATGCAATATGTGCCCGTATGATGAAGTCACAAACATTGCAACTGTAGTCAACTCCCACTCGCCAGGCCGCACAGACAGGGCATTATGTGGGTAAGTACCAGCTGGTACCACGGGCTCCTCATCCTTCTCTGCACTTCATTTGTTGATGCTTCTGAATTCAGGACATGGAACTGAAATTGAAGTACAAACCTGTGAACAGTTTCCTCGGATATATTGTTGTTGTTTGCTTTTGTACAGTTTGTTCGGCAGAAAGACGTGAGTATAGCTCGGACTTCTGTGTCATCGGTTGAGCGGCTGAGAACAGGCCGAGTGTGTGGATGTTTATGAGTGTATGAGAGAGACCCTCTGTGTTTTCAGTGATCTGTCCTTTAAAGTGTGGTCCCTCATCTTATTATGTCTCCCTAAAATAAAACTATGTCTGCCTATAATCTCCTCATGATGAGAACTTGAGTACGACTGTTAGAGATCTAAAGAGGTGACAGAATCCAGTGTTTCTCTTGGAAAAACAAAAAAATCAACAAGTCATAAAATATTAGTGTAATTCTGTGCAACAACACTATTATGCTATTATACTATTGAGTTTTGTAAAGGCAGAATCTAGAGCTGTTATGTTGGTGGGTAATCACATGGCCACCGAGTTCACAGCATATCACACAAAAGGTAACAACAATACTTAAGTTGATATGAATCTTAAGCTTTGATGAAGAATTCAGTACATAGGTTAAGTAGATTTACTCCAGGCTGGAGCACGTTCAGCAGCTCTTTGCAGAAGGTTCAGTTGACTTCATGTCGACTGGTTTCATACGCATTAAATTGTTGTTATTTCTGCCTCAGAATGTTATGATTTTTTCATTATTATACCATGTCTACTATTGTGGTATTTATTGTTATATACAGTACACCAGTAGATAAAGAAGTACAAACCTTGTGATGCAAACTGTGCATACTGCTTTTGTTGCATTTTTTCTATTATTTTGGAACGTAGTCCTAAATGAAGTTGTCTTTAATTAAATCGCCATGGTCCAGTTGACAGAAAACAGAAACCACAGACTGCATCCTTTTACTCAAGCACAGGACTGCTGCTTGTATTCTGAGTTTACTGCACATATACTTAAGAGATGTCACAATACATAAGTGTGAAATACAAAAATTGCCCCATTCCTGATTTTGTACATTTCCTTTGCATGTTTGCTACACATAAAAAGTTTAGATCATCAAACAAAGTAAACACAAAATTCAGTTTTGTGATTTTATGGATTAAAGAAAAAAATATATATATAATTATAAAAAATATATATATTAAAAATATTTATTTATTAACCATTTGAGCCAACCTTTGCAGCAACAACTGCAAATAAGCAATTTGTGATAAATGGTAATGAGTCTTTCACGTCGCTGGAGACATTTTGGTCCACTCTTCTTTGCAGAATTGTTTTAATTCAGTCACATTAGAGAGTTTTTGTGCCTGAACCACCTTTTTAAAATCATGCCACACCATCTCAAGTGGATTCAAGTCTACACTTTGACTAGGCCACTTCAAATCCTTCATTTAGTTTTCTAAAAGACGTTTAGAGGTGGACTTGCTGGTTGCTGTTTTGGAACATTATTCTGCCGTTTTTTATGAATTGTTGTGGATATTTTCACCTTTCAGAAAGTTTAGCTTATATTGTCAGCCCACAGAACATGTTTCCAAAAGTCTTGTGGATCATCAGGATGTTTTTTGGCAGAAGTGAGATGAGCCTTTTAATTTCTTTATGATCAGTGGTGGTTTTTGCCCTTTTTGCTCGTCTCTATCTTATTGTTGAGTCATGAACACAACTTCAGCTGAATCAAGTGAGACCCGCAGTTCTTTAGACGTTCCTCTGGGTTCCTTTGGGACCTCTTGGATGAGTCGTTGATGTGCTCTTATGGTAACTTATGTAGGCCGTCCACCTCGTGGAAGATTCCCCAGTGTTTCAGATTTTCTCTATTTGTGGATAATGGCTCTTAACAGGTGTGGCAGTAATCAGGCCTGGATGTGGCCAGTGAAATATTAAATTATGATTACTTTAGTACTTTTGTAACATAAATTTACTTAAAAACTAAACGTTATGTTTACTTGGCCTATCTTTTTCTAATATTTACATTTGCTTGATGATCTGAATCACTTTACTTTACTTACTCAACACAAATGTTCCCAAAATCTTCATGTATTTATTTTATTGTGCCTCTAAATTCCCTGAACCAGATGTATCTGATGCCTCTCTTCTCTCTCAGTTTGCACAGTGCCTCCTGGTCCAGTGACTGTCTTGGAAAATAACACAGCTGATACCCAGGTGGTACAAATCAGCTCCAGCAGTACTGTAACACTCACCATCAGAGTAAACCCTGAAGATCTGTTCTACCTCAAAGGGAACAGCTTGATGATAAAGAAAGCGCTGGACTATGAGGTGATTATAGTCTGACTGAGCCTGTGTAGATATTAAAGGCCAACATAAATACTGAAACATGTATCAAACATTTTTCCTAAAGATCTTTTTCATCAGTCCTCTCTGATGGGGAAACTATGAGTAGACATTTATAGAATAACGTTCAAGTGACACTAATTGGAATTAGTGTGAATGTATATGTTATCACAAATAATTGCTAATAATGCTGGTCTGTGTTCTTTAGTCATTGTCTAGTGCAGCTCTGGTTGTGTGGGTGCAGTGCAGCAAAGCGGGCTCCAGATCTGTGAGTAGCAAGGCATCAAACTCAATATCACATGCTTGTCATTAAGGGCCAAACTGCAAACTAATTGTGCTGCCACCTTCCTCTGCTCAAGGTCAACGAGTCTGTTGAAGTTCTGGTTGAAAATGTAAATGACAACCCTCCAAACTTTGCACAAAACCACTACATACTAGACGTGAATGAGGTGATTCATATTCGTCTTTAATTAAAGTTTGTCACTCGTTGGACATGTTAACTAATTTATATGTCTCCCTGCAGCTCACTCCAATCAATTCCAGTGTTGGACTGATACAAGCTACAGATGTTGATTCCAATCCACTGTACTATCGCCTAGAGCCTGCCCCCGTAAGACCATTTAAAGATCGGACTGGACTGTACTCTCTGGGTTTTTTGAAATCACAAGCTCACTGAGGGAGAGACTGAGAGAGTAGTTACACAAAATGATGTTTGAGGGTGGATATGTATTCTTAAAGCTACAATATACAACTATTAGGGATAAGCTGGCAGTAGCATGAGACTGAATAAGAGCTCCGCACAGCTTTTTGCCTCTCTGCTCAACCACAGTCATAAGTCTTCCAATATATTGATATGCAGATGAAACCAGTCTATACCTACTAAAAATACCTATAAACCTATAAAATGTCGTGTCTGAATGATGAAAAAACTTCTCATTTATCAATAATACGTTTTACTTCACAACATCTTTTAAATGTAAGTAAGCCTAATGTTCTAAATAGTAGTGATATTTAAAAGTCTAATTTTGCTTATGTAGCACACACTCTATATAAGTACACTTATTACTATAGATATATTATTATGTATTATGTTATTATTGTTATCCTATTGTACATGTGTAATATTGTTCTTTCTCTCTTTTGTTTCACTCAGGATAAATATTTCCGCTTGGAGAACATTAACACTCCAAAGATAGTTGTTAAGAGCATCCTAGATTACGATGTTGTTCAAAAGGTCTCCCTGGTTTTACACGTACAGGTACAGTAATCATTTATATAAATGACAAAATCCAGCTAGGGTCTGAAACTCTTTGGTCTGTGAAACATGTCACATGTTTAGGACACATTCAATGGTTCGGCTTCCAACAAGCCCTTCTTCACCGCTGTGGCCACCATCACGGTCCATGTGAAGGACGTGGATAATCGGCCTCCGTGGTTTCAGCCGTGTTTGAAGACAAACTTAGGAATTGCTAAACTGTGTGTGAGCACCGGCTACAGGGGCAAAGTCAACCTCACTGAGAAAGAGGTGAGTGTGCCCTGGTGCAGTGTGGTGATGAAGATCTGTGTTCTGTTGGTCATCAGTCTGTAAAGAGTAAAAGCACTTGCAGCTCTAATTTCCATTCAGGCTCCTGAGAGGTCACGTGTAACGTTAATACTGACCTCTTTAAACTGGCTCTCAACTCAATTTAAAATTCAATTTAAAATATTTTTTTAATTGTTTTCAGTGTGATATAGAGATCTACTACAACTTTATAATAAAAGATAAGCTTTGGTTGGCTGTTTCTCACTCGAGTTCTCTGAAGTTATGATGTGTGAATTATGAGGAAACCTTTAAAAAGATGTGTTTAGATTATCTGTTGTGTAAGGTGAAGCTCTTGGATCTAGAAAGTTTTAATAAATAAACTTACTTACTTAATTGATACTTACTACTAGTATCTGTTTTCCTATATGCATCATACAATGCATATCATCGACTGTATGATATTAACTTGGTGATAAGCCACCATGAGCACCTGAATGCACCACTACATTGCTTATATTGGTCTGTGCGAGAGGACTGTGTCATCTTCCCAGATGTAGCAGGTGCAGCAAGAACTTAAGGCCATTAGGCTGGAACTTTCAGAGAGGACCGCGGTTCCTTTGGTGTTCTTTATGCATTTACCATAATGTTACGTTCATGTGATTAAAAAAGAAAGTCACACATTCAGTCACTTGGCAGATTGAGGTTATTTTTAAACTACTCAGAGATAGTGGAAGTGCTAAAGAAACTGTGAACACGATCGTGCGTATCCACCCCTGGGAAGCCATGTGTTGACGGCACATCAGGTTGTTTCCTTTTGCAGGACGGCCTGTGAGAAGTCGGTATAATTTTAATACAAAAGCAGGCTGTAGTCAGTCTCGTGTGATTAAAATTCACAGGAAGGGCCGTTAGTGCTGGAGCCTGGTCCTGTGTATGCCAAGGATGGAGACAAGAACAGGAGTGAGCAGATCAACTACAGAATACTCAGAGGTCTGAACTACACATTTCACACATTTTTTTATCACCATGCCAGGACGCTGTATGACACAGTTACAGTTACAGTGTCATGTGAATCTCAAAATATCAACCTGGCCTGGATGATTCCTCTGAGTCATGAGAATAATGGATATTTAATGTTAGATCTTAAACAGTGTGGACAATATTTATTAAAGAAAACCGTGAGCCTTCTCATCTCATCTCATCTCCAGGAAATGAGGGAAATATTTTCCAGATTGATGAAGACACAGGAAATATCACCATGACTAAAGCTGCCGATATTGTCGGCCCAATAATCCTCACTGTTCTGGTAAAGAAAACTTTAGTCAGTACATTGTCTGCTGTGATTCTGAATGGAAAATGTCTTAATGAATGTCTCTTGGCCATCAGGCGTCTCAGGTGACCAACAGGGATCAATTTGCAGTAACACAAGTGGCCATCGAGGTGATGAAGAAGAGTAGAAACCCTCCTCGTTTTGAGAAGGAGCGATATGAAGGATTTATCTACAGCAACTCTGTACCTGAGAGCATGATCCTTCGAGACCGGGCCACCAATCGGCCCTTCAGGGTCCGAGCGCGGGATGAGGACTTTGCTGGGGTGAGCGGTCTTAATGTGGAAGGTCTTCAGCTACTATGTGAGATAGACAAACATGAACACTAATTTGTGCACATACTGGACTTTGATGGGCTAATTGCCTCTAACAAGGTGTTTGTTTAGAAATGCTGGGCTGATTGATTAGTTTTATATTTTTCCAGTGTGAACCGTTCAGAGCCAGGTGCAGTGTGCCACATGTAAAATATAAATGAATGTTTGTTTTGGCATCTTTCTGCCACCTAGTGGTCAGAAAATACTTGGCACAGTTTCATGGTGGGTCTACACAGTTTGCCTAAATATACCCAAAATTCCCTCATAGTTTTTACTTTGTGCTTTATGTGTTTGTGTGTTAGGGAGTGAATCCAGATGTGAAGTATGAAGTTCAGTACAGCAGCTATGTCAACGTGACCTCTGATGGTTTTGTGATTCTGAAGAGAGTTGTTAAGACGGAGTCTTTTGCCCTTCAGGTGACCTGCAAACAGTTTGCTTTTAGAGTCAAAAATAATTTTCTGTTTTCTACGCTGTAAATCTGTCTCTGCCTGCAGCTCAGAGCAGTGGATACGACAACAAAGGAATTTGGCACAGCTGCTCTGTCTGTTCAGGTCATACCTGGTAAGACCATCACTGTTACCGTTTGTGGCCAAAAATAGGTTTCTAGTCTGTCCCACAGAAAAAAGCTGAGAAAAGGTCTTTAAATAAGCACAAACAAGTCTGTGTGATGTCCCACTCGATCATCAATCATAGATTTTTATTTTGTAATCACACTGAAAATGCGTCTACAAAAGCTCACAATACAAGTCTTCTGTGCAGCCGTGGCCATCCCATCTCCCTCAAACACTGGATACCGTCCAGGCGACATGGCTCTCCTGGGCCTCGTGATGGCAGCTCTGTTGGTCCTCTGCCTCACAGTGATTGGTTTCTTGATTTCCCGCCTGTGGAGGGGAAATGCTAGTCTAGACAAAATGTGTGAGGTCAGTCAGTTTTTATTTCTGAAATGTTTTGACATGTCAAATCTCCCAAATTTATTGCAACAGAAATGCAAAAACTTGTGTGAACATCTACAATGTAATAACGGAGACGTCAGAGACACATGCGTTGAGCTGTTCCTGTGTGATGAATATTTATCAGCTGGAATGCACAGAAGAGCTCTGTGTTAAAACAGAACAAATGAGCCCAGCTCACTCTTGGGAACCACAGTTGCATCTGTAACTTTGAACAATGCCTCAATATCCTCTTTGCTTCATTAACTGCTGTATTAATAACGAGGGGCCTCTCTCCTGCCTGTAGTGCTTGGGCCCCTGCCTAAAGTCCGACCAGCCTCGGACCGGCCACAGGGACTCCCTCCAGTACACCAATGATGGCTTCCAGAATGAGGGCGACCAGAGCCGCGGGGGTGCCAGGCGCTGGAACAATGTTCTCCCCAGACGAGGCACCTACCCACAGGCCCATGGTCGGGTCATCCCCCTAGAGAGACGGAACCGCCACTGTTCCTCCTGTAGCATGTACTCCAACCATGTCCCCAAAGGGAGTCCCTCAGCCAGACTTGCTAGGAGGTGCAGAGAAGATGGGGATGAGCACAGCATGAGGTCGATCCTGACCAAGCAGAGAAGGAAGGAGGGCCAGAAGACAGTCTGGTTCAAAGAGAGTGAGGATTCCTCCGACATTGAAGTGGAGATAATTCCCGACACTGTGACTCGGGTGGAGGAGGAGACTGAGGAGGAGCTGGAAGGTGAGTTGGAGATGGAGGGGGTTGTCAGAGACCCGGCCGCCCCACTGCGAGAGACTGATGGGGTGCAGGAGGACCAGAACACAGAGGTCAGCGAGGAGCAGGACCACGGAAATAGCGTCTCGGAAAAAGAGAAGAAAAGTCGGGAGCAGGAGGACTGACAGCTGAAGAGAGATAAAAACTGAGCACTGAGTTTGTTTCTTTGGTCACTTTTTTGGAAACTACAGGCCAACGCCGAGGTCTCAGGACGCCACGATGACTTCTAACCACAGAAAATAGATCCAAAATGTTTCAACTGTGAGTATATTAGAAAAGTGTCCTTACAAATGTTGTAAAACAGTACAAACTTACACAGTATTGTCACACATGTTAAATTATACTAGTCTTAGGTATTTCTTACTGCTGTGTCTATGCCTATGAAGGGTGACTCTAAGTGTAGGTTATCATAGGCTGGCTACCATTGCTGTTGATGAGACTTCAGCAGCAGTGTTTTCTCACAGAATTAAAGGTCCACTTTGACTCCACATGTTATTTTATAGCAGAAACAACTGTTAAATGTACTACAACAAGACCCTAGTTGTAATTCAAATCTGTCCATGGGCAATGTTGTAAATCAGCCACTTTCTAATAAGGCAACATTTAAATTTAATATAAATTCCTTATACACTAAGTTGTCAGAAAGTAATTTTCAAGATCAGGTGAATATATATATAGATATCTATATCTATCTATCTATCTATCTATATATATATATATATATATATATACAAATGTCCCACAATCTGGTAACCTAAACATTTCTCTGATCAGTGACTTTAAATAAATTCAGTAACATTTTAAAGCATTTATACAAGTTTACAAATCATTGATCAGAAAAATGTTTAGGTTACCAGGTTGTGGGACATTTGCCATTTTGAGTGGTATTGTATATATTAAAATGACTCTTTTGCTATTAAGGCGTTTACAATAAATCAGTGGCTCTTTTTCAGTTACACAAATTGCTAAGATCACACCAATGTTTTGTTTCTATAATAGTCTGTTAGATCTACAGTTAAAATGCTAATAAGATGTAAGATGTCAGTTGGTCCAGATTTTTGGGGGTCTTTCCCACAAGGCCAGAAATCAGTTAATAATAAAAAACCCTTTTAATGCCTTATTAGAAAGTGAGAACAGCTGAATTATGGCAGTGTTGGATTCATTATTCATAACATTTTGCATCACTGTGATTTATGTATTTCAGTACGGATGAAAATCAGCAGCAGTAATTAGTCTGCAGTAACAGTGTGGTTCTTGTATTACTGTCATGATTTCTGTCTCATCCTCTCTGCACATGCTCCGTGGATCTTTAATTGTCAACCAGTTGTGTTTGATTTTCATGGAGAAAATATGTTAAGAGAACGTCAAATCAAAATTTACTTTTAAGTCAATTGGCTGACACTTCCCTAAAGCAACTTACAAGCGAGGTACAAAGCAAAAGCTAAGTCAGGGGAAAGACATTCAAAGCCGAGTGCCACAAGAAATGTTTGACTTTAACTAGATGGAATTGCCAGATGGAGGAGAAAACAAAAGTTGTTTCTTTCTACTGAATACTAAACAGCTGAAGGGACCTTTTCATGATTATGTGTTGTGTTGCACAAGTAAAATAACCACTTTTAAGAGTAAATGTAAGATTAATGTAAGTGGACTTTTTGTATATTACAGTGATGGACAGAATAATGAAGTGTAAAGAATTTCTATATGTTGTAGAATTCTGGTTTTGCTGCATTAAGCTTCTCTGCAGCTGGGAATAGTTCCACACTTTGGGAAATGTACTCATTTAATAAAAAAAGATCAATTGTCTTCTTTGTTTATCCTATGAAGCTACAGCCAGCAGCAGTTAGTTTAACATAAAGATCAGTGAAAACAGGTCTGTCACCATGTATGTTTTCAGGGACACTTTGGCATGTGGCTAGGAGTCAAATTATACCTTGTTACATAGCATTGGTGCTGGTAGATCAATGGTTTTCCTACTCCAGCCGCTGGATGTAGCCTAATGCTTTACTGGACAGGGATGAGTGAAGCTCGTGTTCACTCACCAAAAGCCAACACAGAGAAGGAGAAACTAGCTGCTCAAAGCACACATTCAACAATACAATACCCTGTAAACGCAGTTATCTTTTTAAAAGAGTTTATTGAGGCAGGTCACATTAAAATACATTTCATGTTCAGTAGTACAGGACTGACATCCTAAAATGCAAATTAAAAATGTTTTGTTCAATAGAAATCCCTGATTAAAAAAACACAACAAACTCGTCCCTGATCATATACAACTGCGATAAAACCAATTAACTCTCCAATCTGTTTCAAACTCCGCTAGAAATCGTACAAATTCAGATCAGTGCATTTAGACACTAAACAAAGTCTATTGCTAAATATTGTTTGATTTCAAAGCAACAGAAACGTGTGCAGTTCAGATTCTTTCTCCGAAACTTGTTTCTCTTTAGCTTTGCACTTAAACACGTCATAGCGGATTAAGCTTACTTGGCCTTAGCAAAGCCCACCCTATTGTTTTCTCTATCAAAAACGGTGTAGTACTGGCCTATGAACACATCTCCCAGGATCCATAGGGGTCCAGCGGGGGCAGGGATATCGAGACCCATGAAGCCACTCAGACAAATGGTCTTTCCAGCCTGACTCTCCTGGATGATTGAAAGGAGAATAAGACACAGACATGGCTGCTGTTATATTTTGATTATACAAACACACTTGACAGATGTCTGCATAACACAGGAATGAGAAAAACAAACTACTACACGAAGCTGTGTAATGACTCCACAGAAAACAAACCAGCCTCCTCCTGGCTTTGGAACAAATGGAACAACGCTGCACTTGTTCAGTTTTTGGATACAAAACACAGTTGTATTGTGTTGTATTGTTTCTGCAGAAGGCAACTCTGTGCTGCCCCCTTCTGGGTAACCCGATAATACAGAAAATATCCTGCACACAGTCTCACCTTAAGGACATACTGCTCTCCAGTCAGAGTGTAGCTCTGTCCGCCAACATTGAAGGTGATGACAGGCAGTGATGGGACCTTGTCACAGCTCACCATGTACTGAAACACAACCAGTATTCACTACTTAGTGTAAGGTTTATCTGTTAGCATTTATCAAAATGATTTTAACCAGAAACAACTTGGGGAATGTAGGTATAGAGAGTGATAAACTTAAGATCTTTTATTTTGTAGATCTAGGTCCAAAGATAACCCCCGCCCCTCATTGTCTTTATGTTCCTCCACATTGTTAAACTTTCCCTGATTTAATATCTTAATCCCATTGTCCCCGCTTGTTTTTGAAACTCAAATAGCAGCCATGCTTCTATCACTCAGTTGACGCTGCGGGAAACTGGTGACATGACTATGGGAAGCCAGCCTGCATCCAGACATTCAGGTTATAATGGCCTGTTAGTAGCTATTAGAGCCATAAGGGTTTATACAACAAACGCTTCAGAGAGAAAAAAAATCATTTTAAAGGACTATCTGAGTGTCATGTTCTTAGAACAGTTTTAATATAGGATTAGGTTAAGATATCTTAAATAAATTATGGCTCTCCTTCTTTCTCACAGTGTCCTTATCTGCCTTATATCAGTTAAGTTAATCATGCGAAACCTGTTGGGTTTATCTCACCTCCCCTGAGATGATTGGAATGGCTCCAATGGCTTTCTGCAAGGCCTTGACCTCTTCAGAGGGACCAGTGATCAGAGAGGTCCCAGTGTCCACGATGGCCTCACAGCCATCTTTACACAGGCTCAGCTGGCTGCCCACTGCCATCCTGAGACAGACACACTCACACTTTTATTTAAAGTACATTAATGGTATCACTGTACTGCGTTACCTACTGTGACTCATCAGGCAAAGAAACAATGAACTAACCTGAGTTTTTACTTTTGTAGTGAATATATCAGAATTGGTGCTTTAATGTAATGTGTGTACTCACGCGTCCATGTGGATCTGCCAGTAGGCCAGGCGGGTGATGTTGACGTAGTGGAAGTCTCCACTGTAATATTTGGGGTCAGTTCCTCCCAGCAGCAGCTCACCGCCAGGATTAGTTTCTGGATTCCTGAAACACACAGGAGAAAAGCCTGTTGCTGCAGCTCAACCTTTGAGAATAAAAATGTTCAATCCCCAGGGCCAAAAATGATTTGTTCAGCAGTTTATTTAACAATGTTTTTTGTGTGTCTCAAAGCACTGGAGAACAAGAACACCTTTCTTCAGCTGACAGTCTGCTGACAAAAACAAAACAGCGAGATGCTAAAATGAGCTATGATCTCTGGTTGCTACAAAATATTTAAATTAACAATAAAGTAAAATAAAATTCTGTTAATTTCAGAAAATGAATCAAACACAAAGGATCTCAGACACTAAATGCAGATGAGAGAAAAAGACACAAACTCTTAGACTTTGACCGAGTGTTATCACCACATTTGTGAGAATGCTCCAGCTGCACTGTGCTCTTCAGCCACGGGCGCTTTTCTAAAAGATGAACTGGAAATATCATGAGCTGGAGCAAGCTTGGCTCACATTGGTGGTGAAATTTATCAGACCACTCTTTAAAGACTTTACTTAAAAGCAGCATGTGAAGTGTGAAACAAAAAAAACACTATTTCTTGTTCCACCTGCCCTTTATAGAGATGAGTTGACTACATTTCAGCCTGTACCCGAGCACCAGCTACTAGTTTTAGGTATGTGGCCTGGTAGCTCAATGGGTTAGGCGTCAGACTGGGATGCAGAAGGTCGCAGGTTCAAACCCCATCTGACTCCTAATCCATCCCCTACCAGGTGTGTCCTTAAGGCCAGACACGCATCGCCAGCTCCTTGTAAGTCGCTTTGGATAAAAGCGTCTGCCAAGCGAAGTAAAGTAAAGTTATATAGATATGTGTCACTGGAACGGCAACGCTGCTTCACCTATGAGGACAGACATTATTCGTCATCTGCCATTATGAGTAATGGACGAACTTGCAGACTGATTATGTCATGATGTCTTGCCCTGAAATTATTGGACTTTGAATGAAAATAAAAACTCTTGCACAATGTCCATTACACACCGAGAAGAGAAAGGAAAGTGAACTTGCCACTGAGCAGCTCTCCAGAGTCACAGTGTGACCCTTCGGACAAGTTAGTCACACTTGTACAGCCAAAATCTGAAAACTGTGGCTGTACACAAACTGAAGGGAAAACAAACTGTGGGATGCAGGTTTTCTTTTAAGGACTGGGTAAGATAATAAAAGTGCAACAGACGTTTCCACAAAATAGTGTTGGAAAAAATATTCACAACTGAAAATTAAGATTAAAAAAGACAAAAGCGACTTAAGGGTTGTACTCTGGCATTTTCTACTACAGACACCTAATAAACCATCAGTCATCCCACCTGTTCAGGTAAAAGGAAAAGACGTTCTTTTCCACCTTCTTCTGGTTCATGATGTTATCAAACACTGGAACCACCCCATCCACAGATATGTGGGGGTAGGCCATACCGAGGATCCCATCAAACTTAGCTGCGATAAAGGCCACTCCTGGCTGCTTGATGGCCTCCCCGAAAAGCTGTTTTTCCACTGACAGGTCTCCAATCTGAAAAAGAAGGGGGGTGCGGGGGGTTAAATTCACATAGAACCCCATTCTACTGTGAAAATACTGTGTGGGATGAACTTACTGTGCATGTGTCCTGACTGAGGTAGCCCGACAAGCTGCCACTTCCATACTGGATGGCAAACTCAGTGCCATTCTTCACATATGTGCTGGACTTGGCAGAATTATATTTGTGATGGAGTACTGTGGAAAGGCAAGAAGGGAAAAATACGATGAGAAAATCACTGCAACACTCAAACAAACTACCTGTACTACAGAAATGTTACGTTACATCTGGAATGCTGAACAGTGAAATCAGACTTACAGCATGCAATGTCTAAGAGGGAGCAGTGAACGGAAGGAACCCACAGGTTGGAGGAACCGGTGTCAAACACTACAGTGAAGGTCTGGGGGGGTGTACCCAGGCCAATCTCACCATAATACTGGGCCTAGTTAAAGAGCAATAAAAACAATAACATTGTTAGTACTTTGAAAGCTTGAGGTGATTTAACTTTTCACTTCCAGGATCTTTAAAAACATAAACCCCCAGAGAGAAAACATCCTGGAGCTGATCTTATGTACCCAGGAAGAGAGATTACAATAATCCCCCACAGCAGAAAACTGGTCATTTCTGCCAGCAGCACAGAAACAGGTCGAATGATTGAGACAATGTGACCAGTGGCCACCATCTGATCATACAGACATGAGTCATGTCAACAAATCAGCTTAGTTTAACAATCGCACACAGAGGCTGATGATTACTCAACAAATTCAGCTGCAGAGGCAAACTTCTGCTTCATGTGACTGAACGTCACTTTCAAAATCTCTATTGCTAAATACTGTAAGTTTTCGCAATGTCATTTCAGGCTCAAAGTACTTCGTGTTTCTAGACAAAATACAGAAGTCTTCGTGATTTCTTATAAGAATTCAACCAAATTTTTAATCCTCAAGTTTACAACAAAAACTTGAAATATACACTCAAAGGTGGTCTTTCTGGAAACCTGTGCTCGCAGAAATTTACAGTCTTGACAGGCAGGTCTAGTTTTACATTCAGCTGTGAGAATTTAAAGAAAGAGGTCACAGCCATCACAACACAAGAGAACCATTGTTGCGTCTCTGCCCCAGCTCGGCTTTTAGTTTCTCAGTAGAAAGGTCCACAGGTCACTGATTTGGAGAGTGAGGCTTACATCAAGGTAGTTTTTCAGGACTTCTGGAGTAGGTCCATTAGTGGAGGGGAAGCCAAAGTTGTACTTAAGGGAGTGTTTGTCGACCTGAAGTTCCTCAGCTCTTTTCCCCGAGTCTGTCAGCGTACGCCTAATGGGACGGAATTTCTTTAGGGGAATTCTGGATGGGAAGAAAAAAAAAACAAGAATTATGATATTTAACCTATACCTGGTTCATCAAAACCTAAAACTTTAAAGCACAAGTTTGGAACACTATGGTGTGAGCACCCAACAAATACCGTGCAAGTCGACACTGTGGCCAACAGCTCTAAACTGCGGTGGTGGTTTTTGAAGAGCAGAAAAAAAACAAGTCCCATGAGTTACCATAGACAGTGTGGAAGATTCATTTTCATTGTTAACACATGCCATAATTTCTTCATGTTCACAATCATTTTATAACCCGTCTATCATAATTGTTAATGACATGGCCCATAAAATGTCACTGAAGCTACAGCTTCTTCCAGACCTGGTCAAGCCCTCTGGATAAGTAAGTCCCGCTGTCACTGACCAGCATTTCTCTCTGGCATCAGCGAGCATCACCCTTTAGGTGTCTGCACCAAAGCTGGGATTTAGAGGCCCACATCAGACCCACGACAAAAACCAAAGACTGTACATGAGCCAAACAGGCCATTTTGTGTCACACTAACCGGGTCACTGACAGTGAGACATGTCGTTTCATTCATAGAGAAGAGTAAATGAGGAACCTCTGGAAACACCTTTATCTAACAGCTGTATGCAGACGGAGCAGGCTCTGCAGGGCGCGGATCTCAGCACAGTTTAAGAAGAGATGTTCAACAGGGAGATGAGGTCAGACTGTGACAAAGAAGACATCACATGCAGGGATCGGGGCGGTGAAGGCTAGCTGACCGCGGAGGAGAAACGCGAGCTAACGACGGTAAAGCGTTAATGTGAGCTCTCGGTGTACAACATGAAAGCCCAGCCTGAGGTTAGCACACATCCTCCGAGTGTAGAAGGAGAGTTTCTGTCGTTAGTTGAGAAATACGGTCACATTGTGTAAGTTTAGGCGCAGCTAGCTTGCTAACAACATGTTTTTCTTACCGGACCAGAGCATCGCTGGTGAAAGCTAACGCTGCGAGGACACACAGGACCAGGCTTCTCATGGTTACAGCCGAAGACTTGGACAGAGCAATGACTGAGCACTTTTCTCCTTGCTGTTTTTGTTGTTCACCGAGGACAGACTTTTATCAGGTGACTGTAGCGGAGTCACCGTCACGTGAGGCTCAGTCCGTTGCCGGGGGACGTCACTACCGGTTGACGTCACACAGGTGATTGTAATGGTTGTTTTCTGTTATTGTTAAATTTTGTCTTCAGGTAATTTCAAGGTAACACGTGTTGACAATTCAAACCGATCTATGTGAAATATGTCAGTGAAGCCTTTGAATGTACAGCTGGGATTTATGCTGCTCCCCTGTCATGACCAGAAATGAACAGATAGTGGCTGCCTCATCCCACAAGTCAGACAACCACCCCCCACTGAAGTGTTTGAGCAGGATTACCACTCAGTGTGCACAGCATTATTCAGAGCTCTCTCTCATAAAATCTGGGGAAACTGGGGTTTTTAAATGTCACGTTTGCAAACAGTCTCTTTGTTTTTTGTTGGTATGTTCACAGTATAATAACAGAATAGAATAGAATAGAATAGAATAGAATAGAATAGAACAGAATAGCCTTTATTGTTATTGCACATCAAGTATACAATACAATTGTGTTGCGTCTCTGGCCAGTGCAGCAGTGAGATAATATACATATAGAATATGTAGTATGCACAAAATAAAAAAAACAACAGCCAGACAATGATCACACACACACACACACACGCACAAACACATTCAGGAGGAGGCATACATTTCTGTGTTTAGAGTTCTTATGGCCCATGGAAAGAAGCAATTTTTAAGCAGATTAGTTCTTCTTTTGAGACACCTGTGCCTTCTGCCCTGAGGTTAAACAGATGTGGTCCTGGGCGGGATGAGTCTGAACCAATCATCCCTGGCTCTGCAAATTTAATGATAGAGTTAAAGGAGGTTGAGGGGACACAGTCGTGTCTATACAGAGCATACAGGAAGGTCAGCATGCAGCGTTCTGGTGCCTGGTGCCCACTTTGGCCCCTTGTGGGCAATCAGTTAGGAAGTCTTTAATCCAGTCAGAGGTGGAGGTGCAAGTCAGCCAAAGTTTGGGATGACTGAGATGAGATTGTGTTAAATGCCGAGTTGTAGTCCATGACTGCTCCCTGACTCCCTGACTGCTTAAGGTGGTTGAGTGCTGTGTGAAAAGATATGATAATAATAATGAATACTTTGTTGATGCCCTTGGGGAAATTGATGTTTGGACAGCCTGTGTCTGCGCTACTATGGGGTATTGGTGTCTTGTCCAAGGACACTTCACCTGATCTCCTTTTCTGAAGATGGAGATTCGAACTGCTAACCCTTAGGTTGGAAGACGACTCTACCCACTGCGCTACCATGCCGTCCATATGGCATTATCATCCTCTGTTGATCTGTTTGCCCTATGAGCAAACTGATGTGGGTCTAAATAATAATAATAATAATGAATACTTTATAGGTAGGTAGGCCTTGATGTGATGCAGTATGAGCCTCTAGCTGCTGACAATGCACGTCCATCAGATAACATGCATGTGAGTATGATTTCAGTTCATTAGTACAGTTCATTACTACTTCATTGAAGTCATGAGATGCTGACTGCTTGAAGAAGCAAATAGTAAAGTGGAAATGAGAATAAAAGTGATTCAGAAAGTATGAAGTATGTTATTGAGTCACTTCCAGTGTACTGTATTTCATTCCTAACCTCAGTTTTAAAGTTATTCTAGTAATAAATTAGGTCTTATTATGTATATGTAAGAGTTACTCCAAACGACTTTTAGTTTGTGAAAAGTTTCATGTTGAGTAAAATAAATCCAGCTCTATCGCATCTTCAAACACTGAGCAAACAAGCAGAGACTATAACATTTATCTTAACTTATCAAGACAGGAAATGTGTGTTTAGCCCCACATGCTTCCCTATCAGTTCATCAGCAGCTGAAAGTCATCTCCACAAGCGTACAGCTACAGTTACCTGTAACATCATCTGCTTGAATTCATAATTCCTTCTTCATTTTATTTTGCACTCCATACTATACTATACTATACTATACCAATACTATACTAATACTACTGTACTATACTAATACTATACTATTACTATACTAATACTACTGTACTATATTAATACTATACTATAATATCTAATACTATACTAATAATACTGTACTATATTAATACTATACTATAATATCTAATACTATACTAATACTACCGTACTATACTAATACTATACTATTACTATACTAATACTACTATAGTATACCATACCAATACTATACTAATACTACTGTACTATACTATACTATACTAATTGTCAATAGACTGTTGAATATATTCCTAAATCTGAATGTGTCCTTATTTCTTCATGTTTAGTAAGAAAAGTTGATTCTAAGATACGATGTAAAACCACAGAGAGGATCAATTTTAAAATACATTTAAAACATGGGACAAATTTGCTACCACTCCACAAAACACCAATTCCAAGCACATTTAGCATTAAATGTTTTAATTTGTAAACTTAATGAACCAAATTCTCCCTCTAGTGCACTGTGATTTTCATTTATGCATCTGAGCAAAAGCCCTGTAAAGAATAAACAAATTAGCCGCCCACTTTGCCAACTCAGACCACTCACTAATATCTACACTTGTGTTCAAACAACCATTTCAGCTACATAAAGGACAATTACTGTATCATGCAAAACAAAACAACCTAGATGCTTTTTAAGAATCCCACAAGTGTGAGATGCTCAGTGGTGCATGAACGATCCAGTTACATTCAGCCCCACAGGTCTCACCTCAACAGTTCCTCAGCCTTAAGAACGTGTTACCCATAAGACAGTGACTTTTTTTGGGGTGGTGGGGGTACAAGTAAAGGAACAAAGGAGTACATACAGTGGTGTGAAAAACTATTTGCCCCCTTCCTGATTTCTTATTCTTTGCATGTTTGTCACACTTAAACGTTTCTGCTCATCGAAAACAGTTTTTAAAATAAAGGTTTACGTTATTAAGGGAGAAAAAAACCTCCAAATCTACATGGCCCTGTATGAAAAAGTGATTGCCCCCCTTACAAAAAAATAACTTAACTGTGGTTTATCACACCTGAGTTCAATTTTTGTAGTCACCCCCAGGCCTGATTACTGCCACACCTGTTTCAATCAAGAAATCACTTAAATAGGAGCTACCTGACACA